>CAWUFW010007277.1:0-600000 GCA_963921515.1 Calotriton arnoldi | reverse complement strand
TTAACGAAGTGTCCCATCTTTTGCAATAATTACAAGTGCTTTTTATATTTGTCTGGCTACTTGGTGTCTGTTGACGCTGGGGTGCAGTTTGGGCTACTAATGCTTTCATCTTTGTGTCTTTCATGCGTTTCTTATCATTTTCTTCTTCATCCCTAATGCGATTCTGGTGATATTGTAGCATTTGTAACACCTGTGGAGGTGTATGTGCTTGCCAGGTACTTTCTACTTTTAGTACTCTGTCCTTAATGGCTGGCAAGGCGTTATCTACTAATTTGGAAACAAACAGATGCGGGTAAGCTTCACTTGTTGGCGTAAGGCCGCTATTTACCGCAAAACACTTTTCAAGTCTAGTGTAATAATCTCCTATGTCTTCACCATGTTTCTGTTTGCAGGAGGAAATGGCATCCCAGTCCTCCTTTTTCACTGTTAGTAACTGTGGTAGCACCTTTAAAATAGTGCCAGGAAGTGCTTTTAGTTTGTCTCCTATACCTTGACCTGCTACTCTAGTATTTTCGTCATTCTGAAGTTCAGTCCATTTAATGTGTTCACCTGCTACTTCCCAATCTTTTTCTCTTAGTTTGTCATATATACCTGATGGCAACAATAATTTCAGAATTGCTGTGATATCAGAAAGAGTATATGTTCCCATCATTAATACATCTCCTAATTCCTTAAAGAATCCAGCAGGATCCTTTGAGTGGGAGGGAACCATCTCTTTCATCCTTAGTAACTCAAGTTTTGTCAAGGGTACATAAATGAAGACACGTTGTAGCGCGCCATTCGTGTCAGCTCTGGGGTGGACCTCTCTCATGGGGAACTGGCGTGTTTGAGGAAGTCTATTAGTTGATCCACACGTATTATGGGGAGATCTATATCCAGTCACTTTCTGGTATTTCTGTCTAAAATCTATAAATGTGTTAAGAAAAACTGAACTATTGTGGAGGAACATGTTATCAGCGCAGTCAGACAGAAAATCTTCGAGTCTTGGATCATGTTTAAAATGAGTGTCATTGAGTGTGATGAGATGTTGTACCATGTAGAGACTTGCTAATCTTTGATGTGAGCGTGGTAATGCTAGAAAAAGCTGGGCTATGAGATCATTGTCATATATCTTATATTGAGAGACCCATAGGGTCACAGTTCTGGCTATTTCCTCCTCCTCCGGTGTAAGCGGAGGTTCCTGGTCTAACCAGTAGTCTAATGCATTGGATGTATTTTCAAATAACTCATCTGGAGATGACCGCTCAGAGTGACCTTGGAGGAATGTAGGCGGGGGTGTTCGTGAATTAGGGGCGGAAGAACGAACGGGTAGGACTTTTTCAGTAGGTTCAGTAATTTCCTCCTCAAGTTTCTTATTCTCTTCATTTGTTTGCAAGTTTTGCAGAATACGGGTCACATTACGGGTGAACCTGTCTAGTGCATCATTTATAAGTTCTAGACTAGTGTGGTCGGATGCGGAATCTAATAAGTCAAAAAGTGAAACTGGTACATTTCTTTCCTCTGCTTGTATGTGTTTTATGAAACAGCAAAGGAGGAACCTATACATGTGCATTTTTTACAGGGTGTGATCTTCTTGTAGTCATAGCGTTAATGGCTCATGAGTTCTCTCCAGTACGAAGAAACTCAGAGGCCGCTTGAAGAAACGTGTCAATTGCTGGTAGATGTCTTATTTCTTCCCAGGAGTCATGAAGTATTTTACTTATTCGGCCCGCCTCCCCTGTGTTGCTCTGGAGTCGGGTCATAGGGGCAGTCGGGAATTGTTTTACCTGGGTCTGGACCTCACGGCACCCCTTCTGGAGTGAGAGGTGGTGCGTTATGTTGTGAAAGGGGTGGCGGAGGCAGAGGGTGTTGAATGACTGGAACTTCATAGGGTGGTGGAGTATCTAAGAGAAAATTAGTAAAAGTATCCTCTGGTGGTGGGGCTGTAGGCTGTGCTGATGCAATGTTAAGGTTTTCAGGTGCAGATGGCAATACAGGATAAAAACCAGTAGAAATGGCTGATTGTTCCCTTTTATTCCTTTCACTAACTACTTCTTTCCCTATTTCTTGTAACTGTTCTTTTCTTGGCCTGCTCTGACATTCTCTCTACCCTTTTCAACTTTATGCAATTCCTTCTGTTGCCTCCTATGGGCTTCTTTTCTCCATAATTCTACTGAGTCACTCTGTGACTGGCGGACTCTCTTTTTCTTCCATAACTGTTCCTCTAATTTCATAATACACTCCGTATCAAAACTACCATTTTCAGGCCATCTATATCTGAGTTCGAGGTCTTTAGTATATTCTACCCATAGATCACAATAAATAAGTGCACCGACACCATGTTTTGCATACATGAAGTGTCCTGGAGTATCCCGAGGAGGAAGGGGAATTTCCTTCTCAAGAATACTTTTGGTTGCCATCTTACGTATTTTCGAGAAAATAGGCATGATGGCAAGACTTTCAAAGATTTTAGAAGTGAGAAAAACATAAACAGAACAAATATCTTTACCGTACCTACGAAAGAGGTGAGTCCGTCTTTATACTAGTTTAGTAGTCCTCACAAAATAAGTGAGAAACCCACAAAAAACATGTATCTTTACCGTGCCCACAAGGTAGTGAGTCCGTCTTTTATACTAGTTTTAGTAGTCCTCACCAAAGATAGGTGAGAAACCAAAAAAACACGTATCTTTACCGCCCCCACAAAAGCTGTGGGTTCGTTTTTATACTTTTCAGCAGTACTCACCGAAAAGTAACTGGAAGGCCTCTTGAAGATTTTGGGAAAACGCGGCGCGCAGTTTCAAGGTGGGATTTGTAGAACCTCGGACTCGCTCTGCTTCGCAGGTTGGGCTTTGGTTCAGGACGTTCCGCTATTTCCTCACCGCCTCGTGTGGATGCTGGGCCTGCAGTCGGTCCCCCTCTTCGCCTCGAGGGAGTTAGCGGGAATTCTCCGCGTTGTGCACTTTGAAGTCCGTCCAACGGTCAGGAGGGGACAGTACCGGGTCCAATATCGCCGGCGCGTGGGGGAAAGGGAAGGTCCCTGTTCGGGCGCCAATTACTGTGGTAAATTAAATTTACTTATTACCTCATTTCTGAATTTCTATGCTTAATAAATCATAATTTCTTGTCAATGCAAAGCGAGAGTCCGTGGTGCTCAAATGAAGGAGGAGAAGACCAATAACTCGAGTTAAAGGGAGCGCTTCCAGCACCAAGCGGGCACAGGAGCAATCTCTCAAGTCCCTCTCTTTAAGTGGGGCTTTATTTTCAACAGCAGAATATTTATACAGTCTTGGTCATGAGGCAAAATAGAGGAACAAACAGGTCGTGGCAGATAGAGGAACAAAGATTCAGCTAGAGGAGCAGAGTGTGAAGAAATGGGGGCGTGTCTTAGGCTTCGTGAGGGGACTTGCGATGTGAAATAGTCTGACAGTTGGAAGGGGAAGGCTTCCTCATTTGGGGGTTTGTGCTCGTGCTTCATGTCAGAAACATGAACCATCTCTGCGGGGAGCAGGAACTCATGTACTGGTTTCCCGGACTTGGCAGAAACCACAGAGACAGATGGTGAAAATGAGGAAAACCAGGTGCAGGGGTGTCGTGCTCGTGCTCGGGTCTTGGGACACCAAAGGGTGAATTAAAAACAAAATGGTGTCGGCTTTTAATGTGGGCAATTATTAATCGCGCAAAGGGGATCGCGCAAAGGGGCATAATTAGATCGCGCAGAGGGCAGCGAAGGGGCATAATTATAGATTTTATTTCCACAGATGGACCCTTGTGGTGAAAGAACCATACTCGACCTCTGATGGACCGTTGAGGTGAAAGAGACAGCCTCCACGTTTGATGGAGCCTCATGGTGAAAGAACCAGCCCCCACGTCTGATGGAGACTCATGGTGAAAGAACCAGCCTCCACCTCTGATGGAGCCTCATGGTGAAAGGACCAGCCTCTACGTTGGATGGAGCATCATGGTGAAAGGATCAGCCTCCACGTCTGATGGAACCTCATGGTGAAAGGACCAGCCTCTACGTCTGATGGAGCCTCATGGTGAAAGGACCAGCCTCTACTTTGGATGGAGCCTCATGGTGAAATAACCAGCCTCCACCTCTAATGGACCCTTGAGGTGAAATAATCAGCCTCCAGCTCTGATGGACCCTTGAGGTGAAAGAACCAGCCTCCACCTCTGATGGACCCTTGAGGTGAAAGAACCAGCCTCCATGTTTGATGGAGCCTCATGGTTAAAGAACCAGCCTCCCCATCTGATCGAGCCTCATGGTGAAAGAACCAGACTGCACGTCTGATGGAGTCTCATGGTGAAAGAACCAGCCTCCACCTCTGATGGACCCTTGAGGCGAAATAACCAGCCTCCACCTCTGATGGACCCTTGAGGTGAAAGAACCAGCCTCCTCATCTGATGGAGCCTCATGGTGAAAGAACCAGCCTCCATGTCCGATGGAGCCTCATGGTGAAAGAACCAGCCTCCACTTCTGATGGGCCCTTGAGGCAAAATAATCAGCCTCCACCTCTAATGGACCCTTGAGGAGAAATAACCAGCCTCCACCTCTGATGGACCCTTGAGGCGAAAGAACCAGCCTCCACCTCTGATGGACCCTTGAGGCAAAAGAACCAGCCTCCACCTCTGATGTAGCCTTAAGGTGAAAGAACCTGCCTCCAAGTCTGATGGAGCCTCATGGTGAAATAATCAGCCTCCACCTCTGGTGGACCCTTGACGCCAGAGAAACAGCCACTACGTCTGATGGAGCCTCATGGTGAAAGAAGCAGCCTCCAGGTCTGATGGAGCCTCATGGTGAAAGAACCAGCCTCCATGTCTGATGGAGTCTCATGGTGAAAGAACCAGCCTCCAACTCTGATGGACCCTTGAGGCGAAATAACCAGCCTCCACATATGATGGACCCTTGAGGCAAAATAACCAGCCTCCACCTTTAATGGACCCTTGAGGCGAAATAATCAACCTCCACCTCTGATGGACCCTTGAGGTGAAAGAACCAGCCTCCACCTCTGATAGACCCTTGAGGTGAAAGAACCAGCCTCCATGTTTGATGGAGCCTCATGGTTAAAGAACCAGCCTCCCCATCTGATGGAGCCTCATGGTGAAAGAACCAGCCTCCTCATCTGAAGGAGCCTCATGGTGAAAGAACCAGCCTCCATGTCCGATGGAGCCTCATGGTGAAAGAACAAGCCTACACTTCTGATGGGCCCTTGAGGCAAAATAATCAGCCTCCACCTCTAATGGACCCTTGAGGAGAAATAACCAGCCTCCACCTCTGATGGACCCTTGAGGCGAAAGAACCAGCCTCCACCTCTGATGGATCCTTGAGGCAAAAGAACCAGCCTCCACGTCTGATGTAGCCTTAAGGTGAAAGAACCTGCCTCCAAGTCTGACGGAGCCTCATGGTGAAAGAATCAGCCTCCACCTCTGATGGACCCTTGACACCAGAGAACCAGCCGCTACGTCTGATGGAGCCTCATGGTGAAAGAACCAGCCTCCAGGTCTGATGGAGCCTCATGGTGAAAGAACCAGCCTCCACGTCTGATGGAGTCTCATGGTGAAAGAACCAGCCTCCAACTCTGATGGACCCTTGAGGCAAAATAACCAGCCTCCACCTCTGATGGACCCTTGAGGTGAAAGAACCAGCCTCCACGTTTCATGGAGCCTCATGGTGAAAGAACCAGCCTCCTCATGTGATGGACCCTCATGGTGAAAGAACCAGCCTCCACCTCTGATGGACCCTTAAGGCGAAAGAACCAACCTCCACGTCAGATAAAGACTCATGGTGAAAGAAGCAGCCTCCACCTCTGATGGACCCTTGAGGCGAAAGAACCAGCCTCCATGTCTGATGGAGTCTCATGGTGAAATAACCAGACTCCACGTCTGATGGAGTCTCATGGTGAAAGAACCAGCCTCTACGTCTGATGGACCTTTGAGGCAAAATAACCAGCCTCCACGTATGATGGACCCTTGAGGCAAAATAACCAGCCTCCACGTTTGATGGAGCCTCATGGTGAAAGAACCAGCCTCTACGTCTGATGGACCCTTGAGGCAAAATAACCAGCCTCCACCTCTGATGGACCCTTGAGGTGAAAGAACCAGCCTCCACATTTGATGGAGCCTCATGGTGAAAGAACCAGCCTCGCTCATCAGATGGAGCCTCATGGTGAAAGAACCAGCCTCCACGTCTGATGGAGCCTCATGGTAAAAGAACCAGCCTCCACGTTTGATGGCGCCTCATGGTGAAAGAACCAGCCCTCACGTCTGATGGAGTCTCATGGTGAAAGAACCAGCATCCACGTCTGATGGTCCCTTGAGGCGAAATAACCAGCCTCCATCTCTGATGGACCCTTGAGGTGAAAGAACCAGCCTCCACGTTTGATGGAGCATCATGGTGAAAGAACCAGCCTCCTCATCTGAAGAGCCTCATGGTGAAAGAACCAGCCTCCACGTCTGATGGACCCTTGAGGCAAAATAACCAGCCTCCACCACTGATGGACCCTTGAGGTGAAAGAACCAGCCTCTACGTCTGATGGAGCCTCATGGGGAAAGGACCAGCCTCCAGGTCTGATGGAGCTTCATGATTAAAGAACCAGCCTCCACCTCTGATGGAGCCTCATGGTGAAAGAACCAGCCTCCACGTCTGATGGAGTCTCATGGTGAAAGAACCAGCCTCCACGTCTGATGGAGCCTCATGGTGAAAGAACCAGCCTCCACGTCTGATGGACCGTTGAGGCGAAAGAACCAGCCTCCACCTCTGATGGACCCTTGAGGCAAAATAACCAGCCTCCACCACTGCTGGACCCTTGAGGTGAAAGAACCAGCCTCCACGTCTGATGGAGCCTCATGGTAAAAGAACCAGCCTCCACGTTTGATAGGCCTCATGGTTAAAGAACCAGCCTCCTCATCTGATGGAGCCTCATGGGGAAAGAACCAGCCTGCACGCCTGATGGATCCTCATGGTAAAGAACCAGCCTCCACGTTTGATGGAGCCTCATGGTTAAAGAACCAGCCTCCTCATCTGATGGAGCCTCATGGTGAAAGGACCAGCCTCCATGTCTGATGGAGTCTCATGGTGAAAGAACCAGCCTCACGTCTGATGGAGCCTCATGGGGAAAGAACCAGCCTGCACGTGTAATGGAGCTGATGGAGCCTCATGGTGAAAGAACCAGCCTCCACGTCTGATGGACCCTTGAGGCAAAAGAACCAGCCTCCACGTCTGATGCAGCCTCATGGTGAAAGAACCAGCCTCCACGTTTGATGGAGCCTCATGGTGAAAGAACCAGCCTCCATGTCTGATGGAGTCTCATGGTGAAAGAACCAGCCTCCATCTCTGATGGAGCCTCATGGTGAAAGGACCAGCCTCTATGTCGGATGGAGCCTCATGGTGAAAGGACCAGCCTCCACCTCTGATGGACCCTCATGGTGAAAGAACCAGCCTCCACCTCTGATGGACCCTTGTGGTGAAAGAACCATACTCAACCTCGGATGGACCCTTGAGGTGAAAGAACCAGGCTCCACGTTTGATGGAGCCTCATGGTGAAAGAACCAGCCCCCACGTCTGATGGAGTCTCATGGTGAAAGAACCAGCCGCCACCTCTGATGGAGCCTCATGGTGAAAGGACCAGCCTCTACGTCGGATGGAGCCTCATGGTGAAAGGACCAGCCTCCACCTCTGATGGAGCCTCATGGTGAAAGAACCAGCCTCCACGTCTGATGGACCGTTGAGGCAAAATAACCAGCCTCCACCTCTGATGGACCCTTCAGGCGAAAGAACCAGCCTCCACCTCTGATGGACCCTTGAGGCAAAATAACCAGCCTCCACCACTGATGGACCCTTGAGGTGAAAGAACCAGCCTCCACGTCTGATGGAGCCTCATGGTAAAGAACCAGCCTCCACGTTTGATGGAGCCTCATGGTTAAAGAACCAGCCTCCTCATCTGATGGAGCCTCATTGTGAAAGGACCAGCCTCCACGCCTGATGGAGTCTCATGGTGAAAGAACCAGCCTCCACGTCTGATGGAGCCTCATGGGGAAAGAACCAGCCTGCACGTGTGATGGAGCTGATGGAGCCTCATGGTGAAAGAACCAGCCTCGAGTTCTGATAGACCCTTGAGGCGAAAGAACCAGCCTCCATGTCTGATGGAGCCTCATGGTAAAAGAACCAGCCTCCACGTTTGATGGAGCCTCATGGTTAAAGAACCACCCTCCTCATCTGATGGAGCCTCATTGTGAAAGGACCAGCCTCCACGTCTGATGGAGTCTCATGGTGAAAGAACCAGCCTCCACGCCTGATGGAGCCTCATGGGGAAAGAACCAGCCTGCACGTGTGATGGAGCTGATGGAGCCTCATTGTGAAAGAACCAGCCTCCACCTCTGATGGAACCTCATGGTGAAAGAACCAGCCTCCACCTCTGATGGAACCTCATGGTGAAAGAACCAGCCTCCACCTCTGATGGAACCTCATGGTGAAAGAAAGAGCCTCCACCTCTGATGGAACCTCATGGTGAAAGGGCCAGCCTCCACCTCTGATGGACCCTTGAGGGGAAAGAACCATCCTCCACGTTTGATGGAGCCTCATGGTGAAAGGACCAGCCTCCACGCCTGATGGACCCTCATGGTGAAACGACCAGCCTCCACGTTTGATGGAGCCTCATGGTGAAAGAACCAGCTTCCACGCCTGATGGAGCCTTTGGTGAAAGGACCAGCCTCCACGCCTGATGGACCCTCATGGTGAAAGGACGAGCCTCCACGTCGGATGGAGCCTCATGGTGAAAGGACCAGCCTCCACCTCTGATGGAGCCTCATGGTGAAAGAACCAGCCTCCACGTCTATTGGAGCCTCATGGTGAAAGAACCAGCCTCCTCGCCTGATGGAGCCTGATGGTTAAAGAACCAGCCTCCACGCTTGATGGAGCCTCATGGTGAAAGGACCAGCCTCCACGCCTGATGGAGCCTCATGGTGAAAGAACCAGCCTTCATGCCTGATGGAGCCTCATGGTGAAAGAATCAGCCTCCAGTTCTGATAGACCCTTGAGGCGAAAGAATCAGCCTCCACGTCTGATGGAGCCTCATGGTGAAAGAACCAGCCTCCACCTCTGATGGACCCTTGAGGCCAGAGAACTAGCCGCTATGTCTGATGGAGCCTCATGGTGAAAGAACCAGCCTCCACGTCTGATGGAGCCTCATTGTGAAAAAGAACCAGCCTCCACGTCAGATGGACCGTTGAGGCAAAATAATCAGCCTCCACCTCTGATGGACCCTTGAGGTGAAAGAACCAGCCTCCACCACTGATGGACCCTTGTGGTGAAAGAACCAGCCTCCACGTCTGATGGAGCCTCATGGTTAAAGAACTAGCCTATTCATCTGATGGAGCCTCATGGGGAAAGAACCAGCCTGCACATCTGATGGAGCCTCATGGTAAAAGACCCAGCCTCCACGTTTGACGGAGCCTCATGGTTAAAGAACCAGCCTCCTCATCTGATGGAGCCTCATGGTGAAAGGACCAGCCTCTACGTCTGATGGAGTCTCATGGTGAAAGAACCAGCCTCCACGCCTGATGGAGCCTCATGGGGAAAGAACCAGCCTGCACGTGTGATGGAGCTGATGGAGCGTCATGGTGAAAGAACCAGCCTCCACGTCTGATTGACCCTTGAGGCAAAAGAACCAGCCTCCATGTTTGATGGAGCCTCATGGTGAAAGAACCAGCCTCCACCTCTGATGGAACCTCATGGTGAAAGGGCCAGCCTCCACCTGTGATGGACCCTTGTGGTGAAAGAACCATACTCGACCTCTGATGGACCCTTGAGGTGAAAGAAACAGCCTCCACGTTTGATGGAGCCTCATGGTGAAAGAACCAGCCCCCACGTCTGATGGAGTCTCATGGTGAAAGAACCAGCCTCCACCTCTGATGGAGCCTCATGGTGAAAGGACCAGCCTCTACGTCGGATGGAGCCTCATGGTGAAAGGATCAGCCTCCACGTCTGATGGAACCTCATGGTGAAAGGACCAGCCTCTACGTCTGATGGAGCCTCATGGTGAAAGGACCAGCCTCTACGTCGGATGGAGCCTCATGGTGAAAGGACCAGCCTCCACCTCTGATGGAGCCTCATGGTGAAAGAATCAGCCTCCACGCCTGATGGACCGTTGAGGCAAAATAACCAGCCTCCACCTCCTGATGGACCCTTGAGGCGAAAGAACCAGCCTCCACCTCTGATGGACCCTTGAGGCAAAATAACCAGCCACCACCACTGATGGACCCTTGAGGTGAAAGAACCAGCCTCCACGTCTGATGGAGCCTCATGGTAAAGAACCAGCCTCCACGTTTGATGGAGCCTCATGGTAAAAGAACCAGCCTCCTCATCTGATGGAGCCTCATTGTGAAAGGACCAGCCTCCACGTCTGATGGAGTCTCATGGTGAAAGAACCAGCCTCCACGTCTGATGGAGCCTCATGAGGAAAGAACCAGCCTGCACGTGTGATGGAGCTGATGGAGCCTCATGGTGAAAGAACCAGCCTCCAGTTCTGATAGACCCTTTTAGGCGAAAGAACCAGCCTCCACGTCTGATGGAGCCTCATGGTGAAAGAACCAGCCTCCACGTTTGATGGAGCCTCATGGTGAAAGAACCAGCCTCCACGTTTGATAGAGCCTCTTGGTGAAAGAACCAGCCTCCATGTCTGATGGAGTCTCATGGTGAAAGAACCAGCCTCCACGTCTGATGGAGTCTCATGGTGAAAGAACCAGCCTCCATCTCTGATGGAGCCTCATGGTGAAAGGACCAGCCTCCACGTCGGATGGAGCCTCATGGTGAAAGAACCAGCCTCCACCTCTGATGGAACCTCATGGTGAAAGACCCAGCCTCCACCTCCGATGGAACCTCATGGTGAAAGAACCAGCCTCCACATTTGATGGAGCCTCATGGTTAAAGAACCAGCCTCCTCATCTGATGGAGCCTCATGGTGAAAGGACCAGCCTCCACGTCTGATGGAGTCTCATGGTGAAAGAACCAGCCTCCACGTCTGATGGAGCCTCATGGGGAAAGAACCAGCCTGCACGTGTGATGGAGCTGATGGAGCCTCATGGTGAAAGAACCAGCCTCCACGTCTGATGGACCCTTGAGGCAAAAGAACCAGCCTCCGCTTCTGAAGGAGCCTCATGGTGAAAGAACCAGCCTCCACGTTTGATGGAGCCTCATGGTGAAAGAACCAGCCTCCATGTCTGATGGAGTCTCATGGTGAAAGAACCAGCCTCCATCTCTGATGGAGCCTCATGGTGAAAGGACCAGCCTCTATTTCGGATGGAGCCTCATGGTGAAAGGACCAGCCTCCACCTCTGATGGAGCTTCATGGTGAAAATACCAGCCTCCACCTCTGATGGACCCTTGTGGTGAAAGAACCATACTCGACCTCTGATGGACCCTTGAGGTGAAAGAACCAGCCTCCATGTTTGATGGAGCCTCAAGGTGAAAGAACCAGCCCCCACGTCTGATGAAGTCTCATGGTGAAAGATCCAGCCTCCACCTCTGATGGAGCCTCATGGTGAAAGGGCCAGCCTCTACGTCGGATGGAGCCTCATGGTGAAAGGACCAGTCTTCACCTCTGATGGAGCCTCATGGTGAAAGAACCAGCCTCCACGTCTGATGGACCATTGAGGCAAAATAACCAGCCTCCACCTCTGAAGGACCCTTGAGGCGAAAGAACCAGCCTCCACCTTTGATGGACCCTTGAGGCAAAATAACGAGCCTCCACCACTGATGGACCCTTGAGGTGAAAGAACCAGCCTCCACGCCTGATGGAGCCTCATGGTAAAAGAACCAGCCTCCACGTTTGATGGAGCCTCATGGTTAAAGAACCAGCCTCCTCATCTGATGGAGCCTCATTGTGAAAGGACCAGCCTCCACGTCTGATGGAGTCTCATGGTGAAAGAACCAGCCTCCACGTCTGATGGAGCCTCATGGTGAAAGGACCAGCCTCCACGTCTGATGGACCGTTGAGGCAAAATAACCAGCCTCCACCTCTGATGGACCCTTGAGGCGAAAGAACCAGCCTCCACCTCTGATGGACCCTTGAGGCAAAATAACCAGCCTCCACCACTGATGGACCCTTGAGGTGAAAGAACAAGCCTCCACGTCTGATGGAGCCTCATGGTAAAATAACCAGCCTCCACATTTGATGGAGCCTCATGGTTAAAGAACCAGCCTCATCATCTGATGGAGCATCATTGTGAAAGGACCAGCCTCCACATCTGATGGAGTCTCATGGTGAAAGAACCAGCCTCCACGTCTGATGGAGCCTCATGAGGAAAGAACCAGCCTGCACGTGTGATGGAGCTGATGGAGCCTCATGGTGAAAGAACCAGCCTCCAGTTCTGATAGACCCTTGAGGCGAAAGAACCAGCCTCCACTTCTGATGGAGCCTCATGGTGAAAGAACCAGCCTCCACGTTTGATGGAGTCTCATGGTGAAAGAACCAGCCTCCACGTCTGATGGAGTCTCATGGTGAAAGAACCAGCCTCCACGTCTGATGGAGTCTCATGGTGAAAGAACCAGCCTCCACGTCTGATGGAGTCTCATGGTGAAAGAACCAGCCTCCATCTCTGATGGAGCCTCATGGTGAAAGGACCAGCCTCTACGCCGGATGGAGCCTCATGGTGAAAGAACCAGCCTCCACCTCTGATGGAACCTCATGGTGAAAGAACCAGCCTCCACCTCTGATGGAACCTCATGGTGAAAGAACCAGCCTCCACGTTTGATGGAGCCTCATGGTTAAAGAACCAGCCTCCTCATCTGATGGAGCCTCATGGTGAAAGAACCAGCCTCCACGTCTGATGGACCGTTGAGGCAAAATAACCAGCCTCCACCTCTGATGGACCCTTGAGGCGAAAGAACCAGCCTCCACCTCTGATGGACCCTTGATGCAAAATAACCAGCCTCCACCACTGATGGACCCTTGAGGTGAAACAACAAGCCTCCACGTCTGATGGAGCCTCATGGTAAAAGAACCAGCCTCCACATTTGATGGAGCCTCATGGTTAAAGAACCAGCCTCATCATCTGATGGAGCATCATTGTGAAAGGACCAGCCTCCACATCTGATGGAGTCTCATGGTGAAAGAACCAGCCTCCACGTCTGATGGAGCCTCATGAGGAAAGAACCAGCCTGCACGTGTGATGGAGCTGATGGAGCCTCATGGTGAAAGAACCAGCCTCCAGTTCTGATAGACCCTTGAGGCGAAAGAACCAGCCTCCACTTCTGATGGAGCCTCATGGTGAAAGAACCAGCCTCCACGTTTGATGGAGTCTCATGGTGAAAGAACCAGCCTCCACGTCTGATGGAGTCTCATGGTGAAAGAACCAGCCTCCACGTCTGATGGAGTCTCATGGTGAAAGAACCAGCCTCCACGTCTGATGGAGTCTCATGGTGAAAGACCCAGCCTCCATCTCTGATGGAGCCTCATGGTGAAAGGACCAGCCTCTACGTCGGATGGAGCCTCATGGTGAAAGAACCAGCCTCCACCTCTGATGGAACCTCATGGTGAAAGAACCAGCCTCCACCTCTGATGGAACCTCATGGTGAAAGAACCAGCCTCCACGTTTGATGGAGCCTCATGGTTAAAGAACCAGCCTCCTCATCTGATGGAGCCTCATGGGGAAAGAACCAGCCTGCACGTGTGATGGAGCTGATGGAGCCTCATGGTGAAAGAACCAGCCTCGAGTTCTGATAGACCCTTGAGGCGAAAGAACCAGCCTCCATGTCTGATGGAGCCTCATGGTAAAAGAACCAGCCTCCACGTTTGATGGAGCCTCATGGTTAAAGAACCACCCTCCTCATCTGATGGAGCCTCATTGTGAAAGGACCAGCCTCCACGTCTGATGGAGTCTCATGGTGAAAGAACCAGCCTCCACGTCTGATGGAGCCTCATGGGGAAAGAACCAGCCTGCACGTGTGATGGAGCTGATGGAGCCTCATTGTGAAAGAACCAGCCTCCACCTCTGATGGAACCTCATGGTGAAAGAACCAGCCTCCACCTCTGATGGAACCTCATGGTGAAAGAACCAGCCTCCACCTCTGATGGAACCTCATGGTGAAAGAAAGAGCCTCCACCTCTGATGGAACCTCATGGTGAAAGGGCCAGCCTCCACCTCTGATGGACCCTTGAGGGAAAGAACCATCCTCCACGTTTGATGGAGCCTCATGGTGAAAGGACCAGCCTCCACGTCTGATGGACCCTCATGGTGAAACGACCAGCCTCCACGTTTGATGGAGCCTCATGGTGAAAGAACCAGCCTCCACGTCTGATGGAGCCTTTTGGTGAAAGGACCAGCCTCCACGTCTGATGGACCCTCATGGTGAAAGGACGAGCCTCCACGTCGGATGGACCCTCATGGTGAAAGGACCAGCCTCCACCTCTGATGGAGCCTCATGGTGAAAGAACCAGCCTCCACGTCTATTGGAGCCTCATGGTGAAAGAACCAGCCTCCTCGTCTGATGGAGCCTGATGGTTAAAGAACCAGCCTCCACGTTTGATGGAGCCTCATGGTGAAAGGACCAGCCTCCACGTCTGATGGAGCCTCATGGTGAAAGAACCAGCCTTCATGCCTGATGGAGCCTCATGGTGAAAGAATCAGCCTCCAGTTCTGATAGACCCTTGAGGCGAAAGAATCAGCCTCCACGTCTGATGGAGCCTCATGGTGAAAGAACCAGCCTCCACCTCTGATGGACCCTTGAGGCCAGAGAACTAGCCGCTATGTCTGATGGAGCCTCATGATGAAAGAACCAGCCTCCACGTCTGATGGAGCCTCATTGTGAAAAAGAACCAGCCTCCACGTCAGATGGACCGTTGAGGCAAAATAATCAGCCTCCACCTCTGATGGACCCTTGAGGTGAAAGAACCAGCCTCCACCACTGATGGACCCTTGTGGTGAAAGAACCAGCCTCCACGTCTGATGGAGCCTCATGGTTAAAGAACCAGCCTATTCATCTGATGGAGCCTCATGGGGAAAGAACCAGCCTGCACGTCTGATGGAGCCTCATGGTAAAAGACCCAGCCTCCACGTTTGACGGAGCCTCATGGTTAAAGAACCAGCCTCCTCATCTGATGGAGCCTCATGGTGAAAGGACCAGCCTCTACGCCTGATGGAGTCTCATGGTGAAAGAACCAGCCTCCACGTCTGATGGAGCCTCATGGGGAAAGAACCAGCCTGCACGTGTGATGGAGCTGATGGAGCGTCATGGTGAAAGAACCAGCCTCCACGTCTGATTGACCCTTGAGGCAAAAGAACCAGCCTCCATGTTTGATGGAGCCTCATGGTGAAAGAACCAGCCTCCACCTCTGATGGAACCTCATGGTGAAAGGGCCAGCCTCCACCTGTGATGGACCCTTGTGGTGAAAGAACCATACTCGACCTCTGATGGACCCTTGAGGTGAAAGAAACAGCCTCCACGTTTGATGGAGCCTCATGGTGAAAGAACCAGCCCCCACGTCTGATGGAGTCTCATGGTGAAAGAACCAGCCTCCACCTCTGATGGAGCCTCATGGTGAAAGGACCAGCCTCTACGTCGGATGGAGCCTCATGGTGAAAGGATCAGCCTCCACGTCTGATGGAACCTCATGGTGAAAGGACCAGCCTCTACGTCTGATGGAGCCTCATGGTGAAAGGACCAGCCTCTACGTCGGATGGAGCCTCATGGTGAAAGGACCAGCCTCCACCTCTGATGGAGCCTCATGGTGAAAGAATCAGCCTCCACGTCTGATGGACCGTTGAGGCAAAATAACCAGCCTCCACCTCTGATGGACCCTTGAGGCGAAAGAACCAGCCTCCACCTCTGATGGACCCTTGAGGCAAAATAACCAGCCACCACCACTGATGGACCCTTGAGGTGAAAGAACCAGCCTCCACGTCTGATGGAGCCTCATGGTAAAAGAACCAGCCTCCACGTTTGATGGAGCCTCATGGTAAAAGAACCAGCCTCCTCATCTGATGGAGCCTCATTGTGAAAGGACCAGCCTCCACGTCTGATGGAGTCTCATGGTGAAAGAACCAGCCTCCACGTCTGATGGAGCCTCATGAGGAAAGAACCAGCCTGCACGTGTGATGGAGCTGATGGAGCCTCATGGTGAAAGAACCAGCCTCCAGTTCTGATAGACCCTTTTAGGCGAAAGAACCAGCCTCCACGTCTGATGGAGCCTCATGGTGAAAGAACCAGCCTCCACGTTTGATGGAGCCTCATGGTGAAAGAACCAGCCTCCACGTTTGATAGAGCCTCTTGGTGAAAGAACCAGCCTCCACGTCTGATGGAGTCTCATGGTGAAAGAACCAGCCTCCACGTCTGATGGAGTCTCATGGTGAAAGAACCAGCCTCCATCTCTGATGGAGCCTCATGGTGAAAGGACCAGCCTCCACGCTCGGATGGAGCCTCATGGTGAAAGAACCAGCCTCCACCTCTGATGGAACCTCATGGTGAAAGACCCAGCCTCCACCTCCGATGGAACCTCATGGTGAAAGAACCAGCCTCCACATTTGATGGAGCCTCATGGTTAAAGAACCAGCCTCCTCATCTGATGGAGCCTCATGGTGAAAGAACCAGCCTCCATGTCTGATGGAGCCTCATGGTAAAAGAACCAGCCTCCACGTTTGATGGAGCCTCATGGTTAAAGAACCACCCTCCTCATCTGATGGAGCCTCATTGTGAAAGGACCAGCCTCCACGTCTGATGGAGTCTCATGGTGAAAGAACCAGCCTCCACGTCTGATGGAGCCTCATGGGGAAAGAACCAGCCTGCACGTGTGATGGAGCTGATGGAGCCTCATTGTGAAAGAACCAGCCTCCACCTCTGATGGAACCTCATGGTGAAAGAACCAGCCTCCACCTCTGATGGAACCTCATGGTGAAAGAACCAGCCTCCACCTCTGATGGAACCTCATGGTGAAAGAAAGAGCCTCCACCTCTGATGGAACCTCATGGTGAAAGGGCCAGCCTCCACCTCTGATGGACCCTTGAGGGGAAAGAACCATCCTCCACGTTTGATGGAGCCTCATGGTGAAAGGACCAGCCTCCACGTCTGATGGACCCTCATGGTGAAACGACCAGCCTCCACGTTTGATGGAGCCTCATGGTGAAAGAACCAGCCTCCACGTCTGATGGAGCCTTTTGGTGAAAGGACCAGCCTCCACGTCTGATGGACCCTCATGGTGAAAGGACGAGCCTCCACGTCGGATGGAGCCTCATGGTGAAAGGACCAGCCTCCACCTCTGATGGAGCCTCATGGTGAAAGAACCAGCCTCCACGTCTATTGGAGCCTCATGGTGAAAGAACCAGCCTCCTCGTCTGATGGAGCCTGATGGTTAAAGAACCAGCCTCCACGTTTGATGGAGCCTCATGGTGAAAGGACCAGCCTCCACGTCTGATGGAGCCTCATGGTGAAAGAACCAGCCTTCACGCCTGATGTTGCCTCATGGTGAAAGAATCAGCCTCCAGTTCTGATAGACCCTTGAGGCGAAAGAATCAGCCTCCACGTCTGATGGAGCCTCATGGTGAAAGAACCAGCCTCCACCTCTGATGAACCCTTGAGGCCAGAGAACTAGCCGCTATGTCTGATGGAGCCTCATGGTGAAAGAACCAGCCTCCACGCCTGATGGAGCCTCATTGTGAAAAGAACCAGCCTCCACGTCAGATGGACCGTTGAGGCAAAATAATCAGCCTCCACCTCTGATGGACCCTTGAGGTGAAAGAACCAGCCTCCACCACTGATGGACCCTTGTGGTGAAAGAACCAGCCTCCACGTCTGATGGAGCCTCATGGTTAAAGAACCAGCCTATTCATCTGATGGAGCCTCATGGGGAAAGAACCAGCCTGCACGTCTGATGGAGCCTCATGGTAAAAGACCCAGCCTCCACGTTTGACGGAGCCTCATGGTTAAAGAACCAGCCTCCTCATCTGATGGAGCCTCATGGTGAAAGGACCAGCCTCTACGTCTGATGGAGTCTCATGGTGAAAGAACCAGCCTCCACGTCTGATGGAGCCTCATGGGGAAAGAACCAGCCTGCACGTGGGATGGAGCTGATGGAGCGTCATGGTGAAAGAACCAGCCTCCACGTCTGATTGACCCTTGAGGCAAAAGAACCAGCCTCCATGTTTGATGGAGCCTCATGGTGAAAGAACCAGCCTCCACCTCTGATGGAACCTCATGGTGAAAGGGCCAGCCTCCACCTGTGATGGACCCTTGTGGTGAAAGAACCATACTCGACCTCTGATGGACCCTTGAGGTGAAAGAAACAGCCTCCACGTTTGATGGAGCCTCATGGTGAAAGAACCAGCCCCCACGTCTGATGGAGTCTCATGGTGAAAGAACCAGCCTCCACCTCTGATGGAGCCTCATGGTGAAAGGACCAGCCTCTACGTCGGATGGAGCCTCATGGTGAAAGGATCAGCCTCCACGTCTGATGGAACCTCATGGTGAAAGGACCAGCCTCTACGTCTGATGGAGCCTCATGGTGAAAGGACCAGCCTCTACGTCGGATGAAGCCTCATGGTGAAAGGACCAGCCTCCACCTCTGATGGAGCCTTATGGTGAAAGAATCAGCCTCCACGTCTGATGGACCGTTGAGGCAAAATAACCAGCCTCCACCTCTGATGGACCCTTGAGGCGAAAGAACCAGCCTCCACCTCTGATGGACCCTTGAGGCAAAATAACCAGCCACCACCACTGATGGACCCTTGAGGTGAAAGAACCAGCCTCCACGTCTGATGGAGCCTCATGGTAAAGAACCAGCCTCCACGTTTGATGGAGCCTCATGGTAAAAGAACCAGCCTCCTCATCTGATGGAGCCTCATTGTGAAAGGACCAGCCTCCACGTCTGATGGAGTCTCATGGTGAAAGAACCAGCCTCCACGTCTGATGGAGCCTCATGAGGAAAGAACCAGCCTGCACGTGTGATGGAGCTGATGGAGCCTCATGGTGAAGGAACCAGCCTCCAGTTCTGATAGACCCTTTTAGGCGAAAGAACCAGCCTCCACGTCTGATGGAGCCTCATGGTGAAAGAACCAGCCTCCACGTTTGATGGAGCCTCATGGTGAAAGAACCAGCCTCCACGTTTGATAGAGCCTCTTGGTGAAAGAACCAGCCTCCACGTCTGATGGAGTCTCATGGTGAAAGAACCAGCCTCCACGTCTGATGGAGTCTCATGGTGAAAGAACCAGCCTCCATCTCTGATGGAGCCTCATGGTGAAAGGACCAGCCTCCACGTCGGATGGAGCCTCATGGTGAAAGAACCAGCCTCCACCTCTGATGGAACCTCATGGTGAAAGACCCAGCCTCCACCTCCGATGGAACCTCATGGTGAAAGAACCAGCCTCCACATTTGATGGAGCCTCATGGTTAAAGAACCAGCCTCCTCATCTGATGGAGCCTCATGGTGAAAGGACCAGCCTCCACGTCTGATGGAGTCTCATGGTGAAAGAACCAGCCTCCACGTCTGATGGAGCCTCATGGGGAAAGAACCAGCCTGCACGTGTGATGGAGCCTCATGGTGAAAGAACCAGCCTCCACGTCTGATGGACCCTTGAGGCAAAAGAACCAGCCTCCGCTTCTGAAGGAGCCTCATGGTGAAAGAACCAGCCTCCACGTTTGATGGAGCCTCATGGTGAAAGAACCAGCCTCCATGTCTGATGGAGTCTCATGGTGAAAGAACCAGCCTCCATCTCTGATGGAGCCTCATGGTGAAAGGACCAGCCTCTATTTCGGATGGAGCCTCATGGTGAAAGGACCAGCCTCCACCTCTGATGGAGCTTCATGGTGAAAATACCAGCCTCCACCTCTGATGGACCCTTGTGGTGAAAGAACCATACTCGACCTCTGATGGACCCTTGAGGTGAAAGAACCAGCCTCCATGTTTGATGGAGCCTCATGGTGAAAGAACCAGCCTCCATGTCTGATGGAGTCTCATGGTGAAAGAACCAGCCTCCATCTCTGATGGAGCCTCATGGTGAAAGATCCAGCCTCCACCTCTGATGGAGCCTCATGGTGAAAGGACCAGCCTCTACGTCGGATGGAGCCTCATGGTGAAAGGACCAGTCTCCACCTCTGATGGAGCCTCATGGTGAAAGAACCAGCCTCCACGTCTGATGGACCATTGAGGCAAAATAACCAGCCTCCACCTCTGAAGGACCCTTGAGGCGAAAGAACCAGCCTCCACCTTTGATGGACCCTTGAGGCAAAATAACGAGCCTCCACCACTGATGGACCCTTGAGGTGAAAGAACCAGCCTCCACGCCTGATGGAGCCTCATGGTAAAAGAACCAGCCTCCACGTTTGATGGAGCCTCATGGTTAAAGAACCAGCCTCCTCATCTGATGGAGCCTCATTGTGAAAGGACCAGCCTCCACGTCTGATGGAGTCTCATGGTGAAAGAACCAGCCTCCACGTCTGATGGAGCCTCATGGTGAAAGAACCAGCCTCCACGTCTGATGGACCGTTGAGGCAAAATAACCAGCCTCCACCTCTGATGGACCCTTGAGGCGAAAGAACCAGCCTCCACCTCTGATGGACCCTTGAGGCAAAATAACCAGCCTCCACCACTGATGGACCCTTGAGGTGAAAGAACAAGCCTCCACGTCTGATGGAGCCTCATGGTAAAATAACCAGCCTCCACATTTGATGGAGCCTCATGGTTAAAGAACCAGCCTCATCATCTGATGGAGCATCATTGTGAAAGGACCAGCCTCCACATCTGATGGAGTCTCATGGTGAAAGAACCAGCCTCCACGTCTGATGGAGCCTCATGAGGAAAGAACCAGCCTGCACGTGTGATGGAGCTGATGGAGCCTCATGGTGAAAGAACCAGCCTCCAGTTCTGATAGACCCTTGAGGCGAAAGAACCAGCCTCCACTTCTGATGGAGCCTCATGGTGAAAGAACCAGCCTCCACGTTTGATGGAGTCTCATGGTGAAAGAACCAGCCTCCACGTCTGATGGAGTCTCATGGTGAAAGAACCAGCCTCCACGTCTGATGGAGTCTCATGGTGAAAGAACCAGCCTCCACGTCTGATGGAGTCTCATGGTGAAAGAACCAGCCTCCATCTCTGATGGAGCCTCATGGTGAAAGGACCAGCCTCTACGCCGGATGGAGCCTCATGGTGAAAGAACCAGCCTCCACCTCTGATGGAACCTCATGGTGAAAGAACCAGCCTCCACCTCTGATGGAACCTCATGGTGAAAGAACCAGCCTCCACGTTTGATGGAGCCTCATGGTTAAAGAACCAGCCTCCTCATCTGATGGAGCCTCATGGTGAAAGAACCAGCCTCCACGTCTGATGGACCGTTGAGGCAAAATAACCAGCCTCCACCTCTGATGGACCCTTGAGGCGAAAGAACCAGCCTCCACCTCTGATGGACCCTTGAGGCAAAATAACCAGCCTCCACCACTGATGGACCCTTGAGGTGAAAGAACAAGCTTCCACGCCTGATGGAGCCTCATGGTAAAGAACCAGCCTCCACATTTGATGGAGCCTCATGGTTAAAGAACCAGCCTCATCATCTGATGGAGCATCATTGTGAAAGGACCAGCCTCCACATCTGATGGAGTCTCATGGTGAAAGAACCAGCCTCCACGTCTGATGGAGCCTCATGAGGAAAGAACCAGCCTGCACGTGTGATGGAGCTGATGGAGCCTCATGGTGAAAGAACCAGCCTCCAGTTCTGATAGACCCTTGAGGCGAAAGAACCAGCCTCCACTTCTGATGGAGCCTCATGGTGAAAGAACCAGCCTCTACGTTTGATGGAGTCTCATGGTGAAAGAACCAGCCTCCACGTCTGATGGAGTCTCATGGTGAAAGAACCAGCCTCCACGTCTGATGGAGTCTCATGGTGAAAGAACCAGCCTCCACGCCTGATGGAGTCTCATGGTGAAAGAACCAGCCTCCATCTCTGATGGAGCCTCATGGTGAAAGGACCAGCCTCTACGCCGGATGGAGCCTCATGGTGAAAGAACCAGCCTCCACCTCTGATGGAACCTCATGGTGAAAGAACCAGCCTCCACCTCTGATGGAACCTCATGGTGAAAGAACCAGCCTCCACGTTTGATGGAGCCTCATGGTTAAAGAACCAGCCTCCTCATCTGATGGAGCCTCATGGTGAAAGGACCAGCCTCCACGTCTGATGAAGTCTCATGGTGAAAGAACCAGCCTCCACGTCTGATGGAGCCTCATGGGGAAAGAACCAGCCTGCACGTGTGATGGAGCTGATGGAGCCTCATGGTGAAAGAACCAGCCTCCACGTCTGATGGACCCTTGAGGCAAAAGAACCAGCCTCCACGTCTGATGGAGCCTCATGGTGAAAAAACCAGCCTCCACATTTGATGGAGCCTTATGGTGAAAGAACCAGCCTCCATGTCTGATGTAGTCTCATGGTGAAAGAACCAGCCTCCGTCTCTGATGGAGCCTCATGGTGAAAGGACCAGCCTCTATGTCGGATGGAGCCTCATGGTGAAAGGACCAGCCTCCACCTCTGATGGAGCCTCATGGTGAAAGAACCAGCCTCCACCTCTGATGGACCCTTGTGGTGAAAGAACCATACTCGACCTCTGATGAACCCTTGAGGTGAAAGAACCAGCCTCCACGTTTGATGGAGCCTCATGGTGAAAGAACCAGCCCCCACGTCTGATGGAATCTCATGGTGAAAGAACCAGCCTCCACCTCTGATGGAGCCTCATGGCGAAAGGACCAGCCTCTACATCGGATGGAGCCTCATGGTGAAAGGACCAGCCTCCACCTCTGATGGAGCTTCATGGTGAAAGAACCAGCCTCCACGTCTGATGGACCGTTGAGGCAAAATAACCAGCCTCCACCTCTGATGGACCCTTGAGGCGAAAGACCCAGCCTCCACCTCTGATGGACCCTTGAGGCAAAATAACCAGCCTCCACCACTGATGGACCCTTGAGGTGAAAGAACCAGCCTCCACGTCTGATGGAGCCTCATGGTAAAGAACCAGCCTCCACGCTTGATGGAGCCTCATGGTTAAAGAACCAGCCTCCTCATCTGATGGAGCCTCATTGTGAAAGGACCAGCCTCCACGTCTGATGGAGTCTCATGGTGAAAGAACCAGCCTCCACGTCTGATGGAGCCTCATGGGGAAAGAACCAGCCTGCACGTGTGATGGAGCTGATGGAGCCTCATGGTGAAAGAACCAGCCTCCAGTTCTGATAGACCCTTGAGGCGAAAGAACCAGCCTTCACGTCTGATGGAGCCTCATGGTGAAAGAACCAGCCTCCACGTTTGATGGAGCCTCATGGTGAAAGAACCAGCCTCCAGGTCTGATGGAGTCTCATGGTGAAAGACCCAGCCTCCATGTCTGATGGAGTCTCATGGTGAAAGAACCAGCCTCCATCTCTGATGGAACCTCATGGTGAAAGAACCAGCCTCCACCTCTGATGGAACCTCATGGTGAAAGAACCAGCCTCCACCTCTGATGGAACCTCATGGTGAAAGAACCAGCCTCCACCTCTGATGGAACCTCATGGTGAAAGAACCAGCCTCCACCTCTGATGGAACCTCATGGTGAAAGGGCCAGCCTCCACCTCTGATGGACCCTTGAGGGGAAAGAACCAGCCTCCACGTCTGATGGACCCTCATGGTGAAAGGACCAGCCTCCACGTCGGATGGAGCCTCATGGTGAAAGGACCAGCCTCCACCTCTGATGGAGCCTCATGGTGAAAGAACCAGCCTCCACGTCTATTGGAGCCTCATGGTGAAAGAACCAGCCTCCACGTCTGATGGAGCCTGATGGTTAAAGAACCAGCCTCCACGTCTGATGGAGCCTCATGGTGAAAGGACCAGCCTCCACGTCTGATGGAGCCTCATGGTGAAAGAACCAGCCTCCATGCCTGATAGAGCCTCATGGTGAAAGAACCAGCCTCCAGTTCTGATAGACCCTTGAGGTGAAAGAACCAGCCTCCACGTCTGATGGAGCCTCATGGTGAAAGACCCAGCCTCCACCTCTGATGGACCCTTGAGGCCAGAGAACTAGCCGCTATGTCTGATGGAGCCTCATTGTGAAAATGAACCTGCCTCCACGTCTGATGGACCGTTGAGGCAAAATAACCAGCCTCCACCTCTGATGGACCCTTGAGGTGAAAGAACCAGCCTCCACCACTGATGGACCCTTGAGGTGAAAAAACCAGCCTCCACGTCTGATGGAGCCTCATGGTAAAAGAACCAGCCTCCACGTTTGATGGAGCCTCATGGTTAAAGAACCAGCCTCCTCATCTGATGGAGCCTCATGGGGAAAGAACCAGCCTGCACGTCCGATGGAGCCTCATGGTAAAAGAACCAGCCTCCACGTTTGATGGAGCCTCATGGTTAAAGAACCAGCCTCCTCATCTGATGGAGCCTCATGGTGAAAGGACCAGCCTCCACGTCTGATGGAGTCTCATGGTGAAAGAACCAGCCTCCACGTCTGATGGAGCCTCATGGGGAAAGAACCAGCCTGCACGTGTGATGGAGCCTCATGGTGAAAGAACCAGCCTCCACGTCTGATGGACCCTTGAGGCAAAAGAACCAGCCTCCACGTCTGATGAAGTCTCATGGTGAAAGAACCAGCCTCCATCTCTGGTGGAGCCTCATGGTGAAAGAACCAACCTCTACGTCGGATGGAGCCTCATGGTGAAAGAACCAGCCTCCACCTCTGATGGAACCTCATGGTGAAAGAACCAGCCTCCACCTCTGATGGAACCTCATGGTGAAAGAACCAGCCTCCACCTCTGATGGAACCTCATGGTGAAAGGGCCAGCCTCCACCTCTGATGGACCCTTGAGGGGAAAGAACCAGCCTCCACGTTTGATGGCGCCTCATGGTGAAAGGACCAGCCACCACATCTGATGGACCCTCATGGTGAAAGGACCAGCCTCCACGTTTGAAGGAGCCTCATGGTGAAAGAACCAGCCTCCACGTCTGATTGAGCCTTATGGTGAAAGGACCAGCCTCCACGTCTGATGGACCCTCATGGTGAAAGGACCAGCCTCCACGTCGGATGGAGCCTCATGGTGAAAGGACCAGCCTCCATCTCTGATGGAGCCTCATGGTGAAAGAACCAGCCTCCACGTCTATTGGAGCCTCATGGTGAAAGAACCAGCCTCCACGTCTGATGGAGCCTGATGGTTAAAGTACCAGCCTCCACGTCTGATGGAGCCTCATGGTGAAAGGTCCAGCCTCCAGGTCTGATGGAGCTTCATGATTAAAGAACCAGCCTCCACGTCTGATGGAGCCTTATGGTGAAAGGGCCAGCCTCCACGTCTGATGGACCCTCATGGTGAAAGGACCAACCTCCACGTCGGATGGAGCCTCATGGTAAAAGGACCAGCCTCCACCTCTGATGGAGCCTCATGGTGAAAGAACCAGACTCCACGTCTATTGGAGCCTCATGGTGAAAGAACCAGCCTCCACGTCTGATGGAGCCTGATGGTTAAAGAACCAGCCTCCACGTCTGATGGAGCCTCATGGGGAAAGAACCAGCCTGCACGTGTGATGGAGCTGATGGAGCCTCATGGTGAAAGAACCAGCCTCCACATCTGATGGACCCTTGAGGCAAAAGAACCAGCCTCCACGTCTGATGAAGCCTCATGGTGAAAGAACCAGCCTCCACGTTTGATGGCGCCTCATGGTGAAAGAACCAGCCTCCATCTCTGATGGAGCCTCATGGTGAAAGAACCAGCCTCTACGTCGGATGGAGCCTCATGGTGAAAGAACCAGCCTCCACCTCTGATGGAACCTCATGGTGAAAGAACCAGCCTCCACCTCTGATGGAACCTCATGGTGAAAGAACCAGCCTTCACCTCTGATGGAACCTCATGGTGAAAGGGCCAGCCTCCAGGTCTGATGGAGCTTCATGATTAAAGAACCAGCCTCCACGTCTGATGGAGCCTTATGGTGAAAGGACCAGCCTCCACGTCTGATGGACCCTCATGGTGAAAGGACCAGCCTCCACGTCGGATGGAGCCTCATGGTGAAAGGACCAGCCTCCACCTCTGATGGAGCCTCATGGTGAAAGAACCAGCCTCCACGTCTATTGGAGCCTCATTGTGAAAGAACCAGCCTCCACGTCTGATGGAGCCTCATGGGGAAAGAACCAGCCTGCACGTGTGATGGAGCTGATGGAGCCTCATGGTGAAAGAACCAGCCTCCACGTCTGATGGACCCTTGAGGCAAAAGAACCAGCCTCCACGCCTGATGAAGCCTCATGGTGAAAGAACCAGCCTCCACGCTTGATGGAGCCTCATGGTGAAAGAACCAGCCTCCATCTCTGATGGAGCCTCATGGTGAAAGAACCAGCCTCTACGTCGGATGGAGCCTCATGGTGAAAGAACCAGCCTCCACCTCTGATGGAACCTCATGGTGAAAGGGCCAGCCTCCACCTCTGATGGACACTTGAGGGGAAAGAACCAGCCTCCACGTTTGATGGAGCCTCATGGTGAAATGACCAGCCTCCACGTCTAATGGAACCTCATGGTGAAAGAACCAGCCTGCACCTCTGATGGAACCTCATGGTGAAAGGGCCAGCCTCCACCTCTGATGGACCCTTGAGGGGAAAGAACCAGCCTCCACGTTTGATGGAGCCTCATGGTGAAAGGACCAGCCTCCACGTCTGATGGACCCTCATGGTGAAAGGACCAGCCTCCCCGTTTGATGGAGCCTCATGGGGAAAGAACCAGCCTCCACGTCTGATGGACCCTCATGGTGAAAGAACCAGCCTCCATGCCTGATGGAGCCTCGTGGTGAAAGAACCAGCCTCCATCTCTGATGGAGCCTCATGGTGAAGGAACCAGCCTCCACGTCTGATGGAGCCTGATGGTTAAAGAACCAGCCTCCACGTCTGATGGAGCCTCATGGTGAAAGAACCAGCCTCTACGTCTAATGGAGCCTCATGGTGAAAGGGCCAGCCTCCACGTCTGATGGATCCTCATGGTGAAAGGACCAGCCTCCACGTCTGATGGAGCCTCATGGTGAAAGGACCAGCCTCCACGTCTGATGGAGCCTCATGGTGAAAGAACCAGCCTCCATGTCTGATGGAGCCTCATGGTGAAAGGACCAGCCTCCACGTCTGATGGAGCCTCATGGTGAAAGAACCAGCCTCTACGTCTAATGGAGCCTCATGGTGAAAGGGCCAGCCTCCACGTCTGATGGGGCCTCATGGTGAAAGGGCCAGCCTCCACGTCTGATGGAGCCTCATGGTGAAAGGGCCAGCCTCCACGTCTGATGGAGCCTCATGGTGAAAGAACCAGCCTCTACGTCTAATGGAGCCTCATGGTGAAAGGGCCAGCCTCCACGTCTGATGGAGCCTCATGGTGAAAGAACCAGCCTCTACGTCTAATGGAGCCTCATTGTGAAAGGGCCAGCCTCCACGTCTGATGGAGCCTCATGGTGAAAGGACCAGCCTCCACGTCTGATAGAGCCTCATGGTGAAAGGACCAGCCTCCACGTCTGATGGAGCCTCATGGTGAAAGAACCAGCCTCCATGTCTGATGGAGCCTCATGGTGAAAGGACCAGCCTCCACGTCTGATGGAGCCTCATGGTGAAAGAACCAGCCTCCATGTCTGATGGAGCCTCATGGTGAAAGGACCAGCCTCCACGTCTGATGGAGCCTCATGGTGAAAGGGCCAGCCTCTACGTCTGATGGGGCCTCATGGTGAAAGGGCCAGCCTCCACGTCTGATGGAGCCTCATGGTGAAAGGGCCAGCCTCCACGTCTGATGGAGCCTCATGGTGAAAGAACCAGCCTCTACGTCTAATGGAGCCTCATGGTGAAAGGGCCAGCCTCCACGTCTGATGGAGCCTCATGGTGAAAGAACCAGCCTCTACCTCTTAAGGGACCTTGAGGCAAAAGAAATCGCCTGAACAGAACTCTGCTATTGCGCATCAATGGGGTTAATGGATAAAAGCGACCGATTAAGGGTGATTCCCTCATGTATTGTAGTGATTGGCTGAGTTGGACTTTTTAGCCCTGGAGCTCTTGTATCTACGATGTTTTATTTTCTGCTTTCTTATTATTGTAACTTTTAGTGGTGTGTAATTTGCTTCTGCATGATTACACAAAATTTCCGGAACATTATGTAAATTTATGCAAAATGCAAATGTAATTTCGCGCTATAGAAGGTCAAATGCTTCCCACCATCAATTTTTGATGCTAAGATGTATTTCATGCTAAAAAAAATGATCGCAAATAGCACAACTGCCGCGCACAAAAGCGTCTTGTGTCTCGGTTTCTCGCGCTGTTCCCGTGCTCTCGTGCTCCCGTGCTCCTGTGCTCTCGTGCTCCCCTGTTCCCGTGCTCCCGTGCTCCCCTGTTCCCGTGCTCCCGTGCTCCCCTGTTCCCGTGCTCCCCTGTTCCCGTGCTCCCCTGCTCCCGTGCTCCCCTGCTCTCGTGCTCCTGTGCTCCTATGCTCCCGTGCTCCTGTGCTCCCCTGTTCCCGTGCTCTTGTGCTCCCCTGTTCCCGTGCTCCTGTGCTCCCCTGTTCCCGTGCTCCTGTGCTCCCCTGTTCCCGTGCTCCCCTGTTCCCGTGCTCCCCTGTTCCCGTGCTCCCCTGTTCCTGTGCTCCCCTGTTCCCGTGCTCCTGTGCTCCCTGTTCCCGTGCTCCTGTGCTCCCGTGCTCCCCTGTTCCCGTGCTCCCGTGCTCCCCTGTTCCTGTGCTCCCGTGCTCTCGTGCTCCTGTGCTCCCGTGCTCTCGTGCTCCCATGCTCTTGTGCTCCCGTGCTCTCTTGCTCCCATGCTCTTGTGCTCCCGTACTCTCGTGCTCCCTTCCTCTCGTGCTCTCGTGCTCCCGTGCTCCCGTGCTCCTGCGCTTTAATTTGAGAGTGAACTGCGGCGTAAATACCTGATGTGGATGTATGGTGTAATTTCAGGAATTTCACGTAATAAGCATAGCACGAAATTCTCAGAATTGCACTAGTGTACTTTAAATTCCACCTTGGCCTAGTCATTTTATAGATGGATTGTTAAATAGATATGGTTGTTAATTTCATGTGCATTATCGGACACAAATATGAAAAGAAAGAGAAGGCAGCTGCTGTCTATGAGGCTCGGGCTGTAGTGCCCGGGCCCCCAGGGGCTGGGCTGGTTCTGCCGTATTAATAGAGGCCTCATTCATGGCTGCCCCCCTTACCCTCCCGCACAGCTGCCTCTTTGCCTGCCACAGCCGTGTGCCTCACACCGATCCTGTTCGTTGTGTGTGACCGCCAAAGTGCAGCACCCACCCTGGGCGTGTCCAACTCCTCAGACAGACCCATCGACAGGGTTAAACCGTGCAAGTTTCTTGCCAAGTCTACGTCTGTGAAATGCCAGTCAGCCATACGTCCGTCTCACCTTCAATAGCCAGTGCGGCTGAGGCCGAGTCAGTCATACGTCCGTCTCACCTCCGATGGCCAGTGCGGCTGAGGCGGAGTCAGCCATACGTCCGTCTCACCTTCAATAGCCAGTGCGGCTGAGGCGGAGTCAGCCATACGTCCGTCTCACCTTCAATAGCCAGTGCGGCGGAGGCGGAGTCAGCCATACGTCCGTCTCACCTTCAATAGCCAGTGCGGCTGAGGCCGAGTCAGACATACGTCCGTCTCACCTCCGATGGCCAGTGCGGCTGAGGCCGAGTCAGCCATACGTCCTTCTCACCTTCAATAGCCAGTGCGGCTGAGGCGGAGTCAGACATACGTCCGTCTCACCTCCGATGGCCAGTGCAGCTGAGGCGGAGTCAGCCATACGTCCGTCTCACCTTCAATAGCCAGTGCGGCTGAGGCGGAGTCAGCCATACGTCCTTCTCACCTTCAATAGCCAGTGCGGCTGAGGCGGAGTCAGACATACGTCCGTCTCACCTCCGATGGCCAGTGCGTCTGAGGCGGAGTCAGCCATACGTCCGTCTCACCTTCAATTGCCAGTGCGGCTGAGGCGGAGTCAGCCATACGTCCGTCTCACCTCCAATGGCCAGTGCGGCTGAGGCGGAGTCAGCCATACGTCCGTCTCACCTCCAATGGCCAGTGCGGCTGAGGCGGAGTCAGCCATACGTCCGTCTCACCTTCAATAGCCAGTGCGGCTGAGGCGGAGTCAGCCATACGTCCGTCTCACCTCCGATGGCCAGTGCGGCTGAGGCGGAGTCAGACATACGTCCGTCTCACCTCCGATGGCCAGTGCGGCTGAGGCCGAGTCAGCCATACGTCCGTCTCACCTTCAATAGCCAGTGCGGCTGAGGCCGAGTCATCCATACGTCCGTCTCACCTTCAATAGCCAGTGCGGCTGAGGCGGAGTCAGCCATACGTCCGTCTCACCTTCAATAGCCAGTGCGGCTGAGGCGGAGTCAGCCATACGTCCGTCTCACCTCCGATGGCCAGTGCGGCTGAGGCGGAGTCAGACATACGTCCGTCTCACCTCCGATGGCCAGTGCGGCTGAGGCCGAGTCAGCCATACGTCCGTCTCACCTTCAATAGCCAGTGCGGCTGAGGCCGAGTCATCCATACGTCCGTCTCACCTTCGATAGCCAGTGCGGCTGAGGCCGAGTCAGTCATACGTCCGTCTCACCTCCGATGGCCAGTGCGGCTGAAGCGGAGTCAGCCATACGTCCGTCTCACCTTCAATAGCCAGTGCGGCTGAGGCGGAGTCAGCCATACGTCCGTCTCACCTTCAATAGCCAGTGCGGCGGAGGCGGAGTCAGCCATACGTCCGTCTCACCTTCAATAGCCAGTGCGGCTGAGGCCGAGTCAGACATACGTCCGTCTCACCTCCGATGGCCAGTGCGGCTGAGGCCGAGTCAGCCATACGTCCTTCTCACCTTCAATAGCCAGTGCGGCTGAGGCGGAGTCAGACATACGTCCGTCTCACCTCCGATGGCCAGTGCGGCTGAGGCGGAGTCAGCCATACGTCCGTCTCACCTTCAATAGCCAGTGCGGCTGAGGCGGAGTCAGCCATACGTCCGTCTCACCTCCAATGGCCAGTGCGGCTGAGGCGGAGTCAGCCATACGTCCGTCTCACCTCCAATGGCCAGTGCGGCTGAGGCGGAGTCAGCCATACGTCCGTCTCACCTTCGATAGCCAGTGCGGGTGAGGCGGAGTCAGCCATACGTCCGTCTCACCTCCGATGGCCAGTGCGGCTGAGGCGGAGTCAGACATACGTCCGTCTCACCTCCGATGGCCAGTGCGGCTGAGGCCGAGTCAGCCATACGTCCGTCTCACCTTCAATAGCCAGTGCGGCTGAGGCCGAGTCATCCATACGTCCGTCTCACCTTCAATAGCCAGTGCGGCTGAGGCGGAGTCAGCCATACGTCCGTCTCACCTTCAATAGCCAGTGCGGCTGAGGCCGAGTCATCCATACGTCCGTCTCACCTTCAATAGCCAGTGCGGCTGAGGCGGAGTCAGACATACGTCCGTCTCACCTCCGATGGCCAGTGCGGCTGAGGCGGAGTCAGCCTTACGTCCGTCTCACCTTCAATAGCCAGTGCGGCTGAGGCGGAGTCAGCCATACGTCCGTCTCACCTTCAATAGCCAGTGCGGCTGAGGCGGAGTCAGACATACGTCCGTCTCACCTCCGATGGCCAGTGCGGCTGAGGCGGAGTCAGCCATACGTCCGTCTCACCTCCAATGGCCAGTGCGGCTGAGCGGAGTCAGCCATACGTCCGTCTCACCTTCAATAGCCAGTGCGGCTGAGGCGGAGTCAGCCATACGTCCGTCTCACCTCCGATGGCCAGTGCGGCTGAGGTGGAGTCAGCCGTACGTCCGTCTCACCTTCAATAGCCAGTGCGGCTGAGGCCGAGTCAGCCATACGTCCGTCTCACCTTCAATAGCCAGTGCGGCTGAGGCCGAGTCAGACATACGTCCGTCTCACCTCCGATGGCCAGTGCGGCTGAGGCCGAGTCAGCCATACGTCCTTCTCACCTTCAATAGCCAGTGCGGCTGAGGCGGAGTCAGCCATACGTCCGTCTCACCTCCGATGGCCAGTGCGGCTGAGGCGGAGTCAGCCATACGTCCGTCTCACCTTCAATAGCCAGTGCGGCTGTGGCGGAGTCAGACATACGTCCGTCTCACCTCCGATGGCCAGTGCGGCTAAGGCAGAGTTAGTCACCTGTGAGGCTCATCTTTAAAAAAAACAGTCGGGCTGGAGAAGAGTCAGAGTCAGTCACATGTAAGGCTCACCTCTGAAAGACCAATTTGCTTGGTTCGACTCAAGCCAATGGCAGCCTTATCTGTGAAGGGCCCCCTGCTCCACAGCCAGTTTGGCTTGGATTCAGACCCCGGAAAGACAAGGGCCACGGGGCCCCAATCGTGAGAGTGGGGCTGTTTGCCTCTGGTGTCCTGGGTCCGTCCTGCCAAGTGCACCATTCCACAACTGCCCCTCGGGGTAGGAAGGGCGAGCAGCAGCCTGAGGCTTCTGGGGAGGCAGTGTGGGGGAGAAGGTCCGGTTACCACATGGAAGACAGCATTTCGAACACCATGGGCCATGTTGAGTCTAGGTAATGCCCTTTTGGTTTTGTAACACCGCTGTCATCTTCCGAAGACTCATGGACAATGTGTTTTCGGACTTCCTAACTCAGTTCGTGGTCATACACCGAGATGAGGCTCTGAATTACTTTCAGTGTCTGTCACCCCATCATCAGCCGCCCTCGAGTGGGGTCACCCTTGTAACCTCTTCATTGCAAACTGGAGAATGTGAGTCCCACCAGCATCAAGCTGAATATTTCGGATTTTGGCTGGATTCATATTCCAAGATTGTTGCCACCTCATGGCCTATTCCCACCAACATCAAGAAAACTCAATGTTTCTTAGGCGTTGCCGATTTCTACCAACAGTTTATCGGTGATTTGGCCCAGATCACCAGCAAGGTAACTCGTACACTGAAGACTGAAGAAAGAACATCTCCAACCCCGCTTCTGCTAGGACGTGCAGGCTGAGCAAGCTTCGAACTTACTCAAACAAGCCTTTACCAAGGCCCCAATATTATGGCACCCAGAGCCATTGAGGAAGTTTATGGGTGAAACCGAAGCCTCGGATAGATCCCACGGAGCTGCTTTGCTCCAACAACGAGCAGCTAAGGGGCTGGGGTACCCACTCATTTACCTACCACACAGCTCAACTGAGACAGAAAGCAATTACTCGGTGCTGGAAAGGGAGCTTTCCGCCATGACGTTAGCCTGCACCGAGTGGAGACTCTTTCTTGCGGGGACACAAGAACCTTTTGAAATTCGCACAGATCACTGCAGGCTCCAAGGCCATAAAAATATGCAACGGAGGACAGCCACAGGGCCAGAAGGGCGTATGTCTTTGGTCAGTATGACTTTACTTTAAAACACATATGCCTGCTTCAAAGAGTGTGTCTGCCGATGGCCTACCTCGCAGATATTCAAAATCACCTCTTACACAGAATCAACATATTATTCAAAGTCCAAGAATCCTAGGAGCAGTCCAGTTTTTCCTTAAAACACTTAAAATCAACTACACTATGGAGTTAGATGAGGATTGGAAGTACATCAAAGACACCTTAAACTTACAGGATGGTGACAAATTGTATATCCCCACTCAAGAGCTAAGACCGGAAACCCTCCAAACGTGCCATGATTCTTCAACCTCTGGACACAAGGGAGTCAAGGCTTCCTTCGAGCTGATGCTGTGGTCTTTCTGGTGCTCATCAATCCGGAAGGATGCAGTGCAATCTGCAATTTCACATCCCATATGTGCTCAAGGAAAGTCACCTCATTCAAGACAACTTCTTCCACTACCTGTACCTTCAGGACCTTGGCGATCCACTTCAATTGATTCAATTGTGACTTTGCATCGTTCGCATGGAAGTCGAGTAATCATAGTCATGGTAGACTCATTCTCCAAGTGGCACATTTCACCGCTTTAAAGGGTTTGCCTTCTCCCAAGCCTATGGCTCAAATTTTCTTAAGAGAAGTCTTTCGACTACATGGCCTGCCTCAAGTCATAATTTCAGATCAATGGTTTCACTAGACTTCACATTTTCAGATTGAGACCGCCATGACTTCCGAATATGGCGCACAGACCAATGGCCAGACAGAACTCGCCAATCAGAATCTGGAACAGTATTTACATTGTTTTTGCAACTCCACTCAGATTGATTGGGTCTCATACTTAGACTTGGTGGAATTCGGCTACAAGAACACTACAGTGCCACTAATGATTCTCCTTTTTACTACCTTTATGGTCTTCATCCAAGCATGATTTCACCAAAGATCTTAAGCAATCAACTGGTAACCACAGCAACTCATTTTATTAAAGATCTTAAAACTAGTAGAAGTAGAGTTTGTGAAAATCTATGAAACTCTAAGGACTCCATGCAAACCTTCGCTGAGGTTTACTGAAGTCCTGCTTGGCTTTATAAAGTTGTAGATAAAGTTTGGCTATCCTCACAATTTTTGCCTGCTCACTTTTCAGGTAACAAGTTTAAGCCACGCTTTTATGGACCATTCAAGTAAATACAGTCGCGTTCAAGCTCCAACTGCCTCAAACTTGGAAGTTTCATCCAGTATTTCATTCATCTCCACTGAAGCCTTTCCACTCTGATCCTTTCCAATGTTCATTTCCATTAGCACCTCCTGTCCATTAGCACCTCCTGTCCATTAGCACCTCCTGTCCATTAGCACCTCCTGTCCATTAGCACCTCTTGTCCATTAGCACCTCCTGTCCATTAGCACCTCCTGTCCATTAGCACCTCCTGTCCATTAGCACCTACTGCACATTAGCACTTCCTGCACATTAGCACCTCCTGCCCATTAGCACCTCCTGTCCATTAGCACCTCCTGTCCATTAGCACTTCCTGTCCATTAGCACTTCCTGCACATTAGCACCTCTTGTCCATTAGCACCTCTTGTCCATTAGCACTTCCTGCACATTAGCACCTCCTGTCCATTAGCACTTCCTGTCCATTAGCACCTCCTGTCCATTAGCACCTCCTGTCCATTAGCACTTCCTGTCCATTAGCACTTCCTGCCCATTAGCACCTCCTGTCCATTAGCAATTCCTGTCCATTAGCACTTCCTGCACATTAGCACCTCCTATCCATTAGCACCTCCTGTCCATTAGCACCTCCTGTCCATTAGCACCTCCTGTCCATTAGCACTTCCTGTCCATTAGCACCTCCTGCACATTAGCACCTCTTGTCCATTAGCACTTCCTGCACATTAGCACCTCCTGTCCATTAGCACCTCCTGTCCATTAGCACCTCCTGTCCATTAGCACCTCCTGTCCATTAGCACCTCTTGTCCATTAGCACCTCCTGTCCATTAGCACCTCCTGTCCATTAGCACCTCCTGCACATTAGCACTTCCTGCACATTAGCACCTCCTGCCAATTAGCACCTCCTGTCCATTAGCACCTCCTGTCCATTAGCACCTCCTGTCCATTAGCACTTCCTGCCCATTAGCACCTCCTGTCCATTAGCACCTCCTGTCCATTAGCACCTCCTGTCCATTAGCACTTCCTGTCCATTAGCACTTCCTGCACATTAGCACCTCTTGTCCATTAGCACCTCTTGTCCATTAGCACTTCCTGCACATTAGCACCTCCTGTCCATTAGCACTTCCTGTCCATTAGCACCTCCTGTCCATTAGCACCTCCTGTCCATTAGCACTTCCTGTCCATTAGCACTTCCTGCCCATTAGCACCTCCTGTCCATTAGCACTTCCTGTCCATTAGCACTTCCTGCACATTAGCACCTCCTGTCCATTAGCACCTCCTGTCCATTAGCACCTCCTGTCCATTAGCACCTCCTGTCCATTAGCACTTCCTGTCCATTAGCACCTCCTGCACATTAGCACCTCTTGTCCATTAGCACTTCCTGCACATTAGCACCTCCTCTCCATTAGCACCTCCTGTCCATTAGCACCTCCTGTCCATTAGCACTTCCTGCACATTAGCACTTCCTGCACATTAGCACCTCTTGTCCATTAGCACCTCTTGTCCATTAGCACCTCCTGTCCATTAGCACCTCCTGTCCATTAGCACTTCCTGCACATTAGCACCTCCTGTCCATTAGCACCTCCTGTCCATTAGCACCTCCTGTCCATTAGCACTTCCTGCACATTAGCACCTCCTGCCCATTAGCACCTCCTGTCCATTAGCACCTCCTGTCCATTAGCACTTCCTGCACATTAGCACCTACTGTCCAGTAGCACCTCCTGTCCATTAGCACCTCCTGTCTATTAGCACCTCCTGTCCATTAGCACTTCCTGCACATTAGCACCTCCTGTCCAGTAGCACCTCCTGTCCATTAGCACCTCCTGTCCATTAGCACCTCCTGTCCATTAGCACCTCCTGTCCATTAGCACCTCCTGTCCATTAGCACCTCTTGTCCATTATTAGCACCTCTTGTCCATTAGCACCTCCTGTCCATTAGCACCTCTTGTCCATTAGCACCTCTTGTCCATTAGCACCTCCTGTCCATTAGCACCTCCTGTCCATTAGCACCTCCTGTCCATTAGCACTTCCTGCACATTAGCACCTCCTGTCCATTAGCACCTCCTGTCCATTAGCACTTCCTGTCCATTAGCACCTCCTGTCCATTAGCACCTCCTGTCCATTAGCACCTCTTGTCCATTATTAGCACCTCCTGTCCATTAGCACCTCCTGTCCATTAGCACCTCCTGTCCATTAGCATCTCCTGTCCATTAGCACTTCCTGTCCATTAGCACCTCTTGTCCATTATTAGCACCTCCTGTCCATTAGCACCTCCTGTCCATTATTAGCACCTCCTGTCCATTAGCACCTCCTGTCCATTAGCACCTCCTGTCCATTAGCACCTCCTGTCCATTAGCACTTCCTGTCCATTAGCACCTCTTGTCCATTATTAGCACCTCCTGTCCATTAGCACCTCCTGTCCATTAGCACCTCTAGTCCATTATTAGCACCTCCTGTCCATTAGCACCTCCTGTCCATTAGCACCTCCTGTCCATTAGCACTTCCTGTCCATTAGCACCTCTTGTCCATTATTAGCACCTCCTGTCCATTAGCACCTCCTGTCCATTAGCACCTCCTGTCCATTAGCACCTCCTGTCCATTAGCACCTCTTGTCCATTAGCACCTCCTGTCCATTAGCACCTCCTGTCCATTAGCACCTCTTGTCCATTAGCACCTCCTGTCCATTAGCACCTCTTGTCCATTAGCACCTCTTGTCCATTAGCACCTCCTGTCCATTAGCCATTAGCACCTCCTGTCCATTAGCACCTCCTGTCCATTAGCACCTCTTGTCCATTAGCACCTCCTGTCCATTAGCACCTCCTGTCCATTAGCACCTCTTGTCCATTAGCACCTCTTGTCCATTAGCACCTCCTGTCCATTAGCACCTCTTGTCCATTAGCACCTCCTGTCCATTAGCCATTAGCACATCCTGTCCATTAGCACCTCCTGTCCATTAGCACCTCCTGTCCATTAGCACCTCTTGTCCATTAGCACCTCCTGTCCATTAGCACCTCTTGTCCATTAGCACCTCCTGTCCATTAGCACCTCTTGTCCATTAGCACCTCTTGTCCATTAGCACCTCCTGTCCATTAGCCATTAGCACCTCCTGTCCATTAGCACCTCCTGTCCATTAGTACCTCTTGTCCATTAGCACCTCCTGCACATTAGCACCTCCTGTCCATTAGCACCTCTTGTCCATTAGCACCTCCTGTCCATTAGCACCTCTTGTCCATTAGCACCTCTTGTCCATTAGCACCTCCTGTCCATTAGCCATTAGCACCTCCTGTCCATTAGCACCTCCTGTCCATTAGCACCTCCTGTCCATTAGCACCTCCTGTCCATTAGCACTTCCTATCCATTAGCACTTCCTGTCCATTAGCACCTCCTGTACATTAGCACCTCCTGTCCATTAGCACCTCCTGTCCATTAGCACCTCCTGTCCATTAGCACTGCCTGTCCATTAGCACCTCCTGTCCATTAGCACCTCCTGTCCATTAGCACTTCCTGTCCATTAGCACATCCTGTCCATTAGCACCTCCTGTACATTAGCACCTCTTGTCCATTAGCACCTCCTGCACATTAGCACCTCTTGTCCATTAGCACCTCCTGTCCATTAGCACTTCCTGTCCATTAGCACCTCCTGTACATTAGCACCTCCTGTCCATTAGCACCTCCTGTCCATTAGCACCTCCTGTCCATTAGCACCTCCTGTTAGCACCTCCTGTCCATTAGCACCTCCTGTCCATTAGCACCTCGTGTCCATTAGCACCTCTTGTCCATTAGCACCTCCTGCACATTAGCACCTCCTGTCCATTAGCACCTCCTGTCCATTAGCACTTCCTGTCCATTAGCACCTCTTGTCCATTAGCACCTCTTGTCCATTAGCACCTCCTGTCCATTAGCACCTCCTGTCCATTAGCACCTCCTGCACATTAGCACCTCTTGTCCATTAGCACCTCCTGCACATTAGCACCTCTTGTCCATTAGCACCTCCTGTCCATTAGCACCTCCTGTCCATTAGCACCTCCTGTACATTAGCACCTCCTGTCCATTAGCACTTCCTGCACATTAGCACCTCCTGTCCATTAGCACCTCCTGTCCATTAGCACCTCCTGTCCATTAGCACTTCCTGCACATTAGCACTTCCTGTCCATTAGCACCTCCTGTCCATTAGCACCTCCTGTCCATTAGCACCTCCTGTCCATTAGCACTTCCTGTCCATTAGCACCTCCTGTCCATTAGCACCTCCTGTCCATTAGCACCTCCTGTACATTAGCACCTCAGGCCAAAATTTGAAGTACACGAAATCTGTGATTCTTGAATCTTCAGGGGAAAGCTTCAATTTCTCATCAACTAGAAGGGTTATCCACCTAGCGAGCGATCTTTGGAAGATGCCTCATCAGTCCATGCTCCTTGCGTTGATTCTTCAGACAGTTTCGAGACAAACCTGGAGCCTCTGGATGGAGGCATACTGTTATGCCGCGCCGCTCAGCTCAAACTTCCCGTCCATCACAGATTAACTCTTCCAGTGTAGGCAGGGAAGAAACAAGCAAGTGGCACAATGGTTGTCCCGGTGGGGAGCACCGCAACAAGGAACCACCCAATGGTGACCACCTCACTGGTGAGGACTGTCTTGCAGACCCTCCTTACCCTGGAGGCAACGGCACCAGTGTCTCTTCCTGGGCTGCAGACATGGTGTGCTCTTGCTGAAAGCAGGCACTCGGAGTAACTGGAAGATGAGGTTTTGTTCTTCCCAAAGGAAGGTGGATGGAGGCAACGGGTTTTCTTCCCAATCCAAGATGGAGGCAAGAGGAAGCCTGAGATAGTTTCCTCTTCCTCCCTTATATAAGGAGTTTTCTGCCACAGCCGTGAACCACAACACTTCAGATGCTCTTCACTGTGTGCTTCGTTCCCTGGTCTCCAGCTCTCCTTGGATGCTCCAGCTCGGCTCCAACCTTTCCTCCAGTCCTGATCCAGTCCTTGTTCCAGTCCTTGCTCGGGTTCTGTTCCAATCCTTGCACCAGTCTGTCTTCAGTTCTGCTCCAGTCCTTGCTCCAGTCCTTGCTCCAGTTCTTGCTCCAGTACTTGCTCCAGTTGGGCTCCAGTCCTTGCTCCAGTCCTTGCTTTGGTTCTGTTCCAGTCATTGCATCAGTCCTTGCTCCAGTCCTCCTCTAGTCCTTGCACCAGTCCTTGCTCCAGTCTTGCTCCAGTCCTTGCACCAGTCCTCAGCTCCAGTCCTCCTCCACTCCTTGCTCCAGTCCTTGCTCCAGTCCTCCTCCAGTACTTGCTCCAGTCCTTGCACCAGTCTTGCTCCAGTCCGGCTCCAGTCCTGCTCCAGTCCTCCTCCACTCCTTGCACCAGTCTTGCTCCAGTTCTACTCCAGTCCTTGCTCCAGTTCTGCTCCAGTCCTTGCACCAGTCCTCCTCCAGTCCTTGCTCCAGTTGGGCTCCAGTACTTGCACCAGTCTTGCTCCAGTTCTGCTCCAGTCCTCCTCCAGTCCTTGCACCACTCTGGCGCCAGTCCTGCTCCAGTCCTCCTCCAGTACTTGCTCCAGTCCTTGCTCCAGTCCTTGCTCCAGTCTTGCTCCAGTCCCCCTCCAGTCCTTGCTCCAGCCCTGCTCCAGTCCTCCTCTAGTCCTCCTCCAGTCCTCCTCCAGTCCTTGCTTCAGTCCTTGCTCCAGCCCGGCTTCAGTCCTGCACAAGTCCTCAGCTCCAGACCTTGCTCCAGTCCTCCTCCAGTTCTGCTCCAGTCCTCCTCCAGTCCTTGCTCCAGTCCTTGCTCCAGTCCTGCTCCAGTCCTCCTCCAGTCCTTGCTCCAGTCGGGCTCCAGTCCTTGCACCAGTCTTGCTCCAGTCCTCCTCCAGTACTTGCTCCAGTCCTTGCACCAGTCTTGCTCCAGTCCTTGCTCCAGTCCTGGCTCCAGTCCTTGCTCCAGCCCTGCTCCAGTCCTCCTCCAGTTCTGCTCCAGCCCGGCTTCAGTCCTGCACCAGTCCTCAGCTCCAGTCCTTGCTCCAGTCCTTGCTCCAGTCCTCCTTCAGTCCTCCTCTAGTCCTTGCTCCAGTCCCTGCTCCAGTCCTCCTCTAGTCCTCCTCCAGTCCTTGCTCCAGTCAGGCTCCAGTCCTGGCTCCAGTCGGGCTCCACTCCTTGCACCAGTCTTGCTCCAGTCCTTGCACCAGTCTTGCTCCAGTTCTGCTCCAGTCCTCCTCCAGTCGGGCTCCAGTCCTTGCACCAGTCTTGCTCCAGTCCTCCTCCAGTCCTTGCACCAGTCTTGCTACAGTTCTGCTCTAGTCCTGCTCCAGTCGGGCTCCAGTCCTTGCACCAGTCTTGCTCCAGTCCTCCTCCAGTACTTGTTCCAGTCCTTGCTCCAGTCGGGCTCCAGTCCTTGCTCCAGTCTTGCTCCAGTCGGGCTCCAGTCCTTGCTCCAGTCCTCCTCCAGTTCTGCTCCAGTCCTCCTCCACTCCTTGCACCAGTCTTGCTCCAGTTCTGCTCTAGTCCTGCTCCAGTCCTGCTCCAGTCCTCCTCCACTCCTTGCACCAGTCCTTGCTCCAGTCCTCCTCTAGTCCTTGCTCCAGTTCTGCTCTAGTCCTGCTCCAGTCCTGCTCCAGTCCTCCTCCACTCCTTGCACCAGTCCTTGCTCCAGTCCTCCTCCAGTCCTTGCTCCAGTCCTTGCACCAGTCCTCAGCTCCAGTCCTTGCTCCAGTCCTCCTCCAGATCTTGCTCCAGTTCTGCTCTAGTCCTGCTCCAGTTCTGCTCCAGTTCTGCTCCAGTCCTCCTTTAGTCCTTGCTCCAGTCCTTGCTCCAGTCCTTGCACCAGTCTTGCTCCAGTTCTGCTCGAGTCCTTGCACCAGTCTTGCTCCAGTTCTGCTCCAGTCCTTGCTCCAGCCCTGCTCCAGTCCTCCTCCAGTTCTACTCCAGTCCTTGCTCCAGTCCTTGCTCCAGCCCTGCTCCAGTCCTCCTCCAGTTCTGCTCCAGTCCTTGCTCCAGTCCTCCTCCAGTTCTGCTCCAGTCCTTGCTCCAGTCCTCCTCCAGGTCTGCTCCAGTCCTTGCTCCAGTCTTCCTCCAGTTCTCAATCAATCAATCAGGGGTTTGTTAACGCGCGACTACTCACTCGTAAGGGTCTCAAGGCGCTAGGGGTGGGAGGGGAAGGGGGTGCAAGTTCCATTCCATCAAGGAGGGGGTCTTTCGAAGAGCCAGATTTTGAGGTTTCTTCCGAAGATGGGGAGCGATGTTGTCTGTCTGAGGTGGAGCGGAAGGACGTTCCATGCTTTGGCCGCGAGGAAGGAGAAGGAGCGGCCTCACGATCTGGTCTTTCTGGTGCGGGGGACCACGGCGTAGGAGAGCTGGGCTGATCGTAGGGTCCTTTGGGGTGCGTGGAATTTGAGTTGGCTGTTCAGGTATGCTGGTCCGGTGCCATGGAGGGCCTTGTGTGCCTGGGTGAGCATCTTGAAGGTGATTCTCGCCTCGACGGGGAGCCAGTGGAGTGTGCGCAGGTGCTGGGAGATGTGGCAGTGTTTTGGCAGGTTGAGGACCAGTCTTGCGGCGGCGTTCTGGATGTTCTGTAGCTTGCGGGTGAGGTTTTTGTTTATTCCGGCGTAGAGTGCGTTGCCGTAGTCGAGTCTGCTGGTGACCAGGGCGTGAGTGACGGTCTTTCGGTGTTCGAGGGGGATCCATTTGAAGGTCTTACGAAGGAGGCGGAGGGTGTGGAAGCAGGAAGACGAGACGGAGTTGATCTGGCGGTCCATTTTGAGCTCGGAGTCCAGGATGATTCCCAGGTTGCGTGCGTGGTCCGTGGGGGTTGGCGGGTTTCCGAGGGCGGGTGGCCACCAGGTGTCGCTCCAGGCATCTGGGTTTGGGCCCATGATGAGTACTTCAGTTTTGTTGGTGTTTAGTTGTAGGCAGCTGTTTTTCATCCATTTGGCGACGGCTTCCATGCCTTCTCGAAAGTTGCATCTGGCGGTGTTGGGCTCGTTGGATAGGGAGAGGATGAGTTGGGTGTCGTCTGCGTATGACACGATGTTGAGTCCGTAGGTTCTGACGATGGGGGCGAGTGGAGCCATGTAGACGTTGAAGAGCGTCGGGCTGAGGGAGGAGCCCTGGGGGACTCCGCAGGTGGTAGGTGTGGGGTCCGAGAGGAAAGGGGGGAGTCTGACCCGCTGCGTCCTGCCGGAGAGGAAGGAGCGGATCCAGTCGAGGGCCTTGTCCTGGATTCCTGCGTCGTAGAGTCTGCTTATTAGGGTGCGGTGGGAGACTGTGTCGAACACCGCTGATAGGTCGAGGAGGATGAGGGCTACTGTTTCTCCTTTGTCCAGTAGGGTGCGGATGTCGTCTGTTGCGGCGAGGAGGGCGGTTTCCGTACTGTGGTTTTTTCTGTAGCCGGATTGGGAGGAGTCGAGGATGTTGTGCTCTTCAATGAATGTGGCGGGTTGGCTGTTGATGGCTTTCTCGATGACTTTCGCTGGGAACGGGAGCAGGGAGATGGGTCTGTAGTTTTTGAGGTTGGTGAGGTCCGCTGAGGGTTTCTTTAGGAGGGGGTTGACCTCAGCGTGTTTCCAGTCGTGGGGGAACGAGGTGGTCGCCAGGGAGCGGTTGATGGTGTGGCGGAGCATGGGTGCGATGGTGTCGGCGGCTCTGTTGAAGATGTGTTGGGGGCAGGGGTCCGTGGGGGCCCCTGAGTGGATTGACTTCATTGTCTTCTGTGTGTCTTCGGTGGTGAGGGCTGTCCAGTCGTCAATCGCTGGTTTCTGGGTGTCGGGGTGGTTGGTGAGGGTTCAGTGTGTTGGTTGTCTTCGTCGAAGTTGTCGTAGATGCTCTTGATTTTGTGGTGGAAAAAGGTGCTGAGTTTGTCGCAGAGGTGTTGTGAGGGAGGGATGTCGGTAGACTCGCTGGTGGGTTGGGCGAACTCCTTGATGATGCTGAAGAGTTCCTTGCTGTTGTGCGCGTGGGTGGAGATTCTGTCTTCAATCGCTTTTTTCCTCGTTTCTCTGATGAGTTGATGGTGGGCGTTGGTGGCGGCTCTAAAGTTGTTGTGGGCTTCTGTGGATTTGGTGTTCCTCCAGGCGTTTTCGAGGTGGCGGCATGTGCATCTGGACTCTCGAAGTTCGGTGGTAAACCATCTGGCTTTCTTGGCGCGGGTATTGTTGTTTTTCTTGTGGGGGGCTATGGTGTTGGTGCTGTCCGAGATCCATCTATGCAGGGTTCGGGCTGCGGTGTTGGGGTCGTCGTTTTCCGCGATGGTTGGGGTGGAGTTGTTGAGTGAGGAGGTGAGCTGGTCGTCGGTGATTTTGGTCCAGTTTCTTCGTGGGAGCAGGTGTCTGTGGATGGTGGGTGTTCTGAAGGTGAAGTGGACGCAACGATGGTCGGTCCATGGGAGTTCGGTGGTGTGGCTGAAGGTAATGGAGTTTCCTGTAGTGAAGAGGGGGTTGAGGGTGTGTCCTGCTGAGTGCATGGGCTCGGTCATGATCTGGCGGAGTCCAATGTTGTGGAAGTTGTCCTGGAGGGATGTGGTGTTGGGGTCCAGTTGGTTGTCGAGGTGGAAGTTGAGGTCTCCCAGCAGGGTGTAGTTGGTGGATGCGATGGCCTGCGGGGAGATAATGTCCGTGATGGAGTTGGCGAAGGGTCCGCGGGGTCCAGGGGTTGGTAGATGAGGGTTCCTCGGAGGGTGGCGGTGGGGCTGGCCAGTATCTTGAAGTGAAGGTGTTCCATCAGTTCTGTGGGCTCGTCAGGGAGTGTGCTCAGGCGGAGGCTGGATTTGTGGACGATGGCGATTCCTCCTCCTGGGCGGGTGCGGCGGTCCTTCCTGGAGATCTTGTATCCTTGGGGGATGGCGATGGCGATGTCCGGTCCCGAGGTGGTGTTGGTCCAGGTTTCGGTGAAGAACGCTACATCCGGGGTGGTGCTGTCGAGGAGGTCCCAGATTTCGGTGGCGTGTTTGTGAAGGGATCGGACATTGAGGAGGATGCATTGCAGGGTCTTCGGTTCGGTTGTGTTCTTGTGGGCGGGTTGTGCTGGATCCGTGTTCTTGGCGGTTCTGCTCCAGTCCTTGCTCCAGTCCTCCTCCAGTTCTGCTCCAGTCCTTGCTCCAGTCCCCCTCCAGTTCTGCTCCAGTCCTTGCACCAGCCCGGCTTCAGTCCTGCACCAGTCCTCCTCCAGTTCTGCCCCAGTCCTTGCTCCAGCCCTCCTCCAGTTCTGCTCCAGTCCTTGCACCAGCCCGGCTTCAGTCCTGCACCAGTCCTCAGCTCCAGTCCTTGCTCCAGTCCTTGCTCCAGTTCTACTCCAGTCCTTGCTCCAGCCCTGCTCCAGTCCTTGCTCCAGTCCTTGCTCCAGTCCTTGCTCCAGCCCTGCTCCAGTCCTGCACCAGTCCTCAGCTCCAGTCCTCCTCCAGTCCTTGCTCCAGTCCTTGCTCCAGTCCTTGCTCCAGTTCTGCTCCAGTCCTTGCTCCAGTTCTACTCCAGTCCTTGCTCCAGTCCTCCTCAGTCCTGCTCCAGTCCTCAGCTCCAGTTCTGCTCCAGTCCTTGCTCCAGTTCTGCTCCAGTCCTTGCTCCAGTTCTACTCCAGTCCTTGCTCCAGTCCTCAGCTCCAGTTCTGCTCCAGTCCTTGCTCCAGTTCTACTCCAGTCCTTGCTCCAGTCCTCCTCAGTCCTGCTCCAGTCCTCAGCTCCAGTTCTGCTCCAGTCCTTGTTCCAGTCCTCCTCAGTCCTGCTCCAGTCCTCAGCTCCAGTTCTTCTCCAGTCTTGCTCCAGTTCTGCTCCAGTCCTTGCTCCAGTTCTGCTCCAGTCCTTGCTCCAGTCCTTGCTCCAGCCCTGCTCCAGTCCTCCTCCAGTTCTGCTCCAGTCTTGCTCCAGCCCGGCTCCAGGCCTCCTCCAGTTCTGCTCCAGTCTTGCTCCAGTTCTTGCTCCAGCCCGGCTTCAGCCCTGCACAAGTCCTCAGCTCCAGTCCTTGCTCCAGCCCTGCTCCAGTCCTTGCTCCAGTCCTTACTCCAGTCCTTGCTCCAGCCCTGCTCCAGTCCTGCACCAGTCCTCAGCTCCAGTCCTCCTCCAGTCCTTGCTTCAGTCCTTGCTCCAGTTCTGCTCCAGTCCTTGCTCCAGTCCTCAGCTCCAGTCCTCCTCCCGTCCTTGCTCCAGTCCTTGCTCCAGTTCTGCTCCAGTCCTTGCTCCAGTTCTACTCCAGTCCTTGCTCCAGTCCTCCTCCAGCCCTGCTCCAGTCCTCCTCCAATTCTGCTCCAGTCTTGCTCCAGCCCGGCTTCAGTCCTCTTCCAGTCCTCAGCTCCAGTCCTCCTCCAGTCCTTGCTCCAGTCCTTGCTCCAGCCCTTGCACCAGCCCGGCTTCAGTCCTGCTCCAGTCCTCCTCCAGTCCTTGCTCCAGTTCTGCTCCAGTCTTGCTCCAGCCCGGCTCCAGTCCTCCTCCAGTTCTGCTCCAGTCTTGCTCCAGCCCGTCTCCAGCCCGGCTTCAGCCCTGCTTCAGTCCTGCACCAGTCCACAGCTCCAGTAAGCTGCTCCAGGATCCAGCTCCATTTTCCAGGTCTAATCATCAGCCCCATTCATCCTACAAGCTACTGCTGTGTTTTCATCCGGGAGGTTTTTACCAGTGGGTTTCCTCCCTGGAGCTCATTCCTGTAGGCATTTGCTGCCCAACGCTTCCCAGAGACAGCAGCATTGTGGCAACTACAAGTGGTCGCCCCCACCTCTGGCAGTCCCGGACTAAGAAGTAAGGTCAAGAGAGGGGTGATCGTAATCCAAAACTTGACAGAGGCTCAGTTAAAACTTGACCACCCTGCAATCCCATCAAAGACTTCCATACCCTAGAAAGGCTACAAAGCTCCCCAAACACCGCGAATCTCCTGAAACATCATGAGCCCTTAAACACTATCAAACCCATCAAATGCCTCCAATCCCCCGAAACACTACCGACCCATCAACCACTATCAAACCCATCAAACGCCATCAATTCCCTCCGACACATTACCAGGTCCTACAAACACCACCAGTTTCCGTAGGCACTACCGAACCCTAAACACTACCAACCATCCACAAACACATCCAACCCCCCGAAACACTATCAGTCCCTCAAATGCAATCAAGCCCCTCAAACACACCCAACCTCCTCAAACACACCCAACCTCCTCAAACACAGCCAAACCCCTCAAATACTGCCAACTCGAGGGAAAAGCCTTCTGATCAGCTGAGGACACTGAGGATCAGCACATCGCTCCTTCATAAAACAGAGTGTCTAGTTCCAAGGCCTACAAACTCCTGCCGCTGCAGCTTCAATCAGGTGCCCCCCCCCAGACTTTTCCCCCATTCAGGCCATCAGGGTCCTGGGTAAAGGTGAAAGCCACCCGGCATCTCATGTCACTGAACATTGCTCAGATGCCATTCCAAGCTCTGGAGTCCCAGCCTCACAAGAGTCTTGTTTCTCCTCACCTTGAGTCACTGTGCAGCTGCCCTCTGAGGCCGTCTGCCCTTCCCCAAGGACTCCGGAGGGAGGGCACTGAGTGCAGCGCCCATGGGAGGCCCTTGATTGGCTGCTGCTGAGTGCAGAGCCCATGGGCGGCCCTTGATTGGCTGCTGTTGAGTGCAGCGCCCATGGGCGGCCCTTTATTGGCTGCTGCTGAGTACAGAAGCTTCTTCAGTGTCAGGTGAAGACTCCTCTACTGCCACAGCAGGACACATCCTATGGAAGGGGGGGTGGGGGCTGAAGTTAACGAGAATGCACCTAACAGCAAATAATGGATGTTGAGAACAAGGAACTCAGATATTGGGAATGTAAAGTGACTGTGAAGGAGTGAATAAAAGTAGGGAGTAAGGAAGCATTCCCTCAACAGGCAGTGGGCTGCATTCCATAGGGAAAACAATTTCGGCCTCTGGACAGAAGGTGGTGTTTGCATTCATCCCTGTGAGAGGCACTGATTTCTCAATGCAAGACGACGCAGCCGGATTTTGACATCTGCCTTATGTGATGTCTCATTTGTACGGTGTGGGGTATTTTTCATGAGTGAGTGCTGTGCCTCTGTGGTGAGCCTGACTGTTCAGTGGCAAGCTACCCAATCGTGAGCACAGGTTATACAGTGAGTGTAATCACTTGCCCTTGATTGGGGTGGTAGATTCTGCCTGGCTGGTCTCAGCAGAACAGAAAAGACCGTTTTTAACAGTCCCTTTAGGAAAAAGTCACAAATACCACTGCATCATTTTTATGGGGGATTTTAGGTGGGAATGCCTACCTTGCATATAATAAAACAAACGTGACGCAGCCGATTCTGACAAAGGAAAAAGACGATGTAGGCCAACGAAAAGTGACGCATCAGCCTAGATGGGTAACCTTGTAAATATGGAGGACTGACAGCGTCGCCGCTGAGTAAAAATAAATGACACCGCGGCACACAAGCTCCTTCTAAATATGTCCCTGTGTTTTTTTATTTTGTCTCCCAGCACTTCCTGGTAGCTCATTGTCTTCATTGCTCTCTTCCCCATCCACCCATCCCTCTTTTTAAATGTATTTAATCATTTTTTTTTCTTTTGGCAAGGGCCTGTCATGCTGTACACTGGGCCAGATGTACGACGTGCAAAATAGCGCCTCGCAAATTGCGAGTCTTTTGCGTCTCGCAATTTGCGAGGCGCTATTTTGCATGTACAACAGTGTGTTTAACACTGTTTGCGATTCCCAATGGGATCGCAAATTGCGAGGCTCATGAATATTAATGAGCCTCTCGCAATTTGAGAGCCCATTGGGAATGACAGGCCCTCCCAGGGATGGTGATCTGCTGCGCTCAGCAGACCACCATGTCTGGGATTGCTTTTAAATAAAGCAGCTCTTTTTTTTTAATGCAGCCTGTTTTCCTTAAAAGAAAACGGGATGCATTTAAAAAAAAAAAAAAAAATGAAATGTTTTTGTTTCATTTTTTAAGGGCAGTCAGTGGTCCCTGGGACCACTGCCTGCCCTTAAAAAATATTTTTGGAGCCAGTCACAAAGGGGAAGGGGTCCCCTGGGGACCCCTTCCCATTTGGGACTTCATTACTACCCTCTTGAAGAGGGCGGTAATTTGCCAGTGTTTTGCGACCGCAATTGCGGTCGCAAAACATTCATACATGGCTCTGCGGTCGCTATTAGGAAGGGAACGCCCCTTCCTAATAGCGAGTCGCAATACACTATTTTGCGAGTCGCAAAAAATTTGCGACTCGCAAAATAGTGTAAATACATGGCCCAGACTAAAATTGCATGCGCAAACGCGTCGCAAACCTGTTTGCGCATGCAATTGTACGTCGTAGATCTGGCCCACTGCTCCCAAGATGCTTGCATCTGGCCATTAGCTCCCACGCTGCCACCCCCAGTCTCCTCCGCTGTGCACTTTATTTTTGTTAAATGATTTTTGGGCAGGCCGGCCAACTGTGCACTGCTACCAGCCTGCCTTCTTCTATCTTTCAGTGCTGCAACCCTGTGCATACTTTTCCTAATTAACCATTCTCAAATGGCCATCCACCATCTTGTAATGGTAAATTAAGAACACAGTATTTAAAAAAATAATTCCGAAAAAGGTCGCTGTGTGTAAACACACACAATGCGATATCCATCTACATACCCTTGCATACTGCCATCTTGAATTTATTTTTCCAAAATATAACAAAAATCACTCCAATATGGCAATCAACGTGTGTGCAGGCAATTATTGGCCATCTTGGAATGATTTTTTTATACCTTATAATGCAACATTTCAAGAAGTAAGCCCATGTGTTTGCATGGATGTGCATATGTGGCAGCCACCATGCAATGTTTATGGCCATACATTCTACCAAGATAAACAAGCACTGGCAGAGCAGATAGTTCTTTGTCCACATTTAAGAGACAAGACCTATTATCTTTGCCACTGCTTGTTTTTGTTATGTCGAGCATAATTTGGCATTCTGAGAAGATTGATGGTTCCTAGTATGAATCGGCAGAGATTAGTGACCATTTAAAAGCTCTTTTTGTTTACTACAAATGATCTTTTTCTTTCCAAATAAAAAATCATACATTGCGACTAATAACGATTTGCAATTTACAATTTGCTATTTGGAATGTACTAAAATTGATTCAGTAAAAGTGGTTGTAATTTGTGCACCGACTTCTACTGAATACATTTGTATTTTGCAAACCGGCCTGTGTTCTAATAGGTTGGTTCACAAAATACAGAATCGTAGTGAGTTGTAATGCGACATACCTCCTCAATATTCATTAGGTTGGTCGCAAATTCCTACCCACTATGATTGGCCACAATCAGAGGGATGGTGGCCTGATGGGATTAGCAGGCCACCACGTCTGTGACTGCTTTTAGATAAAGCATTTTTTTTTTTAAATACAGGCAGTTTTTCTTTAAGGAAAATGGGATGCATTTAAAAAAAATGTAAAACTTACACAAAACTTTTATAGGAGTAAGCATTGGTCCCACGGACCAATGCCTGTGCGTACTCATAAAAACATTTTTGTCAACATTTACAAAGGAGAACGGGCCTCTAGTGGCACCCCTTCAAGTTTCTGAATGGCTTACCACCTCCTTTCAGTTGGTGGTAAAATATTAATGTTTTGCAACTAGATTTTTGTTGCAAAACATTAATATTATATACCATAAGGAATGGGTATTCGGAATGAATGCACTAAACACATACCTTTAAAATACTAAGGGGCAGATTTACAACTTCTGGCGCATCCCTGCAAATCAGCAGGGATGCGCCAGAATAGTTGCGACACGCAATTCTCTCCTTGCGCCACCACGGATGCGCCGCATTTACAATGCGGCGCACCGTGCGCAAGAAAGGCCGATGCGTGTCGCATCCTGTGGCGCAAGGGCGGCGCATTGCTGGAGTCGTGTCGCAAGCGCGGCGCAACTCCAGCAATGCTCGTGGGCTGCCCATACCTAACGTGGTGCGCCACTCCTACGCCTGCTTGAAGCAGGCGTAAGGATTCGTCGCAGCGCAGTCGGAAAAGTGACTCAGTGAAATCTTGTAGATTTCACTGCGTCACTTCTACGAGGCTTTCCTTCGACGGAACGCCCACCCTGCGGAGGAACGCCCACATGAAACCTGACGCAGGTTTCATGTGGCGCAGGGCTTTACAACGTGACGCATCTCCCTAGATGCGTCACGTTGTAAATAATGCGCAACGTGGCGCATGGTTTACGTCGCCGCTGCGTCACAAAAGTGACGCAACGGCGGCGCAAAAGTGGCTCAAGGGGCTTGTAAATCTGCCCCTGATTCTTTATTGTTTGCTTAACCCATTTAACGATTTGGAAAACATTTTCCAAATCATTAATTGGATTTAGTACATTCCAAAAAGTGTTTAGGTGGTTGCAAACCCTCAAATTAACCAAATCTGAGGGTTTGCAAATTAAATTTTCCAAATAAAAAATCGTAAACCGCGACTAATAACGATTTTGTTTTTTGGAATGTATTCAAATAGATTCAGAAAAAGTGGTCGTAATTTGAGCACTGACTTCTACTGAGAGCATTGGCATTTTGCAAACCAACTTACGCTCTAATAGGTTGTTTCACAAATACAGAATCGTAGTGGGTCGCTATGCGACCTATCTCTTCAAAATTCATGAGGTAGGCCACAGACTGCGACCTGCTACGATTTGCCACAATCAGAGGGATGGTGGCCTGATGAGGTTCGCAGACCACCACTGCTGTAACTGCTTTTAAATAAAGCTATTTTTTTTTTTTAATGCAACCCGATTTCCATAAAGGAAAATGGAATGAGTTTTTAAAAAAAATTAAAACTTACACAAATGTTTTTAAGAGTAGGCATTGGACCCATGGACAAATGCCTACGTCTAAAAACATTTTCGCTAACATTCACAAAGGAGAACGCGTAGCTAGTGGGACCCCTTCCCGTTTGCGAATGGGCCTTTCAGTTGGTGGCAAAACATTAATGTATACCATGAGGAATCGGTATTCGGAAGCGATGCCCTAAACACACCTGTTCCAAATACAGATTCCTTAGTGTTTGCTTAACCCATTTACGATTCGGAATATCTTTTTGAATCATTCATTGGGTTTGGTACATTTCAAAAATATTTTTAGCGGATGCAAAAACTCTAATTTACCGAATCTGAGGGTTTGTGAACGCTAAAACCTTTGGTACATGAGTCCCCTGCTTTGGCGAGGGCATAAAGTACACCTTCCTATGTTTTTATTAAATTATATGCTGACTATACCCCAGGGTGTCTATTAGCTCCTCCGATCTGGTCTATTTTAGGGCTCTCTGGTACAGCCTGGAGTACACGCCATTCCTTCTCCAGCCCCTGCTTCCCACCTCCCCTCCTCTTACAGTCCGTCACTGTCTAATTCTGACATCTCCACCCAGAAACTGCCAGAACCCCAACATGGACTGTGGTGCGGGAGCACGAGCCAGTAGTGTGCAAAGGGGTGGCGGCTCTCACTAGTGGGAAGTGACCTAGTATAGGAATGGCAGGGATGGAGGAAGTGCAAGGTATGGGCGCACATGGATGGAGGAAGTGGAGGAGGAGAGGGCACATGGATGGAGGAAGTGCAAGAAGGAGGGGGGACAGGGATGGAGGAAGTGCAGCAGGAGGGCATAACATGGATGGAGGAAGTGCAAGGTACAGGGGCACATGGATGGAAGAATTGGAGGAGGAGGGGGCACATGGATGGAGGAAGTGCAGGAGGAGGGCGTCTCATGGATGGAGGAAGGGCAAGGTACAGGGGGCACATGGATGGAGGAAGGCCAAGGTACAGGGGGAACATGGATGGGGGAAGTGCAGGAGGAGGGGGGACATGGATGGAGGAAGTGCAGGAGGATGGCGTCACATGGCTGGAGGAAGTGCAAGACACAGGGGGAACATGGACGGAGGAAGTGGAAGCGGGGTAACATGGATGGAGGAAGTGCAAGAGGAGGGGGGCATATGGATGGAGGAAATCCAGGGGGAGGGGGCATATGGATGGAGGAAATCCAGGGGGAGGGGTCACATGGAAGGAGGAAGTGCAGGAGGAGAGGGCACATGGATGGAGGAAGTGCAAGGTACAGGGGGAACATGGATGGAGGAAGTGCAAGGTACAGGGTGCACATGGATGGAGGAAGTGCAAGAGGAGGGGGGCACATGGATGGAGGAAGTGCAGGAGGAGGGGGCACATGGATGGAGGAAGTGCAGGAGGTGGGCGTTACATGGATGGAGGAAGTGAAAGGTACAGGGTGCACATGGATTGAGGAAATGCAGGGGGAGATGGGTGGTCACATGGCTGGAGAAAGTGCAAGGTACAGGGGGAACATGGATGGAGGAAGTGGAGGTGGGGTAACATGGATGGAGGAAGTGCAAGAGGAGGGGGGCACATGGATGGAGGAAGTGCAAGCGGAGGGGGCACATGGACAGGGAAGTGCAAGGTACAGGGGGCTCATAGATGAAGGAAGTGCAGGAGGAGGGGTCACATGGATGTAGAAAGGACATAGGGGGATGGGGTGTCACATGGATGAAGTGAAAAGGAGGGGGGCACATGGGTGGAGGAAGTGCAAGGTACAGTGGGAACTTGGATGGAGGAAGCGCAAGGAGGAGGGGGCACATGGATGGGGGAAGTGCAGACGGAGGGTGTCACATGGATGGAGGAAGTGCAAGGTACAGGAGGCACACGGATGGAGGAAGTACAGGAGGAGGGGGAACATGGATGGAGAAAGCGCAAGGAGGAGGGGGCACATGGATGGAGGAAGTGCAAGGTACAGGGGGAACATGGATGGAGGAAGCGCAAGGAGGAGGGGGCACATGGATGGAGGAAGTGCAGATGGAGGGCGTCACATGGAAGGAGGAAGTGCAAGGTACAGGGGGCACATGGATGGAGGAAGTAGAGGAGGAGGGGGAACATGGATGGAGGAAGTGCAAGGTACCAGGGGAACATGGATGGGGGAAGTGCAGGAGGAGGGGGCACATGGATGGAGGAAGTGCAAGGTACAGGGGGAACATGGATGGTGATAGCGCAAGGAGGAGGGGGCACATGGATGGAGGAAGTGCAGACGGAGGGCGTCACATGGAAGGAGGAAGTGCAAGGTACAGGGGGCACATGGATGGAGGAAGTACAGGAGGAGGGGGCACATGGATGGAGGAAGTGCAAGGTACAGGGGGAACATGGATGGAGATAGCGCAAGGAGGAGGGGGCACATGGATGGAGGAAGTGCAGACGGAGGGTGTCACATGGAAGGAGGAAGTGCAAGGTACAGGGGGAACATGGATGGGGGAAGTGCAGGAGGAGGGGGAGATGGATGGAGGAAGTGCAGGAGGATGGCGTCACATGGCTGGAGGAAGTGCAAGACACAGGGGGAACATGGACGGAGGAAGTGGAAGCGGGGTAACATGGATGGAGGAAGTGCAAGAGGAGGGGGCACATGGATGGAGGAAATCCAGGGGAGGGGTCACATGGACAGGGAAGTGCAAGGTACAGGGGGCTCAAAGATGAAGGAAGTGCAGGAGGAGGGGTCACATGGATGTAGGAAGGACATGGGGGGATGGGGTGGTCTTGAATTTGAGGCTCTTAAGAAAAAACTCAGTAGTGCCCCTAAACTGAAACGTTTTGATCCCACTAAGACTTCTGTGATCACAACGGATGCCAGTCTTAAAGGTTTGGGTGCTGTTCTTCAGCAGGAAGGTGAGGGGAATGCAAACCATTATGTTTCTCTCTCGTTGTCTCAAAGATGCTGAATCTCGCTATTCCGTTATCGAACGGGAGGCCTTGGCAGTATTCTGGGCTGTAAAGAAACTTAAAAAGTTTTTGTGGGGTACTAAATTTTTGATAATGACTGATCACAAGCCCCTCTGTGAAACCTTCAAGAAGAGGGGGATAGATATGGTGTCTAGCAGAATAACAAAGTGGGTCATAGCTCTTCAGGAGTATGATTTTGACATAAAATACATTCCTGGCATAGAGAATGGTATAGCTGACACCCTCTCTAGACTTGTAGAAAAGGTTGAAAATGACATACAAGATGAGGATTTTGATGATAATGATATTCAAGTTTGTGTTGTTGAGGATGGGATTATTGATGAACATCAGTGGCGTATAGAACTATCCACTGATCCTGTCCTTTCTGAGGTTGTGTCTCTCATTCAGAATGGTTGGCACTCTAAGAAGCAAGCATCTGGAGAGGCTAGCAAGTTTTGGGGTATTAAAGATGAGATGTCTGTGTGCGATGGGGTTCTTCTACGTGGTACAAAACTGGTTCCTCCTTTTAAACTTCGTCAAACTTTAATTGACCTGGCACACAAGTCACATGCTGGGATGTCAAGAACTAAGGAAAGACTCCGTTCTTCCTACTGGTGGCCAGGACTGGATTTACATGTTGAGAGAGTTATTAGGGATTGTATTGTGTGTTCCATGAGTGATAAGTCAAAGAGTACAAGGGTTCAACCTATGGTGGTAAGAGAACTTTCATCTGGGCCCTTGCATTGGATATACTTGGGCCGATTCACTCTAATGGTCAACAAATGTTTATTTTGGTCCTTATGGATCTTTTCTCTAGGTGGCTTGAAGTTCATTTTACTGTTAATATAGAGACTGGACAAGTTATCAAATTCTTAGAATCTCTCATGGCCAAAGAGGGTTATCCTGAAACCAGTCTTACTGATAATGGTGTTCAATTAGTTTCACGTGAAATGGAAGCATTTCTTAAAAGTCGTGGGATCAGGCACAAGAGATGTTCTCTTTATCACCCAGAGACAAATGGAATGGTAGAAAGGTTCAATAGGGTGTTGAAGGAAACTATCTCTTGGGCTAAGAGTGCTGGTCTTAATTGGAAGGAAGAAGTTCTTAAAAAAGTTGAAAATTATAGGCTGACACCACATAGCACTACTGGAAAGTCGCCTTTTGCTCTTTTTAGAGGTAGGCCTCCCTGTACATTGGTTGAGCCCTCTTGGGTTGGACACCTTGAAGGTTCTGCCTCTCTCTCTTCATCTGAGAAAGTCATCCCTGACTGGCGCAAAAGAGAAGAAGCTAAATGCTTATCCAGAAAGTCATACTTTGACTCTAAGAAAACCACTAAAGAAACCAAGGTCTTGGTTGGTGATTTGGTTGTCATCAAGCAACCTGGTACCAAGGTCAAGTTTTCCAAGCCCATACGAGTTATAAAGCTGTTCAAAAATGCTGTCAGAACTCAAGACCATAGGGTTTGGAATTTAAACAGAGTCTGCTTGTACAAAGGGGGAAAAGAATGTGGTGATCAAGCTGTAATTTGTAAAGATGCTGGTACTGTTTCTGGTTCTCCACGCATCTCTTCTAGGAATGTTAGAAGGCCAAGCTATTTAAAAGATTTTGTATCTTGAATGTTACGTTCTTCTTTTCTTTTTTTTTTTTTGTAAAACATTTTTTATTAAACAAAAACACGCATCAGCAATATCAGGACAATACAGAGGGAGCAATACACAAAGCATCATTGGTTCACTAAATAATATTTCAGAATTTACTCATACATGATAAAGAGTCTGGGGAGACTGGGGGGTAGTCATGGACAGGGGCAAAGGAGGTTGACATATTTCTCCACGATAAGAGTTCCACTTGTCCCACACACGAGACCACTTTTTGGGACATCCACGCGATATATACACAGTTTTCTCTCTAAACATTGCCCAATCCATATCTTTTTCCCATTCTTGTGTCGTGGGCGGGTTACTCGCCCCCCAGCGTTGGGCAATATTCCTCTTGGCCAACATTAGCCCCAGCGTTACCCACTGCGTCAAACTGACATTTAAATTAGTTGGTTCCCAGATGTTGAGGAGACATCTACGGGCCTCCACATGGAGCTGCACCGATAATACAGTATTAATAATGTCATGGATGTCCCGCCAGTAAGTTTGGATTTGGGTACATTCCCAAATTATGTGGAAAAAGGTTCCCAGCTGGTTACATCCCCGCCTACAAGTGCCCTCCCCCACCCATCCCATTCGCACCAGTTGAGGTCCCGTTATATAAATACGGTGGAGAAGTTTTAGCTGGACGAGGCGGAGACGAGCAGATATTGCTACTACTCTGGGAGAGGAGACTGCCTCCTGCCATTCCTCATCATCCATTTCTATACCATCCCCAGTCCACTTCTCTCGGAGGGCCTGGAGAGGGTCCGAGATGTTGTTGACCAGCTTTCTGTATATCAGAGAAATGGTACTATCAGGGAGATGGCCATCTAGTACTCTATCCTCTAGTGGGGAGGCTTCTGGCAGTGTGGTCCCGGGCTGTAAGTGTGTACGGAGCGCGTGTAGGACCTGTGTGTATCGGAAGCGTTCTGATTCAGCCATGTTATATTGTTGCTGCAGCGCTGCAAAAGATTTAATGTCAGATGTGTCCCACAAATCTCCTATTCTTGCAATACCTATGAGTTTCCACTTGTCAAATCCTTTACTCCTCCACAGGTCCCCCAGTTGTTCGGAGTCCCATAGTGGCGTTGCGAGTGTTAGTTTTCGTCTCCAGCCCAGGCGAGTGGTCGCTGTGTGCCAAACGTGTACTGCATGTTTAGTGGGGCCCGTAAGTGGATATCGCCGGGGTTTGGAGTAAAGGGCTCTACTGAAGGTCCCACCAGAGAGGAGCCACCTATCCATGTTATATCCCGGGTCGTGCGGCTGGGCATAGGTGCAGTGATTAATGGCGGACAGATGGGACGCCCAGTAATACAGCTTTATATCTGGGAGGCTAATGCCTCCATCATACCAGTTCAAGGAAAGTTTGCTGAGGGCAATACGAGGTCTACCACTCCAAAGTAGGTCTCGTTGGAGGCTCTCGACCTCTCGGAAATATGACGCGGGTATCGGATCCATGGAGTTTTGCAGGACGTACAGGAACCGGGGCAGGGACATCATCTTAAAAGGGCGGCCTTACCTAACAGGGAAAGAGAAGCGACTTCCACCTGGCTATATCTTTGCGCAGCTGGATCAGCGGGGGCCGAAGGTTACGGGAATAGCGAAGAGATGGATCCAAAGACAGGAAGACACCCAGATATGTAAACCCTTCAGTACAGGTTTGTAAAGGGCACCCACGTGGCAGGAGCGGAGGCTCACCTGCCACCACGAACAGTAGGGATTTGTTCCAGTTTATGGAGTAACCGGAGTAACGGCCAAAAACCGTGAAGATATCCAAAACCACTATTAAGGATCTCCTAGGACAGATACAGGAGGATATCGTCCGCGTAAAGGGAAATACGGTCATCCCACTCCGAAGACCAGCGCATACCCCTGATCCTTGGATCCCCCGTATCCATGCTGCCAGTGGCTCAAGCGCTAGAGCAAACAGCAATGGGGACAGGGGGCAGCCCTGACGGGTTCCTCTGCCCAGCTCGAATGCGGCCGACTTCTTGTTGTTGACCACCACTTGGGCCATAGGTTGGGAATATAGTAGCTTCACCCATTGAATGTATTTAGGACCAAACCCCATTTTTTCCAATACTGCCCACAGGTATGCCCATTCGATCGTATCGAATGCCATAGCTGCGTCCAGGGAGACTATAACTGCCGGTTCCAATATAGAGGCCGCCCTGCTCAGGACCCCGTGCACCCTGCGTATGTTCAATGCCGTGTTACGGTGCGGTATAAAACCTGATTGATCCGGGTGGACCAGGGTCTCAATCACTGTCACCAGGCGAGTAGCGAGTAGCTTAGCTAGGATTTTGGGCTCCGCATTTAACAGGGATATCGGTCGATAAGAACCACATTCTGTCTTGGGCTTACCTTCCTTATGGATGGTAACTATTGTAGCAGTACGCTGGTCCAGCGGCAATATGCCCGCCTGGTTCGAGTCCTCAAACATGGCTCGCAGATACGGGGCTAGTATGTCCGGCTTAAGCTTGTAGAGTTCTATTGGCAGTCCGTTAGGGCCAGTGGCTTTACCCGGCTTGAGTGACCGTATTGCTGCCGCTATTTCATCGTTGGATATGACACTGTCCATAAAGTCGTGTTCAACCTCCGACAGTTTAGGAAGAACAATATCGGTAAGCATCTGGCGGGAGTCCTCCATAGGGTAAGGGGCTACCGATGTATAGACAGCCTTAAAGTGGGTCGCGAAAGAGTCTGCAATTGCCTGCGGGTCCGACTGGGGGTTCCCCTCCTGCCCCCGGAGTTCAGGTACTAATCTACTTGCCCACTCTCTCTTATCCAACCAGGCCAAGAGTTTCCCGGCCTTATCGCCCATCTCATATATCCGTCCCTGAACCGCTCTCCCCATAGCCTGCGCCTGATCTGTCGCTAGTGCCCTGTATTCCTGTTGTTTGAGTTTGAGGAGGTGGAGTTTATCGGGTGTAATGTCCAGTTCTAGATCTGCCTCGAGTCTCCCAACCTCCGTCTCTAGCGCCACCAACTCTCTACGCTGCTCCCTTTTTTTCCCCGATATTAAAGATAGGGCCTGGCCCCGTATCACTGCCTTAAATGCCTCCCAAAGCACCCGAGGGGACTCCACCGAGCCTTCATTCTCCTTAAAATAGTTATCAATGGCCGTAAGGAGCTCCTGTCGGATATGAGGATCGCGTAGGTACCACGGATTGATGGGGGCCACACGTCCCACTTGTTGATATCCGATTGACAATTGGAGCCACAACGGCGAGTGGTCTGAAATGCCCCTAGCTAAATGTTTTATCTCACTAATTTGGGGAATTTGGGATGCAGGTAGTAGAAAGTAATCGATTCTGGATAGACTCCCGTGAGCCCCGGAGTGGAAGGTATGTTGGGAAGTGTCAGGGTGGAAAACCCTCCACCCATCTGCCAGCCCCATGGCGTCAAAGAAGTCGGGCAGCCAGCCCTGCGCGCGGGGGAGATCCCGCGGAGGGTAGCGATCCAGACCTCCAGATACCACCGAATTGAAGTCCCCTCCCAGCACTAGGAGACCCTCCGGGACCTCTAGCAGCAGCCTACCCAGATCCCTAAATGTGGTTGCCTGCAGGCCCGGGGGGACATAGACCGATAGGAAGGTGACAGGGTGGCCCTCCCAAGTGCCCGAGACTCCAACATATCGCCCTCTATTATCTGACCAAGTGTCTTGTACCACCAGGGGGAAAGTTTTTTTCATCAAAATACCAACGCCCCGGGAGCCCGTGGTGAAACCCGCATGTGCTAGCAATATGTAACCCCCTCTATGCAGTGCTCTACATGTGTCTCCAACTAGGTGTGTTTCTTGCAGTAAGACAATGTCAGGTGCCCGGCGCCTGACGTCCTGAAGAACAATATTTCATTTAATCTTGTCCCTCAACCCATTGACATTCCAACTCAACAGCCTAATCCCCTTGACTCCGACTGGTGCCATATCGCGGTATACTGAAATTCTCTAAGTGCATTGCCACTCCCCCAATCCGTATGTCTGTGTCACTTTCTGATGCAATCAAAACTTCAAACAAAAAATTTAACAGTCCCACCCAACACCCCCCCACCCTGCTGCCCTGCCCACTGGGCTTAGAACTGCCCATGAAATTGCAGAGTGCCTGTCGCCCAAGAAAATAATCAAGAAAGATAAGAAAACCCTAGGAAGGGGGGGGGGAGGCAGAGTCCGCCCCATCCCAGCCCAAAATATCTACTTTATACCCACACATTATAAACGCCACATTTCCATTTACGTCCACCTACTACGCAACAATAATTCTAGAAGTCCTCGACCTCCTGTCCGCACTCACCCCAGACTGCAAAAAATATCCGTGGCCGGCCACTGGTTGAGTGTCCTCTCAGGCCGGTTGACTGTTGTCCGTGCCACCCCCCCCCTGTTGTGCCGGGTTTCTCCCTCCCCTGCTCTCAATCCAGTCTGCCGCTGCCTCAGGGTGTTCGAAAAACCACACTCGCCCATGCGCCTCGACCCGGAGACGGGCAGGGAACAGCATGGAGTACTTCATACCCTGATCCCTGAGGACACGTTTAATTGACATAAATGATCGCCTTTGCCGCTGTACCCTTTGGGTGAAATCCGGAAAAAGGATATGTCTGAGTTCTCATAGCGCAGGGGGCGCCAGCTCTAGCGTTCTGAAGAATAACGTCTCTGTCCCGGAAATTCAGGACTCGCGCCAACATGGGCCGCGGGGGAGCGCCCGGTTTGGGACGGCCGCCCGGGACCCTGTGGGCACGTTCAATGACAAAGAACCTACTGAGGCCTTTGGGTTGCAGGTGTTTAAGGATGAGGTCCTCAACAAAGAGGTCTGGAGTGAGCCCCTGCGCTTTCTCCGGGACTCCAAGGATGCGCAGGTTATTGCGACGCATGCGGCCTTCGTAGTCATCCAGCTTAAGGTCGGTAAGGTGGCGGAAATCCTGGAGCTCCTTAATCGCTCCCTGCATTTGTGAGACATCTTCCACGAGGCTGGCCGTTGTAAGTTCCACTTGCTTAACCTTTTCGTTCAGCTTGCCCATATCCGCTCTGATATGGTTGACCTCTATAGCCACTGTGTCCAGAGAGGTCTTGACTCCCGCAATGGCGGCCATAACGTCGTTGAGCGAAATTTCCTGTTCCTCCTCAACTGTTCCGCCGGAGTCTCTGGGTGCCCGGGTCTGTTGTGAGTCTTTCGGGACTGTATACCGGTCTAGCTTGTTTGACTGCGTTGCCTTGGGTCCCCTGGTCCCCGTAGTCTTGGCTCGTTCCGCCATGTTCCGCCTCCAGCTGCTCTAGCTGATATAGTCTGAGATGTGACGCGGTCTCTCCTGGTTAGCAAGGTAAGCAGGGGGTGCTTTCCACCAACGGGCTTCAAGTCCCCCACCTGTCCCCCCTCCAACCAGTTAGTTCTCCTGTCCGTGCTGGTTGCCCCTCGGTCTTTGCCGGGACGCAGAGATCCGGCGGTGGGGGCTGCAGATGCCGGCAAAAACGCCGCTCCTTGGGGGTCACTGTCGATATGAGGTATGTACTCAAGGCCCCGGTACCGGTCCAGACATCCCTGGGAGACTCGGGGCTTCCGACCGGGCGTGGGAGCCAGTAGGTGTTCAGCGCCAGGGGTGGGCCGCCGCCATTTTACTTGTCCCACCGTCTCTCCAGCACTTTGGTATGGCGCCCCGCTCCCCTTCGCCGTCCCAAGTCCCCCACCTGTCTCACCTCCAACTGATTTGTTCTCCTGTCAGTGCTGGCTGCCCCTCCGTCTTTGCCGGGGTGTAGAGATCCGGCGGTTGGAGCTGCAGATACCGGCGAAACGCCTTTCCTTGGGGCCACCGTCGATGGGAGGTATGCACCCAAGGCCTCGGTACCGGTCCGCTAGGAGATTCGGGGTTTTCGACCGGGCGGGGGAGCCAGTGGGTGTTCAGCTTCTCGCGGCCCGCTCCCCTCGCCTCGCCCTTATCAGAATGTCCCACCGTCTCTCCAGCACTTCGGTATGGCTCCCCGCTCACCTTCGCCACCTCCGCAGTTGGTCCGTATGTTTGCTGTCCGTGTGCTTACTATCAAGGCGACCCAGGGCTCCAAAGTCCCTCCGCCCGTTCCTCACGCCGCCGCGCCACCGCAGGGCAGTAGGGGGCCGGTCGTAGCCCTTCACCCGGCCTGACTCGCCACTGTGCGTCCCGGCCGCGGGCCTCACCGTAGGCCGAGACCGCCGGAGCCAATATCTCTGCTTCTGGGCGCACCTCAGACCCCGGAGTCGGCTGGATGAGCCCCGGAGGTGGTCCGGTCGCCGAATCTGTCGAGGGGTACCACGGATCGGTACTCAGGATAGACGTGGGCTAGAACGAGCGGCGGAGCCCTCTTACAGCTCGGCCATCTTCATCCCGTGCTTGGCCACGCCCCTCACGTTCTTCTTTCTTTATTGTCCTTCTATCTGGCTCTCTTTTCTTTTTTTGTTAACGGGGGAAGGTGTGTGGTATGCTGCATGCTGCAGCATGCAGCTGGTTCTTTTGCTGATGTCATCCTGGTTTCCCAGGTGATGGAATGTATCAGTTCAAGTGACCAGGACTGTTGTCTTGACTGGATGTGGAGCTGTGGATGGGTTCTTCTTTAGAGAAATAAACCTGAATTTCTCCTGCATACCTGCCTCCTTGCGTGATCCTTTCGCCAATCTAGGATCTTACAGAAATGACTTTCAGAAAGAAGTAATCTTTATTAATAATACAAAGCGTTATAACAACCCCAAAAGAGTCAATAATATTAGGTAACCTTCATAACAGAAGGAATAGAAGGGACAGGGAGACTATGTCTCCATAGAGATCACCGTGTATACAGGAAGGGGTAGAACAGCCAATGAAATAACAATGGAAATCAGACAGAACCTGGAGAGTAAAACACAAAGAGTTTTAAGGCTCACAAGATGATAATCCTGTGGCCAACAAAGATCCTAAATACTAAGAATAAAAGTAGAGAACTTTTGCCATCAATCATTAGTAACATCATCCATTACATAAACGAAAGGCAAATACCAGAGAAAATTCTGAAGCCACATAGACTAATACTGTAGACTAACAGCTACTGTCTGAGAAAATATCAGAGGGAATTTTGGGATAGATGCCCTCTGTGCCATCAATGGCACCTCTGCTTATTGACGTATGCCCATAAATGAAGCATAATGTCACACAAATACCACACAAACGTATAAGAGACACTTCATCAAATTAACCAAAACTAATGAGAAGGTCTTAAACCTCTCATCAAAATGCAGATCATATACACCAAGACTCCCATAGATGTACAAATATCAAAAGTACCTAACAAGGGGTACCACACTCCACAAACGTATGATACCGTATATCAGAGAAATCACTTGACACAGAGGGTGGAACTCTGCACCTCCAAAAGCTGGTCCAATAGTGCACAAGATGAGAATCCCAAATGAGCATATATATAGAAATGCTGACATAGCATACAAAAGATACTCCACATAGAGTACAGAACGTACCAAGAAGATATCAACTCTTGAGCTTGAGTTCTTCTGCCGAGTAAAGCAAACTCCAAGACATGTATATTAGGTTTCAGTCAAAAAACTAAACACAAAGAACCAGCTGAAAACTGTCATCGACAGAGCGGAAGGAGAAAGGCACGACTTCTGCGCCAAGTAGTAAATAGTAACTTCACAGAAAAGAATTCTACTATAATCCTAACTGACCGCAAGTAAGGGTTAGGTAGAGTCCTGCAGTAAGCAGAAACGCCACTCTAGCTGCAACTACATGAATACACATTGCAACTCAGTCATTTATAAACACTTCTGTCCACACAAGTCAGAAAGAAAGAAAAATTCAACCAGATCCTGCAAAGACATGTCTAGGTGTCTTTATCACACCGTGCAGCTCTAATTTGCTTTAAAGCCAAATCAGCATGTACACCAAATAAATGTACACCATCAAATGGCATATCTTTCAGGGTATTGTGTACAGGCTCTGAAAACCCAGACAGACGCAGCTCTGCATGTCTGTGCAGGGCGACTGACTGAGCCATAGCTCTAGTGGTGTCCATACCACATTTTATGGTGAATCTCGCCGCCTGTCGACTAGCGTGCACCAACTGTAGCAGTTCACGTTTGGCTTCCTCTGGAAGAGAAGGCAGCAAACTCTCCACTGAGTCCCATACTGCATGAGAAAACCTGCCGAGAACACATGTAGTGTTCAAAGACCGTAAAGCTGCACTAATGCAAGAGAAAATATTTCTCCCACAACTTTCTAGCCATCTGGACTCAGTGCTTGGTGGAACCAGAGGGAGGACATTTGTGTCCGCAGAGGCTGTAGCTACTTGCACAACCAGACCTTTTGAGGAGGGACGTTTGAAGAGACAATCGGGATCCCCAGGGCCGATGCCTATGGGATATAGCCTGGTCTACAGGCATTCCAGTTACCGGCCTTGCCCAAGCCCCTAACAATATGTCATGTAGAGACTCATTATAAGGATAGGATAGGATAATATTTGTAAAACGCCCTAAAACTGGAGGTGTCAAGGCGCTGGGCGGACGGAGGAGTAGAGAGTAGTGCTAACACCCGAACTAAGAAGCAAATAGCCAGGTTTTCAAGAGTTTTCTGAAGACAGGGAGAGAGTTCGCATTGGAAATGAATGGGGGCAGGGAATTCCAAAGCTTAGTTACTGCTACAGAAAAGGAGCGGCCACCCCATCTGGACCTAAGAAATCTTGGAGAGACCAGCTTTTTCTGTGTGGAGGATCTCAAGGTCCTCCCAGGAGTGTACCATTGAAACATGGTTTTCAAATGTGGCGAACCTTTGCTGTGCATGGCCTTATATACCATATTCAGGACCTTGAAGGAAATGCGCTTCCTGATGGGGAGCCAGTGCAAGGCTTGAATCCCTTCCCTGACTGACTGATACATCGGAATGTTAAGAATCAGCCTTGCTGCTGCATTCTGTACCACCTGCAGCTTGTTCAGGGATGCTGTATTGATGTTAAGGTACAGAGCATTGCAGTAGTCCAGACGGGAGGTGACTAGTGCAATGATAGTAGACCGATGCAGTTCAGAAGGAATATGTGGCAGCACCTTTCTCAGAGTTTTTAAAATATAGAAACAGGTGCTGACTATATAGCTGACCTGAGCAATAAGGTCAGACCCTCATCAAAGTGACCCCCAGACTTTTTTCTGTCCTAACCGGGATAAGGAAGGGGACCGCATTCTGCAGGCCACCAGGCATTTGACCAGATGGGATTCTGTGAGCCAAATACTAGCACCTCGGTCTTATAAGCATTGATCTTCAGTGAGTTGCCCATCATCCAGCAGATAATGCTGGACATACAATGATTAAACTTCTGTGCGACCGATTGCAAATCATTCGAGATGGAAACAATGATTTGCGTGCCGTCCGCATAGGAGAGCACCTGGAATCCGAATGATCTCACCAGCTCGGCCAGAGGGGTCACATAGAGGTTAAAAAGAGTGGGGCTCAGTGATGATCCCTGGGGGACCCCACAGGGAAGGCCAAAGGCCTTTGCCCTAAAGCCTCCGTAGCTAATTATGTGCGTTCTGCTGGCCATAAAAGAGTGGAGAAACTGCAGGGCCCTTCCTGTGACTCCCACTTACCGCAGACACTGAACTATGCGCAATGGGTAGACGGTGTTGAAAGCCGCCGATAGGTCGAGCATAATCAGCACCGCAGATCCACCTCGATCAACCTGCGTGCGAATATAGTCAGTGGCCGCAATAAGGGCGGTTTCAGTGCTGTGATCGGCGCGAAACCCGTTCTGAGAGTGATCTAGGATTTCCTGGGATTCAATGTGTTTCATCAGTTCAATATTGATAAATTTCTCCAAGATTTTAGCAGGAGTGGGGACTAGGGAAATAGGTCGAAAATTTTCCAACTCTGAAGGGTTGGTGTTAGGTTTTTTCAGAAGTGGCGAGACAATGGCTTCCTTCCAGGTGGCTGGGTAGATGCCAGATAAGAGTATGTTGTTGAAAGCTTTGCACAGGAAGTTGGCTACTAGGTCGGGAGCCAGTCTAAGTATAGAGGGCGTACAAGGGTCCGAGTGAGCGCCGGATTTTAGGAAGTAAGGGTTCCACTCCCGTCTTATCCTGGTGAAGAACATCCACCAGAGGGTCTGTGGATATTTCCACTGAAGGAAGCTGGCAATCTAAGAAACGCCACATTTTGCGTCAGCAGAAGAGGAACTCACCTCTGTTGCCATACCAGGTGGAGAAAGTAAATCTGAAACTAGGGCGGACTGAAGTTCACTAGCCTCACCAAGTTCAGTCAGCCAATTTTCCTGGATAGTGTTGCCCAAAGTGTTTTGACACCCTATATTCTTCCCTTTGCCTGCCAAACTATGCATTTCCGTAGGAAGAGCAGAAACTCTATAGGGACAGATGGAGAGTTGCCTAAAGTGGACAGCTCAATCAGCGCCGCATCCGACGACGTCCAGCGCCGATGTGGCGATGTGTCGATGTCGGGAAGAGTAATTAGTGCCCCGTCGATCAACGCTTCTGACGTCATGGGCTGACGCCACTATGACACAAAAGGTGAAGACCCCAAAGGGCTGTGCACCAGCTCTGCTTCGAATCAGATAACGGAATCAGAGGGTTTCACTGTCACTGAGGGCGAACCCGCAAGTGAGTATCCAGTCGGGGCACCTCCCATCTCCTTGGGGCTACAAAGCACGCCAGAGGGGAATTGATGCCCAAAGAGTTTATGCAGGGAAATGTAATATTCTTGCATTTGGGCTAGAGTCGCCCCAGCTCCAGGATATTTAGGGAGGCGAGGGGTGGCCTCCTGAGAATGCTCCGCAACCGAAGGTTGGAAGACAGCGTTGGAAACAAACTTACGTTTCGGTCATTGGTGCTTCGGAGCCTCCCTCAAAGTAGACGGAGATAGCCCCCTCACTCGAAAGGCTCCTCGACCAGTCTCTGGACTTCGACGAGGACTGACGATGATGCAGTGCCTCAGATAGTCGCGCCGCCAGATGTTTCATCCGATGCTCTCTCAACGCCTTCGGCCGAAGACATTGACAGGAACCACAGATCTCCGAGTCATTCTTGTCTCCCAGGCACCACAAACAGATGGTATGAGGATCATATGTCTGTCACAAGATCCACAGGGTTTAAACCCTGAAGGCATCGCAAAAAGCACACTGTTTCTCACACAAAATGTGGAGAAGGGCCGAAAAGCAGCTCCTTAACCGCTCCGGATCCGCGTTGCAAGCGCAGAAAAGAAGGAACTGACGTCAGCGCATCAGCAAGGGGATTATATGGACTCCGTTGACGTCACATCGCGTGATGACGTCGATATGGAGTCACACAACACCCTCTTCCAACGCGCGAACGTACTGTGAAAAATGTTTCCGGATCCAGTCTTCCACTTGGGGAAATGGAACGAGCGGCATGGTCTGACCACAGCAGTCGCAGAGGTGTGCCCACTTTGATAACTTTGTGGTAGGAGAAAATGGTGTCCAAGGTGTGGCCAGTTTTACGAGTAGGGTTTTTAATCGCTCCATCCCCAATACCATGAAGGTGTCAGTGAGGTTAACTGTATCACTGTTACTAAGGTCTTCCAAGTTAAAATTAAGATCTTCTAAGATGGTAAAATTCGATGACTTGAAGATGAATGGATCTAGAAAGATACAGATCTCATTACAAACGTCTGTTCTCCCGCCGGGGCGTGGTATATAAGGGCTCTAGAGAGGGATCTAGTAGCGTTTATGCTAAAGGTAAAGATCACCCCTTCCGAGTGGGGTCCATTGTCTTCAACAATTGTACAAGTACATTGTGATTTCTAGATAATCGCAATCCCGCCCCTATCTCGTCAGCCCATCCTGATTAGAAATAGTGACAACAATATTGGAACCCAGAACTCTCTGAACCTGGTCTTTGTAAGGAACAAGAGGTCTAGTTTGTGTCTCAATAAATGTGAATATCTCTATCCGGGATTGACGTAGAGATCTCACATTGATAACTTATTCTGTGGGTTATTGCAGGGTGGAACATTCATAGGTTTTGGAACTATTTTCTTTGTGTTAGAAGTCGTTAATTTGAATTTGCAATTATTAGAACTGAAATCTGAAGGCGATAGATCATTGATCAAGCAGCGATGCGTATTCTTATTACCTGGAGGGTGAAGCGTATACAGCTGATCTACTGAATAGGTTTTGGCTTTGGTCTGCATGGCTTCCTGGGTCGACGAGTCAGAGTTTCTGGCATCTGGCGGGATCCTGGTGCGGATGGGCATGGACGGGCACAGATGGGCCAGTCTGTGGTGCACAGTAGGTGTCAGAGGCCTGCCCACTGCATGTACGGGCTATAAGACTGCATACATAGCTGGCCGTTAATAAGAAGCAAGGCCTCTGTGTGGGGAAGGGGAGAGGGCCAAAGTAAAAATAAACCGGAGCTTTGTCACTCCCACCTTCCAGGGAGGCTCCCCTCTCTGAGAATCTATATTTGGGAACCAAAATATAGTTCGAAAGTAAACTCATAAATTAAAAATAACCTATGGAGATGTTTTAAAATGACTGTGTTACCAGTCGAGCCAGACACCTTCAGTAATCACTGCACACGGAAATAAAACTGTTGCAATTGCATCAGCAATATAAAATCCAATTGCTTAAGGAGTGCATAAATAGCCCTCTATTAATAAGGGGGGTATGATCTTCTGAAGTGTTTCCATTCTTCATAGAATCTTTCCCAGCAAATGATTCAGAAATGTAAGGTCTATCACCCTTCTGTACCCCGCCCTGCCCCCCCCCCCGATATCTAGGGTTGCAGAAAGAGGACTGAGCCCGCGCCTGTCCCCTTCTCTTCTTCTGGGACTATTGCGTTTCTGGTCTGTAAATCCTGGATGGAGTCCATGAATGCCGTCCTCTTCGCCACATTCTTGGGCCAAGGTGTTATTTGATACCTGGCTTTGAAGGAGTAGAGAGCAGCTCCTCAGAGAACCTTCAATGGCCGCTGAGGGACCCAGGCGTGCAAGGTAGATTTCTCTCAGCTCTTTGGAAATTGTGAATTTGATCATCAGGGTCGTGACTGCTTGGAAGTTGACATCTGCTTTTATTTCTGTTGTGATTTACTGAAGTTCTTCCTTTGCATTTGATTTGGTTGTTGCTGCTTTCTTGATGGCTGCCTGGACAGTGCTCCTGGTGAATATTGCTGCTGCTGGTGATGCCTCAATGAAGTGGAATGGGTGTTTCTCTTTGAAGAGATGACGGAGTTCTTCCTCTAGTTCAGGACCAAAGCATTTCATGCCACTGAGTGCAAAGGCAAGGCTGCTACCTTCTGTGAGGCTTCACTATGGCAATCTTTAAGCACTGGATTCCTGAAGCTGAAATCAAAGCACCTTCAGCTGAGGCGGAAGCCCTGATGAGATCGAATGTCACATCCGACAAGAACTCAATTTGTTACCCAATGCCCTCTAAAATCGAAGAGCACTTTGAACCGTCCTCAACAGATTTAAACAGTATAAAGCGTTTAAGTCTGTAATCAAGGACTGAGGCACACGGACCCTACACATGAGAGCCAGCATAGGTGCTCTTCAGCAACAAGTCAACCTTCCTACCCGTTGAATCCCTGATGAGCATCTCATCAGGCCCAGAAGAAGTCATGAGTGACACTGTTGACAGTTTTGCATCCGTTTCTTCTAGGGATAAAATGTACTCATGGATCGCGGAAAGGATATCTTACCTGGTCCTTTCCACTCCCTGCGCCACATCCATAACAGGGGATGAATTGTAAGATTAACTTCATGCGCCACTTCAAAGTGCCTTACTCGAAATCCCCTAGATGTGCTCAGCACTTCAGCCACAGAAAACACTATATTTTCTTGCCTCTGGGCAAGGATTGATGGAAACAAATCTCTCCCCACGTATTTGGCCTTCTGTTCCTCTGGTACTACCTCCTCGTCTGACCTCTGAACCCGAGTCTGATTCCCGGTCAAGGTTCATTGGCTCATACTGCCAGGCATGCATATAAGATTTCTTCTTTAAGGTAGCTATTGTGACAACCTTTCCCAGCCTTTCCTCCTCCTTCTAGTTCCAGCATGTAGAACTAAAAGGATACTGAGAGTGAGATGAGGAAGAAGACTGGTCCCCCACATGCCTACCATTCCTCGTATATTTGTCCATTTCAAAGATACACGTGGGCTTCGCACAGAACTATACCAAGGTCCCCAAACCTCCCGTAACCCGGGTGTTTGTGTGACAACCCACCTCCCGATTACTGCCTCTTAGGTAAGTTCCTCTGAGCTCAACACTCATCACATGTGCTAATTCCTCCAGAGTGATGCGCGGAGAACAGCTGCGACATAAAACAAACCTGATCAGCGTGCCCGCCAGAACTCACCTTCACTCACCTTCACTCACTGATATCTGGAACAGACTCATGTGTACATACCTGAGTGAGTCACTGCATCTTCAAGACTCCCGATGACAACTGAAAGTAATGAAAACTATTTGACTAAGTGCCACCCTTTGCCTAAAACCTAGCGGTAGGCAACCTTAATAAGGAGGAGTTCAACTGTCCGAGGCCCGAGCCCGGCAGGAGCATCTGCTTCTACATCCTGCCCCGGCAGAGGAAACAAGCATTGGCATAGCCAATAGGTCTCGCTTTTGGGCCCTTATAAGTGTTTAGTTATGCAGCACAATATCCTTGGTGCAACAACATCAACTGTTGCATGGCTAAACACTTATAAGGTCCCAAAGGCGAGACCTATTGGCTATGCCAATGCTTGTTTAATGATTTATTCCTTAATTACATTTTGAGATCCATCGTAAAGCAATGTACGGTGTTTTTCTTGTACTATATAGTGTATACAGTAATATTCAAGTCTACAAAGCGTATTTTGTTTCCATGTTTTTAACCCACAAGAAACACATTTCAAAAGTTATCAGAGTTATTGGTGGGTTTTTGTCAACAAAGGGATTGTGGTAAAAGCCCAGTAGAATGAGAGCTCACAAGGAGTGTGGGGAGAGTGTACACACTAGGCTGCTCTCCTTTACGACTCTGGACTCTGTACAGTCACGTAAAGGGCACAGGGTCACTCTCTGGCGCACGTGCGAAACCTCACCACGCGCCTTTATAAGCAGGCACCTCAGGGGTGCAGCCCCTTCCCCTCGAGCTGTGGTACCGTGGTGCTGCGCCTGTTTAGATACTAGTAGTGAGTCTCCTGTGTTTACGCTACTTTTTAAACAAGAATTTGGTTTCAGCCTTAATGTCGACCTGTGTAGGGACGAATGACGGAGTTCCCATGGAGTGCCAACCCAAAACACGTAAGGAAGCATTAAGTGACAAAAATAATAAGTCACACTCGACAACTAAAACACCCGGCGAAGGTTTTAACATCAAACACAAAGCAACATACGCCTCAAAACCACCCCGGCCCCTCTGCACTACGCTCGCACACATGTGCGAAAAGGCAGCTCGGCCAGTCTGCGTGTGTGCCGGGAAAACAGTGTAACCCCATCCCAGGTGAGGAAACCGGGGGTCAGAGCTCTGCAAACAAACCCTGAGCTGATTAGTCCGGCCTGCATGTGCACACGCCGCCATTTAATGGAAACCGTGCTGCGAGCGAGTCCCTAATAAAAAGCAGACGGGCGAGGAGATTCCGGCACATCCTGTGTCCTCCCGGGCCTCCTGCTCGTAATCAAGCTCGGTTAGCCTCCACACTAACCCCTCAATACATAGGCAAAGATACCAAACGTGATTGTTACCGTCATTATAACCTAGAAAACAAGCACAAGCGCTCGCCTCGCGCGTCAGCAGAGGGAGGGGCGAAAGGAGGGGGCCAGCGCGATTCCCTTGCGGGAGCGAGCGGCAAGGCGCGATAATTAATAACATATGGCGCCAGCTGCTCGCTCCCGCAAGTGAATCGCCAGACGTACACGCGTTGCCATTGGAAGCAATGCAACGCGTGCACGTTTTTGCAGGGAAAGCTGTGCCGATTACTAAAGGTCTCTTTCCTAAGCAACGCATGCGCGCTGCGTAGGTGAGACCTAAAAAGGAAACAGCAGAATGCTGGGTAAGCCAAGCAGGGCCGGCTTAAGCGCTGGTGGCACCCCCATTTTTGGCGCCCCCACACCCTATGACCGCCTCCTCTGACTCTCTCACTACCAGCGGGCAAAAGTGACCCGCATCTTTACAATCATAAGTTATTGCTAAACACAGTTAACCCCCTCCCCCCTGCGCCTACAGGTCATTGCACCCTCCACAGGTCAGCGCCCAGTGCGGCCGCACCAGTCGCACTGCCCTAAAGCCAGCCCTAAAGCCAAGTCATTTACGGCTCCTGGGAGAAAAATGGGTGGGACTTGGTTAGCAACATTTCCTAATTTCTTTTTCCTGTCATTGGGGTGGATTACCTCATACATATTGACTAGGTTGAGGACATAAGACTTAGAGGTAATACATCATCGTCATTCGCCCACAGTGGAGCCATGCGAAATCTCTGACTGACTGCATGGTTCCTGTCTACACATGCCCAAATGGGGATATCACCATTTACCAAATTACACTGCACAAAATCAGAAGAAAGAACATTGCTGCCCACCACCATTTCCCACCCACAGTTATCCCTCAGGCCAGCAGGAACCACCCACCAATCAAGGTGAATGTCCATCCTCAAGTTAGCAAAAACTCAAGAGCAGACGATTCATGCATGTGGCGCCCGTCACATCTGGGAACTCACGGCCTCAATCCGACCTTAGGCTGGAAAGCGCTGTTAGGAGTGTGCACCCATCACCAATCTCAATCCACACCAGCAGTCTCCAATGGGACTCCAAAGGGACACAATCGGCATTCGTTACAACAGATGATGTCTATAAAACATAATAAATAAACTGCCAAGCAACAGCGTCAACCACACCCGTGGAGCAAGTTACGAGCTGAATTCTGAATCTCAAACATGCAAGTTAATGCTCTCGTGATGTACACCAACTTAACAAAATGTATTGAAGAATCAGCTAAATTGAAGATGCTAGTCTTTGTCACAGAGAACAACATCACTTGCTGGTTCCTCACTCTCTACTTGTGCAGTCTTCTTGTTGCTTCCTGTGCACCATTCCCCTTGAAGTATGAACCTCAAAACTCAGACACATTGTGCAGGATCAGGGAAAAAATTTATTCACCTTTATATTCAATCCTATGTTTGGACAAGTACCTAATATCTACTTGTTGCAGGCGTTTTTTAACAGCTAAGAAGGATCATTGCCTGGCCCCCTGACCTGCAGCCATAAAGTCTGGAACTAGGGTGTTTTTGAGCCCTTCATACTCTTCTACGCTGCCTATTCCCCTAAAGCTGTAAGGCCACATGCCCTTCTCAATCCGAGCTATTATTGGGTTCAGAGACTGCTCAGCAGGGCGGTCTAGCGTGAGCATCCTATGGACTTGTTCAACCGCGGTCAGTGAAGAGAACGCTTCATGTTCAAACAGCAGCCCATAGCTCCTCAATAAACCTTTTCATCTTCCATGCGGAAATGCTCTCCACAGGTATTAGTGCAGCGAGAACCCCTCTCTAGATCATCATTCTGCTCTCCAAGCTTCTAACACCGCAGATATTAGCGCAGCGAGAACCCCTCTCTAGATCATCATTCTGCTCTCCAAGCTTCTAACACCGCAGATATTAGCGCAGCGAGAACCCCTCTCTAGATCATCATTCTGCTCTCCAAGCTTCTAACACCGCAGATATTAGCGCAGCTAGAACCCCTCTCTAGATCATCATTCTGCTCTCCAAGCTTCTAACACCGCAGATATTAGCGCAGTGAGAACCCCTCTCTAGATCATCATTCTGCTCTCCAAGCTTCTAACACCGCAGATATTAGCGCAGCGAGAACCCCTCTCTAGATCATCATTCTGCTCTCCAAGCTTCTAACACCACAGATATTAGCGCAGCGAGAACCCCTCTCTAGATCATCATTCTGCTCTCCAGGCTTCTAACACCACAGATATTAGCGCAGCGAGAACCCCTCTCTAGATCATCATTCTTGGCCATTATGAGTTCAACAGCTTTGCTCATTTTTAGAAATGTCTTGTTTGATACCTTACTATACTCATCAGCGGCCCGCGCTTCAACCACATTGCACCTCGATGCGGGTTTGCCTCTACGTTGTTTCATTTGATCTAATACCAGGGTCAGAGAATCAATGTTCCTCTCAATGGTCACTAAGCAAGATTTCATGCCTTCAAGTTGGGATTTCATCTCAGAGTTTCTAGCTCTGGACATTTTAAGAGTAGGGCTCATCGTTTAGCAGCGTCAGCACTGTTATCGAGCAGATGCCGTATTCTTTTCATATCTCCCTTCCTCATTATCAGTAACAGATGAAGCAAGAGCAGAGAACTGGAGGCAGTACCCAAAGGAACACGAGCGGTTGAAGAGCTGGATATTAAAAAGAATTGTTGTCTCTAGCTGCCAGGGCTCCGGCTCCATCAAAGCTTTACCCCACTCTACGACTTCGTAGCTTCAGTAAGTCCATCAGCCCCAACAGTCGTGAAGCTGTGACAGGCCAAGACCACTCTAACTGGTTATAGAGTCAAGGCCTTACAAGCTGGTGCTTTGAATTCAGAAGCAAGGGGCAGCTCCAGTCTCCTAACAGCCCACGGTTGTGGTCATGGCTCCATCCTGGGCTGTGGCTGGAGGCCAGAAAGGCCTGCTGTCTAGACAATAGCAACTGCAGAACCTGGTCTCAGTAACAGAGCCCACTTCCTCCAGGAAGGACCACCAGGGTAGCCACACGCCATGGAGCGCAGCTGTTGGAGTGCCACACCCCAGGTAAGGGCAGGAGGGCAGGGTCCAGTCACAGCTTCAGGTGAAGTTTCACTGTACACTCCGATAAATCATTGCCTTCTACAGATGTGGGGTTCATAGGTAGGAAACCCAGTGGTCTTCTTGCTCCACCAGCCAGCAACCTACAGATCTATTCTGGCAGCAAAGGGCAGACATTTGACCACGTCCTGGTTATCACCATCAAAATGTGCTTTCTTCTCAGGGCAAAGTCTGGCGATATTCCATATGTAACCCCAAGGCAGGGTAAAACTTTACACCGAACAAAGAAATTGGCTAGACAAGGTCTAGGGAAGATAGAGAAGGAGGACGCCAAAACATCGAGGCGGTAGTCATCTTTATAGGTGGTCCGTATAAAAAGCGCCCATTTTGAGGCATTTCAGAGCTCATATAAAATGTTGGAAGGAGGCACTATGCCCGTTACTGTGCTGAAATATTCAGGTAATTAACTGTTTATGGAACAAATAATGTTACTGTTGTTGGGAATGAGTTTTGATGTGAGGTTAATATGTTTTGCAGAGATACATAATGGAGATTAACTTTGATTTTGATGACAGATCAACGTCCTAATGAAACACGGATAAGGACCTTTTAATTGAGTGAAGGGTGTTTCAGTAGCACTAAGACAATGGGTGGGAAAGATGTACCACAGAACTGGCTGAACTATTTGGTAATGGAACTGGGCTGAGTTTTTTTTTAAGAGTGAGTTGACGGCTCTCTGTATTTAAGGGTGATGCGCCTGTTCATGAGGATTTTAAGAGGTGTTGAGAAACCCTGGGAGGTTCAAGAAATCAAATTTGGTTGTTAAGTAAGTAACATTCAGATGGATTGTGAGGATGATTAAGATTTGCAATGTAAAGATCTTTATTAATTATAATAAATTAAATGCTGTACTATACATAATCAATTTTGAGTAGGTACCGATAGTACAAGTGTATATGGAATTCATATGCCAATAATATAAACAATGACTATCTTACGAGTAATAATAAGTATGAATTCAATTTATATGTATTAAATGGAGGTAGACACTGTATTTATTACTTAATAATGATAGAGCTTTTTTTTTACGTTTGCATAAAATTTGATAAGGATAATTGTGGCCTTAAGAACCGATTTGTATCGCGAAACACACAATGGCCAATTCTTTGAATAAAATGCAAGAAATTAATTTGCAAGAAAAAAATATCTTCGTGGCCTCAAAGTAGTGTTTGCATTATGAGGAATGACCTCCTCCAAGTTCTCCATGGAATATCTTTTCTGTAGAAAGCTCGGGATGGTAGAATGGTCCGCCTCCTTCCACTGCCTCAAATCAAGTCCTGGATGTTTTTATGAGTAGGCATACCAAATGAAGGCAGTCGGCCATGCTGCGGAAAAAAGCCTTCTTCATCTTCTGGTACAAGCGAGAGATCAAACCCTAGATTCTCTATTATATGCGCAAGGAGCGGGGGAATTTCCTCTCTCCTCACATATGTGCCAGCGGAAGAGGGTCTAGGGGGCCTCTGAGGCAAGGCCTGAAGAATTCCAAATGAGATTGGGAATTGGGCATCTCAGCTCTGGACTTTTTCCTTTTCTCAGTGGACTTTGATTCCAATGCTTTTGATACTGCTGCCTCAATCATCTGCTGCACCTGGGAGGCAGCCATGAGCACCAGACTGCAAGGAGACGGGCTGAAATTGCCTGGATCTGCTTTTCTCAGACTGGCCAGCTTCATCATGAAAAGAGACATGGGGGCATATTAGCAAGGGCACTATCGCCACTTTAGCGGCACTTTTTGCCGCTAAAGCGGCGATATTCTTATCGCCCTATCAGCAAACTGTCTCTAACAGCAGTTAGAGACAGTTTTCGGGCATTAGCGTCCGTGTTTTTACCGCTTTGCATGTCAGCGATATTTATCGCTAATGACATGCAAAGTGGGCGTTCCCGACGAACAAACCTGGGAAACACCCGCTAAGAGGCCTATCGCCTATTAGCAAGGTGGCCATCGCCCCAGTTAGCGACGTGAAAAGTCGCGCTAACCGGGGTCATCGCCATTTATTTAACACCTGCAATTAGCAGGTGTTAGCCATATCTAACATGGGGGGGTGGATTATGCTGATACGACCACAGGGTCGTATCAGCAAGGTTATCGCCGTTTTCCATGAAACATCGCTGGAAAACCAGCGATGTTTCATGGAAAACACCGCTATGGCTGGAATAATTATCGCCATAGCGCTAAATGTCGCTAATACAGCGTTAGCATGGCAAATTATTCCGACGATAGCCGGCGATAAAAAGTGCTCGTTAAACATGCTTTGCGATGTTTAGCGCACTTTTTAGATAATATGCCCCATGGTTTCTCTTGCTCTCCATCTTGTCTTAGATCACCACAGACACAGGTCATCCAGGGGTCACCTGTACAAGTTAAGTTGCCCCGTATACTAAAGTGGAGCTCGTCCACAATTACACACTCCTCACTTTCTGTATTTCATTGCAAATGAGTGTCATCACAGATACATCATCTGTAATTTCAGACACGCTGGAGAGCAATCAGAAAAGATGGATAACCAAGTAAAATATTTAAAAGGCATTCCTCCGAACTTTTAATCACCCCCACCTCTGAGCCAACTATTGAATCAAAGCAACACGTTTTTAGAAAAGTTGGTGGAATGTCAGCCAGTACCTTCTAGGCTAGACCACGCTAGAGGCTTCTTCGAACTTGTTCCACGCTCACGAGCAAGCACCATTGATAATCCCCAACCACACAGTAATTCCATCTCCACTATGATCAAACACCATTCATCCTCAGGCATGGTCGCTCCTGTCCTACTCCGCTTTGGGCTGAATGGGAAGTTGTCTGCTACTCCCTTGCATATGAATGTTCACAGCGTTGCGGACGGTGTCTCAATCTCTTCCAGTGAGGCCAAACAACTGGACAAATCAATAGGAGATAAAACAGAACAGACAGTTAAAGCAATTAAAGACAATGTCCATACTCATTGCAGTCAAAAAGCAATAGTCATCAGAGCAGCTTGGTGGGACACAATAGACAAAGAGAAGTAACAGCGGGTCTCAAACAAGAAATAGAAAAGCATATGTAAGGTTCATGACTGAGACACCCGCAAATGGAGCACCAAAGCCTACTAGCCAGTCGCAGTTCTTACTCAAGACATCCATGATTTTACTAATTCTCCCTGGGCAATGATCGCTGCCGTGCACGCCACAGCAAGCGGTAAAGCAACAACAGAGGGACACTGAAAGCAAACCACATGGGCGTGGCACAGAATGCCTCTTACAACTACAGACTACAAGGTAGCAGAGAGAGCTGAAATAAGAAAGCATCCTCTAATGACCATGATCTGTTATAACAACCTATCCTTTTGTCATGGCGGTCGGTGGGGAGAGATTCCCAGAGAAATGCTCATTACATTCTGCGACGGTACCTTTTTCAAGAAGAGAGACTGTAAATTGAGCCAGATTTCTCCAGATGGGCCTGAAAATAGCCAAGGCATCTAGAATCAGTGGAATAGGGAACAAGTCCTAAAAAACAGAAGTGGCGAGATAAACCAAGTTAGGCTGTATGCAAGTGACATCATGGCGCATGACATCATGGCGCGTGACATCACTTTGCCTGACATCACGGTCCGTGACATCGCAGATGGAATCACAGGAAGTGGCATCATAACCCATGACCTCACAGGAAGTGACATCAGATCTCAAGACCTCACACATATGTTTAGCAGGTCTTTCATGAGTACATTTCAGCGCAATGCAATGTTTAACAAATGAAATTGTGCATTGGGGTTGTACCAACAAAGCGATGCAACCCCCACGCAAAATCTGGACTTCAACTTGTAAGTGTATTTTTTAAAACCCTGCCACAAAGAAATTGGCAACAAGAAGAAATGTGGCAGTAAATCTATTCTGTTTAATTGTTCGCAAAGTCTGAATTTTAAAATGTCTTATGGAGTGAAGGCAGCTGCAGCAGAGATCTTTGTGTGCCAACTAAATCTCAGGGAATAATAACAATGGTGAGATAACTCTGGAGGTTAACGTCTTTGTTAGAGCAATCTTTGTTTTGTCTAGTCCCAGTTTTGAATCAAAATAGCATAAAGGGTTAATATGTCTCCTGCAAAGCACATTATGTAACACGCAGATGACAGATTTTTATTTTATGTAAATGGGTAAGTGGGCTACTGCTTTTAACTAAGAGATCCTTTTGTTACTTGCTGTGCTTAAATTGTAATCCTTCTAAGGTAGCACAGTGAGCTATCAAGGATGATACATGACTCCTATACCGTGTAACCCTCAATGACACATCGTACACATTGATTTACACACATATTATTTATTGTCAATGTATAATGCGTAGGGTGTGATGTAAACCGCTCTGCCACCCTGCGTTGGAATGAGTAGCGCTATAGCGCTATAAAAGAAATAAAACAAAATAGTGGTATTTAGATCGTTATTCGTGTAAATACTGGGACAGGCCAACACTTCTGATATTCTTACAGTGTGTACATATTTCTTCTATACAAGGAATAAACAAAGTCAAAAGCTGCCTCTTATGTACCTGTGAAGTGAGAAGCTGTGCGCCTTTCTTCCCCCTCCATTTGCATCTAGGTGTGAGGCTACCGATAGCTCTCAGCCAGGACACTCCAACAAAAGGAGGCCTGATGGCCCCTTAACTTCAGCCTTTGCTGTGGGCCCAGCTGGAATCTGATATGGCCCCTTCTACCCCTGCACCTTGCTGCTTGGAAGGAAAGCAGACAACGTGCAGATGCTGCTGAATGTGTCCGGGTGTCTGACGGGACCGGTTTTAGCATATTTCTGTGGGGCCAGTGCTTTAAATGGGAAAAAATAAGTGCAGGTACCCATTAACATGAGCTAGAGGTGTAGTGAGTGGGCGGGGCTAAGGGCAAGACATGATGATACTTAACGACTTCTATAATAGTTGCAGCACACACCAAAACACATGAGAAATGTGTTTATATAAACAAACTCGTTAACATTTCCTTTTTTTTGCAATAGTTGCACCTCCTTAATGCCATACTGTTAATTGCTGTTGTTTGGCACAATACTATATATTTTAGACCACAAGAGTAGGAAGAAACTGAAGATACCCCCACTTCGAAGTGCTGCGCTTTGAAAATCACACGCGCACACTAGCAGGTAAAATGAATCTCGACCCTGCTTTGTCAATCACAGCGTGATAGTGAGCACCGGACATTATTCAAATGAGCCCTGCTGAATAGCTCAGCTGGGGCTCAGATCGGGGCTGCAGAAGCGGTGCCTTGGCTGCCAGAGACACGTTCTACTCCTGCTCGCCAGCACAGCCAATGAGCCTACCTTTTAATGAGTACCGGTACTCTCCTCGGCAGTAGAGAAGTGCCGGTACTCAGAGTCATAAATTTAAGAAGTGCCGGTACTCAGTACCGGTGAGTACCGGCCCATTTAAAGCACTGTGTGGGGCCCAACCTCATGGCGGGTAGACGGCATCCACCCTGTGAAAAGAGTGCACCCCTGACTTGTGCCCTGAACGCTGAGACCTTCTGCAGCTACTAAACCCCTCTGAAGAAGTCAGGCACTGCAGCTGCAGTCAGAAGGGAACAGTGAAAAACAAGGATACCGCTGGATCCAATGTGAATTTATGGCTCTTGAAAGGTAAACTTGAGATTGTGGGAAAAGCTATTAACAGTTCAATTACTGTGGGGAAATTCTGCTTCAGTTCAGAAATACTGGCTGCTTGTTCATTTTTCAAACATAGCTGTGCAATTCATAATTTAGATGTAAATATTTGTGCTGGATTCTTAGGAGAGGCCGCATACTTTTTAATTGCCAAAGCCTTTATATCAGAGTGTTTGGCGAATTAAATCGTATAACAAACCACTGTAAAATACACATTTTCTACATGCAGCTGTGTAACATATCTTGTGCGAGGTGAGAAAGCCTACACCCTACATCATTATTGGGGATACCTTCTACCTCAGGGGCAGATCACATCTCTACTGTGGAGTTATGGAGTGCGGCTGGAGCACGTGCAGCGTCGCGCGCCCAGCATCAAGGGCACTGACATTCATGCTCTCAGATTAGACCCAGCGGCACATGGCATTACTTCCCTCTACTGGAAGATTCTACTTTACAGCCAATGACCCAACAAAGTCCAAACAGAGAGAAAGAAAGATTTCCATGCACTGCCCCTTGAATCCTGGGCCAATGTTAAGTCCTTACTGAGGTTTAAAGAAGCAGGTTCCTTACACTCTGCTCCACTGAGGTCGATAGTATGGCAAATGACACACCTGTAGTGCAGCTTATAACAGGGTGCACCAGGTAGTGTCGTGTAGTTCCTATATTACCCATACAGGATCTGCGCGTTTGGATAACATAAACTGTGGGTTTGGTGGCAGACTGATTCTGTGCACCCCCACCGGATACGTTAGCCTGTCTGTATTAGCTAGCTCACAGTGCCACTAGAGTCTCCTCTTATCGGGGAGAGAATAGTCCTCAGAACATGACAACCCAGATCCCCCAGGATCGTGGAAACAATATACTACCTTTCGCTCAGTCACTCGTGCTCACTTAGTTCGTCTCAGAGATACACAGAATAAACAGGCTGGGCGTTTCAATAAGTATTTATTGAACAGTTGTTATTCTAGTGTAGAATAGATGAGCTGCAACGACCATTAGACAGTAGCAGAGATATATGATGAGCAGTACTACGAAAGTAAAGGGATGGTAAAGTTCTACCATTTTGCAGAAATCATGAATATATACATGTACATAAAACACATGATAAAAAGTGCAACCTAAAAGTGCGTACACCTACGATGTCTCCCTAACTAGATGTACCTAAATGTACCTAGCATCTGTGTAGGTGTTATGCCAAGAATCCTTCTAGGTTCTAGTCCACCCCATTACCTGAGAGTTAGAGAATGTGGGACCACGTCCTGGTCTCGAGTTGGACACCCCGCGAGGGATGTTAGACCACTGCTAGCTGGAGCGTCTGCATGCAGGAACCTCAGCGTCTCTGGTCAGTGTGTCAGCCGGGAAGTCTCGGTCTCCTCTATCTTCCTAAGCAAGACATGATGTATATATACCCATAGGTCTCCCCAGGGGTCCTACCTTGCTGTGTTACTGTGTCGGCCTAAAGGATGACGTTGGGCCTGAACTTTATGCAGAGATATTATACAGGAGATGGTAATCCTACTGTTAGTCCTGCTGTGCTTCCAAGAAGCCTCATGCATAATGTATGAGAATCGAACCAGGGAAAAACCCACGTTCTGAATGCAGTGTCATATCTGGGTAAAAGGTCAGTGCCTAAGAACCGTTATGTATGTAATGTAGAGAAGGATATAGGTGAAAGGTTGCAGGTTCACCTGCGCTATTTAGGGTACCTATATGGAATATAACAGTAGGACGCTAGTGAAAGTGCCAGGCATGGGGATCTGACAGAGCCACGTTACACCTTATACGGGAAGATATTTATCACCTGATATAAATAATAAATGGTTTCAAGAAAGGCTGCATCTTGAAACGCCGATATTTTTACTCTACTTGACTGAACTACCCGATACATTAAATTCAGTTGAGAGATTTGATACAAAACTGGAAACTATCAGAATAATTCAATTCAAATCTTTATTAAGGTTTGGAACTCAAAATGAGGTCCACTTAAAAATTTCTAAATAATCATAAGATAAGATAGCATTTTACATTATACAAATATAAACCTTTACCATAAAATGTTGTTGGTAAAAATGACAAAAGACAAATCACTAAATTTCAGAGGGATAAAATGCAACAGTATTTCATGAAAATACATTTCGTACAGATAAAGTCACAGCCATGAGAACAACAGAAGATATAACTTGAAGGAGAGAAAATAAAGAGCATATATAGTTATAAGAGAAACTTCCTTCGAGAGCAATAATTGAGTGCAAAATTCTAAGGATAGTATAAAAATAGAAGCAACATTAAAGAAGAAGACAACAGGTATCACAATAAAATTGGATTTTAAAATACAGTTAAAATTCCTTTCCCATAGCAAATAAATAGAATTAATTATGTATACAATTTCATAGAAATACAAGAAGAAGGAGAGTGACAGAGAATCAAATTTGTCAAGCCTGCAAATAAAAGGCTTCATTCAATCTAACAGCAACAGTTGAGTGCAAAGTTCTGTAAATGATTTAGGGAAACCAAAATTTAGTAAAATAAATTTACAGTACTATAATGATGTTGATGCTCCGGACTTTACTTACATTCTTAAGGTAAAATCACAAACAAACTAAAACAGATTTGAAAACACCTTGAAAAACTTGAAGATTTTTAAACAAACTAATTCATTCTTTGGGAAAAGGAGAAACTCACGAGCAGCAGCTACAGTCTCGATATTATTCTGTATAAACAGAGGACGTAACAGACGTAGGCGATGAGGTAGTAGGGCTGGGCAAACAAACAGAATATTATCAATGTTCCTGGGTGCCCAGATTACATAGGTTACAATATCTCCCTGTGCTCGAAGGAGAGGGGGGATGGGTGGGGGACCAACTTGCCGTTAAGTCATTTAAAGATAAAAGGTTCATACAGAATGAAATCAACAAAGGGCGAACCCCATGATCTAGATTCCAGGATAAATATTTCTGAGCAGCTCTCAGATTACAGGAGTTAACTATTGTCTTCAATCCTTTCTTCAGTCGGCAATACTTGAGATCTCTTTGGTAACATAGGGCCCGATTCACAGAACTAACTTAAGACATAATCCTAAACTTACTACCATTTTGGTATTCACAGAAGGCACTTACTCATTTTGGTATTCACAGAAGGCACTTACTCATTTTGGTATTCACAGAAGGCACTTACTCATTTTGGTATTCACAGAAGGCACTTACTCATTTTGGTATTCACAGAAGGCACTTACTCATTTTGGTATTCACAGAAGGCACTTACTCATTTTGGTATTCACAGAAGGCACTTACTCATTGATGAGTAAGTGTCTTCTGTGAATACCAAAATGGTAGTAAGTTTAGGATTTTGTCTTAAGTTAGTTCTGTGAATCGGGCCCTGATAGTGCAGCTAGTGCTTTTTATGAAAGCTTTGAGTTCCATGGGTGAAAGAGAGAGCACTAGCTCCTCTTGTGCACAAAAGAGATTTATTGCTGAAGTGAAGTCACGTGCAAATGAGTATTTGTCAGTCTTTGCACCAAAGATCTCTCGACTTAGGAAGCCCCTTATTGTATTCGAGTCACTATTCTTTAGCAGATATCCCCACCGGATTACTCTAGCTAAGCCTTGGACGAATGAACTTGTCAAACCAAATTCCAGACGAATGACTGGAGTTAGGACCAGAGTATTAAAGTTGTTTAGTTTACGTAAAATATGGCCCTCTATTTTATCAGGGAAGCTCCATTGTTCTATTTGAATGGATTCAATAGCATACAGGAGTGTTGGCAGGACCTTTACTTTGAAAACAGATAACATATGCAAAACGTGCTTACAGCCCATTTCATTATAAAATCTGCCTAAGCCATTAGCATGTGACGTTGCTTTCCAAGAGCAGTGCTCAATGTGGGATTTGTTCTTAGTGTTGCCAGCTATCATTTTACCCAGATAAAGATAGGTCTCCACAGACTTGAGTTTCTCGGAGCCTATGCTCCAGATAAAGTTGCAGGCTTTCGTATTCTTTCTATTTTTTAGAATCCAAATTTTACTTTTTGAGGTGTTTATCTTCAAGTATTGAGATATGGTATATTTCTGTAGAGCCTTTCGCTTCTTATTCAACCCTATGGGAGTCAAACCCATAATTATAATATCGTCCGCATACATTAGACACCGAAAAGGGCGGCCGCCTATCTTTGGAGCGCCACCGTCTTGGGAAGAAAAACAATCCAGAAGATCAGCCACATAAAGAGAAAAGAGCATCGGTGCTAATAGACAGCCTTGCTTCAGGCCATTTTCTGTAAGAATTGTGGCTGAAAGGCCTTGATCTTCTCCTAGAAGAACCTGAGACGACGTATTGGAGTACAAAGCTATAATGACAGATAAAAGAGGGGGATTCCCATTTTTTGACGTTTTTGTCCAGAGAAATGGGCGATCTATCTTATCGAAGACTGTTGTAAAATCTATAAAAGCTGCGAATATGATTGAGTTGTGAAACTGAGTGAACTTCTCTTCAATTAATTTCAACATACAAAGATTATCTATGGTACAATGATCTTTCCTAAATTTGGCTTATTGGAGGGGGATTTTCTCTTCAGACACCCAATCACTCAGATGATCCAATACGCTACGTGCAAAAACTTTCCCAACTGAGTCTAATAGGTCTATTTGCCGGTAGTTGCCCGGGTGGTATTTTAGCCCCTTTTTAGGTCGAGCCTAGAGCGCATGCGCTGTCTGCAATACCTTTTGTAATCACTTACAGTACGTTTCTGCCCGCCTGCTGCTTGCCATAGGTCCCCTCCACTGCCCCTCTTAATTGCAGCATTCTGACTTGTTCTGGCAGCCGATAGCTCACTTCCGGTCGAGCCAGAGGAGCACCGGCCGATTACAGTCTCCTTCCCGTTTCATGCCCGTAAGGCCTTGAACAACACCGGACCAATGTACCTTAAGAAGCTTTTCTCCTGGTATCACCCAGCCAGACAACTGCGTTCTTCGGATGCCAGACTTATGGAGGTTCCAAGGATCCGGACCTTATGCTGGGGAGGCCGACGTATCTCATACGGAACGGCAAAATTATTGAATAAGTTACCATTTGCTGTTAGAAATGCTAGTTCACTTATCACCTTTAGAAAGGACCTCAAAACATGGCTTTTTCAAAACTAACTGCTTCAGCTAGGGCTACCTCTGTCTCAGCGCCAAGACACCTCTGGGTATTCGTGCGCTCAATAAGTTTTATAAACATAACATAACATAACATAACATTCCTTATGTGTTTTGTTGGAGAACTCTTTCTTTTTTTAAATTGCTGCTTTCTGTCCGTGGCTGCTTGTTTATATTGTATACACTTTTCCTAAGCAGGCGGCGTGCTGTGCTGCTTACGAAAAAGTTACAATATTGAAAAAATAGAGTTTGGCACGCCACGTCCTTCTTTTCTCTAGCAATGCTCGCCAAACTCTATTTTTTCAATATTCCGTTTTTTTAGGCGCTGAGGCTGCTCTCTGGCCAGCTATCAAGATGGCTGGGGAGGGGGAGCGTGATTCGAATAGCAGCACCTGGCTTGCTGGTCTGTGTTGCGGTCTGCAGCGGCTGAGGGCGTGCTCCTTCTGTCTGTGCTTAAAGTCCTCCTGGACTTTCACCGTCATGGCCTCCAAGAGGGCGGTAGGGGATCTCATGCACTGCGAACATTAGTTTAACAGGTGTGTGCATTAAATTCTGTCATATTTAAGCAGCTCACCTTATGAAGATCACCGGATGTAGGAACGTGGGTTTCTGTTGCAGTAACCCCCCCCCCACGTTTGCCAGACTACTGATGCACGTTGACTTGATGTGCCCTGGGACCCTGCCAATCAGGTTCCCAGGGCCTATGTTCTTTCCCCAAACCTAACCCAATTGGCATCTCTGGCCACAGGTCAGCCCCTGGTAAATGGTACCACAGGTACCCAGGGCACTGTGACCAGGGAAGACCTCTAAGGGCTGCAGCACTTATTGTGCCAACCTTAGAGGCCCTGTACCTTTACACACACACACTGCCTTTGCAGGCCGCGTGTTTTGGTGCAGAACAAAGTGAAGAGTAGACATGGCACACATCCCTGTGTGCCATGCCTACAACCCACTGCCCTGGCATAGATCAGTCACCCCTCTAGATGGGTGCCCTATGCCAGTGGTGAGGGTACAGGTGCATGAGCCCTGTATCCCTACAGTGTCTAAGTCCATTCTTAGACACCGTAAGTGCAGTGCTGCCATTAAGAGTATATGCTGCTGGGAGCTTGTCATTACTGTTAGAAGGTGGTTCTGACACTATGGGCCGCCCGGATTTTTCGCTTTTTGAGCACCTATTTGTTGAGCTTTTACTGTGGGAGAGCCTCATAAGTTGGGACTCACCCACAGGGAACTCATGATGAAAGAGACTGCATGTGGATTTTACCGGTGTCCCCCTGGTGAGAGTAGGCCGCTGCGTTGCAGCCGGAGTAAGGGGCACCAGGCTGGTTACATGCAGACACGTGTGTACATGCGTGTGTACACGTGTAGGGGCTGCGCAGGGGAGATTCCTGGCGTGCGCAGTCCAGGAGCAGCTACAAAGTGAATGGTGTGGCAGGACTTATGCAGAATTGGGTGGTGACATGGAATAGGCTTTATACACTGGGAAGAAACATGCCAGGGAAAGTCAGTGTGTTTGACTGTGTTTTTCACTTCATTATTCCCCTATGGGGAAGTGGAGCCCATGGGCTAGTGTCACTTTCCTAAGGCCTACAGATTCCAGACACGCACTAAAGTCCACTGTAACGGGTGTGAGAAGAAATATTCTGCCGAGTCCAAAGTCAAATTTGTACTGCTTTTGGGTCATCCAGAAATGTCACATTTCTCTGAGTCAGTCATAACCAGGGCCAGGCTGAGGGCTGACCTCAGCTGGCTGGATTGATAACCTTTTTTTTCCACAAGCTAAGGCCTCCTCTCCATGAAGAGAAGATGGGTGGGGCTACAGGCCCATCCATCAGCAGCTATCACTGGTGCCAGGCACCAGGCTGCACCAAGGAGGGAAGGGCTCTTGTTTCAGAGACCATGTGGCCAGAGACCCTGGACGACGCCATTTTGAACCAGCCCAGAGGCTGGACAAGAAGGAGGGAGCAGGGGCAGGGAAGTGATGTGTCGCTGGTTGATAGGACCAACAGAGACTTCCTGCCAGCCCCCTACTCAACTTTTAAAAAGTGCTTGCACAGGAAGAGAAGCTCTCTCTGGGGTGTGGTCTGCTGAGGCGGAAGGTGCTTGAGCCTGGCAATGGGCAGTTGGAAGGAGGTACCCCCTGACTGCCCAGAAGAAGAGCCCAGGACCGGTGCGCAGAAGCAGGGGCCTCTGCGCAGGAAGAAGAGAGGCCCAGGAGCAGAGCAGGCGAAAGGCTGGCGGAGGGAGCCAGTGAAAACCTCTCCCTGCAGAATGTACCCTCTTGGAGACCCGGAGGGCGAAGGAGAGTGCTCCCAGTGGCTGGGGAGCGCCACCCGGAGCAAGAAGACGTGAAAATGGAGAAGATCGGACCCCTGGGGGCTGAGATATGCCCCCCAGAAGGTACGCAACCTTTGACCTTTGAGGGGACCGAAGCACGTGGGGCTCCGCCGCCGGTCTGGAAACTGCCCCCGGGGTGGGTCAGGTCCCGGGGGCTGCCCCCCAAAGAAGGAAAGTCGGGGTGCGCCATCGCGTACCCCGTGAAAGTGCCCCCGCGGGGTGCCAGGAGCCCATCCTGGCCACCGCTGAAAACGAAGCCGGGGAGCGCCATCGCGCTCCCCGTGAAGAGTGCAGGGGGGCGGGGAGCGCCGTCGCGCCCCCGCGAAGATGACCCATGGGCCCGGGACCCCATCCCCGGGCCCCGAAGCAAAGGCGGGGAGCGCCGTCGTGCTCCCCGTGAAGAAGATCCCCAGCGGGGTGCCAGGAGCCCACCCTGGCCCCCGCGGACGTGGGATGGAGGGGAGCGCCGTCGTGCCCCCCCCCGAAGAATCTTCGGGGGCCCGGCGGGAGAAGTCAAGTCGGGGAGCGCCATCGCGCTCCCCGTAAAGAAATGGTCGGGGGCCCGGGACCCCATCTCCGGGCCCGTAATGGAGATGGAAGAGGGGGGAGTGCCGTCGCACTCCCCCGTGGTGGCAGGAAGGCGGGGGGAGTGCCACCTCACTCCCCCGAAGACCCGCGGCCAGGGAGGCCACCTCCGTGTCTGCCCGCTGGAGCGGGCAGACGAAAAGGAAGTCTCCGGCTCCCGCGGACGCACCAGAGGGTGCGGGGCGAGCGGGGAGCCGGCGGGAGCCACCGGGGGTGGGCTCCCCAGGTGGCTCTCCACCTCGTGAGCAGCCGGGGTCCGGGTGGGACCGGACCCCCAACGAGGTCGGGATGCGGCGAAGCCGCCAGCGGGGCAATCGCGGCTCTCCCCGAAGCAGCGGGAGAGCCGCTGCTATAATATGCAGGAAAGAGGAGCACGAAGCGCCCCACAATGCCTTGCAAGGCATATGGTAATTGATCGTCTTTGTGCCTGGTGGCCCCCAGAGGAGGGGGGTCACCCTCATTTGGGAAAGGAGGGGCAGGGGGAGCTGCAGGAGCAACGCAGCCTCCCCAGCCCAAAGAAGAAAAGTCCCACCATAAGTGTCTTGGGGACTTAAAAAGGATAACCCCTCAAGGGCTCAACCAGCATTTAACACCTTCTAGGCTGGCACTTTTGTTCTACAGCTGAGGGTGTAAGGAGAAGTGCCTCATGGAGTGAAGGGCTGAGTTGGGGATGTCTGGAGAAAGGCATCCCCTGGAGGTGTTATTGCATCAGAAATGCATTTACTAACGGTTATTTCTTTTTAGAGAGACTGAAGGTCACATGTGTAATGTGCAGTACCTGTATAAGGTGATGTCATAAGCAAAGTGGGGTTATGTGGCCAGACCTTCCTGCTAGGGTGTCTGGCTGTATATGCGTAATCCTGTGATTTCATCTGTGATGCCTTTAGGGGCTGTAATTGCAATGCATTCTAATGATCCACAAATGTGCTGAGTACTGTCATTCTAAAGTGTGTTTAAACATGTATTCTTGCTGCTGCACTGAAGTGAGGAACAACCCAGACTGTTAGCCCTGAATATGTAGGGGTGCATACTGTATGGTCAATATAAGATGCTCAGTCAGGGTTATGTGTCACTAGGGCAGGTGAACCTATTTTTAATGCGTGTTGAGGTAATGGGGTGGGTCGCCACTGGGATGGTGCCAGTGTGCCGGGCCCTCGCTCCAGGTTATTTTCAACTACCGGCATTGGGGGGCAGGATGATGTGCATACATGGGAGTGGTGGTACTAGACCCCACCCCCCCTGTGGGAGGGGTGGAGATGTTATGCAATGTCACAAAGTAATTCCAACAGCTTATGTATATTTGTAAATTGGTGCATAGTATTGAGTAGTGTGTGTGTTTAATAAATGTACTCTTACTTTTATAAAGCAAAGTACAGACTGGACAATCAATTATTGAGTGTTATTTCTGCGCACCTGCAAATGGCGATTACTAACCCACACCACCTCCCTTGAGTAAGCCTCAGACTGCTCTGCAACGCTACCCTCTGAGAGTCAGGCGCTACAATTGGGTGTTTGGTTCCCAGTGAAGGACAAATGTAGTCATGTTATTTGTGCAGGCCTCACAGATGCTGCCTCGTTTTCCAACATTGGTGTCTAGCAGCGGGAAACATAGTATCCCATTCTGGTGCGCATTTATAGCATTTGATAAGTCCAGTTTTGCCACACATTACCTATGCAGCAATGAGCAAATGGAAGAGCGCAAGGCTCTGAGAAGGGTTCAAAGTTTTAGTTATGTGAACTAAAAGTATGGGAAAGGAAAGCCCTGCGCACATATGTCATGTGAAGATATTATGGTTTAAATGTAAATTGTATTGATATGACTGAGTTAAGTTGATTATCATGTGCTAGCGCACACCACCTCCCTTGAGTAAGCCTCAGACTGCTCTGCAACGCTACCCTCTGAGAGTCAGGCGCTACAATTGGGTGTTTGGTTCCCAGTGAAGGACAAATGTAGTCATGTTATTTGTGCAGGCCTCACAGATACTGCCTCGTTTTCCAACAATTACAACTCCACAGTACCATAATGGCTACACTGAAACCTGAGAAGTTTGGTATCAAACTTCCCAGCACATTAAACCCACACTAATGCCAGTGTGGGATTTAATGAAAAATGCACACATAGGGCATCTTAGAGATGCCCCCTGAAAAACGACCAGCCTCTGGTGGGTTCCCTGACTGGTACACACAAGCCTGCCCCCACGAGACATGTTTCTGGACCCCTAGGGTGGGAGCCTTCGCTCCCTGAGCCCAGAATCAAAGCCTTTCCTGGGCAGAGGTGTTCACACCTCCCCCAGGCCAGGAAGAGCCATCTGTGGCAGGGGAGCTTCAAAGGCCTGGCAGCCTTTGTAATGCGATGCCCAGCCTCTCCTGCTATCAGGAGCAGGCCCCCTTCCTGTCTCCCCTCCCTTTCGGCAGGAAGACAGGCGGGAAGAACTAGCCAGCCCAGAAGGTGTGCCCACCTCTGCCAACTCCACCCCTCAGGTGGGGGAGGTGAGGTGAAGCCCACTCTTAAGTGCCCGCCGTCTGGCAGATGGCAGGCACTCCCCAATCAAGACTAGGGATTGTGCTCACTCCCCCATGTGGGGTGAGCACACCAAGGGTGTAGTCACCCTAAGGTCAGTAGCCCATTAGCTACTGACCTCGAGATCCCTAAAACGCCCCCTATATACAGTATTTAGGGGGCAGCCCTGAACTAAGAAGGCAGAGTCCCGCAACCTAAGAAGAAAAAGGATGAAAGAAGACGCCCAGCAGAGGAGACTGCAGAGAACAACTGACTTGGCCCCAGCCCTACCGGCCCGTCTGCAGTTTCCAGAGATCCTGCGCCAAAAATCATCTTGTCCTGCAGCCAGCGACCTCCAGAACCCCTGGGAGGACTGACTGCCTTCAACAAAGACCGGATCTCCTGTGAACAGCAGTTCTGTTAAGAAGAAACCCCAAAGAAAGACTCCGACCCTGCTGAGGAAAAAGAAACCCGACACCTGGAACCACCACTGCACCCGTCTCCTACGGCCCGAGTTCGAGTGGCCCACCGGTCCCAGCGAGGTCCCCCAGCGCTCCAGAGTCCGAGTCCACTGTGGGTTGACCCCTCCAGGACTCCCCGACGTCGCCTGGAGCCTCTGCACAGAGACCCCCCCAACCGCGAGTGGCCCGGTAAGGTGAAATCCGACCTCAAAAGACACCCCTGCATCCAGCCGCCCTGCGCCCTGGAGAACAGAACCCGAGGTGCACCTACGTCCCCGAGCCCTCCAACTTACCTGCCCAGCTGTTGGTTCCTCCCGGAAGTCTTCCTGGACCGAGCCTGCAGCTGAAAACCAAAACCGAAAATCCCCATTGAAAACAACAGGACACCCGACGCCAAAACAGCACCCTGCACCCAGCCGCCCCTGCGCCGCTGTGGGTGCACTTTGTGTGCTAAACCGGATCCCCCTTTGCCCTGAGCCTAACACCAGGAGCTTGACTCCCACAACCAAGTGGCCTGCTCGTCAGCAGCCACCAACCGGAGGCCCCCTACCCCCCATTGGATAACATTTGGCCTCAGCACTCTGCACCCGGCCACCCTAGTGCCGCTGAGGGTGTAACAAGAGTGCATCCCTGACCCTGGGGGACCCCTGAGTCTACCCCCTGAACCTCAACTCCCACTACCGAATACTTAACCGAAAACCGATAACACTATTTTCCTCAATAGGATAACATTGACTGTTTTTCTTGGAAAAGTTTCTAAGTGTGGAGTTTGAAAACCTAAAGAAATTCTTTAAAATTGTGCCATTTAACAAAAACGATTTTACTTACCTGTTTGCAGGAAATGTCCCAGAGTAGTATCCAGGTATACTACTCTGAGTAGGAAGAGTAATCTAAAAAGTAACTTACCTGGTATTTTACTGAAAAGCCCATTCAAGTCTATGTACTGTATTTACAAAGTATTGCATTTCTCTGCATCCATACTGTAAATCAAATCAAAGTGCATATACAATTATCATTCAAACTGTATTTCAATTGCATTACTACTGTAAAGTACTTATTGCTTACCTGTGCCAGGCTTGCTTGGTTCTAGAATATAAAATAACTAGAAGAATATTTTCATACAAAAACAATTGGTCTGAAGTTCAGTCTTTGAGTGTGTGAATTCATTTGCTGACTGAGTGTGTACAACAAATGCTTAACACTGTCCTCTGATACTGCCTTACTGCTCGACCACACTACCACAAATAGAGAGTGAGGTGCTATCTAACTTTACCTCTGCCTACCTTTGGGGATCCACTGGACTCCGTGCACACTATACCTCACTTTGGTATAGTATATACAGAGCCAGCTTCCTACACCGGAGCCTTCAACATTCTTTCTACTAATTTTCATTGCAGTTTAGTCTTTCTACCCTGCTCATTGAACATGCTGCCTTACCCTTCATTACCATGCCACACTACCAATATCTGTTTTACAATGCGTCACTCGAGGCGTCCACACCTTTCTGATCCTGAAAGACGTTTTCCCATTTGTAATCAATATAGTGCTAGTGTGTATCATTATTTGCTAGCCGCAAGCTGCTGTCGGTGTTAGGGAATGTTTGTCACTGTCAGTTTCCCTACATTTGAGGTGAAAAATGAAGATTAGTCCGTGGCAGACAGAGCATGTCTCTCTGAAGACATGCTGCAAATCTCATAATTCTGGTTTGCAGTCCACTAACAGGATGATCAAAACTGCGGGGGCTTCGAGACCTTTTTGTTTTGTTAATTATTTAATTGTGGTCATAGAGGTGTTGAGCCGCTTCTAAATTGTTATGTTTATCAAGGCAGGCGACTCAGCAGAGTAAGGGAAATAAGAGATGAAATGGGAAAAGAAGGATTTTAAGATAGGCTCAACATTAAAATGAGCACAAGTAAATACATTTTTTTTAAAACGAAGAGGTCTCCGAGCTCCAACTGAGATTGCACCTTAGGTTACAGCCCTTCAGATAGACGTTTGTGAAGTGCACCATGATTTCAGACGTGGTGTATGTTGTGTCTGCTTTCGATCTTCACTGTCTGTGAGAATATTTCACGTACAAAAGCACACCTTTAAATCGTATGACTACGCACATGTAAACGATTGTAGGGGCATATCATCAACAACCGGCGATAATCATCGCTAAGCGCACTCAGCGCTAGGATAATTATCGCCGGCTATCGCTTGTTTTTATCGCGGAGATAGCGCGCTATCAGCGACGCTTATCTCCAGAGCGATAAAAATAACCGAGTTAGCTGCCAAATGTGCAATTATCGCTGGGATTCCAGCGATAATCGCACAACGTTTGGCGCTACGTTGTTGATAGGGCAGGGCATACTTAACCATGATATCCACCTTCCATTGGATATCATGGCTAAGTCAAACTAAAAGCAGGTGTAAGGAAAGTAGCGATAACCGCGGTTACCGCTACTTTTCTTATCGCTATGCTTGTTAGCGTGCCCATTGATAATTGGAGAAATGTCGGTTAGCGACATTTCTCCAGTTATTTTGGGAAGGAACGCCACTTTGCATCTCATTAGAGATGCAAAGGGAGGCGTAGGGAAAAAGGGTGCTAACATGCGATTATGCATGTTAGCACCCTCTTGTTAATAGGGCGAAAACATTATCTCCGCTTTTCTGGCTTTTAAAGCCAAAAAAGCGGAGATAAGGCCCTTGATGATATGCCCCGTAGAGTGTAAGTTTGATTTAAGGTGTAATAAGTGTACTTTCTCCATTCACTAAAACTAATTGAATAACAATAATTAAATAACTGAAACCAAAGCACTGATCTTTGGTGTTAAACAGAAGAGAGAATGATGTACCCTACAGTCTCAGAATTGCACTATGTGCAGTCATGCAGTCAAATCCCAGCCTGTCCACCTGACCGAATTGTGTGGTCCTTGGCGCATTGTTTTACTTCACCATCTGATATTCCTTAACCATTCAAGTTTAATAGCTCGGTTCAGTATAGGATCTGCGCCCTTCAAAAACAGGACTTCTATATGGCTAATATAAACTAATCATGCTTCACAATTAATAATAACATAAACTTAGGCTATATAAAGGGAGACCACAACAGACGGACACATTTTGTGTAACTAATGGCAATTTCGTCAGACCACAGAGATGTCCTTGAATGTTTAATAGTTAGAAAAAATATTACTTTCAATAGATGTTACTGAACTCGGTAATATAAAATAATAAATAATATATTTAAATGAGACACTGAAAAATGTTAGTGTCTCCTACAACCTTGGACACAGACTGTGTTTAAATTTGCTTTCGTTTGAAGCTGTCACCACTGTTCCTGGCATTTAGGTTTATAGGCTACTTAGATTATTTGTCTCAGTAACCCACTATCTTCTGCTTCCAAATGTGCAATGCTGTCTGCCTTAATAGTCCGCAAATGTATGCTGACAGTTATAAGCAAACTCCCAAAATTGCCAAAAGCTCATCATGTCCATATCCCACTAACTATTTTGAGTTGACTGTAAAAAAAAAAAGTGTATGGCTTTTGATATATTTTTTTAAACTTTGGTTGTTTTGTTTCCTGAGTTAAAATACAGTAGCATTGCTCCCTCAAACTCTTTTAGAAGTTTTAGTCCCCAGAAATTTGTACATGTTTGTGTGGTTTATGGACAATAGTAATTGTTTGCACTCTTAACAGGCATCGAAAAATCTGTAAAATGTTACAAGACCTGCAGGTCTAGTGACTTGAATCTACTTGAGCTAACTGTAATGCTCTTGACCCATAAACTCGTCTCAATCTGTGAGATCCTAGGCAAATATTTTATTTCACTGAGTCGCCCTTTCTTCATTATCACGTACAAGAGTACCTCTAAATATGTGAGTTCAGTTAGAGCTGTTGGCGTTGAAAATCACAATGTTTTTTACTTTCGCTTTTTATACCATTGGCAATAGTGCTATGCAAATATAATAACTCCACTTCAAATAAAAAAACAAAAGTAAATATCTTGTTAGTTTCAATGTCAACAGCTCTAACTTTAACAAATGCGAGACCTATTGCACTGCAAATGCTTGTTAGAATTAAATCGATTTTTATTGGCAGAACTCACATCAGGAAAATACAGTGTGTTGTTGCCTACAACCCACTGGGCCGGCTGCGTCATAGTAAAAGGAAAGGAAACGGGGCATATGAATCAGAAGTGTACCAGGCAAGTGATTAACACCATGCCGCCTACAACCCGTATCGGGCCGGCCGCGTTCGAAAAAGTGTAGCATTAGACAAACTCAGCACTATAAGAAGGGAGCAACTGAAGGATCTTATCCAACATACACGTATACCTAATAATGTAACAAGGACACCCTAAGGCTCTCTTGGGGCGAGTACGTCTTCTTTTAGAGAACCAAAAGGTGAAGAGAAAAAAGAACATTCCCAAATCCCCAACCAATAAAGCCCTGCACCCACCCCCACCCCCACCCCTCCTCTCTCCCGGTGAGCCAGAAGTACAGGCAGAAGATCGTATATGTTCCTAAGTGAAAGTCGCCAGTTCCCTGGGTATCAAGTGAGGTCTTCAGAGGTCCCGCCCGCTAGCCTCTCTCCCCACTCTCAGGAATCAGCTTCAGAAGCCTTAAATAGGCAGGGCATGATAGTTCTCGGAACTCCGAGGATAAGATGGAGATAAAGGGGGCCCATACCTTGGAATATTCGGATTTGTCCCCAAGTTTAGCCATAGACAAGCGCTCCATACCCAGAAGGGACCACAATTGGTGCAGCCATTGAATGTGGTCTGGGATCCTGTCCATCTTTCAGCCCGCTAGTAGGACCCGGTGCGCGGCGTTCAAGGCCAGGGCGATCTGCCTGCCCTTGACCGAGCGCAGGGGGAAGGTCAGAGCGTTGGGCAGCCCTAAGATAGTGTAGGCGAGGAATCTCGGAATGGCAGTGTCAAAGGCCCTGTCAATTTCGTTGAGAATTTTCTCCCAGTACCTCGTAAGCTTTGGGCAATTCCACAGCAAGTGCAAGAGGGTGCCAGGGCTCCCACAGCCACGTCAGCAGAGGCCGTCACACTGCGAGTTCCACTTAGTTAAGCGAGCCGGGGTATAATACCAGTAGGATACAATTTTAAATGCGGTCTCTGTGTGGGCCCATAGAGTGTGCGAAGTGATGTGCACTATAAAAAATATCCTCCCATTCCTTATCTGAAAGGGTGCGCCCTATTTCAGCCTCCCACCGCTTCTGTCCTGCCGAGCGAGCCCCCTGAGCACCTTTCGTTAGGAAGGTATAGAGTTCAGAGATGAGTTTGCGGTCGTCCTTCTTCAGGATGAGCCACTTCTCAAACGGAAGGAACGGTCTGCTGACCAGGGGGCGGACCAGAGGACCGGATGTCCAGTGCAACAGTTGTGTGTACAGGAAGAGGTCCGAATCTGCTAGGCCGTAGCCCTCTCGGAGCTCCTCAAAGGGAATATGACCCTGTTGGTCAAATAGATGCCCTAGGCTCTTACACCCGCCCTCCACCCACCGTGTGCCCATGCCTTTGCCCATCCCAGGAGGGAAGTAGGGGTTTGTAAAAATTGGGGACATGGGGGAGGGGAACGTGGTGAGGTTGGCCCATTTAGACACCCTAGCCCAAACAATCATAGTGGGGCGGGTGACTGGCGAGGAATATAGTCCCCAGGAGCGCGCCGATCGAGGCAGCCAGACCTCCCTCCAGATATGCCGACTGGCCACTGTCTGATCCATAAACACCCAGTGCTTTTCTGTCATGGGACGGTTCCATTCTACAAGATAACGCAACAGCGAGGCCTGAAAATAGCGGGTGAAGTTAGGCATGGACAGACCTCCCTCTTTCTTAGGTCGTCGTGGCAGAGTTTTCTGCAGTCTGGGCGAGATCGAGCCCCAAATGAAACGTTCAATCTCCGTTTGGATGTGCAAGAGCATCCTCGGTGGGGACGATAAAGGGAGGGTTTGGAAAAGGTAGAGAGCCCGGGGCAAAACATTAATTTTTACTGCGGCCAATCTTCCAAGCCATGACAGGGGTAGACGCCGCCATTGGGTGAGGTCTTTCCGGATGCATGAGAGTAGAGTAGTATAGTTCATTTCCGCTGTCTTGTCCAGACTGTCATAGAGAACCAACCCAAAATATGTAATGCCCCCCGTCACCCAGTCAAAGTCGAATTGGGCTCGCAGTGCATCCACAGTAGTGTGCTTCGCGGTTAGGTTCAGGACTTGTGATTTCTGCAAGTTCATTTTAAAGCCAGAGACCAGGGGGTGAGCCATCGAGAATATGACATCATCCACGTAGAGGCTGACTAAGTGGCGATCAGCCCTAAAGGGGACACCCTGCGCCTGTGGATTGTCCCGGAGCCGTTGAGCAAAGGGCTCCATATATAAGGCAAAGAGCAGTGGGGAGAGAGGACATCCCTGTCTGGTGCCCCTCTCCACCGCAAAGTCCCCTGAAAGCATGCCATTGACCCTGACCGCCACAGTAGGGGCACTGTAAATACTAGCCACCCACTTGCGAAACTTAGGCCCCACATCGAAGCGCTCCAGTGTAGCAAACAAATACGGCCAGTGCACCCTGTCAAAGGCCTTCTCAGCATCCACTGCCAGCAGTAGAGCTTCTTCCTTTGACCTGTGCACCTTGTCAATCAGGTGGCATAGCCATTTGGTGTTATCCCCACACTGCTGACTCGGTATAAAGCCCAATTGGTCCGGGTCAATCAAGCCAGGCATGAGAGGGTTGAGTCTATGGGCCAGGATGCTCGAGAATAACTTCGCATCTATGTTCAGCAGGGAGATCGGCTGATAAGAGCCGCAGGACAATGGGTCCTTCCCTGGTTTGGGGATGACAGAGATCGTCGCCTGGAGCATAGAGGCCATGAGGGTGCCTGTGTCAGCAAATTAATTGAATAATCAGGTGAGTAGTGGGGCTAGTTCCACACAATAAGTCTTGTAAAAGAGGGCGCTAAAACCATCTGGGCCAGGCGCCTTCAGGGGTTTCAGACGGGCGATGGCAGAGACCACCTCTTCGATCCGAATAGGAGCCTCCAACCCATCCGCTTCGGGGGTTGGGAGAGGAGTAACCGCTGCGCCCCGCAAGTACTCGTGAGAGTCTGCAAGAGTAGGGGACTTGCGGCATAGAGGGTCGTATAGAAGGCCCGAAAGGCCGCCACAATATCTGAGTCATCTGTGACCTCCGATCCCTGGGCCCCTCGCACCGCTTTCACCACCTGAGCCTGCTGTTGACTGCGGAGGCAATGTGCCAGCATGCGACCGCCCTTATTAGAGCCAACGTAGTATTTATGTTTCAGCCGTAACACCGCGTACTCGGCCCTGTCAAGGTCCAGTCACTTCAGCTGAAGCTGCTCTTTTTCTAGCTGATGCCAAACATGAGGGGCAACCGTGCGTTTGTGTATGGCCTCAAGTTCCTTAACCCGGTCTTCAAGACCCTGTCTCTTAGCCCGCCTGTCTTTGTTATCGTAGGCCGCTTTAGCGATAAGAGCCCCCCTCGCGACTAATTTGAGTGCCTCCCAAACAGAGGCCAAAGCCGTGGAGCCGTCATCGTTGGTTGCTAAATAGTCAGTCAGTGTACGACGGAGGTCCTCCACCACTTGCGGAGACCGCAGAAGGGAGTCCGGGAGACGCCAGTGTGATGGGGACGTTGGCCCAAGAGGGAGGAGCAAGGACAGAGTGATAGGAGCATGGTCCGAGAGGGAGCGGGCCTCTATGGTAGAGGCCTGGGCACGCTGCTTGAGTAACAAGAAAGTGATCCAGGCGGGCATACGACTTATGGGCAGCAGAATAGAAGGAATAATCCCGTTCGTCGGGGTGTAAGCAGCGCCAGGCATCTCTGATGCCGCCGTCATCAAGCCATCCCCTCCTGTGCCCCGATATGGCGCCAGCGCCGCTTGATCTCGGGCAAGAGCTGTCCATCCCTGCATCCATAACCAGATTCAAATTTCCCCCCACCACCACTAGGGAATCAGGTGTGCAAAGAACTTCAGCTAGCGCATTCAGCAGAAATTTCTCTTGGTGCTCATTGGGGCCGTAAAATGAAGCTATAGTTATATTGGAGGAGCCTATGTGCAGTCGCAGCGCAAGGAGGCGCCCTTTAATCTCTGCCATTGTGCCTACAACTGAACCACGAAAGCGCTTGGAAAGCAGGATGGCCACCCCACCCTTCTTATTCTTCCCCGAGGACCAAAACTGCAAAGGAAACCCTCTGTGCTGCATGTGGTGTGTGTCGCCATGAAGGAGGTGAGTTTCTTGGAGTAGGCACACATCCCCATTCATATGTTCAAGCAATGAGAGCACTGCCTTCCTTTTAGTGGGGTTGTTAAGACCTCTGACGTTGAAGCTAACCAATTGGACAGCCATCAAGTGGAGAAGGGCCACCCAGAGCCATAGCTAATGCACTGTAACCCGCTGCGGGGAACAAGACCCATAGGGGAGCGCATGCGCATGTGTAGGCAGAGGAGCCCTGGCCAAGGAACCCTGGATAGCAAGCTCACCGGAGAGAGGACCCACCCAACCCCTTAATAAAACAAACAAACCCCATAACTAATAAACAACAACAAATAGAAATATACCAAGTCCATCTCGAAAGCTGGGCTCAACACAAAGTCCATCTCGGAAGCTGGGCCGTTATCAAAGGGGGCTGCCAAAGGAATCAGGGACATCTCCAAAAGGAAGCAAAGCAATCCCTCCACTCCTGCCGGACCCACAAGGACGCTATGCCCCCAAAGGCGCGTTATCTTCCATCATTAGTGTCCAAAGATCCCCCTTCTCCGCCTGTCAAGGTCCGGAGTATAGCAGACCGCTCCTTACTTATGGTGGCCGGGTCAGGGCGAAGGCGATCCAGGTTTCGGCTGCCTCGAGGCCCACGTCCAGGTGGCCTCTGTGTATCTCGCTCCGAAGCATCTGAATGAGACGACAGGTCGTCGGGAAACAACTTCAACACCTTGTAGGCTTCGGACAAGGAAGGGATCTGGTACAACTTCCCGTCGAGGCGGAAGATGAGGCGGAAGGGGTGGCCCCAGGCATAAGAAATATTCTGTGAGCGAAGATGATTAGTAATGGGGCGGAAGTCTCGTCTCTTCTGGAGAGTGCTAGCCGCCAGGTCTTGAAAGAGCCGAGGGGTATGGTCCCTGAAGTGAAGAGGCTGACTGGAGCGGGCCGCCTTGAGGATCTCCTCCTTCACCGTATAGTTGTGGATACGTATCAGGATGTCAGCAGGGGGACGGTTCGGCTGACGAAGCTGACCAACTCGGTGGCATCGGTCTATCTTAACTGCGGACTCCGCTGAGGTGCCCAAGACCGTGCGGAAAAGGTCCTGCACATATCCTAGGAGATCTTCTCCTTCCGCCCCCATTGGGACCGCTCGAATGCAAATGTTGTTCCTCCATGACCTATTCTCTAGGTCCTCGGAGTGTGTTTGGAGGTCCAGCTGCTGATCCCACAGTCGCAGGACTTCTTGCTGGAGCTCCCCAATCTCTTCATCCCTCGCAGTCGCGGAATCCTCCAGGGCGGCAACCCGCTCTCCCACCGCATCCACATCCCTCTGGACCTCTTGGCGATCCGCCTGCAGGTCAGTTTTGATGGCTAAAATATCCTCCCTTTGCAAGGCAAACAGGGACTCCAAAAACTCCCTAGTGACAGCGTTGTCTGGGCCTTCCCCAGCTTGCGTCGCGCCAGAGCCCGGAGCGTCTCCTGCAGATTTCAATAGGAGATCCCTCACAGATCTGTCCTTTTTGTTTTTGGCCACAGCCATCGTGGGGCGAGCCGGCCGGGCCGGCCAGGCGACGTGTAGGGCCACCAGAGAGGGGAGACGCCGGTGTTGGGCGGTCGCTGGAGGAGCGGGAGAGCGCACCAGCTCTCAGAAGGATGGTTGCTGTGCCTTCGTGTTGCGCAGGCCTTACCTCACCCCTGCCACAGGGAGGTTCCGCTCCGCAATTTCCACTGCAGGTGGCGATGGAGACTGACCACCTCCGCACTCCGTCGACACTTGCCTTGCACTCCAGGGAATCGGGCAGCGCCGCTCCCTCCGATGGTGGCCGATGCAATCACCTGCAGCGGTTCCGCGGGCTCACGTGAATGGGAGGCCGTGAATGGGAGGAGCGTTGGGGGCAGGGTGCAGCTGCTGGAAATTGCCCCGGGCTTCCGGGCAATGTTGGCGGCTGGGTACCATCCGGGGGCCCAACAGCAGGGTCGGCGAGGTAGCGCCGTAGTACTTAGGCCAGTCAGCCAGCAACGCAGCAGGCCCGGCCTTTCTCGTCCCCGGGCGCCGGAGCTGCGAGCCGATTGCAAATGCTTGTTAAAGAGTGGAATTAAAATACTACCAGACCAGGAGGGGGGAATCTTTCCTAGCTGGTAGCAATAACTAAAGAGAGGGGTAAAAAATGTGGCCCATAGCAGGGGCTCTTTCTTAATCAAAGACATGGGAATTTGGTCCGGGCCCATAGCTCCTGAGGACCTCTTTCTTTTAATGGGACCGACAGCCTCACATCTTGATGGAGCGAAGCTTGATGCCAGCAGACTAGATGGATAACTTGAGGCGGTGGGGCTTCGCAAAGAATTTGGGTTAGCCGAGTACAATTCTGTTAGATACAGTTTCCAGTCTTTCTCTCTTATGAGAATAGGGGGAGATTTTGTACTTGAGCCACAGCAATCAGATATTATTTCCCAGTACTTTTTGGCATTGTTCTTTGAGGTCGCCTCCTTTAGGTCCAACAGATAGTTCTATCCCTTTTGCAATCTTAATAGTCTCTTCCAATGAAGGATTAGTACAACATAACAAATGCTCTTGCACTTTTTTCAGTAAACAATTCAAGACTATTTGATCCCTTATATATTGACCTACATAGCTGTCAAAACAACACAAACGTGCCAAGATCCTTAAGGTGGCTAAATACTGATCAATCTACTCAGATAAGGATTGTTTTCTTGAATAAAAATCAAAATGTTCTAAAACAATACTAGGTTTATCAGAGAAATGAAGTGACAAATGTTTCTGTGCCTCTATATACACATTCCAATCATCTGCATCACCAGCCTCGCTACATGCTTGGGGATGCAAAACTGGCAAATGTCAAAGAATTTCTGTCTCTCAACCCCTAAAGAACAAGTTACTTACCTTCGGTAACGTATTATCTGGTAGAGACTCTATATAGCTGCAGATTCCTTACCTTCGAATGTCCCAGGCGTCAGGCTGGATACAGAAACTTTTGCTGAGCAATAACCCTTGAGCGCACCATCGGGTAGATCCATTCAGCTCTGTGTGATGTCGTCGGCAGCGTCAGTTATGACGTTGCGGTACCTATATAGGCGCCACCCAGGCGTGCGGACGTCAATAGACCTTTCTGTACAGTATAATACAAATTTCTGCCAACGGCAGGCATATACCGTCATAGTGAAGGACCGCCTGTCCGCCAAAATAACGTTCCATACCTTGAGAGGAAGGTCAAAAGCCATGAACTGCTGCCCCTCAATCTCAACACATGGAGGCGTAGAGTTGACAGGTTCGGGTTGAGAACCTTCCCCTGCTGCTGCAACAGAAGATCCTCCCCAAGGGGCAGCCTAATCGGAGGATCGATACTCATCTTCAGAAGCTCTGGATACCAGACTCTCCTTGCCCAGTCCGGAGCCACAAGGATGACTTGGGCCCGGTCGCTCCTGATCTTCTTCAGAACACTGGGCAGGAGTGGTATGGGCGGAAAGGGAACAGCAGGCCTGAGCTCCGCTGGCGACAAAAGGCGTTGTCGAGTGATAGCCGCCTTTAAAACTCCAGGGCGCAGTATTGCTTACATGGCGCATTCTCTTCGGAGGCGAACAAATCTAACCAAGGTTCTCCCCACTGATGAAAGAGGCCTTGCGCCACCTACGACTAGAGACACCATTCGTGATCCGATAGGCATCGACGGCTGAGTTCGTCTGCCCTGACGTTTAGAGAACCTGCCAAGTGTTGAACCACCAGGGTTATGCCCTGCTGTTCCAGCCATTTCCAGAGACGCAGGGCCTCTCGACAAAGGGTCCACGACCCCACCCCACCCTGCTTGTTGCAGTACCACATGGCTGTAGCGAGAACGCCTTCAACAGCCAGTTGTCGAGGTAGTGGAAGACTGACACCCCTAACCTGCGCAGATGAGCTGCGACCACCGCCATCACCTTGGTAAACACCCGAGGGGCACTGGTAAGGTGGAAGGGGAGCACGGTAACCTGAAAGTGCTCGCGGCCTACCTTGTACCGCAGAACACCTGTGGCCCGGCAGAATGGGGATATGAAAATATGCGTCCTGCAGGTCCAACGCTACTGTTGTATTCCTCTTAGGGTATCCATAAACGGGCACATCGATCTGCTTAAAGTAGAACTAGCCTTATAATACAGACTTCAAGGTACTTCCACGGACACTTAGTCATCTTAAGTGTCTAAAACAGTTCAATAATTTTCATGACATACAATGATTATGATTTTTGAGTAACTTATTGATCATTTTCGGTCAAATGTAAATATTACTGCTTATTTCATTCCAATTGCATTTATTTTCGAACTTTATGCCTGTAATGAAAAGCAATGCTTCAAATGTACAGTACTTTTTGCATTCTAATAGGTTTTTTAAATGCCTTTTTTAAATGGTTTTATGAAAAATTTTAGAAATATGCGGTACTCCATTTTAATATTTAGCATTTTAAATGTTTATCATTTTAGTATTATCGTACACACGAAAGAGCAGTGGGTGTTGTATTCCTCTTAGGGTATCCATAAACGGGCTTTCCAGTATCCTGTCCTTATATAGGCACAATTCGCCCGGCCCTTATATAGGCATAAAATCCCAGCCCTTATTTAGGCATTAAACCATGCACTCCAAATACAGGCATGGTCTCTGACATCCGTCCACCCTAACGTCACAACGAGTTCATGAAGAACAGACCCTTAGGCTGCGGGAGTTTCCCTAGTCCAGGACTATTGATTTCTTCAAGGACTCATACATTATGCATGAACCATTATTCCTTAGGGGGTTCATTCATGACGTCTTTCGCTGTCCGACTCACGTCAATACTAACATTCTTAGGTGTTCTCAGGTATAAATATACCTTCCCTAGCCCCTGTAAACCAGAGGAGACCTCGACTTCAGAGGAGCCCGTTTCCCAGCCTGACGCACTGAGAAGACGCTGCCATTCCCTGCACGCAGAGAGCCCAGCTTCCAGCTTCCAGTGATCTGACTTCCCTTGCGGGGTGTTGGAGTTCGAGTCTGGCAAAGAGATTCCTACCTCTCTCATTCTTCAGGTATGGAGCTGACTAGAACCTAGAGGGACTCTTGGCATACTAGGCATACTAGACTTAACATACTCTTAGTATACCATAGTAAGGAATACTTCACCTACTTCTTCCCTCTTCCTACACCTAGGTCAGGTTAGGTACACTGGGGTAGAACTAGCTTAGCACCGCATCGTATGAGTACTCGCATTTTTAGTCTGTGTTATTTATGTAAATGCATATGTACTAAAAGATAATGCTATTGCAGTATTATTTATTTCTACTGCTCACCCTGTACATTATTTATCTCGCATACTGTCTTGTGATCGTAACAGCACATTTAACTTACACCAGAAACAAGACTGTTCAATAAATCCTTTATTGAAACGCCCGTCTATTTCTTTCTGTGTAACTTGGAGAAAACTAAGCATGCACGACTGAGCTGAGTGAAATAGTTATCTATTGTTTCCACAACTCTGGGACACGTTCTGATTCTAAAGGGAAACACAGTGGTCATGTTTTGCGGCTGCCAGAAACTACTCCCTTCTTGTTGTCAAGGAGTTTCTAGTGGCCTCTGAGCTAGCTGGCACAAGTAATTAAGTTTAATATACTCGATAGGGACATACTGACCTTAGTCCTATGTCAAACCTATAGGATATATTATTCCAATGTGCAGAGCATTTAGGGAAATAGGAGCTACACTACATGGCGCCCAACGGTTTGGTAAGGCAGTAATTCAACGTTAGATACTGAGTAACTCAGCCGTGCTTTTTCTCTTAAGACCCCTACACATATACTCCAAAAGACGTCTGGAGTGGGCAGGGTTAGGTATCCTTCTCGGCTACATAGGGCAGTACCCTATATATTAGCTGTTTGGTTTCCTCAACGTTGAAGGATACAGTGTTCCAAAATATTGTCCACCTAATCTTTGTTTCCCTTGAAACTTGTTCTACATTTTTCAAACAACAAAATGCCTGGCTCCGACAATGAAACCGGAGACGGTGTAACTGTGGCTGATCCAGCCCTAGCAGCAGTTTTTAACTTTACCGGTTTAAATGAAACCGAGGAGGGTTTTATACACATCCATCAAAACTTAAGAAGAGCCATCACTCTAAAACTTATGAAACATGGCCTACCACCAAGAGGCGGTAGAGCAGATTTCGTGAAAGAGGCACTTGAATCCTTTCAGACAGAGGTATTCTATTCATGGGTAATATTTCCTGAATCCAATTCAGTAACACACATGTTTCACTTCTACAAAGAAGATGAACCACCAGAGGAATACAGTCCTTTCGAGGATATATAAATTCCATTAACATACCAAGAGCATCAGCTCTGGTTTAAAGGCGCCCTAAAACATCACAAAAACATTACCAGGCCCGGTCCACTAGGTAGACCAGGAGCAACATGGCCGATTTTAGCCGGCTACACACCTCATCCTGAACTGGATATAATGTCAGATGAGGACTTACTTGTTCAAATACAAGAATTAATAAAAATTTACAGACAATTGGTCCAATATGTCATGCGGACTTTTACAGTCCGACCACCATTGACATATCCAAATCCAACTCCCCAACAGGGGAGTACACTAAAAATTACACCACAGACTCTATACGCAGTCATGGGTAAAATACCCACAAAACGTGAGCAAATTCCATTTTGGATAGCTCAAAAAATTACTCAAATCGAAGCAGTATTTCCAAATACTACCCCGCATGAGAAGCACAGAATCCTAACAATCAGTTTACCGATGGGGATCACACCACAACTGGAAGACTGCACCTCTTGGGGCTCAGTCTTTGCTGCCATCTATACTAAAACACATGGTATTCCATCAATTGCGGTAATACCTGATGTCCTAAAACAAATTCAATGAATATGGGGCAGAGCCTGCTCTAAATTTATGGGGCAGAGCCTGCTCTAAATTTAGGTATGAAGTTACTGAAAAATTTCGACCAGGTCTCAACAATAATATTGTCTAATATTAAAGGGGAGGCAGCAGCAGTGGCGATCCACCAAAAATTGAGGGAATTCGATGTTACAGAACATCAAACAGAGCTACCCAGAATTATAGAACAATCTTATGCAGAATTAGGCAGAGATAGTTTGGGTGGAAGACCACTGAAGCCGAAACTATCGGAAAGTCCTGAGAAGGACTCAATAAAACAAACTCCTACATCTTCTAAAAAGAAGTGGGAGTCTACTAAACAAAAATCAAACGAGAAACGTTCTCAATCCCGAGGTAGGTCTCCTCAAAAGGAGCCCTCTGAAAGGAGGTATAACCTCAGGAATAGGGATAATTTGAGAAAACCTGATAGGTATCAAGATACTGATACACGTTCCTCTCGTCCCTTTCAGATCTCATCACAGACTTCGGAAAGAAGAGGACGGTCAGAACATAAAGAAGAACGCGTGAAATCGAAAGACGACAAGCACGCTCCAAAAAATAAAACAAAACCTCAATTCGCCAAAAAGAAGGTAGCAGGTCTGAAGATCAGACATGCCGAGAATACTGAGAACACAACTCAAGAACGGAGAATGGGCTCAGACCATGCTGGACAGTGCAGCAGAAGTCACAATAGTTCGCCAGACCGTGAAGGAACTTCTGGAGATAGTGGACTTGAATGAGTACAACATAGTAGAGACTGTAGACACCAGGGTTAGTACTCCACAAAGGTTATATGAAATAACACTCCGGATGGAGGGAGACAAATCTAGACAGGTGAAAGCACTTTTTTGGGAAAGACTATCAAGAGGCTATGACATACTTCTAGCAGAAAAGGACTGGCCACCACAATTTGTCAGGGAGTGCCCACATGGCGAGGACATTATTATGCCTGCCTTCTCCAACCATATTCCAATTCACCTAAAATATACATATGCCAGGAAATGGGCAGTGGCCCAGGCCCCAGCATTATATAAAAATCATGTAGGATGGGATGAGGACTCACCTCACCATAAAATACATCTGAAACATGAACCAACTGCACAACGGCAGTACCCAATAAAGCAAGAAGCTAAAAAACAGGTCAGGGAGATCTTAGATCAACTTGAATATCAAGGGGTGATTGAAACATGCACCTCCTCAATGAACAATCCTTTGTTTCCTCTCTCCAAACCAGACAATACATATCGTCTAGTTTTGGATTACAGACACCTAAACACTTGTTCTAAAACTTTTGCAGTGCAAAATGCACATAGCACAGCATTAATGAATAACATTGTGCGTAAAAAATATAAAACCACATTAGATATCTCAAATGGTTTCTTTTGTCAAAACATAGCACCTGAAAGCAGGTACTTAACAGCATTCTCCATAATGGGGACCCAGCGTCACTTTTGTCGACTCCCACAAGGGTTCAAAAATAGCCCAGGTTTATTCTCAGCGAGGGTAACGGAGTTACTACAAATTTATGACAATGAGGCATTGTCCTATGTCGATGACATATATCTGACAGACGATGACCTGAAAAAACACTTGAACAGGGTGAGCACCATTATACTGGGTTTCGCCTCTGAGGGCTATAAGTTCAACTTTAAAAAGTCCAGAATTGCCCATCTCAATGTCCTATTTCTAGGATATGAGCTTTCAAGTGAAGGCAAGAGCTTGGCAGCTAACTTTTTAGAAAAGTGTGCGCTGCTCCAACCTCCAAAAACGCTAAAAACCTACAATCCATCCTGGGTTTCCTAAATTTTGGAAGAACATACATTCTAAATTATGCAGAAAGGGTTAAACCTCTCTACGCATTAATCAAACCTGATTTTTCAATCAAAAACTGGACACAGGAACACACAGAAATCTTGCGTTCACTCCAGGCTAACATGTTAGCAACAAATCACTTACAAACACGTGTAAGTCAACGTAATTTGGTGATCCGAATAATTTCGGGTCAATGTGGATTCACCTACTTAACCTTCAATGAGGGTGAGAAGATACCAATAGCATACAAATCCCATTTGTACACACAAGCGGAAATGCGCTTCAGTTCTACTGAAAAAATTCTGACAGCAGTTCAAACCGCTGTAGCAAAAGAAAGAGCCTTAGCCCAAGGGAACCGCATTATTGTCGTAACCCCAGTACCGGCTTTAGAAGCGGTCACAAAAGCAAGCATTCCAAATGCTAAAGCATTACATCCAAGATGGATACAATGGGTTAATTCTCTTGCTGCAACAGATGTTGAATATGTTTTTGATCCGGATTTAAAAACACAAGCATTCCTACAATATGAACAAGAATGTCCTCTGCCTACTGAAATTCTGCCTCTTGATCAGTACGAATTTATAATTTACACTGACGGATCCGCACAATCCGCAATAGGGGGTAAGCAAGCTTACAGTGCAGCGTGTGCTATCGTTAAAGGTCGCATGCGAGATGGCATCTTCAGACCTATGGTCACAAAAACTCAATCTCTAGGGGATTGTACAGCTCAGCGAGCTGAACTACAAGCATTCAAACTGGCACTTGAAAGTACAGATCGAGAATTCCCCACACTAATAGTGTGCGATTCCTTTTACTGTGTTCAGTCGTATAATGACTATATACAAAACTGGCTTGAAAATGGTTTCAAAGATGCGAAAGGTGGCACAATAAAGCATAAAATGCTTTGGGAACAAGTAGTTCAGTTGAAAAACGAACTACCAAAGGCTCACGTGATCCACACACTGAGTCATCAACGTGATGGCGTTCACGTTGCAGGGAATTCATTGGCTGACGAAGCCGCAAGGGGGCTGTGCAAACGGCTTCCGTAGCTGCGATCACTCGTTCAAAAACAAAAATAGACGGTGAGATAATGTTGGCTGTCAATGCATCAAGCAAAGGCAGCAGTGCAGCGTTACCAAAAAGTTTCCACTCAAGTGCTCTTATGTAATTGATGCGAACAACGTTCCTTTTGCTCGAATCCCTGGAGTGGGGGATAGGGTAATTCCAAACATGGAACGTAGAGCAGCCTTGATTTATGAAACACATTTGGGGGAGGGTCTGTCACATCAAGGGATCTCTAAAACAATTTTGACGTTAAAAGAGATGTACTGGTTTCCTGGAATTAATACAGAAATTCACATATTCATCAACAACTGCTTAGACTGTAAATTACAGCGAGAAAGCCACCAGACACCATGCTGCGAATGCGGCAGCCCAGTACAGACACCACTGTTAGACAGCATTCGACTATCTACGCGCCTGCGTCCTACTGGACAAAGGCATTCCCGTAAATACTGAATCTAGGTTCCTATGGTTATGGCCTCAGCGCTCGGCTGACGCTCGAACTGTTATAAAAGATATGCAAGTCTTTATCGGCACATACGCAATAGGCACGCTACATTCTGACCAGGGTCCTGCGTTTAGCTCTAGGGCTTACAAAGAAGCCATGGCCAGTCTGGGCGTTGCATTGCGGTACTCCTCTCCATTCCATCCTGAGGGAAATTCGGTTGTGGAAAGGAAAAACCGGGTCATAAAGCAGTCTATAACAGCTAGGGTATTAGGTTCGGGTGATGGGTGGGTCAAACACCTTAATGGCGTACAGCGCGTAATGAACAATCTGCCAAGAAGTTCTCTAGGTGGGGTCACTCCATATGAGATCCTATTTGGGACAAGAATGTGGGTACCAGACCTAGAACACGTAGGCACAGTGGTGGAAAATAAACCATTTGATATCAAAGATCGTTTGGCTGTTTTACAGGACTTAAACAAATTAAGAACGAAACAAAGCAACGTATTCCTACAGTCAACCACCACTGGGGATCAACCGGCTATCCCAGCAAGGCCTGTCTGGATTCCAAAAGTTGGGGATCCAGTCAGAGAAAAAATTGTGGTCAAGAAGGAATTTGGACCGTCTTACAGACAACCAGTACCTGTCCTAGCAGTTCAAGGAACAAGAACAGTATTTCTGCCGTCCCTTGCTGGAAGAAAGGAGAAAAGATTTGTGTCCATCGACCTGATCAAACCACAGTATGTGGCCAATACTACATAGTAGGCCTCGTGGACTCCGACCTAGTAGGAGACGCACTCCTCTCGCTACTATCCAAGAGGTTCAGACTGAAAGACTGATAACAATCGAGAATTCAGCTGTAACAGATGGAGGACTATGCAACAACGCTATGGAACTCATCCCTCTTGAACACCAAGTAACAGTTCATCCAAATACACCTGTCTACACCAACGTGGCAAGTGATGAACTGGTTCCAGTGATTTCTAGAAATCCTGATGCAATTCCAACAATTGACAGAACTGCTTCTGGCTACTTCATTAACTTTGATATGTTCTCAGAAGATCCAAGTGAACCTGAAACAACGCCAGTGTCATTGAAATTCAAGCAGCAAGTACAAGACTTTCTTCATTTTGTGAAAAAGACTTATTTGGTTTCTCCATGGATTGAACTCTGGATTACATCTGGACTTTTTGTTTTCCTGCTCTGGCTAGCTTTGGTTACACTGTGAGCGTGCTTATAAGTGGCAGATACATCCATGTGAACACTGAAGGAAAAGACGTAAACGTACTTTTGAAACCTCATAAATCTTCCCATCGTGAAGCAAGAGACTTGTCATCAGTGAACATCACAGCTGTTCCTATACAGGATGATATAGTGTGGGACAAAACAGATTATGAAATCTTCGGCCCGAATGAACAATTGAACATTCCACATTTGTTTAAAATTTCACTAAGTGATCTAATTACGTCCAGTACCTATTCAGATGATTGGGACTTTGAGACTGTAAACGATATAATGTTTGACCTAGAAAAATCTGCTGCATTTTCTAAACATGAATATTTAGAGGGTTCATCAGACTATGAACAAATGTATTGTTTTAATCACTATGGTCATCATTATTTGCATAAATCTGCATATCCAAGAAATGTGTTTATGTTTAACCAATGGGAACATTGTCCTACACCACCTAAAGGTAGTTCAAAAACATTTGCTAGTAAGTTTCCATATTTTTCAGGATACAATACATCTGATCCAGAAATGTTTTACTATAAAAATGTAAACAAGACAGGACTGAAAATTATGTTAACAAATACAAAACAGATTTATTCTGCATTATTTAATGCCCAACTGTCTAGACAGGGTTTCGACTTTTGGAAAGACACAATTGACACAAAAACTGTGTGGGGTACTAAAGATTGGCAAGTGCAGGGGATAGAAGCTTTATTTATAGCCTGCATCATCGCAGAACAAATAATGTTTTTAAATGAAACTATCCAACAAACATCTTGTCTTGGATTAGCCAAGATAAAAGAGATGAACACACCTTCTGTACCAACACCTGCCAGTGATAATAATACAAAGGCAGTGGTGACAGTTGACAATATACTACAACTCAACAGATCTAATCCTACTTGGAAGAAATGGTTGATCTGGCCCACAGACACGAATAACTGTCAGGAAAGATTCCTGAATAAAGCTCAGGGCTTTACTATGCATAGGCCAGACCCAAGATACGTCCAAAGACAACATCCAGGGGTAGTAACAACATACAGTGTAGGAAAAGTATGCCTCGATTGGCTGCATAAGTCTACACTACAGGATGTGAAACAACACTTAACCTTACTTAAAAAGGACGCAGACCTTAGGGAATTCTTGCTTGGACCAAGAAAACCGCGTCAAAAACGTTTCATATATGCCGGCATTTATGCTGCTTATAATGAAGCTTGGAAGGTATCACAGATAGAGGCCGCAGAACAAATACGTGAACTTGATCGTATTAATTTAGAGAAAACACTCTCTGTGGTCGACAATGGGTTAACAACTTTGTCCTCCAGAATATATTCATTGGATGGCATTGTATCCTCTGCTATCGACATTCTAGAACAAGATTTGGCGATGTTACAACAAGGCCAATCTCAATTACGTTCTATTATGTTATTAAGCTGGACGCTGCAATCTTTGCGAGCGGGCTATGTGCCTTGGCGTTTCATCAACACAACGGCTCTGTTTGCAGAATACAATCTCACTGATAAACAGATCGAACTGGCACAAAGAGGAGCAAAGTATACAGTGCTGAGCATTGAAAAACTGGAGAAGTTACCATTCACTGTGGCAGAAAAACCAGCTACAGAATGGCTTATTCATGGCAAAACAACATTACCTGTGAGTACTTTTCAGTTTCAGTATTGCCTCAGACAAATGCAAGCAGGCAAATATGAAAGGTTGGGTAAGGAATACATTAAGACATCGTGGGATTTACCGTATCCATATAGATGTTGGAGTGGGGATCGTGAAGTGTTTTTGAGCGGTTCAAACTGTAAACTTGCACTAAGTGGTTCACTTCTATGTCAAGACATTTCCTTGCACGGGGCTTGTAATGGTTCAGTGGAAAATTTGTCTTGCCATCAGCAGGGTACTCCAGCTGCTATGATTAATCCAACGTTTGGACAACTTTCTAATGGGAGTTACCTCATGTTGAATGATCAGAGCTGCTGTGGAATGCTGCCAGGCATCCCATATCTAGTAACGGTCAACTCCAGGGTCACTTGCTGTATGCAAGTATTGTTTCCCCCAATAGACACAGTCAGGGAGTCGCCTCTATGGCCTTCGCTGAACGTCTCTTTTATAAGATTTGATACTCTAAGCAGAATGAAAGCCATGCTTTTACAGCAAACAGTGCCTTTGACCTCGGCCAAAGAAACCTATGATCTACAAGTAGCAAGGACTTCGACTGAGATACAGACTTTAATACGTACAAACTGCCCTATACATTTCGTGGAAATGATATCACGTATCTTTAACATGTCTGATACAACCGGAATTGTACATGTATTTAAGAGCATCTGCTCAGGTCTGTTAGCACCTTTCCAGGCAATACTCGGAATCATCCCGAACTTTGCACATTCGGTGTTTGGTGGCATACCATTAATTCTAGCACTTGTTGCCGGAATTCTATTTCTCTTCCTGCTATTGCGCTATGGCCAGCCTATTCGCAGACATCACTCCGAGCGAACTGGAGAAAGCTCTCCTTGAACGAAAGTGCCGTGAGCAAATAGTAAAGCTTTTGGGCATGACTCGTCTACGGGACCTTAATACAACTTGGTTCCTGTCATTCAGACCAATCTGGCAAGATTGCATCTTACCTGTTCTACGATGCCTGCTATGCGGTGAAGAATGCGTGTTGGACACCTGTCTAACATTTCCATCAGCAACGCCAACGGATGTCGATACTCTTCTGGACCAGATAACGGCCCATGCTGTGTGTTGTCCCCAGAGGCTTCCTATCCTGATGTCAGCATTCATTGAGATCTCACAGACGCTTCCGGCTGCTGCTGAGGTACGAGAAAGAACTCCAGGCACACAGGTAACAACGGACGCGAACATTGCTGAGGCAACCTATGCTGGAAGCAATGCTTCCCATCTCTGTGCAATTAATCTGCTACACGAGGTGTTCCAACTAACACCGACAACAGTGGATGATGTTTTGTCTATTGAAATAGATGATCTCATGTTTACACCAGACCCGTGAACTAACTCTGATTCGGCATACAGTGTTCCAGAGCTGCAGTGACAAATTTGGCCTTCATTTTTTAAACAACTTGGAACTCTACCAAAATTGAACTTTTTCCCATTTTTTTTTAACGAAAATGGCACATCGATCTGCTTAAAGTAGAACTAGCCTTATAATACAGACTTCAAGGTACTTCCACGGACACTTAGTCATCTTGAGTGTCTAAAACAGTTCATTAATTTTCATGACATGAAATGACTTTGATTTTTGAGTAACTTATCGATAATTTTCTGTCAAATGTAAATATTACTGCTTATTTCATTCCAATTGCATTTATTTTCGAACTTTATGCCTGTAATGAAAAGCAATGCTTCAAATGTACAGTACCTTTTGCATTCTAATAGGTTTTTTAAATGCCTTTTTTAAATGGTTTTATGAAAAATTTTAGAAATATGCGGTACTCCATTTTAATATTTAGCATTTTAAATGTTTATCATTTTAGTATTATCGTACACACGAAAGAGCAGTGGGTGTTGTATTCCTCTTAGGGTATCCATAAACGGGCTTTCCAGTATCCTGTCCTTATATAGGCACAATTCGCCCTGCCCTTATATAGGCATAAAATCCCAGCCCTTATTTAGGCATTAAACCATGCACTCCAAATACAGGCATGGTCTCTGACATCCGTCCACCCTAACGTCACAACGAGTTCATGAAGAACAGACCCTTAGGCTGCGGGAGTTTCCCTAGTCCAGGACTATTGATTTCTTCAAGGACTCATACATTATGCATGAACCATTATTCCTTAGGGGGTTCATTCATGACGTCTTTCGCTGTCCGACTCACGTCAATACTAACATTCTTAGGTGCTCTCAGGTATAAATATACCTTCCCTAGCCCCTGTAAACCAGAGGAGACCTCGACTTCAGAGGAGCCCGTTTCCCGGCCTGACGCACTGAGAAGACGCTGCCATTCCCTGCACGCAGAGAGCCCAGCTTCCAGCTTCCAGTGATCTGACTTCCCTTGCGGGGTGTTGGAGTTCGAGTCTGGCAAAGAGATTCCTACCTCTCTCATTCTTCAGGTATGGAGCTGACTAGAACCTAGAGGGACTCTTGGAATACTAGGCATACTAGACTTAACATACTCTTAGTATACCATAGTAAGGAATACTTCACCTACTTCTTCCTCTTCCTACACCTAGGTCAGGTTAGGTACATTGGGGTAGAATTAGCTTAGCAACGCATCGTATGAGTACTCACATTTTTAGTCTGTGTTATTTATGTAACAGCATATGTACTAAAAGATAATGCTATCGCAGTATTATTTATTTCTACTGCTCACCCTGTACATTATTTATCTCGCATACTGTCTTGTGATCGTAACAGCACATTTAACTTACACCAGAAACAAGACTGTTCAATAAATCCTTTATTGAAACGCCCGTCTATTTCTTTCTGTGTAACTTGGAGAAAACTAAGCATGCACGACTGAGCTGAGTGAAATAGTTATCTATTGTTTCCACAACTCTGGGACACGTTCTGATTCTAAAGGGAAACACAGTGGTCATGTTTTGCGGCTGCCAGAAACTACTCCCTTCTTGTTGTCAAGGAGTTTCTAGTGGCCTCTGAGCTAGCTGGCACAAGTAATTAAGTTTAATATACTCGATAGGGACATACTGACCTTAGTCCTATGTCAAACCTATAGGATATATTATTCCAATGCGCAGAGCCTATTAGGGAAATAGGAGCTACACTACACTACCATCCAGTCTTGTTGGTTTAGGGCAGACAGGACCTGAGCTAGAGTGAGCATTGTGAACTTCTCCTTCTTGAGGAAGAGATTGACAGTCCGAAGATCTAAAATGGGGCGCAACCCTTTGTTCTTCTTCGGAATCAGAAAGTAGCGGGAATATCAGCCACTGCCTACTTCTGAAACCGGGACCCTTTCTATAGCTCCCTTGGCCAAGAGAGCTGTAAGTTCCTCCTGGAGCAATTTCATATGATCCTCCGTCTGCCGTTCCTGATTTGGCAGAATGGGAGGAGGAAAAAAAAGGAAAGGCAGAGACTAGCTCTCCTCAATGTTCTACAAGACACACTTGTCCGATGTTATGTATCTCCAACTGGAGTGGTGTGGTCTTGCAGATTCAGAGTAGGAGTGCTTGAAGGCTGCGGCTGCCGAGGGCAGGGTGGCCGACAACTTCTGACTTCCATTCCTAGGTCGGAATGAACCGCGTCCACGTTTCCGCAGGGCTTGGGAATCCTGTGCAGGATGGTGGTTGGGATATGGCTGACAAGGCTGGAAACCCCTTCCGTTGCCACAAAAGGGGCGAAAGGTAGACTGGCCACGACGAGTAGAAGAAAGGCCCAAGGATCTGGCTGTAGCTCGAGAGTCCTTGAACCTCACTAGCGTCGAATCTGCCTTTTCCCCAAAAAGAAGGGTTCCATCAAAGGGCATGTCCATCAAATTTGCCTGGACATCACCCGAGAAGCCAGTTGTCACAAGCCAGGCATGGCACCTCAAGGTCACTGTCGTGGAAATTGATCTGCCCAGCAAATCTGTTGTATCAAGGCCACACCGTATGGTGAATTTTGCTGCATCTCTCCTGTCCTTAACTGCTTGGGAGAGCACAGCCCGGGCCTCCTCTGAGACTTGTGGCAGCACTTGCACAACCGTATCCCAAAGGGAGTGGAAGAAACGACCCAATAAGCATGCAGTATTCACCAACCGCAATGCCAGACTGGAGGAAGAAAACATCTTCTTTCCAAGTGAATCCAGACTCTTGGATCCCCTATCCGGAGGGGCGGAAGAGAACATGCCTTGGGATGTAGAGGCCTGCACCACCAAACATTCAGGGGTGGGGTGTTGTCTGAGGAAATTTGGGTCGCCCAGCGCTGGACGGTGGCGGTGTGCAATTGTCCTATTCACAGGAGCCCCTGTGCTAGGCTTGGACCACGTGCCTAGAAGGACATCAGTCAATGCTTCAATAAAGGGCAAAAGGGGTTCAGAGGTGGAAGCCCCAGGTTGAAGCACTTCAGTCAGGAGATTAGTCCTGACCTGCACGGAGGGCAGCTCTAGTCCGAGGAGCTCAGCTGCCCTTTTAACCACCATTGCATTGGATGCCCCTCCTCCATAGCCACAGTTGGCGGAGAGAGCTTGCCAGTATCTGGGGAAGTGTCCAGTCCACTGGCTTCCCCAAGTTCCCCATAACAGTCCAACTGCTCTACAGAGTCATGCTAGTGTTCCAAAGGGTCAATAGACCTCTCCCATTCTTCTCCCGAGCCTAGCACATAATCTATGTGCTCAGGCGACAACATAGCACCCCTGTGTTCAATCGGCCCCAGAATCGGTGTCGAGCGTCGTCGTTCCAACTCTGTGTCGTTGGGGATGAGGATGGGGCTGGTGGACACCGGCAGCACCAAAGGCACCGACTCCGGGTCCAACGCCGGAGGAGGTCGCTATGGCAGGACCGGAGTCGACCCGGATCCGGGATCGGATCCACGAGGCTCCACCGGCACCGTGGCCAGAGCTGATGGCTTTGAACCTGATGTGGCCCCTCCAACTCCGCAGGGCCTGAGGGCTCACCAGAGGGGTTGGCACACTCAAATACGCAGTGCATGGCCTCGTAAAATTATTTTATTTGAGCAGGGGTCGCTCCGGCTCCTGGAAAGGGAGGGAGGCGTAAAGTCAACCCTGGCTCCGAAGAGCGTCGGTGCTCCTTACCTCTCTCATCAACATACGACAGCCGAGGTGAAGATGAAGTCCGCTTGGACTTCTTCTAGTGCCTGTCCCCCAAGTGCCACGAAAACCTCAAGTGGGACGAAAAGGACTTTGGGCTCTGGGAGCGGTCCCGCGACATCCTCTTCTTCGATCGGGACCGGGATCTCCGCGGAGTCTCGCTGGACGGTGTCGCCTGTCGGGGCGCAAGGAGCTTTATAGCCGTCTCCCGCAAGACCTTCAGAGCCATAGCCCAGCAGTCCGAGCACGACTTCGAATCATGGTCATGCTCCAGACACCAGAGGCAGATGAGATGGGGGTCGGTAACCAACATCATGCGGTGACAAGCACCGCATGACTTGAACCCTGTCTTCCTCGAAGACATCTTCGCACACGTAAGGAAATTTTTTCGAATTCGACAAAAAGTCAAGACAAAAACTGTCAAAAAGCAACCGAGGGGCTCTTCCCGGATCGGCGCTTAACTGGCACGGAAAGAAAAGAACTCATGTCTGCACACCTGGGTGGCACCAATATAGGTACCGTGATGTCATAACCGACGCTACCGACGCCAACAACGTCACACGGACCCGAATGGAGCCACCCGACAGTGCGCAAGGGGTATTGCTCAGCAAGAGTTTCCGGATCCAGCCTGACATCTGGGAAATTCAAAGGTAAGGAATCTGCAGCTAGAAGTCTCTATCAGATCAATTAAATAACTATGCTACTTTTCTAACAGGTGTAAAGTTGATAGCATCAATGGTCACCAAATAGTTTTTGAAAACACAAAACTAGTGTTTCCATTTCACTACTGGTTGTCCAGGATTAGCTAAAAAATGTGGTAGCTGTTGAATAGCCCAGCCAGAAGCCATGCTTATTATAAGTGACTAACAAATACCTTGACCAGCAGCGTAATACAAATGGCTGGTGACAGTTTCACAATTAAGCTGAGTAAACCCCCTTACTAAAATAACGAAAATGGAAAAAATACAGATAATCCGCTAGTTTCTCTGAGTGGAGTTTCCTTATGACAAGTACAGCTACGATGCAAAGTTAATCCAATTTCCTTTAGGGAAGAACGCTGACGCCTAACGGCCGGACTGTGTTCAAAATGCGCCGCAGAGAAGTTGACTTGATTAAAATTGGCTGCCGAAATATGTGATGCGTGCGGACGCCCAACAACTGGACCGCGTCTTGTAAATGCTGGAGTGTCATTTAATTGAAGCGAAAAGATGGCGGCCAAAATATGTTATGCGTGATGATGTCTTCCGATAAATAGACCGCTTATCAGGGAATAACAGACAGTAAGATGGCCATTTACCTCCTTAGTGATGTCACCCCACTGCAATCGTGCGGGCGTATGCTACACTGCAGCTGCGCATAATGGCAGTCGACCTCCTTGTAGTGAGCCACCTGGCTCCTACCGGACAATGTATCCACCGCAACTCCCTGGACCGGGTGCGGACCGGGGAGTATAAAATAAAGGTGACGTCAGCGCTCGTGGCTGATGACACGGACCCTGTAACAGAATGGTCGTGTTCCTGTCAGAGGGCCCCTCTAGTGTAAGTCCTCCCCCACACCGGCGTCTATATAAGCCTCTCATAGACCCTCAGAGTTACACTGGCGACGAGGCGGACGAGGTACTCTCGGCGTGCCTGTAAAACACGAAATTGACGTTGACATCTCCTGTGTGAGGAGAGGCCGCGAACCTGACGGAGGGTGCGCTGAGGCCGCGAGGCGACTGTGAAGGTTGTGTAAGAGGCAGCAGAGAAGACGGTGAGGCGCAGGCTTCCACGAACGGCGTGAGCGACGCTGTGTGTGCGCATAACCAAAATCACATCCTTAGAGGAGTGAAAGTGCGCATGTCAGCCCAAGCGGGTCCCTGAAGGGCCGGAGAAATTGAGCGGCAGCGAGTGAGTCAGCCCACATGTGCGCGCACCGACGGAGCAGCGGGATTAGAGTCCCCAGGGAAATCGGCTGCGGAGCACGCTTGTGTGAATAAATAAGCAGTGTGGCAGAGGGTGTACAGTGCCCACATCCCCAGGAAAGGAATTGTTAAACAAGCAGCAGCAGAGCAAGTGCAGTGCCCCCTCCCCCCCAAGGACAGAAATTTAAGCAAAGCAAGGCGGCAGAGGGTGCTAAACATACAAAATAAACTGAACAAGGAAGGAAAGTGGTGAAGGGACAAGGGGTTGGGCCAGCATAAACAAGAACAAGCATTAAATCAGAGACAAGCTGTTAGAAATGGGATCTCTAGTTGGCAAGGGCTTGCACCTTTGTCCAAGTAGGGACCCTTCTTCCTAGTCAGGGTAAGGGTGTTACACTCGTGAAGTAACCCCTGCTCACCCTCGTGGTAGCTTGGCACGAGCAGTCAGGCTTAATTCAGAGGCAGTGTGTAAAGCATTTGCACATAACCAACAGTAATACAGTGTAAGCACTACAAACGGACACCACACCAGTTTAGAAAAATAACCAATATTTTATATACTCAAGACAAGACCAATTACGACAAAAATCCACAATACTATACTTTACGAATGAATGCTTGATACGGTAACTTCTTCTTTGCAGGAATAGCACAAAAGCAAAGTTCGTACGAGGCGGTAGCTCCGTCCGAGCCTACCGTGATGCTGAAAATCCCAGAGTCTAACAGTTCCAGCCGACCGCGTCGATACGGGCCAGCAGAGTCATGAACAGACTCGGTTACAGTACCTTTCTCGTTGTGGCTGGTACGGAGTGTACGAGCCGGTCGGCGTTCGTCGCGGTTGCGGTGCAAGACGGAGCGATGCAAGGTGCGGTGTCCCTCGATGCGGTGCAGGCAGCGGCTCGATGAGCGTCGTGCAGACGGAGTCGGTGAGTCCAAGGCGTGCGATGCAGGGTGAGACGATGCTCGATGTGGTGCTGACAGGTTGCGATGCAGGCGACCAAGCCGGAGTGCGGGAGCTGGCGTCGGACAGCGGTGCGAGTCGGAGCGGTGCGTCGCAGACGTGCGAGCGGTGCCCCAAATGCGGTGCGGTCGCGACTCTTGAGCCAGTTGCAGCGACCGCGTCGGTCGGGTCCGGCTGGTTCAGTGAAGCGATGCGATGCGAACTGCGGTGCCCACAGGTCACGGTGCAAGCAGCGGCTCGGTGTTGGCGGCGTCGGACGCCGCCCACGGTGAGACCAGGGTTGCGATGCGAAGCGGGCGATGCGGTCTGCGGTGCAGACAGGTCACCGGCCAGGGATGGATTCGGTTGACGGAGTCGGTTGCGGTTCCCTTCCTCTGTGGCAACTGAAACAGCGTTCCAGAAGCGGTACCCAGAGGCTTGTGAAGTCTTTGTAGTCCCTGAGACTTCTTAACAGGAGGCCAGCTCGGTTTCAGGCCCTTGGAGATACTCAGCACAAGTTTGTAGAAAGTTCAGTCCAGTCCTTTCACTGCCCAAGGCAGAAGCAGCAGCTGCAGGCCAACCCAACAAAGCAACAACACAGCAAAGGGGCAGTACTCCTCCTGGCAGCTCTTCCAGCTCTTCGTCTTGGCAGGTTCCTTGATTCCAGCGAGATCTAAATTCATGGGGTCAGGGCCCCAATATTTATATCCCAAATTCCTTTGTTCTCTGAAGGCAGAGAGGCCTTTGCCTAGTCCAAACCAGTTCTGGAGCACTTTGTTGACAAGTCTCCGTCCCTTCTTTCAGTGAGTAGGCCAGGGACATCAGACGCACCACAGGAGGTGGAGCCAGCATTGTGGAGGGAAGGCACTGTCCTATTCAGGGCCCAGGTGCGACCCATCCCACCCATCTACATGTAGATCTGGCTATTCAGCCCTGTGCTGACTCACCCTGTCTCCTGGCATCCCCCAGCCCCTGTCACTCACACTCCAGACAAGGAATACACAACCTCGCAGAGGCAGGCTTGGATGGTTAGACAAGAAAATACCCACTTTCTAAAAGTGGTATTTTCAAACACAGAATGTTAAAACCAACTTCACTAAAAGATGCATTTTATCATTCTGAGTCCAGGCATACTAAACTCGAATTTCTACCATGTTCCCGGGGTCAGTTAGGATTATAAGCTGTAATAATCAAAACTGCCCGTTCTGGCCTAGGGGGAACAGGTAGCCTTGCAATAGTGAAAAACGAACTAGGCTGTAATTCACTATCAGGACATGCCACACACACCCGGGCATGTCCTACCTTTCGCATACACCGCACCCTGCCCACAGGGGTACCTTGGGCCTACCTTAGGGGTGACTAACATGTAGCAAAGGGAAGGTTTAGGGACTTGCAAGTGTGTGCACTTGCCAGAGTCGACATGGCAGCCCCAGGCTGCGCACAGGCTCTGCGGTGGCAGGCCCGAATTACATTTTACGGGCTGTTTGCGTGGGTGGCACAATCCAGTGCTGCAGCCCACCAACAGCATTTGGTCTATAGGCCCTGGCACTCGCAGTGCACTTTACAAGGGACTGACAGATAAACCAAATAGGCCAATCATGGAAACACCAATCCATAACACATTTTATACAGGAGCACTTGCACTTTCCCACTGGACCGCAGTGAGGAAAGTGCGCAGAATCATTACACCAGCAAAAACAGAGTCAAAACCGGGAGGTCAGAAAGCAAAAGTCAGGGGAAACACGCCAAAAGATGCCAAGTCTAACACATGTCCCTCCAGCTGAAAGTAGGGAGAACTACCCAATCCCATTGGAGTTCTCTTCACTAAGGCGGAAGAACCTGGACAGACCATCTGCGTTGGCGTGTTCTGTACCAGGACGGTGTTCCACCGTAAAGTCCATTCCCTGTAGGGAGATGGACCACCTCAGCAGTTTTGGATTCTCACCCCTCATTTGCATCAACCATCTGAGGGGCCTGTGGTCTGTCTGAACCCGGAAGTGAGTCCCAAACAGGTATGGTCTCAACTTCTTCAGTGCCCAGACCACAGCAAAAGCTTCCCTTTCTATGGCACTCCACCTCTGTTCCCTGGGAAGTAGTCTCCTGCTAAGGAAGACTACAGGCTGATCCAGGCCCTCTTCGTTCAGTTGTGAGAGCACCGCTCCCACACCATGCTCTGAAGCGTCAGTCTGCACGACGAATTCCTTGGAGAAGTCAGGTGCCTTGAGCACGGGCGCCGTGCACATGGCTGCCTTCAGGGCATCAAAAGCTTTCTGGCAGGACTCAGTCCAGATCACTTTCCTGGGCTGCCTCTTAGAGGTCAGCTCTGTTAAGGGGGCAACGATGGTGCCATAGCCCTTAACAAATCTCCTATAGTAACCGGTGAGACCTAAGAAGGCTCTCACCTCTGTCTGGGTCTTGGGGGTTCCCAAGCCAGAATGGTGTCAATCTTGGGTTGTAGGGGCGCCACCTGGCCGCTTCCTACCTGGTGTCCCAAGTACACCACAGAACCCTGCCCGATCTGGCACTTACTGGCCTTGATCGTGAGGCCTGCACCTTGCAGAGCCCTCAACACTTTCTCAAGGTGCTGTAAATGTTCTTCCCAGCTGGAACTGAACACAGCAATGTCATCCAGGTAGGCGGCACTGAAATCCTCCAGCCCAGCCAACACCTGATTGACCAACCTCTGAAAGGTGGCAGGGGCATTCTTCAACCCAAAGGGCATCACCCGGAATTGGTAATGACCTTCTGGGGTTGAGAATGCTGATCTCTCCTTGGCCCCATCGGTTAAGGCAATCTGCCAGTACCCAGACGTCAAATCAAACGTGCTGAGGAACCGGGCAGCTCCCAACCGATCAATGAGCTCATCAGCTCTGGGGATGGGGTGCGCGTCAGTCCTGGTGACGGCATTGAGCCCACGGTAGTCCACACAAAACCGGAGTTCTGGAGTGGCACCGGGCGCCGCAGCCTTTGGGACCAAGACCACTGGGCTGGCCCAAGGACTGTGGGAGGGCTCAATCACCCCTAACGCCAACATCTTAGAGACCTCCTCCTTGATGCTGGCTCTGACCTCGGTCAGTCAACCTGTAAATCTTGTGCTTCACAGGAGGGCTGTCACCAGTGTCCACGTCATGGGTACACCAGTGAGTAACACCGGGGGTCAGAGAGAACAGTGGGGCGAACTGTCCCAACAACTGGCGACAGTCCCCTGCTGCTCCTGAGTCAGAGTAGGGGAGAGGATCACACCCTCTACTGACCCATCATGCTCCTTGGTAGACAGGAGGTCAGGGAGAGGCTCACTCTCCTCTTCCACCCCATCATCTGTCGCCAAGAGCATACTCACTTCGGACCTCTCGAAGTGGGGCTTGAGGCGGTTCACGTGAAGGACCCTCAAAGGGTTCCTTGGAGCCTGCAAATCCACCAGGTAGGTGACGTCACTTTTGCGCTCCTTTTACCTCATATGGCCCAGTCCACTTGTCCTGCAAGGCACAAGGTGCCACTGGGGCCATGACCCACACTTTCTGCCCAGGTTGAAATTCGACCAGAGTGGCATTCTGGTCATACCATCTCTTCATTTCTTCCTGGCTTGCTTCTAGGTTCGCCTGAGCGAGTTTCCTGAAGCGGGCAGTTTGGTTTCTAAAGGCCAGCATGTAGCTAAATACATCCTGGGGAGTTTTCCTGGGAGCTGCCTCCCAGCCTTCCTTTACCAAACTCAGAGGTCCTCTGACAGGGTGGCCATACAGGAGCTCAAAGGGGCTGTACCCAAGAGACTTCTGAGGCACCTCCCTGTATGCAAAGAGTAGGCATGGCAAGAGGACGTCCCACTTACGCCTCATGGGTTCTGTTAGACCCTTTATCATGCCTTTCAAGGTCTGGTTGAATCTCTCCACCAGACCGTTTCCTTGTGGGTGGTAAGGAGTGGTGAACTTGTAGGTTACACCACACTCCTTCCACAAGGATGTCATATACTTCAATATGAAATTGGTCCCCCTATCAGAAACCACCTCTCTGGGGAATCCCACATGGGAAAAGATCCCCATTAACGCCCGGCCCACCACTGGCGCCGTCGTTGTCCTGAGAGGGATTGCCTCCGGGTACCGGGTGGCATGGTCCACCAAGACCAGGATGTACCTGTTGCCCATGGCTGTCTTGGGATCCAGTGGCCCCACAATATCCATCCCTACCCTTTCAAAGGGTGTTCCAACAACAGGAAAAGGTTGGAGAGGAGCTTTGACCTTCCTCCCACTCTTACCACTTGCCTGGCAAGTTTGGCAAGACCTACAGTGTGCATCTGACTGCCTTCGCATTTGGGGCCAAAGAAGTGGGTGACAAGCCTGTCAAAGGTCTTGTCCTGCCCCAAATGTCCTGCCAAAGGCACGTCATGAGCCAGACCCAGTAGGAAGGTCCTGAAGCACTGGGGTACCACCAGCACACGGGCTGACCCAGGCTCAGCAACCTTAGGCTCACTGTATAGGAGACCACTCTCCCAGTAGATCAGATGTGACCCGGACTGATTACCAGCTGCCTGGTCTGCAGCCTGCCGCCGCAGACCCTCCAGAGTAGGGCACTGCGTTCTGCTCCCTGCAGAACTCCTCCCTGGTGGGACCCCCTTCTTGCTGCCAATGGGTCAGCTCAGAGATGTCTCCCAGTTCGGCTACCTGCTCCCCTGTAGGCACCGGGCGTCCCCCTCGAGGTCCGCCTCCTCCCGGTCCGTGGGAACTTCGGGGGCCGGTTTCCCGCGCCCCCTGCCCTTTCTCTTGGCAGGGACTTGGGCCACTGTTTCAGGCTCCAAGTCCTCTTGATCACCCTTTCTGGCTGCCATTGACCGAGTAGACACGCATGCCCACTCTGGCAACCCAAGCATCTCCAAGTGAGACCTGAGCTCAACCTCCTTCCATGAGGACTGCTCCAGGTCGTTTCCTAGCAGACAATCTACAGGCATGGTAGGGCTCACAACCACCCTCAAGGGACCTGAGACCCCCCCATTCAAAGGGAACCTGCGCCACCATACACTGGCGCTCAGAGTTGTCGACAGCAACTACTTGGTGGAATGCTCCTGGGACTACTTGCTTCTCAGACACCAGGTGACACCGGACTGAGAGTCACACTGGCTCCAGTATCTCTGAGAGCCTCTACCCTGTTCCCATTAATGGTCACCCAGGTGCTATATTTCTTTGTGTTAGGGGGCACCTGGTTTCCTGGGACCATCTCACTGTCCCCTAGTGAGACAAGGGTCATTTCTGCGGGATCCCCACCCTCCTGTGGGCACCCCTCCTCCCCAAGCGCTACACTAGCCAACACTTTGGACTGTCCACCGGTGGGCGGCTGTGTCCCCTTCGGGCACTTGGGGTCCCCCTTAAAGTGACCTACCTGGTCACATGCATAACACTTGTGGGGGCCGGTCTCAACAGGCTTCCCTGTAGAGACCCCTTTCTTCTTATCACCGGGGGGCTGGGAACCTTTACCCTGGGTACTAGTTTGGGGCCCTTTAGAGAACTCCTGTGCTTTACCCTTGTCCCCCCACCTTTCTGCTGGGGACCCTGCCCACCTTTGGCTGAGTCTCCCCAAACGCTTTCTTGTGGACCCTGGTACTCACCCAGCGGTCCGCTTCCATAGCAAGCTTCCTGGGGTCAGTTAGCTTACTATCAACTAGGTGCTGGCGCAGATCTGCAAAACATAGACTAGACAAGTGCTCCCATGCAATCAAGTTGTAGAGCCCCTGAAAATCTGTTACACTACTGCCCTTCACCCAACCATCCAGAGACCTGCAGAACACATCCACACATTCCAACCAAGTGTTGGCATCAGACTTCTTACTGGACCTGAACTAATCCCTGTACTTTTCAGGAGTAAGACCATACTTCGTGAGAAGGGCATCCTTCATGTCAGCATAGGTGAGGTGATACCCCTACCCAAAGCTATCAGAGCATCCCTTGCTTCTTCCGGGAAAAGTGGCCACAATCCTGCTCCCCAATTCTCCTCAGGGACCCCATTCATGTGTATGGCTGCCTCATAACCCTGGAAACCACCTTTGTATGTCATCCCCCTTCTTGAACTCCTTGCCTACGTTCTTGGGAATGTGCACAATCCTGTCTGCCTTTCTGGACGAATTGCTGCCACCATCTGAGCCTGACTTACTCCTAAGTTCTAGCTCCTTTAGTTCTCTCTCATGCTCTAAGAGCATCTTCCTCTCCTCTATGGCCAATCTCTTCTCCTCCCGCTCACTCTCCAGCCTGAGCTTCTGCAGCTCAAACTGCCTTGCCTCCCGCCTGTCCTCCAGCTCCTCTGGGGACAGACTGCTGCTGCCTGACCTGGCGGGTTCCCCCTACCCAAAAGCACATCCACCCTGGAAATAGGCTCCTCCACCTCCTCACTGAGATCACCAGGCTGCCCATTGGCATGTCTGGCTGCTACCCAGGCCCTCAGCGCCTTCTGTAGCTCCTCCTTCCTTGTGAGGCCTTTAATTTGGACTTTCAGGTTTTTACAAATCGCTCGTAGCTCCTTTACGGCGTAGGATTCCAACCTATCCTCCTCAAAGATAACTTCCAGAGATGCAACGGATGATGCAATTGATTCAGGCATGACAAAAGTAGTGAGTTGAAACTGGCAAGTTCAAAAATAGGTCAAAAGAAAAAGAACCAGTATGTGGTACGTAATGGTCTGCGATATGGTAGTAGTGCACACCAATCACTGTAAGTCAAGTGCAAACACAAGTCCTATCCTCACCGCTGACAACCAATGTTAGAAATGGGATCTCTAGTTGGCAAGGGCTTGCACCTTTGTCCAAGTAGGGACCCTTCTTCCTAGTCAGGGTAAGGGTGTTATACTCGTGAAGTAACCCCTGCTCACCCTCGTGGTAGCTTGGCACGAGCAGTCAGGCTTAATTCAGAGGCAGTGTGTAAAGCATTTGCACATAACCAACAGTAATACAGTGTAAGCACTACAAACGGACACCACACCAGTTTAGAAAAATAACCAATATTTTATATACTCAAGACAAGACCAATTACGACAAAAATCCACAATACTATACTTTACGAATGAATGCTTGATACGGTAACTTCTTCTTTGCAGGAATAGCACAAAAGCAAAGTTCGTACGAGTCGGTAGCTCCGTCCGAGCCTACCGTGATGCTAAAAACCCCAGAGTCTAACAGTTCCAGCCGACCGCGTCGATACGGGCCAGCAGATTCATGAACAGACTCGGTTACAGTACCTTTCTCGTTGTGGCTGGTACGGAGTGTACGAGCCGGTCGGCGTTCGTCGCGGTTGCGGTGCAAGACGGAGCGATGCAAGGTGCGGTGTCCCTCGATGCGGTGCAGGCAGCGGCTCGATGAGCGTCGTGCAGATGGAGTCGGTGAGTCCAAGGCGTGCGATGCAGGGTGAGACGATGCTCGATGCGGTGCAGCCCACCAACAGCATTTGGTCTATAGGCCCTGGCACTCGCAGTGCACTTTACAAGGGACTGACAGATAAACCAAATAGGCCAATCATGGAAACACCAATTCATTACACATTTTATACAGGAGCACTTGCACTTTCCCACTGGACCGCAGTGAGGAAAGTGCGCAGAATCATTACACCAGCAAAAACAGAGTCAAAACCGGGAGGTCAGAAAGCAAAAAGTCAGGGGAAACACGCCAAAAGATGCCAAGTCTAACACAAGCACAGATAAGAAGTAGTCGGGAGGAGACAGGAGAATGTCGGTCCCAGCTGAGGGTGGTGATCAAAGGCCTAGTGACACCTGCTCACGCATGCTCCTAACTGCACTACCACCGTTCAGCCAGCTGACCCGGCGACAGCGGCGCCACGTTGGAAAAAATGGATTGGGCAATTAGAGAATTATTTCATTGCTGCGCGAGAGACCGACGGCGCAGTGAAGCGTTCCACCATGCTGCATATGGGTGGGGATGAGTTATATGAGTTATTCCAGGATTTGCCAGACACCGGAGACAGCAACGACTACGGAAAAGCAGTAAGAGCTCTCAATCGCTATTTTGACCCCCAGGTCAACCCCGATTATGAACACTTCAAATTGAGATAGGTCAAGCAAAAGGATGAAGAATCGGTGGATATGTTCTTCGCGCGCTTGCGGAAATTGGCAAGTTCATGCGTGGGTGTTGATAAGCAGTTCGAGATCCATGCGCAACTCATACATGGATGCAAATCGTCAGAACTGCGCAAACTAATCCTGCGCCAACCTGGAATATCTCTAGATGACATCCTGGTACTAGGAGCCGGAGAGATGGAATCTGCACTGGCGAGACGAACAGCAGGGCAGCAGCCGGGGAATCCAAGCAACCTCAAAGAGGAGCGAGTGGACGTCATCCGTAAGAGTGCGGGCTGTGGTCGAGGGAGCACGAGCGAACGATCAGGCAACAAAGCATGTGGCAACTGTGGCCTAGAGAGACATCCACCGAGGGGATGCCCAGCACAGGGTAGGCAGTGTCTAAAATGCAATAAGTATGGGCACTTTGCGAAGGTTTGCATGGGAGCAACCAGATCGTCAGCCGGAGGAAGCAGACAGAAAAGGCCGGGGCCCAGCAAACACGTGGTACATGTGGCGGATGGCGTGGAGGAGGCCGAAAGCATGTGTCGCAGAATGCATGTCACAGAAAACGATGAGGAGGATGAGGTATTCGTAATATCATACACTGGGAGACCCAACGCAAGAAAGAGGCCGCCCCCAATGTGCCAAATCTGGATAGGGGAGAGCAACATCAGGGCACTGATAGACACCGGAGCCTCCGTCAAAATCTTGGATGCTGCAAATATGCCCGGCTCGTACCAAAACCGCCACTCCTCAAAACAAATGCACGGATTTTCACCTATGGAGGAGATGTGCCCATCCCACTCCTAGGGGTGATAGAAGTAGAGGTCACCCATGGAGACACAGTGGCAGCCACAAGATTTCACGTAACCAGAGATAATGCCGGATCCCTGATTGGTTGTCACTCAGCAGAAGATCTGGGGTTGGTGGTGTTTGCGAAACAAATTCACCAGTCACATGCAGAAAGTGTAATGGAGGAGTTTCCTGAGCTGTTTCGGGGTCTGGGCTGCCTAAAAGGAGTTGAAGTAAAATTACACATAGATGAAACAGTCAAACCAGTGGCGCTACGACACCGCCGAGTACCCTTCCATTCGAGACCTCTGGTAGAAGCCGAACTGGACCGCCTGGAACAAGCAGGAGTAATCGAGAGGGTCTCTGGTCCCACCCCGTGGGTGTCCCCGCTCGTGATTGCCCCAAAACCCAAAAAACCAGGGCCCATTCGTCTATGCGTGGTCATGAGGTTGCCCAATAAAGCGATCAAACGTGAGCACCATATAACACCCACCATTGATGAGATTGTAGCTGACATAAATGGGGTCAAATAGTTTTTGAAGGTAGATTTGAATTCTGGTTTTCACCAACTGATCCTGGAGGAACAAAGCCACTACATAACCACTTTTTTGACCCATGTGGGGCTGAGGAGGTTCAAGCGCCTCAATTTTGGGGTGTCGTCGGCCGCGGAGGTTTTTCAAGATGCAATCAGAGAAGCACTGTCCGGGCTGGTAGGCGTAATCAATGTGAGCGACGACGTACTCATATTTTCAAACTCGTTGGAGGAACACCATGCACGTCTGAGGGCAACGTTGCAGAGGCTCGTGGAGCGAGGCTTAACTCTACACAAAGACAAATGCGCTTTTTACACCAACGAGGTGGAGTTTTTTGGGTACAGGTTTTCGTCGCATGGCCTACAGGTGGACCCGGCAAAAGTGGAAGCAATCCGGACAGCAGCAACGCCACAGAGTCAAACCAAAGTGAGAAGCTTCTTAGGGATGGCAAACTATTGTGGCAGATTCATCCCGCACTTGGCTACTCTCTCAGAACCCCTGAGAGCACTAACGAAAAAGGAAGCAACGTGGCGATGGTCCCCAGCAGAAGCGCAGGCATTCCAGGATATCAAGGGCGCACTCCTGCAAGGGGCGATGGTAGCGTACTTCAAGCCTGGAGAGCCCACGGAACTGGTTGTCGACGCCAGCCCTGTCGGCTTGGGGGCAGTACTGTTGCAGCAAGATCAGATGGAAGAATGAGTACCTATTGCATATGCCAGTCGGGCCCTCACAGCGGTAGAGACGCGCTACGCCCAGATCGAAAGAGAGGCATTGGCGATCCGATGGGCCTGTCAACATTTCGATATCTACTTGTGCAGCCACAAGTTCAAAGTGATCACAGACCACAAACCACTCGTGCCCTTGTTCAGAGGCACGGCAAGAAGTGGGCCGCCAAGGATCGAACGATGGGCGGTGCAGATTCAACAATATGACTTTGAGGTCGTGTATCGGCCGGGGGTGAACAACCCAGCAGATTATTTGTCGAGGCATCCACTGCCCAACGGCACAGACGCTCCCCAGGAAGTAGACGGGGGAACCGAGTCATTCATTAAACAGCTTGTGGAGGCGGCCTGTCCAAGAGCCCTGACTGTGGCAGAAATCGCAGCTGCGACCAGCGAGGATGCATGCCTTTCGGCAGTAAAGGAGACACTACACAGCCATCAGTGGAAAATGTTCCTGATGGGGGTTGGAGGGATGACTGAGGAAGAGCGTGACGCCCGACAGGTAGTCTGGAAGTGCCGAGAGGAATTGAGCGAAAGCTGTGAAGGAGTGATCTTACGAGGCACCAGAATAGTGATACCGTCCAAACTGTGGCAGAGAACGGTGGACCTCACCCACCAAGGACACCAGGGAATAGAGAAGACCAAAGCATGCCTCAGATCAAAAGTGTGGTTTCCGGGAATCGATTGAATGGTCGAGGAGAAAGTAAAAAGTTGCCATGCCTGCCTGATTACCGGAGCGAATCCGCCGGCTTTACCGGTGGTCACAGAAGAGCCCAGCACCATGCCCTGGACCCGTTTGAGTATGGACTTTGGGAGTTTTCTGGACGGGAGACACACAGTAGTCCTGGTGGACAGTTACTCGAAATTCCCCGTAGTGGAGGGAGTGGGCTCAATGTCTTTCGATACCCTCAAACCTGTTCTGGAAAAGACTTTCGCCATGTTAGGAGTGCCTGAGGAAGTACGCACCGATAATGGACCCCCATTTCAGAGCCAAGACTTTCGGGAGTACATGGTCCAATACAGCATACGTCATCGGAAAATAACACCTCAATGGCCCCAAGCCAACGGTGACGTGGAAAGATTCATGAGGACCATCAATAAAGCACTCAGAATAGGAGTCGACCAGAAAGAAGACCTGGAGGGGTGCCTACACAGGTTCTTGAGAGCCTATCGTCAGACCCCTCACAGTACAACGGGTTGTGCTCCAAGTAAGCTGTTGATGCAGAGAGCAGTCCGAGACGTAGTACCAGCGAGCCAGGAGTGGACGCCCAGAGTGCTGGATAGCGCGAGAGCTCAGGCCAAACGACAGAGTAACAATGACCGGGCTAGCAAAAGAAGGAGAGCCCGCGACAATGCCATCAGAAGAGGGGATCTCGTCGTAGTAAAAGAGAGACACCCGGGTGGAAGTTTTGGACGCCTTTTGAAAAGGAACCGTGGGAGGTAGTCCGGGTACAGGGGACTATGGTCACGGCAAGAAGAGGAGGGCGCCACATTGCAAGGAACGTGTCGTGGTTCAAGAGGGTGAGGTCACCCGTAAGAGAACATGCTGTAGCCCAGGAACCGCGAAATATCCTCGACACGCCCCGGATGGAGCAGGAAGCGGGGTGTGTGAGAGGGGGGGCGACCGAGAGGCCCGAGAGGAGGACAGCGTCACGGCTCCGCGTTCAGAGGGAAGCCCCCAAGTCGGAGAAGTCATCATCCCCAAGAGAGGGGGACCGTACCACTTGAGAGACAATCCCAGGCCCAGTCAGAGACTGAAGGACTTTGCATGTTAAAAAGCCTGAGTGGACTTCAGTGACATTCCAGTCCAGTGAGAACATTTATTATGTTAGTTTGTTTTGTTGACTTTCTTGTTTTAGTTTGTTGTTTGAACAAATGTTGGTGGGATGGGATGTAGTGAGCCACCCGGCTCCTACCGGACAATGTATCCACCGCAACTCCCCGGACCGGGCGCGGACCGGGGAGTATAAAATAAAGGTGATGTCAGCGCTCGTGGCTGACGACACGGACCCTGTAACGGAATGGTCGTGTTTCTGTCTGAGGGCCTCTCTAGTGTAAGTCCTCATCCACACCGGCGTTTATGTAAGCCTCTCATAGACCCTCAGAGTTACACTCCTGATGAGCATATGCTCCACTGCAGCTGCACACATAGGAAATTCACTTCCTTGCATGCGCCGTCACTCCAACGCGGTTGCTCCGACGATACGCCTCCAGACTACCATCTGAATGTCACCATCACTCCCAGGTATTTTTCTGACATCATAGGTACTACAATCCGCTATACATTGGTGGGCTCCGTGCAACTGCTAAAGTTTTCCTCTTTGCCAATATGTAGTAATATGGCCGGTTTGAAACACAAAATACAAAGACGAAGCCAAGCGAAAAGCAATCTATTTCTTCAATCTGAAATCCAATAGAGCCCCCTATCACACGTCCTCCAACACGAGAACCGAACTAGAACCACCAACACCTTTCACACAACACTTAAGTCACGCGACCCTTGTTTACATACATCATATACCACTGGCACCATGCCCCCAAAGTGCAGGCACCCTGGCAGATTGCAATGCAATGGAAAGCACCCACGGCCCCGGATACTGGCAAGTGGCTGACCACGCAACACAATGGGCATGAGCAGAATCGAATGTGCTACACTCCATTGTGCAAGGGTGCCTGCATTGCAGGGGATGATTGTTCATGTGCAGGAAGGTGTCCCTTCCTGCACATAAACAATCCAGAACGGCGATTTGGAACTTCTATGTGTGCTTCATAGTGCGGCACACATAGAAGTTGCAAATCGTCATTTTTTTAAATGATTGTTTATGTGCAGGAAAGGACACCTTCTTCATATAAACAATAATTCATGGCGTTTTGCTGTTTCTATGTGTGCTGCACAATACAGCACACATATGAACAGCAAGAACGAGGAGAAATAAAGCATTTCTCCTCGTTTTGCCATGTTAAGACCAGGTTTTTGTTTGTCTTAATTTTGGCACTGCCTCCTATTTACGCCACTGTTGTAAATTGGGGCAGCGTCAAAATCAATGAGTGTTGCGGCAGAACGCCCACCACAACACCCATTGCACAACCCTTTCACGTTAAGTGTCGTGTGAAAGGGGGCCTTATTTAGAAGGAGGTGTTAAGCAATGTTAAGTGGCTTAATACCGCCATGTAAATAAGGCGAAGCCCCTATCGCCACAGGAACATCGATAAAAGTGACGTTTCTGTGATGATAAGGGCTTGTAAATATGCCCCATTGTTTTTTAAACATTTCTACTCCTGTGCATCACAGCAGGCATTATGATACGGCCAACCACACATATGCAGCATTTTTATTGGGAGAAATGTGGGAATGCTGCATTGTAGGACTTAGACCGCTTGTCACAAATTCCACTTTTTTTAAGTGCCTCGATATGAGGAAATGTTTTGTAAGACCTAGTTTAAGTTTGCAGGGCATTCTGGGTAGACTCGCACAGACCCTCAAGCTCTCTCAGTTCTGTTGCGCCCCGAGTCCCATACCTAGTCCGCACTTGTTCTTGTGCCCTGGGATTCTCACTCACACCCTCCTATGTTGTTTGCCCTAAGTTGGCAGGGTATGCCCAGACGTGGGTCCCTTGCTCACTTTGCCACTGGATTCAAGCTACCCTGGCTGATGAGGGGTGTTACCCCGAAACCGGTTCCAGGTGCTTGTTTCCGGTCCAGGGAAGACCTGGCTTGGCAGTTCGGGCTGGACTGTTCCCATGAGGCACAGGGTCAAGCCTGATTTGCATATAGCTGTGTCTGAACTGGGGTGGCGAAGTGAGCTAAAGAACGATGATGGATTAAACCCAGATCTGTGGCTGGGGGTGAGTGTCTGAAAAGTTTCAGCGCTCTGTCCATCATCTCCTTGTGTTTGCTTTCCTCTCTAGCCTCACCACCCGTCTTCTCTCTAGTGATGGCAATGGGAACTTTCTTCATCTGTCCCTCGAGCCCTCTCCACTTCAGTTCCCTAGATTTCCGCTTCTTCAAATCCAGCATCTCCATTTGGTAGCCAGGAGGCTGAATGGGTAGGACTTGAGGAATTGGGCTGTTCTGAATTGTTTGCGCTAGACATCCAAGCATCACCTAAGTCCTCAACCTTACTCTCATATAGGAAGCACTGGTCATCGTTTCACAAATGGTGGACATTGGGCAGTGATTAAAGCTCTCCAAGTTTATTTGGATTATTCTACAATTTAATGTTTAGTTACAAGACGTCTTAGATGTACAACATTCCTTTCTCACTTGGGATCTAGCCATAGTTCTGAGGGGTTTACAACTCGCTCCTTTTGAGCTGTTGGAAGAAGTGGATGTATCTTGGCCGTCCTATAAAATGGTGTTTCTTCTCACCAATACATCGGGTGAATTAAGTGCCCTTCTGGCACATTTCCTTATTCGAGCTTTCTTCCACACTGGGCTGTCTTAAAGTTGGACCCTAAGTTTATTCCAAAGGTCCATTCTAACTTCCATCTGGCACAGAAGCTAGTGCTACCTTTCTGTTAGACACTTCTTCAAACATTCCAACTTCTTTCGATATCAAAAGGGATGCGTCCATTCATTTGTCCCGCACTAAAGATTTTCGACCTTCCAGTTCTCTTGTTTTATCTTTTGGCTCAGCCAGTAAAGGTAATGATTCAGTTACTTACAAGTAATGATGATTACCAGTAGGTAACTGCATCATTCTCCACACTCAGATTACACTTGTTCTTGTGTTTGTGTTTAACACTCAAACCCTAGGTGTTGTTACCTTGTGCACGGTATTTCACAGGCAAACCGTACCTATGCTTCTGTGTCCCATCATCCACCCTCCCTGTTCTCTCCTCCCTCGTGTCCCACGCTCAGGTTCTACTGATTCTTTTGTGCACGTATTTTACACTCAGACCCTACACGTTCTCTGTATCTCGTGTGTCACACTCAAACCTTCCTGTTCTCTTCCGGCCCGGTTTTCCCACGTGGACTCCACTTGCTCTTTTTTTGCCACGCGCTTCACACTCAAACTCCCCTTGGTGGCTTGTGGCCCATGCATCGCACTCACATCTACTGTTTCTCTTGTGGCCCCGAGTCACACCCATATCATCCTTGTTCTCTTGTGCTCAGTGCTTTGCAGTCAGATTCCTTGTCCTCTTGTGCCCAGGGATCATGTTCAAACCCTGTTGTTCTCTAGTGCCTTGTGCCTCACACTTGGTTCCCTTTGTTCACCAGTGCCCTGTGTTTCACACTCGGTTCCCTTTATTCTTTAGTGCCCTGTGTTTCATACTCAGTTCCCTCTGTTCTCCCGTGCCCTGTGTTTCAAACTCAGGTCCCTTTGTTCTCCAGTACCCTGTGTTTCACACTCAGTTCCTTTGTTCTCCCATGCCCTGTGTTTCACACTCGGTACCCTCAGTTCTCCCCTGCCCTGTGTTTCACACTTAGTTTCTTTGTTATCCAGTGCCCTATGTTTCACACTCGGTTCCCTCTGTTCTCCAGTCCCCTGTCTTTCACACGTGGTTCCCTGGTTCCTTTTGTTCTCCTGTGTCCTGTGTTTCACACTCGGTTCCTTTTGTTCTCCTGTGTCCTGTTTTTCACACTTGGTTCCCTCTGTTCTCCCATGCCCTGTGTTTCACACTTGGCTCACTTTGTTCTCCCGTGCCCTGTGTATCACACTCGGATCTCTGTTCTCCTGTGCCCTGTGTCTCACACTTGGTTCCTTTGTTCTCCTGTGCCCTGTGTTTCACACTCAGTTCCTTTTGTTCTCCTGTGTCCTGTGTTTCACACTTGGTTCCCTCTATTCTCCCATGCCCTGTGATTCACACTTGGATCACTTTGTTCTCCCGTGCCCTGTGTATCACACTCGGTTCTCTGTTCTCCTGTGCCCTGTGTTTCACACTTGGTTCCTTTGTTCTCCAGTGTCCTGTGTTTCTCACTCCGTTCCCTCTGTTCTCCAATGCCCTTTGTTTCACACTCAGGTCCCTTTGTTTCTCACTCTGTTCTCTCTCTTCTCCGGTGCCCTGTGTTTCACACTCAGTGCCCTGTGTGTCACACTTGGTTCCCATTGTTCTTCTGTGTCCAGTGTTTCACACTCGGTTCCCTCTGTTCTCCCATATCCTGTGTTTCACACTTGGTTTCCTTTGTTCTCCAGTGCCCTGTGTTTCACACTCGGATCTCTTTGTTCTCCAGTGCCTTGCTTCATACCCGGTTCCTTTTGTTTTCCTGTGCCCTGTGTTTCATACTCAGTTCTCTTTGTTCTCCTGTGCCCTGTTTCACACTCAGTTCCCTCTGTTCTCTTGTGCTTCACACTCGGTTCCCTCTGTTCTCCTTTGCCCTGTGTTTCACACTTGGTTCCCTTTGTTCTCCAGTGCCCTGTGTTTCACACTTGGTTCCCTTTGTTCTCCAGTGCCCTGTGTTTCACACTCGGTTCTCTTTGTTCTCCAGTGCCTTGTTTCACACTTGGTTCCCTTTGTTTTCCTGTGCCCTGTGTTTCTCACTCGGTTCTCTTTGTTCTCCAGTGCCCGGTTTCACATTCAGTTCCCTGTGTTCTCTTGTGCCCTATGTTTCACACTCGGTTCCCTCTGTTCTCCTGTGCCCTGTGTTTTACACTTGGTTCCCTTTGTTCTCCAGTGTGCCCTGTGTTTCACACTCGGTTCCCTCTGTTCTCCTGTGCCCTGTATTTCACACTTGGTTCCCTTTGATCTCCAGTGCCCTGTGTTTCACACTCAGTTCCCTTTGTTCTCCTGTGCTTTGTGTTTCACACTCAGTGCCCTGTGTGTCACACTCGGTTCCCTTTGTTCTTCTGTGCCCTGTGTTTCACACTCGGTTCCCTCTGTTCTCCCGTATCCTGTGCTTCCCACTCGGTTCCCTTTGTTCTCCAGTGCCTTGTGTTTCACACTCGGTTCTCTTTGTTCTCCAGTGCCTTGTTTCACACTCGGTTCCCTTTGTTTTCCTGTGATTCACACTCGGTTCTCTTTGTTCTCCAGTGTCCTGTTTCAAACTCGGTTCCCTCTGTTCTCCAGTGCCCTGTGTTTCACACTCGGTTCCCTTTGTTTTCCTGTGCCCTGTATTAAACACTCGGTTCCCTTTGTTCTTCTGTGCACTGTGTTTCACAGTCAGTTCCCTTTGCTCTCCCGTGCCCTGTGTTTCACACTCGGTTCCTTTTGTTCTCCTGTGCCCTGTGTTTCACACTCGTTTCCCTCTGTTCTCCCGTATCCTGTGTTTCACACTTGGTTCACTTTGTTTTCCAGTGCCCTGTGTTTCACACTTGGTTCTCTTTGTTCTCCAGTGCCTTGTTTCACACTCGGTTCCCTTTGTTTTCCTGTGCCCTGTGTTTCACACTCGGTTCTCTATGTTCTCCAGTGCCTTGATTCACACTCAGTTCCCTCTGTTCTCTTGTGCCCTATGTTTCACACTCGGTTCCCTCTGTTCTCCAGTGCCCTGTATTTCACACTTCGTTCCCTTTGTTCTCCAGTGCCCTGTGTTGCACACTCGGTTCCCTCTGTTCTCCTGTGCCCTGTGTTTCCCACTTGGTTCCTTTTGTTCTCCAGTACCTTGTGTTTCATACTCGGTTCTCTTTGTTCTCCAGTGCCCTGTTTCACACTCAGTTCCCTCTGTTCTCCCGTATCCTGTGTTTCACACTTGGTTCCCTCGGTTCTCCAGTGCCCTGTGTTTCACACTCGGTTCTCTTTGTTCTCCAGTGCCCTGTTTCACACTCAGTTCCCTCTGTTCTCTTGTGCCATGTGTTTCACACTCGGTTCCCTCTGTTCTCCTGTGCCCTGTGTTTCACACTTGGTTCCATTTGTTCTCCTGTGCCCTGTATTTCACACTTGGTTCCCTTTGTTCTCCAGTGCCCTGTGTTTCACACTCAGTTCCTTTTGTTCTCCTGTGCCCTGTGTTTCACATTCAGTGCCCTGTGAAACACACTTGGTACCCTTTGTTCTTCTGTGCCCTGTGTTTCACACTCCGTTCCCTCTGTTCTCCGGTATCCTGTGTTTCCCACTTGGTTCCCTTTGTTCTCCAGTGCCCTGTGTTGCACACTCGGTTCCCTCTGTTCTCCTGTGCCCTGTGTTTCCCACTTGGTTCCCTTTGTTCTCCAGTGCCCTGTGTTGCACACTCGGTTCCCTCTGTTCTCCTGTGCCCTGTGTTTCCCACTCGGTTCCCTTTGTTCTCCAGTGCCTTGTGTTTCATATTCGGTTCTCTTTGTTCTCCAGTGCCCTGTTTCACACTCAGTTCCCTCTGTTCTCCAGTGTCTTGTGTTTCACACTCCGTTCTCTTTGTTCTCCAGTGCCCTGTTTCACACTCGGTTCCCTCTGTTTTCCTGTGCCCTGTGTTTCACACTCGGTCCCCTGTGTTCTCCAGTGCCTCAGAGTCACACTCGGGTCATCTGGGCTCCTGCTCCTGGAGTTTTACCACCGATGAACGCCTTGTTCAGTTGTGACACGTTTCACACTCAGACTTTGTCTGTTATCTTTTGAGCCATGTTTCACACTCACACGGCACTTGCTCTCTTGTGGCCGGAGTTTCACACTCAGTCTCTACTCGTCCTCCTGTAGCCCGTACTTCACACTTCCGTCTCATGGTACTTTTGTGCTGGTGCTTCTCACTCAGTCCCTACCGGTCCTCACTGGTCTGTGTTTCACTATCTCTTGTGCCCCTGATTCACACTCACACCACGTAGCCTGAGTGAGTTCTTCTGCTGTGCTATTCGTATCCACTCCGGAATGCGCCCGTCTTTATCTGGCCCTCTTCTGTCTCCGCTCCTTTTGACTTCTTCCCGGGGGAGTTAAAAGCAGCGTTCCACAAACCGCTAAGATAGTGCCGCGGGTGAATGCACCTGTGTGGTAACAGTATGTCACCGGTTCAAATGCAGATAGGTAGATTACATCCGATCTGTGGGGTAAAACTTCTGCTAGCGATATGTGTGAGGAATGTAGGTCTCTAGATCTGATATCAAGATAGCTCCGCGGGTTAATGCGTCTGCTGTATGTTAATGTATGTACGTCGTCGCTCCACGGAGCAACACAACACCCCCGGGAGTCGCATGGAAGCTAAACCACGAGATACTGCTGAACCTCGCGCACAGAAGCCCCGGGGCCTCCTAGAGAGGGGGTGGCCGCCCCCGGCACTGTTCAATGACAGCTTCAAACATCCTGCTCTTCTCGGAAGTTAGAATTCATTTTCAATCGTGATTTTCAGCAGTTTCTTCAACGCGTGATTCAATTAATCAATCGAGATTTATTATAGCGCTGCTAATCACTCGATAGGGTATCCAGGCGCTAGATTAAATGTACTATTTTATTCTGTGAATCCATGACACCTATCAGCCAATGGGTGAGGCTCCTTTCTCTTTGTCATGGGATAGAGGCAGCCATGGGATTGTGTTTGTGACCAGCCAGCAGGGCTGGGGTAGAAAGAGCTATTCAACGACACCTCTGGAAGTCTGGCTGGGTGGAGGGAAGAGCCGGTCTCTGGTCGAACACAGTCACAGCTGTGACGTATGCAGACCGGTATGGATGGGGCCCGAGTGAGCTGCTTGTCAGGCAGGTGCCAGACTCTGCCCCAGCCCTCCCAGCCTGTCCGAGATCCCTCCCTGTTGGTAAATCTCCGTGCCATTGCTGGCGATCTGCACATGCCCCTACAAGCCTCCTGGGCTGCAGTGCTGTTCCCAGCCCCCATAGAGCAGTGGGAGGTCCTGGTTGGCGTTGGCCAAATCGTGCCCCCCTTCCCCTCCCCGCTGCGTGTCTCTGTCCATTAACTTCCTTGTATCCCAAAAAAGCCTGACAGCTGTTGTGAGGTTACTGTAAACTCAGGCATCGGAATGAGAGGGGGGATGCTGGCGCTGGGGGTCTCGGGACGCTGCTGACGTCAGCAAGAGTACAAATAGTCTCTGGGACGGCCAGATCTTTCTCACTCCACCTCACCTACTCCCGGCCACCTTCAGGGAGCCTCCAGCAGCCACAGGACCCAGCACAACCTCCAGGCCTCACTACCAGCCTCCACCATGAGCCAGTCCTACTCCTCTAGCCAGAGGGTGTCCTCCTACCGCAGGGCATTCGGAGGGGCCTCGCCCTCGGTGGCCCGCGCGTCCTTGGGCACCAAGGGAGGCTCCTCCAGCAGCCTGTCCTCCAGGGTCTACCAGGTGTCCAGGAGCTCCGCTGCCCCTTCTTATTCCAGCTTCCGGGCCAGTCGGGTGGCCCCGCTCCGGGCCTACGGAGGCACTGATGTGCTGGACTTCAACCTGGCCGATGCCATGAACCAGGAGTTCCTGCAGACCAGGACCAACGAGAAGGTGGAGCTGCAGGACCTCAACGACCGCTTCGCCAGCTACATCGAGAAGGTGCGCTTCCTGGAGCAGCAGAACCAGGTTTTGGTCAACGAGGTCAACCGGCTCAAGGGCAAGGAGCCCACCCGCATCAGCGAGATCTACGAGGAGGAGATGCGTGAACTGAGGCGGCAGGTGGACATCGTGACCAACCAACGCTCTGGAGTGGAGGTGGAGCGGGACAACCTGGCCGACGATCTGCAGAAGCTCAAACAGAGGTGAGTGGGGTGCGCAGGGGATGAGCTAGTAAAGGGCAGTCGGCTACTGGAACAGATGGGGGCATGCTGGAGAAATGAGCTTTGGAAGAGGTGTGTTCTACTGGTGGGGAAGGGTTCTTCAGGAGGAGACGAGCTCCAGAAGAGATGTGCTCTACTAGGGACGCTATCGATAAGACCAGACATGCTCTCCTGGAGGAGATGAGCTCCAGAAGAGATGTGCTCTACTAGGGACGCTCTCGATAAGACCAGACGTGCTCTCCTGGAGGAGACGAGCTCCAGAAGAGATGTGCTCTACTAGGGACGCTCTCGATAAGACCAGAAGTGCTCTCCTGGAGGAGACCAGCTCCGGAAGAGATGTGCTCTACTAGGGACGCTCTCGATAAGACCAGACGTGCTCTCCTGGAGGAGACGAGCTCCAGAAGAGATGTGCTCTACTAGGGACGCTCTCGATAAGACCAGACATGCTCTCCTGGAGGAGACGAACTCCAGAAGAGATGTGCTCTACTAGGGACGCTCTCGATAAGACCAGACGTGCTCTCCTGGAGGAGAGGAGCTCCAGAAGAGATGTGCTCTACTAGGGACGCTCTCGATAAGACCAGACGTGCTCTCCTGGAGGAGACGAACTCCAGAAGAGATGTGCTCTACTAGGGACGCTCTCGATAAGACCAGACGTGCTCTCCTGGAGGAGACGAACTCCAGAAGAGATGTGCTCTACTAGGGACGCTCTCGATAAGACCAGACGTGCTCTCCTGGAGGAGACGAGCTCCGGAAGAGATGTGCTCTACTAGGGACGCTCTCGATAAGACCAGACGTGCTCTCCTGGAGGAGACGAGCTCCGGAAGAGATGTGCTCTACTAGGGACGCTCTCGATAAGACCAGACGTGCTCTCCTGGAGGAGAGGAGCTCTGGAAGAGATGTGCTCTACTAGGGACGCTCTCGATAAGACCAGACGTGCTCTCCTGGAGGAGAGGAGCTCCAGAAGAGATGTGCTCTACTAGGGACGCTCTCGATAAGACCAGACGTGCTCTCCTGGAGGAGACCAGCTCCAGAAGAGATGTGCTCTACTAGGGACGCTCTCGATAAGACCAGACATGCTCTCCTGGAGGAGAGGAGCTCTGGAAGAGATGTGCTCTACTAGGGACGCTCTCGATAAGACCAGACGTGCTCTCCTGGAGGAGACGAGCTCCGGAAGAGATGTGCTCTACTAGGGATGCTCTCGATAAGACCAGACGCGCTCTCCTGGAGGAGACGAGCTCTGGAAGAGATGTGCTCTACTAGGGACGCTCTCGATAAGACCAGACATGCTCTCCTGGAGGAGACGAGCTCTGGAAGAGATGTGCTCTACTGGAGAGGCACTCTAGAAGAGAGGATGAGCTCTGCTGTAGGGGTCGAGCTCCAGAAGAGGAGATGTGTTCTACTGGCTGGGTGCTTTGTAGAGGAGATGTGCTCTAATGGAGGTGATGAGCTCCGAAGGGTATGCTCTAGCAGAGGAACTGTGGTCCAGAAGATGAGCCTAGCTTATTCCAGTAGGTGTGCTCTATGGAAGAGGAGGGATAGCTGGCTTAGGAGACAGAGCCTACAGGAGGAGGTGTGGAGGAGATGTGTTCTGGTGCAGGAGGTATGGCTTAACGGTAAAGGTGCAGATGTGTTGTTATTTTGTTTGAGGGTCAGTTGCTAATTGAAAGGAGATGTGGTCTTGTGGTTGGTTGAGGGAAATGTCCTCTAGACTTGGAAACATTATTTAGTGGTTACATGATCAGAAATGCACTTTTCTAGTTGTCAGATGTCTGTCAGAGATGTGAGGTTGATGAATACGTGCTCTAGTGCTTAGGTTTTCGGGTGAGTAATCTTGTGGTTAAGTTGTTGGAGTCACGCTCTAGTGTCCAAGAGGTGCTCAGGTTAAGTTGTTTGAGATACTCTCTGTTGGTTAACATATGGGAGAGGTGCTCGACCAGGTGAAACTAGGAGACAAACATTGCCTGCATGATGCACAAATGCATGCAGTTTCCATACCTTTCAAAATATGGGCATTGCGTGTCTTTAAAAGGTAAAAACTGCCCTGATTTGAAATGTGGGCCACTTTTTAGCTATCTGACTCACTTAAGGGTCCGGGCCTATTTTTTATTCCAGCCGGACCCAGTGCGGTTGATTGTCATTACAGTATGGCTGCTCATCCGGAAGGCCCTGCTCAGGAACCGGAAGTGCCTCCCTATGACCAGAGACAGAGGGAGACCAGTACCTCTGAAGGGCGGACCGGTGCGGGGTAGAGTCAGTCACACAGGACTCATCTGTAAAATGCCGTAGGACTAGGGGAAGGGTTAGTCAAATGTCAGGCTTCTCTTTGAAAAGACCAGAGATTGAGGCAGAGTTACTCATGTCAGGCCTCCGACAGGCTGGAAGAGTGATGGCACACAAAGGGCATGTGTCAGGCTCTCGTTTGAAAGGTCAGCTGGACTGGGGAAGAGTCAGGCGCACTTCTGGAAGTCTGGAAGAGTGGTGGCACACAAAGGGCATGTGTCAGGCTCTCGTTTGAAAGGTCAGCTGGACTGGGGAAGAGTCAGGCGCACTTCTGGAAGTCTGAAATAGTGGTGGCACACGTGGGCACATGTTAGGCTCTCGTTTGAAAGGTCAGCTGGACTGGGGAAGAGTCAGGCGCACTTCTGGAAGTCTGGAAGAGTGATGGCACACGTGGGCACATGTCAGGCTATCGTTTGAAAGGTCAGCTGGACTGGGGAAGAGTCAGGCGCACTTCTGAAAGTCTGGAAGAGTGGTGGCACACGTGGGCACATGTCAGGCTCTCGTTTGAAAGACACATGGACCAGGGAACAAGGACGTAGGAAATACTAAATTTCGGGGGTTGCCACCGATACTAGCCCTGAGAAAATTCGAGCCGGTGATCTGGCTTGACTCTAAGAGCCAAGCACGAGACAATACATCAGTAGAAGTAAATCAGACAACAAATGTCATTAAAAAAATATGATAAAGACTTAAAAATGAAAAAATATATATTTTTCAACATTTGTCAGCGTCTCAATTATGTGCATACGAATATCTCACTGAATTAAGTGACATGTTATTGAAAGTAATACTTTTTTAACTTGGAACATTGAAGAATGCCCCCTGCCCGATGATGTTGCCTCCAGTTACTCCAATGGGTGAATCTGTCATGTTCTGTATTTATATAGCCTATATTATTATACATTGTGAAGCAAGATTATTTTATATTAACCATATATAAGTGAGGTTCTGTAAAGCACAGATCTTGTAATGGATGTGACCTCAATGTGCTCTCAAACTGGGCGGTTAAGTAAATGACACACAGTAAGGTAAAGCCGTGGGCCACGGATCACACGGTGAGGTAAAGCCGTGGGCCGCGGATCACACAGTGAGGTAAAGCCGTGGGCCGCGGATCACACAGTGAGGTAAAGCCGTGGGCCGCGGATCACACGGTGAGGTAAAGCCGTGGGCCGCGGATCACACGGTGAGGTAAAGCCGTGGGCCGCGGATCACACGGTGAGGTAAAGCCGTGGGCCGCGGATCACACGGTGAGGTAAAGCCGTGGGCCGCGGATCACACAGTGAGGTAAAGCCTTGGCCGCGTATCACACAGTGAGGTAAAGCCATGGGCCACGGATCACACGGTGAGGTAAAGCCATGGGCCGCGGATCACACAGTGAGGTAAAGCAGTGGGCCGCGGATCACACAGTGAGGTAAAGCCGTGGGCCGCGGATCACACGGTGAGGTAAAGCCGTGGGCCGCGGATCACACGGTGAGGTAAAGCCGTGGGCCGCGGAGCACACGGTGAGGTAAAGCCGTGGGCCGCGGATCACACGGTGAGGTAAAGCCGTGGGCCGCGGATCACACAGTGAGGTAAAGCCGTGGGCCACGGATCACACGGTGAGGTAAAGCCATGGGCCGCGGATCACACAGTGAGGTAAAGCAGTGGGCCGCAGATCACACAGTGAGGTAAAGCAGTGGGCCACGGATCACACAGTTCGTTCAAGCAGGAAAGCTGCAGAGAGTCTTTCCCTGTTGACCTAGAATAATTCTTAAACAGATTGTTTTAAATACGGTATTGCTTTCATTTATTTTTAATGTGGGTGACGTGTGAGAGTCTATTACAGATATTTTGCAGAGAAATGGTGTGTTTATGTTTCATGCAACATCCAGAAAAACAAGTCTCTTTCAGATCAAAACAGGACCTGACATATGAGAAATGGGAGGATGTCACAGACATAATTCGCAGTAATATTAGTGAGCTGCTGCCTTGATACAATATTGAAAACAAATTCACCCCCTGAATATTAGATGTAAACACACTTAAAATTCGGAGGAGTGTGCATGTGTCAGTGACCTCGCCAAAGATGACAGGAAACACCTGAAACGGGATCATACATTCACAGCTGCTCCCAACGTTTGGCCCGGGGCCCCCGAAATCCTTAAGATGTCCCTGTCTCCCCCTCTGCTGCTACCCAGGCTTGACAAACAGAATGCAACACCTCAATGACCACAATCAAATAATGGATACAACAAGGAGGCCCTGCAGCCCCCGGGGTCTGCTCCTCCTGTCACAGCTTCAAGGAGAAGCATGTGCCGTCTGCAGGGCTATCTTCAGCTGCCACTTCAAAATCAGGGGGGGCGGGGAGGAGGAGATTGTACCCCACTTCCCCACTCCAAAATCTAGGGGGATAAGTCCTTTCTGTCTTCCAGGGTTCCTAGGCCCATGTTAGGGGAAAGCCAGGCTAAAAAAAAGCCTAAAAGGCTGGAAGAGTGGTGGAAGGCGTAAGCACACGTCAGGCTTTTTGCCTGAAAGGCTGGAGGGGTTGGGTTGGGTTGGGTGGGGGCACTGACGCAAGGCCGACAAGATTGAGTCAGTCTTCCCAGAAAAACATATTCACATCTGAACAGTGCTTGAAATGGAAAAATACAAGTGCAGGTAGTACCTGCTTGTTTCTGAGAAGTGCCGGTACTCTCCAATCAAAAGTATTAGGTCACTCTTGAGAAGTGCAGGTACTCTCCCTCTCAAATTAAAAAAGTGCCGGTACTCCGTACTGGACAGTACCGGCCCATTTAAAGCACTGCATCTGAAAGATCAGAAGGGCCGGGTCGAAGGCAGTCATGTCCTGACTCCCTCAAAGGCAAGAGAGCTGAGCAGAGTTAATCACGCCTCAGGCTTCCTTCGATTTGAAAGTCCGACTGGAGTGGCGGAGAGCCATGCCGCTCTGTAAGGCTGGGAGGGCTGGGGTGGCGGAGAGTCCAGCCGCTCTGTAAGGCTGGGAGGGCTGGGGTAGTCTTTCACCGGCTCTGAATCTCTGACAAGAGCCAATGCTCCTTGCAGAGTCACAGTTTGCCTCCTGGCCAGTATTTTAGTGACGCGAGTGCTATTTTTATGTCCACGTCACTAAAATACTTGTGAAAATATGGAAATGCGAATGTGTCCCTCTTTGGAATGTAAACTGAAAATAGCACATACAAGATGAAATAACTTCAATGTATTTTACACCCATGAAAACTATTCGAAAATGATTACTAAGCAAACAACGGCAGCAGTGTCATATACAACAAGCAGTGGACAAGCCAATAGATCTAACCTCAGCTTAGGGAAGTGTTTGCAAAAGTTGAGTGACTGTGCCACAGAAAGAAATTCACACAATGAAGCAAAATCTGTAAAACTCACAGAAGAGAGTTATGAAAAGGAGTAGAGAGGTGTCTTGTGATGCAACTGGTGAATCGCAAGGCCAGACGCAGCTAAATATCGCATGACCGTTTCAGTAAAGGGCCTGTATTTCTGTTGCATCTTGAGAAAATGTATATGTGCCCACGCCTTTATGAAGGAAAAAGCTGGAAATTCAATAATGTTGTCATGACAATTAAGTAAAATAAATGCACATGCAAGAAAAACTAGAGAATAGCAGCGTCTTTATAACAAACAAGGGCACACACAGCAAGCACTTCCTAGACAGAAAAGCCATAAACCAGCAATTAAAATGTTGTCATGTCAGTAAAGTAAAAACCACAAATAACACACATTGTCTCAATTACAATACACATGCAACATGTTTAAAACAAAGTTCGCTTGTTGCCCAATAACCAAAACCTAAGGGGAACACAAATGGAAGGAGTACCATCCTCGAAATCCCATGGCCTTGAAGACAGCACACTCAAGCAAAGGATGAACCCTAAAACCTATGCTGGAGAGCGGGGACCCAAAGCCTACCCTCTCCCAAGGCCGTTTAAATAATATAGTGAACTTTACACAAAACCTTCTTCTAGGACCTGCTGCTGGGCCTTCTGAATCTAAAACAAACATGAGTAAATGTGCAGTCATTTTCTTTGAGTGAGGAGTCAACCCTATGGAACAGGAAGGTAAACGTTTGCGCCTGAGGAAGGTCCGAGCAAGGCCTTCCTCTGCAGGCGCCGCCACATTCTCAACACGTCTCTCTCTCGTTATACCTCCATTGCTTATCGAACTGTAGAAGATTACGCCCAAAAGAATCAATTCCACTCACCTCACATGGTTCTAGTATAAAACCATCACGTTGTGCATGACTCATTGGGTCTCCATTTGGCTGGCTGTCTAGAATCCCGGTCAGCTGTTGGCTATATTAAGCCTCCTGAATGGCGGAATGTTCTGCTGGGCAGTCACTTTATACCGGCTGACAGTGGCTACATACATGCTTAATATGGCAGCACATACAGTCGGAAGCATTGGAACAAGGACCCCACTTCTTAAAAGGGGCACCTACGTATGTGGGCTTCAAGTCACTTGCCGTTATATGATTCTTCCACCGAAGACGGAGAGCCTTTCCAAAGCAGGCCCCTAGAACACGCTGCTGGCTCTTGCACGTCAGCTCAGTACATTCACATGAGGTCTCTTGTGGTCTAATGGCATCACTAACAACTGGTTGAAGCCCTCTGGACTACGAACTCTACCCTGAGGAGGTCCCCTGGGGTTTGAGTACTCCAGTTGGGGAATCTTCTACAGCAATCGCTGGGTGACGAGGGAGTGCTTCAGAAGAAGGGTCTCCCAGAGGGTACCTCGAGTTCTACAAACATTGCGCACTCTGTGTTCTCTATGGTCCATCGAATACCTCAGAAGAAGGGTCTCCCATAGTGTCCCCAGAGGTTACCATGAGCTCTACAGACACAGGGTCGTCTGTGTTCTTCTCTGGGGGACCTTCGGGTTCTCAAGAGGGAGGGTCTCCCAGAGCAATCATAGTGGGACCTAGAGTTTGCCAGATAGAGGGTACCCCATGCTCTTCTCTGAGGGACCATTGAATCCTTCAAAAGGGTCTGCCTTATAGTCTCTAGAGAGTACCTTCAGTTCTACACACACAGGGTCCTCCAAGACGTCTCTGGGGGATCAATGAATCCTTCGTGGGAAGGCTCTTCCACAGTGAGTCTAAGGGATACGAAGGATTCTCTAGAGGGAGGGTCATCAATGATTCTCTAGAGGGGGGGTCCTCTGTATCATCCCCAGGGCACACCTCAGGTTCTACAGACACAGGGTCCTCTATGATGTCTCCGAGGGATAAATGAGTCCTTCAGGGGAAGGCTCTTCCACAGTGAGTCTAAGGGATACAAAGGGTTCTCCCGTGGGAGGGACATCCATCGATGACACCTTCTGTGGGACCTGCATGTTCTCCAGAGGGAGAGTCCTCAGTATCATCCCCAGGGGACACCTTGGGCTCTACAGACACAGGGTCCTCCATGACGTCTCCGGGGGATCAATGAGTCCTTCTGGGGAAGTCTCTTCCACGGCGTGTCTAAGGGATACAAAGGGTTCTCCAGAGGGAGGATCATCAATGACACCTGCTGTGGGACCTGCAAGTTCTCCAGAGAGAGAGTCCTCCATATCATCCCCAGGGGACACCTCAGCTTCTACAGATACAGGGTCCGCTATGGAATATTTGGGGGATCAAAGAGTCCTTCAGGGGAGTCTCTTCCACAGTGAGTCTAAGGGATACGAAGGGTTCTCCAGAGGGAGGGTCACAAATGGCACCTGCAAGTTTCAGAGGGGGAGTCCTCCATATTGTACCCAGGGGGCACCTTGGGCTCTACAGACACAGGGTCCTTTATGACGTCTCTGGGGGATCAATGAGTCCTTCAGGGGAAGGCTCTTCCACCGCGTGTCTAAGGGATACGAAGGGTTCTCCAGAGGGAGGGTCATCAAGGGCACCTGCTGTGGGGCCTGCATGTTCTCCAGAGGGAGAGTCCTCCGTATCATTCCCAGGGGACACCGTGGGTTCTACGGACACAGTGTTCTGTATGATCCTCTCTCTAGGTCGCCCGAGTCCTCCAGAGCAAGTGTCTCACAAATATCCCTGGGGGTTGGAGGGGCATCAAAATCTCTTCAGTAAGGGTCTCCTGAGGTATTCAAGGGGACCGGACAGGTGGTAGTTAATGGAGATGCTCTAGCCCCTCAGACTGAGGATGATAATCCATTACTTTCCAAGGGGGGGGGACTACGAATCCTCAATCACTTTACCTGCAGGGCATCACTAGTCCTCTTGGCAGGGGCCCTCCAAGCTATCCCCTAGGGTAACCCTCAAGCCCTTCAGGAAGGGGGTCTCTGCTTTCAATACCAGGTGTTCTCTTCTTCAACCCTACTGCTGAACATCTGTCTTTGACTCCCGGGTTAACTCACGGAGCACCGGATGTATGCAGATGACACACAGAAACACCTGAAAAGTAAGCCATAGAACAGGACAAGATAATAAAATCTTTCGACTGCGTCTACCATGGTTGCTACATGCTTAAGTTGGCCTATTGCCTCTAAAATAGACATCGTAGCAAAAAAGAAGAAACCACAAATCTCCAATTATGTGTCCCATTCCCTGAGACTAGTCTCAATCCAGAAACTTGGGAATCCAGGACTTATCTTTGAGGCAGAGCTCCACTTGTCCATCAAGGCAATGCAATGGGTGAAACTATCAACTTCCTGTCTGAGAAATCCTCAAACTCCTGAAAGAAACGCCAGGTGGAGCCACCAGGCTGTGATGGTGAGCGCTGGCCTTGTAATGGGATCCACAGTAGAATGTCACAAGGCTTGGGGTCAGTCTGACTAGGGTGCTGACCAGATAGCCAAGCAGCCGCCCTCAAGGAGCCACCAGGCTGTGATGGTGAGCGCTGGCCTTGTAATGGGATCCACAGTAGTATGTCACAAGGCTTGGGGTCAGTCTGACTAGGGTGCTGACCAGATAGCCAAGCAGCCGCCCTCAAGGAGCCACCAGGCTGTGATGGTGAGCGCTGGCCTTGTAATGGGATCCACAGTACAATGTCACAAGGCTTGGGGTCAGTCTGACTAGGGTGCTGACCAGATAGCCAAGCAGCCGCCCTCAAGGAGCCACCAGGCTGTGATGGTGAGCGCTGTCCTTGTAATGGGATCTACAGTACAATGTCACAAGGCTTGGGGTCAGTCTGACTAGGGTGCTGACCAGATAGCCAAGCAGCCGCCCTCAAGGAGCCACCAGGCTGTGATGGTGAGCGCTGGCCTTGTAATGGGATCTACAGTACAATGTCACAAGGCTTGGGGTCAGTCTGACTAGGGTGCGTGACCAGATAGCCAAGCAGCCGCCCTCAAGGAGCTCCACTGGCTGTGGTTCAGTCGGGCCCTAACTCAAGGACTCTGCATCATGAACAAGGTCTCTGGAACAGGTGAGCGGGGGCAGGGGGCAACTGAATACGCTTCTACCAGGACCCTCCGCTCTACCAGTCCACACACCGCCCTCCAACATAAGATGATGGCACAGTAATACAAAGCCTGGCGCAGGGACATCTTCAGGATTTGGGGGGCCGTGGACCGAACGTATTTTGGGGGACCGTGCTCGGGACAGTTTTGGATTTATGATCCAATTTCAGCTCTTTCATGACCTCTTTGGCCAGGTCACTGACTGCACAGGCACATTGTTCACATCCTAAATGTGTTTACATCAAATATTGGTGGATAGTGAAGTGTTTTCAATGTTGTAACACAGGAGCAGCTACTAATATTACTGCAAATAATCTCTGTGATGTCCTCGCAGTTCTCATACGTCAGGTCCTGTTTTGATCTAAAAGAAACGTATTTATCGATGTTGTATGAAATATAAACACCACATTTCTCTGCAAAATGCCTGTAATAGACTCTCACACACACTCACACTAAAAATAAATTAAAGGAAAGGGTATTTAAAGCAATATGTTTGAGAAGTATTCAAGGTCATCTGGGCAAGACTCTCTGCAGACAGAGCTGGCTCTATCAGGGGGGCCCTGAAAGTCTGGCGCCCTGGGCCAGAGCCCACTTTGCCCAGGCATTAAGGGGCATATTAACAAGGGCCGGCGATAAATATCGCAAAGCGCGCTTAGCGTTTCATATTTATCGCCGGCTATCTCTGTAATTTATCGCCCGGTTAGCGCGTTATCAACAACGCGCATCACCGAGGCAATAAAATTCCAGAGATAGCGTGGATATCGCCGTTTTCCATGGTGGAAAACGGCGATATCCTAGATGATAGGGCCTGTGGTCTTAGCCACAGAATCCACCCCCCATGTTAAGTATGCCTTAGTCAGGAATTTAACAGACGTTAAATTCCTGCGTTAAGGCATACTTAACGCAATTTAAAAAATCGCTTCCCCGCATTGTAAATATCGCGAAGCTGCCTTCGCGATATTTTCCCTGGTTGGTTTCACAGCCACGCCTACTTTGCATCTCATTAGCAATGCAAAGTTAGGCGTGCTGGGAACGGGCGCTAAGTCAGCAAAACACGCGATAGCGTGTCCTTGCTGATAAGGCGATATAATTACCGCCGCTTTTCGGCCGAAAACGGACGCAAAAGCGGCGATAATTTTTTATCGCCGAATTGTTAATATGCCCCGTAACCTCTCTGGCCTGGCGCCCCTGGAGCCCAGGGGGTGGGCACTGCCAGTGTACCTCCCCGGATCTCTTTGCCAGGGCATCCCTACAAAGACCAGGGGCCTGGCTCTTCCACTGCTCGGGATCCCGCACAAAGACACCGCTCTTGGCCCCTTGATAAAGGGATGGCTCAGAGGGGACAGTGCAGCGGGGTCTATTCCCAGCACCGTGACAGCTGGCGAGCTCCCTGCCCTCTCTGTCTGAGTGACAGAACAGGTGGGGCGGCGAGGGGCCTGTGCTCTCTGTACCGGGCAGGCTGCTGTGAACTGAGGGTCACACCAGGAATCTAAATGAAAGAACCCTCCGATAGGGCAAGAGGCAGGTGTCACAGCTGAGCCGTCACGTGCATGTGCGTGCGGGGCACAGCACATGTGAAAGTGCCATGGGAGGGCCGGGGCCCCGGGCCTTACCACGAGCACTTCAGCCCCACATACGGGTAATAAGCAAGCGCTATATGTTACAATACAGAATAAATTATACGCATGAGCATTAGTGCGGTATGTTAGGAGGTACTGCAACCCCTGAGCGTGAACGCAGGATACCATGACATTAAAAGTACAGGCACATTTGTCCCCCGAGGAATCATTCTCACAGGTGACAAGCTCTATCTGTGGCCACCCTCTCACGCCATCCAGACCCACAAAAAGCAGGCTCCCCATCTATGCCCCATGTCCTGAGTAACCCAACCCTAGATGGGATAGTCCCACAGCCCACCCACACCTAGCAGCGACAGGCTCTGAATTCTGTCACTATCTCCCCCAACCCTATCCAGGTCCAGCAGCGACAGGTTCTGCATCCTGTAAGCATCTCCCCAAACCTATCCAGGTCCAGCAGCGACAGGCTCCGCATCCTGGAACTATCGCCCCACAGTTACTCTGATTCTGCAGCGACAGGCTCTGCATCCTGTATCTATCTCCCCAAACCTATCCAGATCCAGCAGCGACAGGCTCTGTATCCTGTAACTATCGCCCCACAGTTATACTGATCCAGCAGCGACAGGATCTGTATCCTGTAACTATTGCCCCACAGTTATACTGATTCAGCAGCGTGAGGCTCTGCATCCTGTATCTATCTCCCCAAACCTATCCAGATCCAGCAGCGACTGGCTCTGTATCCTGTAACTATCGCCCCACAGTTACACTGATTCAGAAGCGACAGGCTCTGCATCCTGTATCTATCTCCCCAAACCTATCCAGATTCAGCAGCGACAGGCTCCGTATCCAGCAAATATCTTCCCAAACCTATTCAGATGCAGCAGCGACAGGCTTTGTTTCCTGTAAGTATCTCCCCAAAGCTATCCAGATCCAGCACGACAGGGTCTGCATCCTGTAAGTATCTCCCCAAAGCTAACCAGGTCTAGCAGCGACAGGCTCTGCATCCTATAACTATCTCCCCAAAGCTATCTAGGTCTAGCAGCGACAGGCTCTGCATCCTATAACTATCTCCCCAAAGCTAACCAGGTCTAGCAGCGACAGGCTCTGCATCCTGTAACTATCTCCGCAAACCTATCCAGGTCTAGCAGCCACAGGCTCTGCATCCTGTAATTTTATCCTCAAACCTATCCAGATCTAGCAACGACAGGTTCTGCATCCTGTAGCTATCTCACTAAAGCTATCCAGGTCTAGCTGCAACAGGCTCTGCATCCTGTAACTATCTCCCCAAATCTATCCAGATCCAGCAGCAAAAGGCTCTGTATCCAGAATCTATCTCCCCATAGCTATCCAGGTCTAGCAGGGAAAGGCTCTGCATCCTGTAACTATCTCCCCAAAGCTATCCAGGTCTAGCAGGGAAAGGCTCTGCATCCTGTAACTATCTCCCCAAAGGTATCCAGGTCTAGCAGGGAAAGGCTCTGTATCCTGAATCTATCTCCCAATAGCTATCCAGGTCTAGCAGGGAAAGGCTCTGCATCCTGTAACTATCTCCCCAAAGGTATCCAGGTCTAGCAGGGAAAGGCTCTGCATCCTGTAACTATCTCCCCAAAGGTATACAGGTTAGCAGCGACATTCTCTGTATCCTGTAACTATCTACCTAAAGCTTTATGACCGGGAGAGAGTCATTTACAAGGCAGGAAGGAGATCAGGCGCAGATCACCTCTACGCCCACCCTCACTAGCTTCCCCCCAGTCCACACAGAGGATGTGAGATTATTGATGGATAAGGTGAAATCAACCTCGCCATTAGACCCTGCTCCACCGCATATTTTTAAAAAAGTTACAAAGTTCTTGCTTCCAACACTAGTCAAAGTTATGAACCTCTCACTAGAGTCGGGCGAAGTTCCAAGTGCATGGAAACATGCAATATTCAGACCTCTGCTAAAAAAAACTAATCTAGACCCAACCCAACTAGGGAATTATCGCCCCATCTCACTGCTGCCATTTGTTGGAAAACTGTTAGAAAAACATGTAAATGGAATGCTGAGAGAGTGTCTGGAAATGAATCAATGCCTCCGTCCCACACAGATGGGATTCCGTGCTCAGCACAGCACAGAATCAGCACTCCTGGCAGTGGTTGAGGAACTCAAAATGACACTGGATCAGGGAAGCTCAGCCGCTATACTACTTCTCGACCTTAGCGCAGCATTCGACACGTTGGACCACCATACTTTGCTAAATAGACTGCTGGACCTTGGTGTGCAAGATAAATCCCTACAGAGGCTGACATCCTTCCTGGAAGGCAGAACTTTCCAAGTTATAAATCTAAATCTAAATCCGTATTTGTAAAGCGCGAACTACTCACCCTTACGGGTCTCAAGGCGCTGGGGGCCGTCGTGGAAATTAAGTGAGCTATTGCCCAGAGTCACATGGTGCTGAGCTGAGCTGCCGCCGGAGCCAGGGATCGAACCGTGAACCCTGTGCTCCGAAGTCAGCTGCCCTGGCCGCTGCACCACACCTCCACCTCTCCAGTTATGGAAACTAACCTCCTCTCTCAGACCATGCCTCTGACTTGCGGGGTGCCACAGGGCTCTACGCTGAGCCCCACACTGTTTAATGTTTATATGGGACCACTAGCATGGATAGCACAGGAGTTTGATGTCTCTATGATATCTTACGCCGATGACACCCAGGTGGGTGATCTCCCTAGACCCCAGATCCAACGATGACTCCGATAGCTTAGCACCCTGCATGGAAAGGGTTGTGGATTGGATGATGAACAGCTGTCTAAAGCTGAATGGGGATAAAACGGAGCTGATGGTCTTCGGGAACAAGGCAGTCCCCAGGCCTCTGATCAGCTGGCCCAACTGCCTAGGCAGCCCACCTACTCCGAAGGGTTCTATCAAAAATCTTGGTTTCTGGCTTGACAAGGATCTAACAATGGTGATCCAAGCCAAGAAACTAGCAAGCACATGTTTTGGTCTACTTAGATGCTCCGCAAAGTTCTGGAGCGTATCCCCATACTGCTCAGAAAGACAGTAGTCCACTTCCTGGTCACATCACGTTTCGACTATGGAAATTCACTCTTCTTATGGGCACCAAAATACGTTATCAATAGACTCCAGGTGGTCCAGAACGCGGCAGCAAGGCTGCTGTGCAAGGTCCCAATCCAGGAATCAGCCAGGAAGCATCTTGAAGCACTTCACTGGCTTCCAATGGAGGCCAGAATTAAGTTCAAGACACTCTGTATGACACACAGAGCCTTACACAACAAGGGCCCGAGTAAAATCAGAAACCTGCTGATCCCCTATGTCCCAAACAGAAGCCTCAGATCCGGCTCTGAACGGCTGATAAAAACTACCAGAATCAGGAGAGCCAGTTGGGGAGGCAGACCCTTCACTCATCTAGCACCCAAGCTGTGGAATTCACTGCCACGCAAATCTAGACTCCTGGAAACGTTCGCAGCCTTCCGGAAGTCGATTAAAACTTGGCTGTTCCATCAGTATTTTTAAACCACTTCTATCCCTTCTACAGTAGTGGTCTCTTAGCGCTGTGAAGCCTTTGGGCAGCTATGCGCTCTACAAATCACTTAAATAAATAAATAAATAAATAAATAAAGCTATCCAGGTCTAGCAGTGACAGGCTCTGCATCCCGTCATTATCTCCCCAAACCTATCCAGATCTTGCAGTGACAGGCTCTGTATCCTATAACTATCCCCCCAAAGCTATCCAGATGCGACAGGCTCTGAATCCTGTAACTGTCTCCCCAAACGTATCCAGATCCAGCAGCGGCAGGCTCTGTATCCTGTATCTATCTCCCCAAAGCTATCCAGATCCAGCAGCGACAGACTCTGTATCCTGTAACTATCTCCCTGAAGCTATCCAGGTCTAGCAGGGAAAGGCTCTGTATCCTGTAACTATCTCCCTAAAGCTATCCAGATCCAGCAGCGACAGACTCTGTATCCTGTAACTATCTCCCTGAAGCTATCCAGGTCTAGCAGGGAAAGGCTCTGTATCCTGTAACTATCTCCCTAAAGCTATCCAGATCCAGCAGCGACAGACTCTGTATCCTGTAACTATCTCCCTAAAGCTATCCAGGTCTAGAAGGGAAAGGCTCTGAATCCTGTATCTATCTCCCTGAAGCTATCCAGATCTTGCAGCGAAAGGCTCTGTATCCTGTATCTATCTCCCTGAAGCTATCCAGGTCTAGCAGGGAAAGGCTCTGTATCCTGTATCTATCTCCCTAAAGCTATCCAGGTCTAGAAGGGAAAGGCTATGAATCCTGTAACTATCTCCCTGAAGCTATCCAGGTCTAGCAGGGAAAGGCTCTGAATCCTGTATCTATCTCCCCATAGCTATCCAGGTCTAGCAGGGAAAGGCTATGAATCCTGTAACTATCTCCCTGAAGCTATCCAGATCTTGCAGCGAAAGGCTCTGTATCCTGTATCTATCTCCCTGAAGCTATCCAGGTCTAGCAGGGAAAGGCTCTGTATCCTGTATCTATCTCCCTGAAGCTATCCAGATCTTGCAGCGAAAGGCTCTGAATCCTGTATCTATCTCCCTGAAGCTATCCAGGTCTAGCAGGGAAAGGCTCTGAATCCTGTATCTATCTCCCTGAAGCTATCCAGATCTAGCAGGGAAAGGCTCTGAATCCTGTATCTATCTCCCTAAAGCTATCCAGGTCTAGAAGGGAAAGGCTCTGAATCCTGTATCTATCTCCCTAAAGCTATCCAGGTCTAGAAGGGAAAGGCTCTGAATCCTGTATCTATCTCCCTAAAGCTATCCAGGTCTAGAAGGGAAAGGCTCTGAATCCTGTATCTATCTCCCTAAAGCTATCCAGGTCTAGCAGGGAAAGGCTCTGAATCCTGTATCTATCTCCCTAAAGCTATCCAGGTCTAGAAGGGAAAGGCTCTGTATCCTGTATCTATCTCCCTGAAGCTATCCAGGTCTAGCAGGGAAAGGCTCTGTATCCTGTATCTATCTCCCTAAAGCTATCCAGATCCAGCAGCGACAGACTCTGTATCCTGTAACTATCTCCCTAAAGCTATCCAGGTCTAGAAGGGAAAGGCTCTGAATCCTGTATCTATCTCCCTGAAGCTATCCAGGTCTAGCAGGGAAAGGCTCTGTATCCTGTATCTATCTCCCTGAAGCTATCCAGGTCTAGCAGGGAAAGGCTCTGTATCCTGTATCTATCTCCCTGAAGCTATCCAGGTCTAGCAGGGAAAGGCTCTGAATCCTGTATCTATCTCCCTGAAGCTATCCAGATCTTGCAGCGAAAGGCTCTGTATCCTGTATCTATCTCCCCATAGCTATCCAGGTCTAGCAGGGAAAGGCTATGAATCCTGTATCTATCTCCCTGAAGCTATCCAGGTCTAGAAGGGAAAGGCTCTGTATCCTGTATCTATCTCCCCATAGCTATCCAGGTCTAGCAGGGAAAGGCTATGAATCCTGTAACTATCTCCCTGAAGCTATCCAGGTCTAGCAGGGAAAGGCACTGAATCCTGTATCTATCTCCCTGAAGCTATCCAGGTCTAGCAGGGAAAGGCTATGAATCCTGTAACTATCTCCCTGAAGCTATCCAGGTCTAGCAGGGAAAGGCTCTGTATCCTGTATCTATCTCCCCATAGCTATCCAGGTCTAGAAGGGAAAGGCTCTGTATCCTGTATCTATCTCCCCATAGCTATCCAGATTTTGCAGGGAAAGGCTCTGTATCCTGTATCTATCTCCCCATAGCTATCCAGGTCTAGCAGGGAAAGGCTCTGTATCCTGTATCTATCTCCCTGAAGCTATCCAGGTCTAGCAGGGAAAGGCTCTGTATCCTGTAACTATCTCCCTGAAGCTATCCAGGTCTAGCAGGGAAAGGCTCTGTATCCTGTATCTATCTCCCCATAGCTATCCAGGTCTAGAAGGGAAAGGCTCTGAATCCTGTATCTATCTCCCTGAAGCTATCCAGATCTTGCAGCGAAAGGCTCTGAATCCTGTATCTATCTCCCTGAAGCTATCCAGGTCTAGCAGGGAAAGGCTCTGAATCCTGTATCTATCTCCCTGAAGCTATCCAGGTCTAGCAGGGAAAGGCTCTGAATCCTGTATCTATCTCCCTAAAGCTATCCAGGTCTAGAAGGGAAAGGCTCTGTATCCTGTATCTATCTCCCTGAAGCTATCCAGGTCTAGCAGGGAAAGGCTCTGTATCCTGTATCTATCTCCCTAAAGCTATCCAGATCCAGCAGCGACAGACTCTGTATCCTGTAACTATCTCCCTAAAGCTATCCAGGTCTAGAAGGGAAAGGCTCTGAATCCTGTATCTATCTCCCTGAAGCTATCCAGGTCTAGCAGGGAAAGGCTCTGTATCCTGTATCTATCGCCCTGAAGCTATCCAGGTCTAGCAGGGAAAGGCTCTGTATCCTGTATCTATCTCCCCATAGCTATCCAGGTCTAGCAGGGAAAGGCTCTGAATCCTGTATCTATCTCCCTGAAGCTATCCAGATCTTGCAGCGAAAGGCTCTGAATCCTGTATCTATCTCCCTGAAGCTATCCAGGTCTAGCAGGGAAAGGCTCTGAATCCTGTATCTATCTCCCTGAAGCTATCCAGGTCTAGCAGGGAAAGGCTCTGAATCCTGTATCTATCTCCCTAAAGCTATCCAGGTCTAGAAGGGAAAGGCTCTGTATCCTGTATCTATCTCCCTGAAGCTATCCAGGTCTAGCAGGGAAAGGCTCTGTATCCTGTATCTATCTCCCTGAAGCTATCCAGGTCTAGCAGGGAAAGGCTCTGTATCCTGTATCTATCTCCCTGAAGCTATCCAGGTCTAGCAGGGAAAGGCTCTGAATCCTGTATCTATCTCCCTGAAGCTATCCAGATCTTGCAGCGAAAGGCTCTGTATCCTGTATCTATCTCCCCATAGCTATCCAGGTCTAGCAGGGAAAGGCTATGAATCCTGTATCTATCTCCCTGAAGCTATCCAGGTCTAGAAGGGAAAGGCTCTGTATCCTGTATCTATCTCCCCATAGCTATCCAGGTCTAGCAGGGAAAGGCTATGAATCCTGTAACTATCTCCCTGAAGCTATCCAGGTCTAGCAGGGAAAGGCTCTGTATCCTGTATCTATCTCCCCATAGCTATCCAGGTCTAGCAGGGAAAGGCTATGAATCCTGTATCTATCTCCCCATAGCTATCCAGATTTTGCAGGGAAAGGCTCTGTATCCTGTATCTATCTCCCCATAGCTATCCAGGTCTAGCAGGGAAAGGCTCTGTATCCTGTATCTATCTCCCTGAAGCTATCCAGATCTTGCAGCGAAAGGCTCTGAATCCTGTATCTATCTCCCTGAAGCTATCCAGGTCTAGCAGGGAAAGGCTCTGTATCCTGTATCTATCTCCCTGAAGCTATCCAGATCTTGCAGCGAAAGGCTCTGTATCCTGTAACTATCTCCCTAAAGCTATCCAGGTCTAGCAGGGAAAGGCTCTGTATCCTGTATCTATCTCCCTGAAGCTATCCAGATCTTGCAGCGAAAGGCTCTGTATCCTGTAACTATCTCCCTGAAGCTATCCAGGTCTAGCAGGGAAAGGCTATGAATCCTGTAACTATCTCCCTGAAGCTATCCAGGTCTAGCAGGGAAAGGCTCTGTATCCTGTATCTATCTCCCCATAGCTATCCAGGTCTAGCAGGGAAAGGCTATGAATCCTGTAACTATCTCCCTGAAGCTATCCAGATCTTGCAGCGAAAGGCTCTGTATCCTGTAACTATCTCCCTGAAGCTATCCAGGTCTAGCAGGGAAAGGCTATGAATCCTGTAACTATCTCCCTGAAGCTATCCAGGTCTAGCAGGGAAAGGCTCTGTATCCTGTATCTATCTCCCCATAGCTATCCAGGTCTAGCAGGGAAAGGCTATGAATCCTGTAACTATCTCCCTGAAGCTATCCAGATCTTGCAGCGAAAGGCTCTGTATCCTGTAACTATCTCCCTGAAGCTATCCGGGTCTAGCAGGGAAAGGCTATGAATCCTGTAACTATCTCCCTGAAGCTATCCAGGTCTAGCAGGGAAAGGCTCTGTATCCTGTATCTATCTCCCCATAGCTATCCAGGTCTAGCAGGGAAAGGCTATGAATCCTGTAACTATCTCCCTGAAGCTATCCAGGTCTAGCAGGGAAAGGCTCTGTATCCTGTATCTATCTCCCCGTAGCTATCCAGATGTAGCAGGGAAAGGCTATGAATCCTGTAACTATCTCCCTGAAGCTATCCAGGTCTAGCAGGGAAAGGCTCTGTATCCTGTATCTATCTCCCCATAGCTATCCAGGTCTAGCAGGGAAAGGCTCTGTATCCTGTATCTATCTCCCCAAAGCTATCCAGATCCAGCAGCGGGAGACAGGATCTGTATGGTTGTACCCATCTCCTCTCAGCCCCACAGGACTCGGAGGGGACAGACTACAGCTTACTGTGCCATCACTGAGACTCCCAACACTACAGGAAACAGGTCCTGTATGCTTGTACCCATCTCCTCAGACCCACAAGACTTGGAGGTGACAGACTACGGCTAACTGTGTCAGCACTGACACACCCAACACCACAGGAAACAGATCCTGTGTGCTTGTGTTGACCTCCTGAGCCCCACAAGACACAGAGGAGACAGACTACGGCTTACTGTGCCAGCACTGAGACACCCAACACTACAGGAGACAGGTCCTGTATGCTTGTACCCATCCCCTCTGAGCCCCACAAGACACAGAGGCGACAGACTATGCCTTACTGTGTAAGCACTGAGACACACAACACTACATGAGACAGGTCCTGTATACTTGTACCCATCCCCTGAGCCCAACTAGACTCAGAGGTAACAGACTACTACAGCTTACTGTGTAAGCACTGAGACACCCAACACTACAGGAGACAGGTCCTGTATGCTTGTACCCATCCCCTGAGCCCAACTAGACCCAGAGGTAACAGACTATTACAGCTTACTGTGCCAGCACTGAGACACCCAACACTACAGGAGACAGGTCCTGTATGCTTGTACCCATCCCCTCTGAGCCCCACAAGACACAGAGGCGACAGACTATGCCTTACTGTGCAAGCACTGAGACACACAACACTACAGGAGACAGGTCCTGTATGCTTGTACCCATCCCCTGAGCCCAACTAGACTCAGAGGTAACAGTTTATGGCTTCCTGTGCCAGCACTGAGACACCCAACACTACAGGAGACACGTCCTGTATGCTTGCGCCCATCCCCTGAGCCGAACTAGACCCAGAGTAACAGACTACTACAGCTTACTGTGCCAGCACTGAGACACCCAACCTTACAGGAGACAGGTCCTGTATGCTTGTACCCATCCCATGATCCAAACTAGACTCAGAGGTAACAGACTACGGCTTCCTGTGCCAGCACTGAGACACCCAACACTACAGGAGACAGGTCCTGTATGCTTGTACCCATCCCCTGAGCCCAACTAGACACAGAGGCAACAGACTACGCCTTACTGTGCCAGAACTGAGACACCCAACACTACAGGAGACAGGTCCTGTATGCTTGTACCCATCCCCTCTGAGCCCCACAAGACACAGAGGCGACAGACTATGCCTTACTGTGCAAGCACTGAGACACACAACACTACAGGAGACAGGTCCTGTATGCTTGTACCCATCCCCTGAGCCCAACTAGACACAGAGGCAACAGACTACGCCTTACTGTGCCAGCACTGAGACACCCAACACTACAGGAGACAGGTCCTGTATGCTTGTGCCCATCCACTGAGCCTAATACAACATACCACAGCGCTCCCTGTCTGTTCCGAGTCATTCAGTCCTTTCCAAAGCTATATGCACAGCACAGCACGGTGAACACAACCGCTCGCTCCACTGTGTGTTATTTTCTACATTTCCCCTGATTATGCTCGGTATAAACAGCTCCTGATTATGAGGGTATAAATAACCCCCATGAAGCTGCCAGGCCGAGTACCTCCTGCAGTACAAGCCCATCTCTCTGGCGGCGCCTCCTCGACCACCTCCCTACAAGGCTCTGGCCTCCGTCCCCGGCATTGTCTGAGGCTGACATCATGGCGTGGCGATGGCTCCGTGCACAGGCATGGGAGGCTGTGCCTATAATAGGAAATGGGCAAGAGAGCTCTCCCTCTCCACAGTGCGCCCTGGCAGTGCTCTCCCGCTCAGCCCTCTCCCGTCCTCAGCCCGCTCCGCTCACCCACACCCAGCCCTGGCTCCAACGTGCACCGTCTCCATACTGTCCCTCTCAGCCCTCGCATCCTTCTCTCCCCGTGCCCACACCCAGCCCTGGCATGGCTCCAACATACACCATTTCCACCCCCTCCCTCTCAGCCCTCTTCTCTCGCCCACACCGAGCCCTGGCATGACTCCAACATACACCATCTCCACCCTCTCCCCCTCAGCCCTCTTCTCTCGCCCACACCGAGCCCTGGCATGACTCCAACATACACCATCTCAACCCTCTCCCTCTAAGCCCTCGCCTATCCCTCGCACCCTTCTCTCCTCTCTCCTCTCACCCACACCGAGCCCCAGCATGGCTCCAACATGCACCGTCTCCATACTGTCCCTCTCAGCCCTCGCCTGTCCCTCGCATCCTTTACTCCCCCCGCCCACACCGAGCCCTGACATGGCTCCAGAATGCACCATCTCCCTCCTCTCCCTCTCAGCCCTCCCTGTCCCTCGCACCCTTCTCTCCCCATGCCCACACTGAGCCCTTGCATTGCTCTAACATGCACCATCTCAACCCTCTCTCTCTCAGCCCTCCCTGTCCCTCGCATCCTTCTCTCCCCATGCCCACACCGAGCCCATGCATGGCTCCAACATGCACCATCTCAACCCTCTCTCTCTCAGCCCTCCCTGCCCCACGCATCCTTCTCTCCCCATGCCCACACCGAGCCCACGCATGGCTCCAGCATGCACCATCTCCACCCTCTCCCTCTTAGCCCTCTCCTCTCCCTCACATCCTTTACTCCCCAAGCTCACACCGAGCACTGGCATGGCTCCAGAATGCACCATCTCCCTTCTCTCCCTCTCAGCCTTCTCCTGTCCCTCGCATCGTTCTCTGCCCATGCCCACCCCGAGCCCTGGCATGGCTCCAACATGCACCATCCCCATCCTCTCCCTCTTAGCCCTCTCCTGTCCCTCACATCCTTTACTCCCCAAGCCCACACCGAGCCCTGGCATGGCTCCAGAATGCACCATCTCCCTCCTCTCCCTCTCAGCCCTCCCTGTCCCTCGCACCCTTCTCTCCCCATGCCCACACCGAGCCCTGGCATGGCTCCAGAATGCACCATCTCCATCCTCTCTCTCTCAGCCCTCCCTGTCCTTCGCATCCTTCTCTCCCCATGCCCACACCGAGCCCTGGCATTGCTCCAACATGCACCATCTCAACCCTCTCTCTCTCAGCACTCCCTGTCCCTCGCATCCTTCTCTCCCCATGACCACACCGAGCTCACGCATGGCTCCAACATGCACCATCTCAACCCTCTCTCTCTCAGCCCTCCCTGTCCCACGCATCCTTCTCTCCCCATGCCCACACCGAGCGCTGGCATGGCTCCACCATGCACCATCTCCATACTGTCCCTCTCAGCCCTCGCATCCTTCTCTGCCCATGCCCACACCGAGCCCTGGCATGGCTCCAACATGCACCATCTCCATTCTCTCCCTTTCTGCCCTCCCTGTCCTCGCATTCCTCTCCTCTGCCGCCCCCTCGCACACTCAGCCTGGCATGAATCCAGCAGGCACAATTCACATGCTAAAGCTGGCTTGTAGAGGATGTGCCCGCTTCTGCACAACACTCCTACCCTTCATGGAGGACTTAGAACTGCCTGTGGCCTATCCTTCTACACACCAGCCGTAGATCACTGTTGGACAGATCTCCGTGAAACCCAAACTTTCAGACCGGGCAGGACCAACCCAGCCTTTTATCTTTCCTAGGACAGAGAACCGAGAGCGGAATCTGTAGGAGACTAGAGTTGTTACACGCTCTGTAATGCGCCTAGAGACTACATATTTACATATTGTGGTTAGAGGGAAGGCTCCACCCCCTGCGAGGCGGCGGGGCATTAGGTACCCTACTGTCACCTGGTGTCAGCCGTTCTGCACCCTGCACCTGGGCTTTAGTAATCATGATTTATGTGCTGTCACATATTTTGTCGCCCTGTCTCTGGGTGTCTCGTGCTCTCACCTACTGTCAGGTATTCTGAGACTTGTCCCTGGGCTTTGGGCATCGGATACTGTTCTCTACTGCTGAATATTCTGTGCCCCGTACTGAGCTTTAGGTATCACACCAGGCGTTCTGCAGCCCTGTCTCTGGGTGTCTCGTGCTCTCACCTACTGTCAGGTTTTCTGAGCCCTGGGCTTTGGGCATCGGATACTGGTCTCTACTGCTGAATATTCTGTGCCCCGTACTGAGCTTTAGGTATCACACCAGGCGTTCTGCAGCCCTGTCTCTGGGTGTCTCGTGCTTTCACCTACTGTCAGGTTTTCTGAGCCCTGGGCTTTGGGCATCGGATACTGGTCTCTACTGCTGAATATTCTGCGCCCCGTACTGAGCTTTAGGTATCACACCAGGCGTTCTGCAGCCCTGTCTCTGGGATTTAAAGTATCTTCTTGCCGGACCGGGATATTAAAGCAGTAGTGCCTCGTGAATGTATGCATGACACCCACGGTGCAGCCAGGCAGATATTGGGGACATGCACCGCATGCACCAATGCAGTGGTAGCGGCCTTGGCCCTGGTAGAATGGCCCTTCAGACCGTCCGGGGGCTGCTTCTTGGCCAATGCATAGCAGATTTTAATGCAGTGAACTATCCACCTGGACATGGTCCTCTTCTGCACAGCCTTCCCTTTCGATGATCCGTGGTACAAAATATGTAAAAGCTTAAAGCCCTTTTGGGGTCCAACCAATGAAGCCTCTCCTCTTTAGAGGAGTGAAAGAGAGCAAATAACACGAGTAGAGCGATGAATTGCCCAACCTGGAAGGAGTCACAATGTTTGGTAAGAAGCCTGCCCAAGTCCTTAGCTCCAATTTGTCCAGATAAAAGTGGAGTAGGGCGGTTACAAAAGCAGTGCCTGCAGTTCACTCACATGACAAGCTGATATAATTACAATGAGGAAGACAGTTTTTACGGTCGGGAGTAGCAAGAGGTGTCAAATGAGGGATGTCAAGACTAAGTTACGGTCCCACTGTGGTGTTGCAAATGGTGCTGTGGGGAATATGTGTGTCAAACCTTTAATATTCTCATCACAACAGGTGATATGAACAAGGATTGTTGGTCTGGCAAATGTTGAAGTGGCAAAGACTGACAGATAAGCTTTTACAGTGCCTACTGCAAGACTTTGCTGGGCTAAAGCACAAAACAAGCTAGGATGTCCAACAACTTCGCCTGTGAAGGGCCAGTGGCATAAGCACCACACCAGGCTACACATTTTGCACAGCGCCTGACATAAATGGATTTCGTGCCACGGTGTCTGATGGCGAGGATGACATCTACCACCTCCGTGGCAGATCGAAAGCATTTGCCACCACTCAGTATCAACACATGGAGGTGTAAGTTGTGTAGGTTCCGGTGGAGGACTCTGCCCAGCTTCTGAGACAGGAGGTTCTTCTGAAGTCATAACCTGATCGGAGTACAGGTGATCAAGGGTAGTGCCTCCACTGAACTGCCCAAACTGTAAAGCACTGGGTGTTAGGAAGGTTTCCTCTCCTCCTGACTTTGAATGTATGTCAGGAACAATTAACTTCTGCTACGGCTTGTGCTGTACACACCGTTGGGATATGTTACATGTGATATTTGGAGAGTGGAGGTGGAGGATTCCAGCACTAAAGATCATGTTTGTTCTGCTGCCTTTGAGTTCAGCCAAATACAATACCATCCAAAGCGCCATGCCAGCATTATTTGCCATTCCTTTTAAACATTTTAGCAGGCTCCATCCTTTGATAGGAGGTTTGGAAGGCTAGATTTTCTATTTAAATTCGGGGTGGGAGGTATGCATTTGAGGTTCAAGACCCCTGTCTTAGATGAACATTGGTTGCTTTGCTCTAGATCTGTCACTCATTGCTGTGCCCAGGTCCCTCTCTCTTCTATTATTCCTGTATCTGGTTCTCCTCCCTCTTCAATGACACTGGCTATTCCCGCTCAGATCGAAGTCTTAGACTCCTCTCTCTGCCTTAAAGCGGCCTCTCTTTACTCTACCTCTAGTAACCCTGTGTGTTTTTCTCCAGGTTGCAGGAGGAGATCCAGCTGAAGGAAGATGCAGAGAACAACCTTGGTGCTTTCCGAGCGGTAGGTCCCTGTTTCCCTTTCTGCCTCTGCCGACCTGTGCTGGCACTGGACCCAGACCGCCTCTCACATCAGGGCATGGCTCTCTTCACTGCTACTTCTTAGCATACTGTGGTCATTTTAGGCATTGTACTGGCTATGGTATTAGGCGACCCTCATTTATATCTTGAGTGCTTCTTGTTCCTAAACCTTATATATATGGTGGTCACCCATATGGATGGGTTTTATGGCCATCCCGGTATAAAGTGTCCATCGCTGACATATGGAGGCAACCAATAGCATATCATTGGCATGAGAGTAGAATGGCGTGTGAGGTAGAAGGGTATATTTACGAGCCCCGTGAGCTGCCGGAGCGTCACGTTTTGTGATGCTCCGGCGGCGCAGATTACAAATCATATCTATGAGGCCACGCAGAGCCACTATGCGTTGCTTTGTATGGCCTCTTAGATATGGAGTCAGGTAAGCAGCACAAATCGCAACGTTACCTTAATCTGCACTCAGGAGGTGTTCCATGGGCATTGCAGTGGGTGTTCCGACGCAACACCCATGGATTTTGACACGTCCCCAGATTTATAAGAGCATGTAAACCGAGGGAAGCGCCAAATCCTTATGCCTCCCGAGGTGAGGCATAACGAGGAGACATAACTTTATTTCTCCTCGTTACTTCCTCTTTCTATGTGTGCTGCATTCTTAGGATTGTTTCTGTGCAGGAAGGTGGTCCTTCCTGCATAAAGATAATCCTGCAGACAACACAGGCACCCTTGCACCGTGGTGCACGAGTGCCTGCATTTGTGCTAGACTGACGAAACGGCACTAGCGCTGGGGGAAAGGACAGGAATGCGCAGTATTGGATAAATACGGTGCATTCCTGCTCGGCGGAGGAGAGCGCAACAAGGTGACTTGGTGCTCTGTCCTACGCCAAATCCTCATAAGGGCCAGAGTGTCCGACGTTAGGCTGTATTCGCATCTGAATACAAACGACACGCTTGCATCAGTGAGCTCCACGCCTATATTTACGGAATGAAAATCTGTTTTTCTGGGGAGAGGGCGGCAAAAACGTGATTTAAAAACACGACAAGCTTTGGTTTGAATATCATTGATATTATTTACCCACAATGAAAAGCTGCCAAAATGTATGTTTGTCGAAAATTTCATGACGATATTTGAGAACAAAAGAATGTTTTTTTGTATTATAATTAACACTGATTTTGAGTGATAATCCATGCTTACTTGAGGCATAGTTCTGCCAGGGGGCAGTTGGTGCTCCGTGTGCTTTTTGAAGGCCAACGTGGAGGCATTTCATCAGCTACACCAGGGGTACTCAAAGGGCTGCCCTCCTGACGGCTACAAGCCCCCACCCCACCCTCCCTCCCCGGTGACCAGCAGCACTGGCTGCTGGTCACGTGACTGGGGGCTAACATTTAGAAATATGTTAAAACAAGCGAGTATTTATCTACATGTTAACTGGAGTGAACGGAAAGAAGCAAAGAAGGTGTCCTGCACAGCTGATCTTAGGAACACATTCTTTTTTAACGACATCTTGCAACAAACATAAAAATATGATGTCTCTTGAAGATACAAAAAAGTGTGGGGCATATTATCAAGGAATAGCGATATTTATCGCTAACCGCGCTTAGCGCGACTTTGGTTAACGCCGCCTATCGCTGGAAAATATCGCTGAGATAACACCCTATTAACAAGGTTTATCTCCATAGCGAAAAAATTTCCAGCGATAGCGGCAAAATGTGAGAATATCGCTGGAAAAGCAGCGATATTCTCGCATTATCGCTAAGGTGGATTCAGCATTAGAATCCACCTCCTATACTTTAAACACGTAAGTCATCCTCACTAGCAGGTGATAATATCTAGCGATAAACGCGCTTAGCGCGAATTATTTTATTGCTTCGCCTGCCTTGCTAATAGGGGGTAATGGTGTTAGCGACTGTTTTCAGGTGCTTTTAGTAGGGAACGCCTTCCTTGCATGTCATTAGCGATAATTATCGCTGACATGCAAGGCGATGTGAATCCCGGCCCCTAACGCCTAAAAGCTGTCGCTAACGCCTGTTAGCGACAGCTTGCTAATAGGGCGATAAAAATATCGCCTCTTTAGCGGCAAAAAGTGCCGCTAAAGCGGCGATAAAGCCCTTGATAATATGCCCCTGTATTTCACTAACATGCTGAAGAGTTTCACCAAACTACATCAGAATATATCGCTGCATTGAGAGGCATTTACTAAAGATGAGAGTTTTCAAACATGAATATAAAAACATTCCTGCCCCCGTGTGCCCTTACAACAATGCCATTAGTAAAAAGAGAGGCACAGTGCAGGAGTCCTTGATTCAAGATTTATAACTTTCTCACTACACCATATTTTAGTGAGTGGACTATGAGACTGGATGTTCTCTCCCCTATGGGTAAAATCAAATGATTTTTGGGTTACAGGTCAGTGTTTTTTATCACATACTTACTGCCAGTATTTGATTTGATTTAATTTTTTCCTATCAATGTTAAAAAACAAAAGGAACAGAGAAATATGTTCAGAAAGTGATTACACAGAAGCCCACAATTTGACCCAACTGGAAGAAGAGATTTATATAAAAAAAAGTACAGTTTCTGGTTCCATAGTTTCCATCTTGCTCATTACACAACAACTGTGGTGTGAGTGGTTCTTATGGTGAGACCGTGGAAGAACTCTCACAAACGAAATGCCACTGTGCTGTGGAACCTGCACAGATTTTAATACAGTTCACAATAAGAAAAATTTGGGCAATGTGGTAAAGCCACTGTCTGATGTCTAACCGCGGAGGTTCCGTGTTTGTGTCTGTCAACCTCATGGAAGTACACACCTTGTTGGGGGTTTTGCATTGATTTTTTACAGCAATAGCTACCTTAACTGAGCCTGTTTCTAAGAACTCCAAGGGGCAGATCTACAAGGAAGTGCCGCAGCGCGGCAACGCAAGCCCTTTGGCTGCGCCACGCGGCGGCACTTCCGAAGCACAGGAATGCGACATAATTACAATAATATGTCGCATCTCTGTGCTTCCCCCTGCGCTGGCGCACAAACTGCAGCCATGCGCCGGCGCAGGCACCCTTGCACCATGGTGCAAGGATGCCTGCGTCATGGGGAGATTGTTTTTGTGCAGGAAGGGGCACCTTCCTGCACAAAAACAATCACTACAGGCATTTTCCTCTTTCAATGCGTGCTGTAGAATGCAGCACGCTTTGAAAGAGGAAAAAACGAGGAGAAATTAAAACATTTCTCCTCGTTGCGCCTCGCTATGCCTCCCCTGGGGAGGCGTAGCATTGACACGCATTTCCAGATTTACGATTCCTCGTAAATCTGGAAATGTGTCTCGTTCCATGGGTGTTGTGTGGGAACACCCACAGCAACACCCATGGAACGCCCCTTCCACGCAAAGTGCTGCGTGTGAAGGGGCCATATTTACAAGGAGAGGAAAAGTCACGCAGGGTGGCTTTTCCTCTCCTTGTAAATATGGAGAAGTGAAATGCGCCTCCAGTACGTCACAAAAAGTGACGTACTGGTGGTGCAGGGGGCTTGTAAATCTGCCCCCTAATGTTTACAGGTGAGGCTAAAGGCACAAGGACTCCTAGGGGCATATTTACGTTCCCTGGCGCATCCCTGCATATCAGCAGGGATGCGCCAGGGAAATTGCATCACGCAAGTTTACCCTTGCGCCACGTCCGATGTGCCGCATTTACAATGCGGTGCATCGTGGCGCAAGGATAAGCAGATGCGTGACGCATCTGCTGGCGGAAGGTTGGCGCAGTGCTGAAGTTGTGTCGCAAGCGCGACGCAGCTCCAGCACTGTTCCAACCTTCCTATCCCTAACATGGTGCGTCAATCCTTACGCCTGCTTGAAGCAGGCGTAAGGATTTGACGCACCAGCGTCAGAAAAGTGACTGCGTGAAATCTTGTAGATTTCACTACGTCACTTCTCCGGCGTTCCTGCGCCGGAACGCCCCCCTGCGCCGGTACGCCCACATGAAACCTGACGCAGGTTTCATGTGGCGGAGGGGTTTACTACGTGACGCATCTCCCTAGATGCGTCACGTTGTAAATATAGCGCAACGCGGCGCATGGTTTGCGTCGCCGCTGCGTCACATGCGTGACGCAACGGCGGCGCAAAAGTGGCGCAAGGGGCTTGTAAATATGCCCCCTAATGTTTACAGATAAAAGACTAAAAGGCATTTTCCCAGGATCTTCTTCAGATAAATGCTTAGTCATAGGATACATCTACTCATAAGGAATGGGATGGGATAATGAAAAGAAGTGGCTATATATATATACCTTGCAAATGATTACATTCAGATCCTCATAACTCTAACTGTATGGCTTTTTAAACAGTTCTTATGGAAAACAGACTGAAAAGTGCACTGGTCTGATCCCATTTTCACAAGGTCTTTGCTCGGTTTGAACCCTATCCCCAAACACTAATGGCGAGTGTCCGACATATTTAGTGCAACAAGAAAGTGTTCGACTATGTCATGAGTAGCCTGCAAAACATATAGCTTTTCAGCCAATAGATTTGAAACAGTGTACTGTTAAATGCACAGTTGATCCCTGTTCTTCCACATTTTCTACAAGGACAACCCTCCTAATGTCCCCATTCCTATTCTGTGCAATTTGGGGCTGTTATAAAAATAAAAATGTTTCCCTGGCTGTTTTGGGTTCCGAGCTGAGCACTAATCGCTGTGCTTCACATATATGACAGAATCGTTCTTAAGCGCACCCTCTATCCGACCGATGTCTATACTGGAGATACTGCATGTTCATCATGAGCCGTTTGCCCAGTCACCAGCTCTCTACTGGTGCCAGCACCTTCAGTCACATGAATTATATGTCTTGTGTATGCCTCTGTTAGAGACAGCTTCATTTTTTCCTTACTCCTGTGCCTAGATAATGTCTCTGATATAAGCGTCTCATGAATTTCTGTTTTGTGATAGTCACCATCAACCACTGATCTGTGCGTCTGATCGCTTTCTTTCTGTCTCCTTCTGTAGGACGTGGATTCTGCCACACTGGCCCGCATTGACCTGGAGAGAAGGATTGAGTCTTTGCAGGAAGAGATTGCTTTCCTGAAGAAGATCCATGAAGAGGTAAAAATGCGGATATCTCATAATTGTTACGCAATAATCTTAACTCATCAGCAGACCATGTAATCAGACCTGACACTGTTGACTCATGGCCAATGCCATTGAGGCTAGAGATGCCCCTGACCAGCGACCAATGCGACAAGACCAACATTCTTAGACGAGCAGCCATGCATGACCGATCACACTCAAACATTCCATCAGGACTAGATAACCCACCACCATAGGGTGCATTCTAAACATTGATTATTACTCTCCAATGGGCTCTGCTAATGTAGGATCAGTCACATGGTTAACGCTCAAAATAGATAAACAAAATTATCACTAAATAAAAAGGATATGGAATACACTTTGAGCAATTACCAGTGGTTCAGACCAATTCACCCATTTCCAACCATCACAGTTCTGCTGTACGAGTCACCCTAAGTGGCAGACTCACCAAGGCCAAAACTGGTCTGGGACTCATTGTGTTGCCATTCAGGGGGAACGTCCCCAAGCAGTTCGCGCTGGAGAAGGACCGAGACTAGTTTGCATTTGGTTGGTCTCCTTCCTTACGGCACAGATGAGCTAGTAGGCAATAGTATGGAATACACCTTAAGTATTTAAATAATTCACACATTTACATCCATTAGTTATTTGCCATACAACTAAGAATTAGCTCACTATAGATTGCTATTTTCCCCAAAACTATTCAAATTGACAGATTGAGAAGAAAATGTTAGCCTTTTTGCCAAAGATGTTATTGAGTATTTTTATGTAACAGCATTTTGGATATATAGTCAATTGCTTGCCCTGAATGCAGACGGAAGCAGTCAGCAACTACCCCACATGCTGTATTTACTGTCTCAAGAGGTAGCCAAGCATCTGTCTACTTTCTGGGACTGACTGGAAGATCAAGCGTGATCCTCACAAGGGGTTGATCACAGACTATCGGGGGGCCATCAGGTGCTTGCAAGTAGCAGCCACCGGCCTCCAAATCATACTGGACTGGCCAAAGATCTAAGTAACAGGTGAAAAGTTTGGGTGGACCTAGTTACCGGTCCAGGTGAATTACCAGCAACAAAATGATCCCTGGCCCACAGGTCACTATTGCAGGGGAACAACCAGCTATTTGGCTATTGTATAGACATCTTGCAGTCCTTCATGGAGCTGTGAAACACAGTATCTGGACCAAGTTACTTCATTAGATAATTAATGCCTGATCCTCACCAACATGACGACTACAACCTGGTTGATTTCTGTATCTGGCAATTCTCCCGCTCTGTCCACTTGTTCTTTACTTGAGGGTCTATCAGCTGCTGACTGATGCTCTGGCAGTTTGATGATCTTTCACTAGATCTGTGGGCTGAGATATATCCTAGAGATATAGCGAGTGCACATACCAGCGTGCATTGATCAACTTTCTGGGAACTGTGCCCTGGAAATGAACAGAAGGGCTCTGAACCCAGATCCGTGGTTACAGTGCACAACGCTCCAAAGATGACGATGGGATTTTGTTCCACTTAAGTAGATTCGTGACATTTGATTTCGCTGAACTTCTGTCTTTCCGTAGGAAATCCGAGACCTGCAGGCTCAGCTCCAGGAGCAACAGGTGCAAGTAGAGGTCGATGTCTCCAGACCTGACCTGACGGCCGCCCTGCGCGACATCCGCTCTCAGTATGAGAACATTGCAGCGAAGAACGTCAGCGAGGCTGAGGAGTGGTACAAATCCAAGGTAAAAACTAAGCAAGACGCCTTAGCACAGGTGGGAGAGGGCAGGCCAAAGCTAAAGAATTAAGATTTGGGGCAAAAGTGGAACATGATTCCCAGCAGTTGTGGCCACAAGTCAGGAAGGAGGCAGCTGGGTCCACAAAAAAAGAGACATGGCATTCAGGACAGAGGGCGGGCAGTGCTACACAAAGTAACGTAGCACTCAGAACAGAGGAAACTGAGGGTTCAAGAAGAGAGAGGCATCACATTCAGAGCAGAGGAAACTGAGGGTTCAAGAAGAGAGAGGCATCACACTCAGAACAGAGGAAACTGAGGGTTCAAGAAGAGAGAGGCATCACACTCAGAACAGAGGAAACTGAGGGTTCAAGAAGAGAGAGGCATCACATTCAGAACAGAGGAAACTGAGGGTTCAAGAAGAGAGAGGCATCACATTCAGAGCAGAGGAAACTGAGGGTTCAAGAAGAGAGAGGCATCACACTCAGAACAGAGGAAACTGAGGGTTCAAGAAGAGAGGCATCACATTCAGAACAGAGGAAACTGAGGGTTCAAGAAGAGAGAGGCATCACATTCAGAACAGAGGAAACTGAGGGTTCAAGAAGAGAGAGGCATCACATTCAGAACAGAGGAAACTGAGGGTTCAAGAAGAGAGAGGCATCACACTCAGAACAGAGGAAACTGAGGGTTCAAGAAGAGAGAGGCATCACACTCAGAACAGAGGAAACTGAGGGTTCAAGAAGAGAAGGCATCACATTCAAAGCAGAGGAAACTGAGGGTTCAAGAAGAGAGAGGCATCACACTCAGAACAGAGGAAACTGAGGGTTCAAGAAGAGAAGGCATCACACTCAGAACAGAGGAAACTGAGGATTCAAGAAGAGAGAGGCATCACATTCAAAGCAGAGGAAACTGAGGGTTCAAGAAGAGAGGCATCACATTTAGAACTGAGGAAACTGAGGGTTCAAGAAGAGAGAGGCATCACATTCAGAACAGAGGAAACTGAGGGTTCAAGAAGAGAGAGGCAGAACAGAGGAACAGAGGAAAATGAGGGTTCAAGAAGAGAGGCATCACACTCAGAACAGAGGAAACTGAGGGTTCAAGAAGAGAGAGGCATCACATTCAAAGCAGAGGAAACTGAGTGTTCAAGAAGAGAGAGGCATCACATTCAGAACAGAGGAAACTGAGGGTTCAAGAAGAGAGAGCATCACACTCAGAACAGAGGAAACTGAGGGTTCAAGAAGAGAGAGGCATCACATTCAAAGCAGAGGAAACTGAGGGTTCAAGAAGAGAGAGGCATCACACTCAGAACAGAGGAAACTGAGGGTTCAAGAAGAGAGAGGCATCACATTCAGAACAGAGGAAACTGAGGGTTCAAGAAGAGAGAGGCATCACATTCAGAACAGAGGAAACTGAGGGATCAAGAAGAGAGAGGCATCACACTCAGAACAGAGGAAACTGAGGGTTCAAGAAGAGAGAGGCATCACATTCAGAACAGAGGAGAGGCATCACATTCAGAACAGAGGAAACTGAGGGTTCAAGAAGAGAGAGGCATCACATTCAGAACAGAGGAAACTGAGGGTTCAAGAAGAGAGAGGCATCACACTCAGAACAGAGGAAACTGAGGGTTCAAGAAGAGAGAGGCATCACATTCAGAACAGAGTAGAGGCATCACATTCAGAACAGAGGAAACTGAGGGTTCAAGAAGAGAGAGGCATCACATTCAGAACAGAGGAAACTGAGGGTTCAAGAAGAGAGAGGCATCACACTCAGAACAGAGGAAACTGAGGGTTCAAGAAGAGAGAGGCATCACATTCAGAGCAGAGGAAACTGAGGGTTCAAGAAGAGAGAGGCATCACACTCAGAACAGAGGAAACTGAGGGTTCAAGAAGAGAGAGGCATCACATTCAAAGCAGAGGAAACTGAGGGTTCAAGAAGAGAGAGGCATCACACTCAGAACAGAGGAAACTGAGGGTTCAAGAAGAGAGAGGCATCACATTCAGAACAGAGGAAACTGAGGGTTCAAGAAGAGAGAGGCATCACACTCAGAACAGAGGAAACTGAGGGTTCAAGAAGAGAGAGGCATCACACTCAGAACAGAGGAAACTGAGAGTTCAAGAAGAAAGAGGCATCACATTCAGAGCAGAGGAAACTGAGGGTTCAAGAAGAGAGAGGCATCACACTCAGAACAGAGGAAACTGAGGGTTCAAGAAGAGAGAGGCATCACATTCAAAGCAGAGGAAACTGAGGGTTCAAGAAGAGAGAGGCATCACACTCAGAACAGAGGAAACTGAGGGTTCAAGAAGAGAGAGGCATCACACTCAGAACAGAGGAAACTGAGGGTTCAAGAAGAGAGAGGCATCACACTCAGAACAGAGGAAACTGAGGATTCAAGAAGAGAGAGGCATCACATTCAGAACAGAGGAAACTGAGGGTTCAAGAAGAGAGAGGCATCACATTCAGAACAGAGGAAACTGAGGGTTCAAGAAGAGAGAGGCATCACACTCAGAACAGAGGAAACTGAGGGATCAAGAAGAGAGAGGCATCACATTCAGAACAGAGGAAAAGTGCAAGGAGACAGAGACAGTGCGGAGGCAACTGAGGCCAAAAAAAGGAACATGGCATTCAAGATAGCAGCAACTGAGGCCTCAAGAATAAAGACATGGCATTAAGGACAGGTGCAACAGGGTCACAAGATGAGAGAAGAAGAAAGGCAGGTCATTCGGGGGAGAAAGAAGACAACTGAGGCCTCAATAAGAGAGATAGGGCAGTGAGGACAGAGGCAAATTCGGCTACAGCTGGATGATATCCAGGACAGAGGGCGGGCAACATGCGGCCACAAGAAGCAAGATATAGCATTGAGGACAGAGGCAGCTGGGGCTATAGGTAGAAAGGCCTGGCGTTCAGGACAGAGAGGTGGCAACTGATGCCGCAAGAAGTGAGATAAGGCATTGATGCCAGAGGCAGCTGGGGCTATAGGTAGAAAGGCCTAGCGTTCAGGACAGAGAGGTGGCAACTGATGCCGCAAGAAGTGAGATAAGGCATTGAGGACAGAGGCAGCTGGGGCTATAGGTAGAAAGGCCTGGCGTTCAGGACAGAGAGATGGCAACTGATGCTGCAAGAAGCAAGATGTGACATTGATGCCAGAGGCAGCTGGGGCTATAGGTAGAAAGGCCTAGCGTTCAGGACAGAGAGGTGGCAACTGATGCCGCAAGAAGTGAGATAAGGCATTGAGGACAGAGGCAGCTGGGGCTATAGGTAGAAAGGCCTGGCGTTCAGGACAGAGAGATGGCAACTGATGCTGCAAGAAGCAAGATGTGACATTGATGCCAGAGGCAGCTGGGGCTATAGGTAGAAAGGCCTAGCGTTCAGGACAGAGAGGTGGCAACTGATGCCGCAAGAAGTGAGATAAGGCATTGAGGACAGAGGCAGCTGGGGCTATAGGTAGAAAGGCCTGGCGTTCAGGACAGAGAGATGGCAACTGATGCTGCAAGAAGCAAGATGTGACATTGATGCCAGAGGCAGCCTGGGCTATAGGTAGAAAGGCCTGACGTTCAGGACAGAGAGATGGCAACTGATGCTGCAATATGCAAGATGTAACATTGATGACAGAGGCAGCTGGGGCTATAGGTAGAAAGGCCTAGCGTTCAGGACAGAGAGGTGGCAACTGATGCTGCAAGAAGCGAGATAAGGCATTGATGACAGAGGCAGCTGGGGCTATAGGTAGAAAGCCCTGGCGTTCAGGACAGAGAGATGGCAACTGATGCTGCAAGATGCAAGATGTAACATTGATGACAGAGGCAGCTGGGGCTATAGGTAGAAAGGCCTGGCGTTCAAGACAGAGAGGTGGCAACTGATGCTGCAAGAAGCGAGATATGGGATTGATGACAGAGGCAACTGGCGCTATAGGTAGAAAGGCCTGGCGTTCAAGACAGAGAGGTGGCAACTGATGCTGCAAGAAGCGAGATATGGGATTGATGACAGAGGCAGCTGGGGCTATAAGTAGATAGGTGTGGAGTTCAGGATGGGGAGGGGGTAACTGATGCCGCAAGAAGCAAGATACGGCATTGAGGACAGAGGCAGCTGGGGCTATAGGTAGAAAGGCCTGGCGTTCAGGACAGAGAGATGGCAACTGATGCTGCAAGAAGCAAGATGTGACATTGATGCCAGAGGCAGCTGGGGCTATAGGTAGAAAGGCCTAGCGTTCAGGACAGAGAGGTGGCAACTGATGCCGCAAGAAGTGAGATAAGGCATTGAGGACAGAGGTAGCTGGGGCTATAGGTAGAAAGGCCTGGCGTTCAGGACAGAGAGATGGCAACTGATGCTGCAAGAAGCAAGATGTGACATTGATGCCAGAGGCAGCCTGGGCTATAGGTAGAAAGGCCTGACGTTCAGGACAGAGAGATGGCAACTGATGCTGCAAGATGCAAGATGTAACATTGATGACAGAGGCAGCTGGGGCTATAGGTAGAAAGGCCTGGCGTTCAGGACAGAGAGATGGCAACTGATGCTGCAAGATGCAAGATGTAACATTGATAACAGAGTCAGCTGGGGCTATAGGTAGAAAGGCCTGGCGTTCAGGACAGAGAGATGGCAACTGATGCTGCAAGAAGCAAGATGTGACATTGATGCCAGAGGCAGCTGGGGCTATAGGTAGAAAGGCCTAGCGTTCAGGACAGAGAGGTGGCAACTGATGCCGCAAGAAGTGAGATAAGGCATTGAGGACAGAGGCAGCTGGGGCTATAGGTAGAAAGGCCTGGCGTTCAGGACAGAGAGATGGCAACTGATGCTGCAAGAAGCAAGATGTGACATTGATGCCAGAGGCAGCCTGGGCTATAGGTAGAAAGGCCTGACGTTCAGGACAGAGAGATGGCAACTGATGCTGCAATATGCAAGATGTAACATTGATGACAGAGGCAGCTGGGGCTATAGGTAGAAAGGCCTAGCGTTCAGGACAGAGAGGTGGCAACTGATGCCGCAAGAAGCGAGATAAGGCATTGAGGACAGAGGCAGCTGGGGCTATAGGTGGAAGGGCCTGGCGTTCAGGACAGAGAGATGGCAACTGATGTCGCAAGAAGCGAGATGTGACATTGATGACAGAGGCAGCTGGGGCTATAGGTAGAAAGGTCTGGCTTTCAGGACAGAGAGGTGGCAACTGATGCCGCAAGAAGCGAGATAAGGCATTGATGACAGAGGCAGCTGGGGCTATAGGTAGAAAGGCCTGGCGTTCAGGACAGAGAGATGGCAACTGATGCTGCAAGATGCGAGATGTGACATTGATGACAGAGGCAGCAGGGGCTATAGGTAGAAAGGCCTAGGGTTCAGGACAGAGAGATGGCAACTGATGCTGCAAGATGCGAGATGTGACATTGATGACAGAGGCAGCTGGGGCTATAGGTAGAAAGGTCTGGCGTTCAGGACAGAGAGATGGCAACTGATGCTGCAAGATGCAAGATGTAACATTGATAACAGAGTCAGCTGGGGCTATAGGTAGAAAGGCCTGGCGTTCAGGACAGAGAGATGGCAACTGATGATGCAAGATGTAACATTGATGACAGAGGCAGCTGGGGCTATAGGTAGAAAGGCCTGGCGTTCAGGACAGAGAGATGGCAACTGATGCTGCAAGATGCAAGATGTAACATTGATGACAGAGGCAGCTGGGGCTATAGGTAGAAAGGCCTGGCGTTCAGGACAGAGAGGTGGCAACTGATGCCGCAAGAAGCGAGATAAGGCATTGAGGACAGAGGCAGCTGGGGCTATAGGTGGAAGGGCCTAGCGTTCAGGACAGAGAGGTAGCAACTGATGTCGCAAGAAGCGAGATGTGACATTGATGACAGAGGCAGCTGGGGCTATAGGTAGAAAGGCCTGGCGTTCAGGACAGAGAGGTGGCAACTGATGCCGCAAGAAGTGAGATAAGGCATTGATGACAGAGGCAGCTGGGGCTATAGGTAGAAAGGCCTGGCGTTCAGGACAGAGAGATGGCAACTGATGCTGCAAGAAGCAAGATGTGACATTGATGCCAGAGGCAGCCTGGGCTATAGGTAGAAAGGCCTGACGTTCAGGACAGAGAGGAGGATTAAGGCTAGAAGAAGAAAGCTATTACCTTGAGGACAGAGGCCACTAGGGCTATAAGTAGAGAGGTGTGGCGTTCAGGATGCGGGGCAAATGAGGCCACAAGAAAAGTGATATGGCATTAAGGAGAGAGGTGTGTGGGGCTATCAAGGAGAGAGACATGGTCTTTAGGACAGAGAGAGGGCACAGAGGCCAGAAGAAGAGAGATAGGTCACTGAGGCAGAGGCAAATGGGGCTATAAGTAAAGAGGCATGGGGTTCAAGACGGAGGGGCACAAGAAGACAGATGTGGCACTGAGGACAGAGGCAACTGAGGCCTTCAGGAGAAGGAGCAACTGAGGCCATAAGAAGAGCGATACGGCATTGAGGATACAGGTAACCAGGGCTGTAAGTAGAGAGGCATGGCGTTCAGGATAGAAGAGAGCACAACTGAAGGCACAAGAAGAGAGATATAGCATTAAAGATGGAGGTGTAATGTTCAGGACACAGGGGAGAAACTAAGGCCACAAGAAGAGAGATATGGCATTGAGGATACAGATAACTGGGGCTGTAAGTAGAGAGGCATGGTGTTCAGGACAGAAGAGAGCACAACTGAAGGCACAAGAAGAGAGATATAGCATTAAAGATGGAGGTGTAATGTTCAGGACACAGGGGAGAAACTAAGGCCACAAGAAGAGAGATATGGCATTGAGGATACAGATAACTGGGGCTGTAAGTAGAGAGGCATGGTGTTCAGGACAGAAGAGAGCACAACTGAGGCCAGAAGAAGAGAGAAATGACCTTGAGCTCAGAGGCGCCTGGTGCAATAAGTAGAAATGCATGGAATTCATGTGAGATTGGCTCAACTGAAGTCAGAGATGAGAGATATGGCATTGGGGATACAGGTAATTGGGGCTATAATAGAGAAGTATAGCGTTTGGGATGGGGGAGGGCAACTGAGGCCACAGGAAGAAAGACATGGCTTTCAGGACCATGAGTGGCAACTGAGGCCACACAAAGAGAGATATGACATTCAGGGAAGCCAATTTAGTTATTTAGTATTGCACTGGGTATTAATTTCTTGGTATTTCCTGGCATTTATTTTCAGCACAGCTCTGTGCATTAATTTCTCAGTACAAACCTGGATATTAATTCCAAAATAGAACAATGAGTGTTAATTGCTCAGTACTGCACTATGCATTAAATCCTCAGTATTGATCCCGGTACACCCCGTGGCGTTAATTCCTCATTACAGCATGGATATGACTTTCTCAGTAGATCCCCGGGCATTGACTTCCCTCGTGGAAGGCGCGCCTCAGCAGCACCAGATTTTTCTTGTTACAATCTTTTTTCGATACCGTTGAATCATCGATGGCTTCACTTAGTACCTAGATAGCCGCACGCAGGCCGGGCAGGACCTAGGTACTCATGCCACACTCCTCTTCTTCTTCCTCAGGTGGCCGACATGACACAAGCCGCCCACAAGAACACCGACGCCCTCCGCCAATCTAAGCAGGAGCTGATGGAGTATAGGCATCAGATCCAGTCCTACACCTGCGAGATCGACGCACTGAAGGGCACCGTGAGTACAACCCGCCACACAGGCATCCGTTTTATCCTACTCATTGGGGTTCATGGATAGTAATACAGACTTCTCCTCCTACAGCAAGGAAGTCACTGCCAGGAAAATAACCTTCAAAAGTAAGGGCACAAACATGGAATGTACTGCCCTTACAAACTAGACAACCCCCTACCATACATAACTTTAAAACAAGCTTCAAGTCATCTTGTTCTTCACTATGCGAAGTTTTTCGAAGTTGCTGTTGCAAATAGCTTGATAAAAGAAGGTTTAAGGGACTTGGACAGGGATGACTCTATTCAGTCATTCCAGAATCCAGAAGGACCATCCAAGACCCCCCTGGCACCTTCTCATCCATTGGAGAAGGCAGCAAACTTTTCAGCAGCATGACTTTGTTTCCTCTTTCTTTCTAGAATGACTCCTTGATGCGCCAGATGAGGGAGCTGGAGGAGCGGTTCGCTGGAGAGGCCAATGGCTACCAGGACACCATCGGCCGCTTGGAGGATGAGATCCGCAATCTGAAGGAACAAATGGCCCGTCACCTTCGGGAGTATCAAGACCTGCTCAATGTCAAGATGGCGCTCGACGTGGAGATCGCAACTTACCGCAAACTTCTGGAGGGCGAGGAGAGCAGGTAACCTGGGGATTCTAGTCCAGGAAGCCTTATGTGAGGCAACACATCAGCCTCTTGCTCTTCATGCACAGAGGGGCCCCCGGTCATGACATGTCCTGAAGCTAACCTCAGGGCAGTGACAAGTCCTTCTAGCAGACTCTACACCAGAACATTCTCTACAGTTCACACTTAGTATACTTAGTATATACTTTTATCCAAAGACCCAAAATCAGTGCATTCTCAACAGTGGAAAAATGTTCTCGCTAAAGGACAGTGTTAAGTTCCAACAATATCACTTCAAAAGATGATTGGAAGAGTTTATTTGAAGCTTACAGCATAAGACCACCAACCTTTAGAGACAGCAATCTCCCAACTGACTGTCCCTTGTTCGAACCATAGAACCTCCAGGTGCACAGATTACTATGACATCACGAAGTGACATATATGATATACCACACGTAGCAACTTGATCCAAGCCACAATACATCTTCCCCCCTTACAATTTTCAATGCAATATACAAAAAACAAAAACCTATAACAAAAGAGTACAGAGATAATAACCAAGACCTACGAATAAGGCAAAAATGCATTGAAACAAAACAAATGAAACTTATAACATGTATAAACACATTGTATAATATTAAACCATGAGCTCGACACTCGTTGTTATCTAAAAGCTCATCCAATATATAGTCTTCATGCCAACCAAGTTTGAATGTCGTCCTTTTTGTCAGCAGTTCCTTAGTACAACCCGGGTCCTCAATTGTATGGTTTCCAGATTGCACACTTTGAAAAGTTGGATCTTCCACATTTATTAACTTGGTCATCTCCTGAATCCAAAATTGCAACATTTTTTTAATAGAAGTTATTACAAAAGGTCCCATGAATTCTGAACGTCCCTTCTTTATCATACCTGGTCCTTTCACCATTACTCTGCCACCCACTTCCCACCTTCTTTCTCGGACACAATTCTTTGAATCAAAACGTGCTTTATACTTGTCTTGGTGTTCCAATCTATGCAACACCAGACAGGGCTGGACTGGTAACCCACACCAGCCTTGGTAATTTTGACGGACCAGGCCCCCTGCTGCTTTTGTTACTGGGGGCCAATATAGCAGCACTGCTGCAAAACCGACCAGAGTAACAAAATCAGCCCCCACCCTTCCAGCCTCCCGGGGAAACGCCCGATGCCCGCTACGGCCAGTCGGATCCTGACACCAGATCTTCCTTAGAATGATGTTTATACTTGTCTTGGTGTTCCAATCTACGCAAAACCAGATCTTCTTTAGAATTATGTTCCCCTAATTCTGTGCTAAACTTTAACCAGACTGGGTTACATTTACAGTGAGGTTTCCTACCTCTAAATTAAGTAAATGCAGATATTGAAGTCACACTATTAGGCGTGACCCGATGTGGCCATCATGTTTCTCTCAACACATCTTTAAGGGATTTCATATTAAGAAGTGCATGCTGCGCACAGCTCTTCACTATCTTTTTCATACTCTCAGATAACCAATAGCTTGAGGCGAATAAAGAGCTGTCTTGAAATGCACTTTGGGCAGTTCCTTGAGAAAATCTCCCATTTCCTGGGACACAAACTGTACTCCATTATCGGTGATGAGACTTTTGGGAACACTTTCCCTAGAGAACTCCTCTTTCAAGAATTCAGTAACTGTCTTCGTATTTACAGAAGACACACATTTGGTGACTACCCACTTAGATGTGTAATCTACTAGTAATAGTACATACCATTCATCATGAGTCATTAGATCAAAGGGGCCAGCAATGCCCAAACCAAATTTAATCCAAGGCACTCCTGGAACATCAATCAATCAGTTCTTATAGAGCCCGGCTAATCACCCCTGGGGGTATCCAGGCACTGAAGTCTCACAGGTCTTAGTTGAAGAGCCAGGTCTTGAGTCCCTTTCTGAAGTCTGTGAGTGAGGGTGATATCTGCAGGTGGATGGGGAGGTCGTTCCAGAAATTGTCGGCAAGGTAGGAGAAGGAACGACTTCTGCTGTGGCTTTAGTGAATGCGGGGCATGTGCGCCAGAGCGAGGGAGGTGGAGCGTAGTTGTATGGCGAGCTGGTGGAAGTTCAGGGGGTGGTTGAGGTATGCTGGACCCTGGTTGTGGAGGGCTTTGTATGTGTGGGTCAGCATCTTGGACTGGCATCTCTTCTGGACAGGGAGCCAGTGATGCAGGTCCGTTTGGGGGGGTTGAGGATGAGTCTGGCTTCTACATTCTGTATGGTCTGGAGTCTCTTGAGGGGATCGGTGGTGATTCCAGGGTATGGTGCGTTTCCGTAGTCCAGCTGGTTGATGAGGAGGAGTTGCATGACCGCTTTCCTGGTGTTGATGGGGATCCATCTGAAGATCTTTCGGAGCATGCAGAGGGTGTGAAAGCAGGCGTATGAGACTGCGGTGACCAATGGTTCATGGTGAGTTTGCAGTCCAAGATGATGCCGAGGTTGCGAGCGTGGTCAGTAGCAGCAGGTGTGGGTCTGAGTTTGGGGGGCCACCACGTGGCATCCCACGGAGAGTTGTTGTTCCCGAAAATCAGCACTTCCGTTTTGTCGGTGTTGAGCTTTAGACAGTTGGTCCTCATCCAGTTGGCGACGCTCGTAATGCCGTTGCAGACGTTTGTTTTGGTGGTGGCAGGGTCTTCATTGAGTAAGAGGATGAGCTGGGTGTCGTCTGTATAGGAGATGATATGGAGTCCATAGGTTCAGATGATGTAAGCCAGGGGTGTCATGTAGATGTTAAACAGAGGGTAACTGAGAGAGGAGCCTTGGGGTACTCCGCAGATGATGTTCTTGGGCTCAGAGGTGAAAGGCGGTAGGCGGATTCTCTGGATGAGTCCTATGAGGAAGGATGCAATCTGCCTGGACGCTGACGTGGTGGAGTCTTCTGATGAGGGTGTGGTGGGATACGGTGTTGAATGCCTCTGAGAGGTCGAGGAGGCTCAGGGCCGCTGTTTCACCCCATTTGAGGAGAGTTCTGATGTTGCTGATTGCGGCGATTAGGGCGGTCTCGTTGCTGTGGTTAGCACGGAAGTCAGATTGGGAGGCGTCGAGTAGGTTGTTTCTTTCTAGGTGTTTGGTGAGCTGGTGGTTGATGGCTTTCTCAAGGACTTTGGCGGGGAACTGAAGCAGCAAAACGGGGCTGCATATTTTGAGTTCGCTGGGCTCGACGGAGGGTTTTTTCAGGAGGGGTCTGTCCTCTGCTGTTTCTATATGGTGGGGAAGGTGGCTGTTGTGAAGGATGCATTGACAAAGGAGATGAGTGCATTGCTGATTTATTTGTGTCCAAGGTTGAAGACGTGGTGGGGGCAAGGGTCCGTTTGTGCTCCGGAGTGGACAGAGGTTATGATGGCTGTGGTGTTTTGTGTGGTGAGAGGATTCCATGCGGTGCTGGGGTGACTGTGGGTGGTATCTGTTGGTGTAAGGAGGTTGTCAATGTCAGTGGACTGGGGATCACAATTGCTGTAGATGACGGATATCTTGTCGTGGAAGTTGTCCAACAGTGCATCGCAGAGTTCTTGGGAGGGGCGAATTTTGTTCTCTGTGGCTGAAGGGCAGGAGAACTCTCTCACAATGCTGAAGAGTTCCTTGGTTCTGCCCAATCAGGGGCATAGGAACAGTGTGAGTTTTTTTTCTCTTATCATTATTTGCACAATGTCAACAGTCTTTTACAACCCCTTCTACCTCATGATCCATCCCTGGCCACCAATACCATTCACGTAGTCTAACCTTTGCCATGTTCCTTCCTAAATGCCCTTCATGAGCCAAATTAATCAAATTTTCTCTCAAAACTCTTAGGGTACCACATGTTTTCCCTTGAATATTTTTCCTTCAGCAATGCTCAGTTCATCCTTAACACTAAAGAATCTGTCTAACGTGGACGGTAATTCTTTCTTGCCTGGCCACCCTTTCACAATGAAATCCTTCAATACCAGAAAATCTGAATCATTTGAATTGGTATTCAATCATTCTTTGTCATCCAAAGCTGGCTCATATACCCAACTCATGAATGTACTTTCACAATTATCTTCAGAACGAGGAATTGGCAACCTCGATAGACAGTCCGCCATAATATTTTTTTAACCTGGCACATACTCAACAGTAAAATTGTAACTGGACAATCCTTCTGACCACTGTCTAATCCTAGGGGACACATTTTCCATCTCTCTGCTCAAGAAGATACGAGTAAGTGGTCGATGACCTGACCTTACAATGAAAGGTATACCCCACCCAAAACATTTTAAGTGGAGAATTGCTCAATACATAGCTAACGCCTCTTGCTCAATAACAGAATACCAGTCTTAAGCACCCTTTAATGAGCGAGAAGCAAAAGCCACAGTCCTTAACTCCCCATTGACCACTTGAGTCAATACTGCACCTAAGCCTTTGATGCTGGCATCAGTTGATAGAATAGTTTTCTTAATAGCATCAAAATATCCCAAAGTTGGTAACTTTCCAATGTTACCTTTGATGCTCTTGAAAGCTTGATCAAATTCCTCAGCCCAACTGAACTGAGAACCCTTTTTTAGTAGCATCCTCAATGGCTGAGAAAGACTAGCAACATTTTGAATGAATTTTGAACAACATTCTGCTGAACCCAGAAATAAGCGCACTTGATCTTTATTTTCTGATTTGGGGGCCTGAACAGTACTGTTCACTAAATCATTTTTTGGACTTATACCTTCCCCTGAGATGGTGTGTCCCAAGTAAGTCCCAGTTGGTACCCTGAATTTACACTTCTCCTTTTTTATAACCAGCCCTGTATCTTGCAACCGCTTCAACACATTCCATAATATCCCATCATGCTCCTGTTGATCCTTGCCATAAACTAGTATGTCATCCTGAAATAAACAACACTTTGTCCAATCCTTCTAAAACTTTCTTCATGACCCTCTGGAAACAAGCTGCAGACGAGGCAAGACCAAAAGGCAAGCAAATGAACCTGAATGCTCCAAGAGGGGTCACAAATGATGTCAAAGGTCTAGAGTCAAGATGGAGCATAACCTGGGGGCAAGCAGAGGACAAGTCTATCACACTGAATACTTTAGCGTCTTTTATTAATGTAAACGTTTCAGAAATGTTTGGTAATGGCTGTCTGTCAAGTGAGATGTACTTGTTCAATCCCCTCAGATCAACACACATTCAAATCTCTTTACCACCATCCTTGGAAGCCAACACTATGAGAGCCAACCACCCAGAACACTCTATCTCTTCAATCACACCTCTCTTTTAATTTTTTTATTTCTTGCTCTAACGATGCCAGCATCACAAGAGGAACCTTCCTCACTTTAGATACACAAAGCACTGCACCATTCTTCAGAACAATCGTATGTTTAAAATTTCTCAGTAATCCCAAATCATTACCAAATACTTTAGGAAACTTTGAAAAAATTTAATCCTGTAACTCCTCCTTTGCCATTAATAACACTTTCTATTTAGTTTTGGGATTTAGTGTTATCCCCATGTCCCTTTGATGTCTCAACCCAAAAGGATATCACCCCTTTTTGCCACATATACTTTTGCCACTGTTTAACGATCAGCAAACTGAATCTTCATTACAGAATATCCCAACATTTCATACCTCCATACCCAACAGGATTTATGTCCGGGGTTTGTAATGTGATTTCTTCATTTCAAAATATTAAGTCCCAATTTTTGTCATCAATCATAGTATATAGTGATCCTGAGTCAGCAAGTACAGATATTCTTTTCCCACCAACTACAATGTCACATTCTGGTATTTCAATGGGATTGGTTTCCACCAACCCATCATTTCCCACACTTAACACAAATTTCTCTTCTTCCACACAATTCACACCCTGTTGTTTAATCCCTCTGCACTCACAAGCATAATGCCCTTTCTTGACACATTTTTTTGCAAAACTCAAATCTCACAAAACATCCCGGACTATTGGAAAGATGTCCCTCACTACCACATCTAAAACACTTCTTCCCTCCATTTTTAGTTAACACAGAACTATAATTCTGGGAAGATTCTTTTTTAAAAAAAAATCTTCCCATTCCTTACTCTTGGTTCCAAACTTTTGTCACCATCCTTATCTGTGTTCCTGCTAAACCTTATACTTCATTCACTGTTCCGTCCAATCCCAAAATGTCCTTCCCTTTCTCATCACGCATTTCACGTACCCACATGCTTGTGTTTTCCATGCCCTCGACTATTGCTGCTGCGCCTCTCAAATTCGGATTCTTCGCAAGTAGCTTCTCCTGAACTTTAACATAATTTGTGCACCTCCCTATTTGATCTCTAACCAGGGAATCAGTAAGATGATCAAAGTCACATGTACGAGCCAATGTTTTTAAAGCCGCAACATAACTGCCAATTTTTCTCTTGTTTCCCTTGCATCCTCGTAAAAAACTTGTGCCTCTCCAGCACCACATTAATTTGCAAGCCAAAATTATTTTCCAACATTATTACTGACATATCATAAACATTGTTGGGTTCGCCTTCACCTTGCCCCATGTTAATTTTGTCACGACTTTCGTATTCAATTCTACCCTCAATACCCAAATTATTTAATAAAATGGCCTGTTTGCGAACAGCAGAAAACGTTTCACTCCCAATAGCACATGAATATGAAATTAATATTTGTTTACACCTTTTTCAAGGCAGGAACGGTTCACCTTTATCAGAAAGAAAATGGAGAGGCTCAGACATGTTGGTGTTTGACATAATGTCTAATACCCAAAACTACCAACAAATAACTACCATATACAGTACCAATGTCTCTCATATATATCACTGCCAGTTTAATCTGAGTAAAAAAAAAAAAAAAAGAATTATACCAGGCTACTCACACTACCATTACTCATGTTCTTTCATTCCAAAGTAATAAGGTGTATGCATCACCGTGATATCAGAGTGTGCGATAAGTAACCTTCGTTACTGAGGTGCGCGCATCACCAAAAACCTGTAATATAGGATGTCCGCAGTAGCACGTGTGTTGTGCGCGTCACTGCGATAGCAGAAATGCCCACAAAAGGAGTTCAATTCCTTTGAGCGCGTTAGGTGTGCGCATCACCGCATATGCTGGAGTGAGCAAAGAGTGGTTCACTTCCTCTTAACCACGTTACCAGCTAAACATCAGGTGTGTGCATCACTGTCATTGGAGGAGTTTCACTTCCATCAAAATGTAATAATGTCTAATCCCAAGATGGCCACCACATCACGGTCTAGTTGATGTTCACGCTGTGATGCTCCTATTTGTTCCACGTCAGGTACGCATTCTGTGGTCTGGCTGCAAGACACACAGCGTTCCACTCCCCTCAATAATAGCTACAATGTTCCGTCATCTGCTTCTTCACGGCAGGTGCTCTTGTCCCGCTGCATTCTATTACAACATCAGTTCTCAGATTCCATTGATGTAAAAATTTGCTCTTTGACCTACGTTGGGAGTAGACCTCACCCTAAGTAGCTGCTCCTGGTCTCCTTAATCCACCATGAGCGTTGTCTTCTGTCACTCCAGCTCCCACGCTATACTTTTTGTCGCTTCCACCACCATCAGCTAGGATAGCGCTTGTCACAGGTAAGGTACACACTGCTAATTGTGGGGTTTTCTTCTTAAGGATTCACACACAGGTTCCTGAATAAATTTGAGGTTGGTGGTCAATCCTTCTTCTTGGGCCAAAACAATAGGCCGTCATTGCCAATGTTAAATTCCAGCAATGATACCACTTCAAAAGATGATTCGAAGAATTTATTTGAAGATTACAGTATAAAACCACCAAACATTAGAGCCAGTGAACTATCTCCCAACCGACTGTCCCTTGTTCAAACCCAAGAACCTCCAGGTGCATAGAATGCTATGACATCCCGAAGTGACATACATGATATTCCACACATAGCAACCTGATCCAAGCCCCAACAGACAGTCATATTAATACCTTCTCTGTAGCTCACACCAGATTAGTGAAAACGACCCCTGTAAAGAAACCACAGATTAAAAGATTCCCTACTGTTCACACCAGGGTGGTGTTAATATTACATGTATAGGAGGATATATTAAGAGATACCCTGCTGCTCACGTCAAGGTAGTGTTAATATTCCATGTATAGGAGACTACAGTAAGAGATCCCCTGCTGCGCGCGCCAGGCTAGTGTTAATAATACATGTATAGGAAGCTACAGTAAGAGTTCCCCTGCTGCGCGCGCCAGGCTAGTGTTAATATTATATGTGTAGGAGGTTACTGTAAGAGATACCCTGCTGCGCGCGCCAGGCTAGTGTTAATATTATATGTGTAGGAGGTTACTGTAAGAGATACCCTGCTGCGCGCGCCAGGCTAGTGTTAATATTATATGTGTAGGAGGTTACTGTAAGAGATACCCTGCTGCGCGCGCCAGGCTAGTGTTAATATTATATGTGTAGGAGGTTACTGTAAGAGATACCCTGCTGCGCGCGCCAGGCTAGTGTTAATATTATATGTGTAGGAGGTTACTGTAAGAGATCCCCTGCTGCGCGCGCCAAGCTAGTGTTAATATTATATGTGTAGGAGGTTACTGTAAGAGTTCCCCTGCTGCGCGCGCCAGGTTAGTGCTAATATGATATGTGCAGGAGGTTACTGTAAGAGATCCCCTGCTGCTCGCGCCAGGTCAGTGTTAATATCAGATGTATAGGAGGCTATTTTAAGAGTTCCCCTGCTGAGCGCGCCAGGCTAGTGTTAATATTATATGTGTAGGAGGTTACTGTAAGAGATACCCTGCTGAGCGCGCCAGGCTAGTGTTAATATTATATGTGTAGGAGGTTACTGTAAGAGATACCCTGCTGAGCGCGCCAGGCTAGTGTTAATATTATATGTGTAGGAGGTTACTGTAAGAGATCCCCTGCTGCGCGCGCCAAGCTAGTGTTAATATTATATGTGTAGGAGGTTACTGTAAGAGTTCCCCTGCTGTGCGCGCCAGGCTAGTGTTAATATTATATGTGTAGGAGGTTACTGTAAGAGATACCCTGCTGCGCGCGCCAGGATAGTGTTAATATTATATGTGTAGGAGGTTACTGTAAGAGATACCCTGCTGCGCGCGCCAGGCTAGTGTTAATATTATATGTGTAGGAGGTTACTGTAAGAGATACCCTGCTGCGCGCGCCAGGCTAGTGTTAATATTATATGTGTAGGAGGTTACTGTAAGAGATACCCTGCTGCACGTGCCAGGCTAGTGTTAATATTATATGTGTAGGAGGTTACTGTAAGAGATCCCCTGCTGCGCGCGCCAAGCTAGTGTTAATATTATATGTGTAGGAGGTTACTGTAAGAGTTCCCCTGCTGTGCGCGCCAGGCTAGTGTTAATATTATATGTGTAGGAGGTTACTGTAAGAGATACCCTGCTGCGCTCGCCAGGCTAGTGTTAATATTATATGTGTAGGAGGTTACTGTAAGAGATACCCTGCTGCGTGCGCCAGGCTCGTGTTAATATTATATGTGTAGGAGGTTACAGTAAGAGTTCCCCTGCTGCGCGCGCCAGGCTAGTGTTAATATTATATGTGTAGGAGGTTACTGTAAGAGATCCCCTGCTGCTCGCGCCAGGTCAGTGTTAATATCAGATGTATAGGAGGCTATTTTAAGAGTTCCCCTGCTGCGCGCGCCAGGCTAGTGTTAATATTATATGTGTAGGAGGTTACTGTAAGAGATCCCCTGCTGCTCGCGCCAGGTCAGTGTTAATATTAGATGTATAGGAGGCTATTTTAAGAGATCCCCTGCTGCTCGCACCAGGTTAGTGTTAATATTATATGTGTAGGAGGTTACTGTAAGAGATCCCCTGCTGCTCGCACCAGGTTAGTGTTAATATTATATGTGTAGGAGGTTACTGTAAGAGATACCCTGCTGCGCGTGCCAGGCTAGTGTTAATATTATATGTGTAGGAGGTTACTGTAAGAGATACCCTGCTGCGCGCGCCAGGCTAGTGTTAATATTATATGTGTAGGAGGTTACTGTAAGAGATCCCCTGCTGCTCGCGCCAGGTCAGTGTTAATATTAGATGTATAGGAGGCTATTTTAAGAGATCCCTGCTGCTCGCACCAGGTCAGTGTCAATATCAGATGTATAGGAGGCTATTTTAAGAGATCCCCTGCTGCTCACACCAGGTTAGTGTTAATATTATATGTGTAGGAGGTTTCTGTAAGAGATCCCCTGCTGCTCGCGCCAGGTTAGTTAGAAAGCTCTCTGTGCAAGATCCCCAGATTAGGATACTTCCTGAAGCTCACACTAGAGCTGCTAATACAGTTGATCGACAGTGGCACACACCAGAACAGTGAGAATATTCATCTAAAATAGCCCAGAGCAAGACATCTCCAACTCCTGACACTATAAAAGGTGGCCTTAATAGGACATTCTGTACTGTTATGAAGTTCAATCACCGGAACCTAGAGTAGGACCCCCCCAAAAGCTCACTCTGGGGCAGTGATGAAATCCAGTCCAAAGGAGCCCAATTTAGGACATACTAGTAACTCTAACTAGGTTACTAGGACCTGGATTCATTCGTACTAGTGAGGATGCTGTCATGTCCCAGTATACCACATCTCATGATTTTTATCTCTTTTCCTGAAGGGTCACCTTGCCAATCCAGACCTTCTCTGCGCTCAACTTCAGAGGTAAGTGCTTTTGCTATCATGAGCAATGAGGTACACCAGGAATACACCCAATCCCTTCCTAGACTACTGCCACATCCACACAGGCATCTCTAGAAAGGGTCCAGATGGGGCCCGTGCCCCAGATGTTTGTCCTGGCCCTTACTTGTGCCCCACCACCACAACTGCTGAATGTGCCAGGAAGCAGCATTGAAAAGCAAACAAGCACTACACTTGCCATACACAGTAGTTTGTCGACCGATTGCTTGAGATAACACAAGTATATATATATGTATATATATATATATATATATATATATGTAACCAATTTGCCGAAGCAAAACGCCCAGAAGCTTGAGGCCGCACACAACTGCAGGTGAGTCACAAACTCTATTTAAACCAAGCAGGCAGCTTAACATCCCTTTGAAGTCCATGGCCTGACGCGTTTCGATGCCGCTGTTTGCATCTCCTCAGAGGCCGTGTCAGCGGAGGTAATTTATGGCTACCGCATTTCCCCTGCGTGTTTGTGATTGGTGGGCTTTCAGTGCTCCTCCCTTGGTGGAAGTTCATTTTCAAATGCACGCTGGGATATGAGGTCTCATTTTGCCCAATAACGCCCTCTGGTGGGTTACCTCCGCTGCAGCTAGTTGTGGACAATTATTCTCGGCCCTCCATTGAGCTTTGGATGATACTCTGCCGGCTTCTGGGCGTTTTGCCTCGGCAAATTGGTTACATATATATATATATATATATATATCTATATATATATATGTATATATATATATATATATGTATATATATATATACATATACATATATATATATATAGTCCAGAAATGCTCCATTTTTTTGTGCTGTAATATATATATATATATATATATATATATATATATATATATATATATATATATATTTCCCAGTGGTTATAGTTCGGACCATGTTTCTATGGGAAATGGATTTTTAGTTTTCTAATAACTTTGAACGTTGGCGCCGTTTGACAAATCTTCACAAAACTTTCCAAAGAGAAGTCTAATCCACCTCAGCTCCTTCCTTGAATGTTTTGGGGTGATCTGTCAAGCGGGGGCTGAGAGAAAAGAGGGGGGGTTCCAAAAAGTGTTTTTCCCATTCAATTTTCCATAGGAAAATTAGACACAGCTGCAGCTTAACAAAATTACTTCAAATGTGGCAGACAGCTAGATCTTGATCTAGAAAGCTTGCTGTTTGTGATCTGGTGTAAATTTCTTCAGTAGTTTTTGAGAAATTAAGGTTTAAAATCTAAACATAAGATCTAATTGGCTGCCTCCACATCTGTAAAGATGTGGAGGCAGCCATTTTAGGACCCGGGGACTCAGTCCCCTTTCCTGTAAAAAGACCCCCTGGGGCCAAAAACACCTATATTTTATTTTTATCTGTACTGCGGATCAACGAAGGATCCACAGATCTGTGGTAGTGGTAAATAGAACAAGCATTGGCATAGCCAATAGGTCTCGCTTTTGGGACCTTATAAGTATTTAGTTATGCTGCACAATATCCTTGGTGCTACAACATCAACTGTTGCATGGCTAAACACTTATAAGGTCCCAAAGGCGAGACCTATTGGCTATGCCAATGCTTGTTTCAGATTCTCCTGGCGTTTGGAAATTAAACTCATATCATTACAGTACCCTGGATTCTGTTTATATTGACACCTGCACAGAAAACCGTTTTCACCAAGTTTACTGTTGTCTACTGCTGTGAGTAGCAGTGAAGAAAATCACACTTTATGGCAGAAACTGTCTACTCGCTGAGTCCATTTATCACTCCAGGTCTTCATTAGATATGTGCCTTTGAGACCAGTGTTTTAACAAATGATTCTCGGGGATGCTGCGCATAAGCATGAGTGTGGCTGTTGTTTTAGTGAATGCACATGTATAATAAGTGAGGAGAGCAAGTTAGACCTTTCAGTGCGTCTGGACACACGCCTTCAGAGACCTGAATATTTTCGAAATTTGCAAAGAGCGATGTGTTTGGCTTCATGGTGACAGGCTTGAATCCTAGTGGGTCCACTTAACCATTTATCCTTCAGAGGTCTGACAAACTTAGTGCATTGAGTTGGGTAATTGTAAACGTCTGTTATTTAATTTAACACCAAGACACCCGAAGATGAACATGCGCTTTACGTTATAACACAGCCTTCTACCAGCCTATTTAACTTTTCGTTTGAACTAAGCACGTCCTTTTGTAATGTAACGGGTCCTGTTGTGAAACGCTCTTACACCTTCGGGTAAAGTTTGCGCTATATAAAAAAGCATAAATACATGCAAAATGCTGCAGCCTAACATGTCACAAGTCCTGTTGTTGCCAGGCTTTATGGACCTTAGTAGTTGCTCTTTAACTTGATTTTGTAGCATGTTGAGTTCTGCTTCCCGAAATATAACAACATTCCGATCATGTGATCAGGGTTTTCACAAAAGTTGGTCAGAAAAACAAGAGCTTTGCGTGTAAACGTAGTCGAGGATCATCGACACAAACGAGGTGATCGTCAATGGTAATAGAAACAGGAGCCAGACTATGCAACCTTTCCATGCTACTGATTTAATAGCCAGTGTAATAGGGATGCGAAAGGTTATTTTTTTTTTAAATAACGCTTTTAGAAAAAAATATATGTTACAGTTATTTACAAGTTATAGGATTATAACGATTGGCAAATCGAAGCGTGTCACTTTCATTGTTAACAAGAGAGGAGCGGGGGCGAGCGAGCGCGGCAGCCTGCAGAGCTGACCAGACGCTCGTGCGTCATGGCCTTTTTCCCCGTACGCCCAGCATGTGTTTCCAATTATCGCGCCCGCGTCTGGGCACGATAATTGGAAACACATGTCTGCCGCGCGCGTAACCGCAGGTAAAAGGCCATGACGCACGAGCGTCTGGTCAGCTTTTCAAACTCCCTAACTATAAGTCTCGCAGAGCAGCGCTTGCGCGCTACTCGAGGCTCGACCTAAAAAGGAGCAAAATTCATCCTTTTTAATTTTATGCCCACTGGGATGGACCAGGGAGTCAGCACAAACTTGGTTTTAGGGAGGGGACATTTGGTGCATCCGTGAGTCATTTTTAGGTACCGGGGACCCCATCCTTGGGGGCCAATTTTCTTTTTAGTGGGAGAGGGGTGCATGGTCCACCTCTTCAAGCCATTTTAGGCCCCAGGCACCCCAACCACAGAGCCAAATTTATTTTTTAGGAGGGAGTGGGCATGCACCCCCTCTTAGCCATTTTTAGGACCTGGGGGACACCATCCCTCAGGACTGATGCACTTTTTTAATTGGGGAGGGCGCTTGAGGCTCCCCTTCCCAAGCTATACTAAGGATCGGCCATAATATGACATCCTATGCTGCCATCGGACCCCATACCCCGGGACACAGCTCTTCCCTGCCTGGGAGAGTGTGGGCAGGGAATACAAATTTAATTCCCTGTCCACACTCTCCCAGGCAGGGAGCACAGCTTTGCTTCCAATCAGTGGGAGCAGAGAAAAAAAGCTGCTCCAGACAGGTGAAACCAAAGCGTCAGAGCTGGCTCCCACTGCACACAGGATGGGTGCTGGCTTGGGAGTTGGCAGGGGCTGCGTGGGTCATGGGCTTCCTCCTGCGGCTCCAAACAATAAAGAAAGTATGTGGGTGCACTGTTTAAAAAGAAAATGTTCAGCTCCAACCTGGTTGCTGACTGGGGTGCCGGCAGGGCCGCTGGGGCCTTGGTATACCCCTGTGGCCCCCAAACTTAAAAAAAGATATGGATGCCCCGGGTTGGCAACAGGGCACTCATGGTTAAAAGAAAAATGGCTGGCTCCCGCCAGGGTGCTGGCTGGAGAGTCGGCAGGGGCAATGGGGGCTTGGGGCTTCTCCCATGGTCCGAACATTAGAAAACAAGGCATGAGTGCCCTTGGTGGACACCTGGGCACCCGCGGTAAAACAATGTTCAGCTCCCACTGGAACTCAGTAAGGGTGCTGGCTGGCCTCAGGGGCCTTGGGACTTTCCCGGATCCCCACAGTTAATATAAAGTGTGGGTGTCCCAGATCGGACCGGGGCACTCCAAAAAAAAATAATAAACAAAAAAAAACAAGAATAATAAACGAGCGGCAGGAGCCACTCATTTATTATTCACTGCTCCAGGCCCATAATGACCTGCGAGGGCTTTTTAATTATATTTTTTGATCCTGGTAGTGCCCCTAGAAGGGGCAGGGGCACCACCAAGAAGCATTTTTTTTATGTTGTGGAGGGCTGCAGGCAGAGCAGCAGCCCCCCCAGCAACATAAAAAACACAGTAAGTGCCCTGGGTTATTGAATCCATGACCCTAGGAGAGCTGCTGTTATTTTTGAAGCCCTCTGAGATGGAGCTGTATGCTCGCCAGCTGGGGTTCAGGAATCCCTTGCAATATGTTCTATGGCTACATTTTGTGGCAAGAAAAATGTTAAAAAAAGAATCAAAGACATGTTTATGGTTTAAAAAAAATATATTTAAAATAATTTGTGACAATAAATAATATTAAATAATGCAATGTGTGTTTATGAAATAATTGGCGACTTTTTGACAAAGTAAATAGGTTTACTTTATATATGTTGATGTGCTCACCTCCTGATTAAGTCAATAGGCCTCCCTTGTATATTTATAATTTTTTTTTAAAAAGACAGTTGGGCGCTGGCAGGGCTTGGCCACAGGCCAGTTCCAGCGCCTAATCCCATTCCATTCAGCTGCACATTGTGGGGGATTTGGCGCCCAACCCCACGCCGTTTGGCTGTGTGCGGTGGAGGGTTTGGCACACCCACGCTGCACACAGTGGGCTTGGGTGCCCGCGAAGGGCTGCGTGGTGATGAACAACTCACTTTACGTTAAAAAAAACATAGCAATTCACTGAAAGAAACAATGGTTACAGTAAGTTATAGTTAGGAATTGAAATATCTAACTTTACATTAAAAAGAACCTTTGCAAATTACTGAAAAAAAACAAAGGTTAAAGGGTCATTATAGTTAGGTGAAAATGTCAGTTAAACCTAATGATTTAAACTAATTGAACCACTGAAATTCACCAGTTATAGTTACCTCAAATAACTATAGCTTGTGCCCTAAAGTAACTATACCTTGCGCCCTCGCCATGCCCTGCTAATTAACTCACACATTACATCACTCATGACATGTTCTATGACATCACTGATAACATTGCTGCAACAGTTGAAATTACGTCATTGATAACAAAACTGTGCATGGCAGGGGTGCAAGTTATAGTTAGTTTAGGGCACGAGTTATAGTACTTGAGAAATGTCACTGGCGACATAATGTTTTGAACTAAAAAAGCCACATATATTCCCCAGTTATAGTTAGCAGCTCTAACTTTAACTTGCGCCCCCTACAGGCACTGCTTATGACCTCACATATTACATCACTCATGGCATGTTCTATAACATCATTTATGACATCACTGATGATAACTATATATAAATATATATATACACATATATATACATATATATATATATTCCAACGAAGGTGTCCGCCATATGCCGCACGCCTGCCCGTGTGTGCCGGTGCCTGCCGTGGTAGCGGTCAACCACAAATTTCAAACAACTGTTCAAACCCAAAGGAGTGAGGCGGCACACAGTCCTGATGTTACGAGTGTTTAATCGCTCAAAAAAACAACGCGTTTAAGCCGTAAAAGGCCTTTGTCAAGAGACGTCACTGCATGTCGGTGGGTTTTGCAAGGCCAGTGCAGGGGTTGTTTCCTCCTCAGCATCATATTCTTACGTTGATGTGGATGAGGTACTAGAGTTTAGGACAGTGAAAGCAAAGCATTTGGCTCCTTTGGGTGATGTCTTTAGTCCCCTGTGTCGAGCACCTTGGTGGGTTGGCCGGTCGGAGGGCTGTGTCTGCTAAGCATTTTAAGTGGCCTCAAATGTTTTGATTCTGGAGCCTGCTTGAAGAAGTAGTGAACGGAGTACAGACTGTAACACTGACCTTGCGCAGAGCTTTTGAGCTCATTGAGTCAGTTGGTGCGCTTGTAGTGAGTACTGGTGTATCCCGGAGCTGATGTAAGTACCATGGTGAGTCTCAGTGCTAACGATCTTTCTCTCTCAGCAGAAACCAGCCCGGACCAACGCTCTGCCGAGGTTCACACAAAGAAAACAGTAATGATCAAGACTATTGAGACTCGTGATGGAGAGGTACGTGTGCTGCCACCTGGGGTGGGATAGTGGAAAGGGTACCCAGAGAGCAAGCTGTAACCAACTCTTCTGATGTCCAGGCCCCTGGGTGTTAGGACATGGGAGGCGTTTCTCAGTAGATGTCACCCCTTGGCCACTACTTAAGCCTACATGGCATTGTGCTATGACTGTGGCCTTAAAGGTCACTGGAGTAGAAAGGGCGTCGGTAGAAAAACATATAAACCCTTATGCTGCCCACCCTCCCACCCCCCGAGTGTTAGAACATGCGAGGTGCATCAGTAGGAAATCATTACCACTACTTAAGCCTATCTGGACTTCTAACAGTGGCTTTGAAGGCAATGGAAGGAGAAAGAGTGTCTGTAGAAAAACACATAAGCCCTCCTGCTGTCCATTATTTGGAGTCCTGGGACGCAGGAGGGTAAGAGCATTGGACAGGGCACATGGACTCCTGGGACGCAGGAGGGTAAGAGCATTGGACAGGGCACATGGACTCCTGGGACGCAGGAGGGTAAGAGCATTGGACAGGGCACATGGACTCCTGGGACGCAGGAGGGTAAGAGCATTGGACAGGTCACATGGACTCCTGGGACGCAGGAGGGTAAGAGCATTGGACAGGGCACATGGACTCCTGGGACGCTGGAGGGTAAGAGCATTGGACAGGGCACATGGACTCCTGGGACGCAGGAGGGTAAGAGCATTGGACAGGGCACATGGACTCCTGGGACGCTGGAGGGTAAGAGCATTGGACAGGGCACATGGACTCCTGGGACGCAGGAGGGTAAGAGCATTGGACAGGGCACATGGACTCCTGGGACGCAGGAGGGTAAGAGCATTGGACAGGGCACAAGCACCGCTGGCCTCACTGCCTTCTCCGAGAGCCCACTTGCTGTGCCAAGCTCCATGTCTGTCTGTAACAAGATGCAGATGCCATGCTAATATTGCTCTTCATTGGTGCATTAGAAAGCAAAGCTTCTACATACCACAACCAGGCGTAACTGCAGCACCAATGAACTCAGCCATCAGATATCTCTTCATTTTATTTCAATAAAGATCACAACTAGTGAGAAGTGAGCTACTGATTTGCCCAACTTTTTACTACTGGCCACAGTATTCGCTTGGCTATTGCCACTCGATGCATTATAGGAGCTAAATATATTCTCAGGGCATGTAAACAGAGGCTGCAGAGCTAGTTTTCCATGGAGCACCTATCATCACGCTTCTAGGCTCACAGTCTGGCCTGATCACAAACCCTGGTGATGGATGGCCCTCACTGAACCTTGCGCTGTGAATCGCACCTACCGGACGCTGGCGCAACCACAGAAGCTATGCCCTAGTGCAACAGACATCCGGGTCAAAGCTAGTTTCTTACATATGGCGTGGAAACGTCCATTGGCTGGGGGATTTTGGAAAGAAATACTATGGGAGGTGACCCTGAAGTCTGCTTACCTGGGTTAATAGTAAAAAAGTCAAGTTGTGTTGCAGATTTATAGATCTGGAACCTTTTCTCTCCAAGCAACAAACAAATATGAATGAAAGGCCCTCAGAACCACCAAATACTGAAGACTTAAGATCAGAATTGATTAAACGGGCAACAGCTGAGAACAAAGCATTAACCAAACTGCAGAGGGGCAGGAGTGGAAGACTGAAATCTCGCAGTTGGACATTGTGTTCTTCCAGACCTTAGACTCCCTGAGTTGACAGTATTGAGCGGGAGGCGGTGATCTGCCTCGAATATGTCTAACAAGGATAGATCCATGGGTTGCACGAGTACAGACTCATGAACTACAGTAACAGTAACCAGTGGGCCCCGGACGAGCCTGGGCACATGAGGGGTTATATCACTGCTAGTGCCCAGATGACAAGATTCACCCATTTGATGATGAGATAACCGAAATGGGGTATCCAATCAGGACAGAATGTGAAAACGTGCCCCGTGGCTGTTGTATGTCTGACCCGATCTCCTCTCTTTTCCTAGCTTGCGATGAGTTGTTACTCTATGCAATGACTGTTAAGTTGGTTTACAATATGTTAATACTATGGTTTGAGGTAAAGTGTATCCCAGGAATGTATTTATGACAACCACTGGTGGAGGTTGAACATGCTATATCTAATGTGATAATTAACTCTTAACTATCAAAAGCACACGCAGTGAAGGCTCTCAACTCTTCGTGTAGTTTGTCCAACCTTTGCTTCTCACATCCCGTGACCCCAGATCCTCAAATAAGCAAGAATCCTAGGACTAGTTCATGTTGGCTTCCAGAGGGACTGCTGTTAGCTCTTCTTTGGGGGGACAATATCTCTGGAGCAGCCTCCAGTTTCAATCACTGACAGTCTCTCTCAACCTGTTCTTGCTCCAGGTGGTCAGCGAGGCATCTCAACAGCATCACGAGATGCTCTAATAGTGCAGTCGGCAGGCACACCGACCGGCAACGGATGCGCGCACAGCTCCAGCACAACTCACCAGCTCTGCCTGCAGACCGGATTCCGTACACCCGCTGGGAGCTTCAGAACCAGCCAGTCACCGAAGAATGTCAGAGACTCTGGGACAGGTCCCAGCCTCCACCTGTGTCCAACCCTTTGTTTTATAATTGCTATGTTTTTCCACCAAACCTCAGTGAGGATCATTGCTTTCTGTGTTTGTGTCATAGGTAGACTTTTCTCCTGCCATCCTGTCACCCTGCTCTTTTTAGAAATCATTTCTTGGCTTTAATGTTCTGTAGCAGGTGCCCGCTCTGCTCACCAGCATGGACACTACTCTGACATACTGTTCAGACTCAACATATGCCACATGACCTCCTGTGACACAAGATGGCCCTTCCCAACAAACTATGGGTCTGATTTACAGCTTGCAGATGGATTACTCCATCTGAAAGGTGATGGATTCCCTGTCAACCTTATTACAAGTGTCGCAGGATATAATGCACTAGTAATAAGGCGGTCGGGATATCCGTCATGTTTGCGATGGAGAAACCCATCTGCCAAACACTAAATCAGGCCCTAAAGCTAATAAATTGGGTCTTGAAAAACACATGGACATTGAGTCGAATAAGGCCTTGCCAACTGCTTCAGAGAGGAACGAGGAAGATTGGCTTCAGATGGGTAACTTTCCACTGCTCAAACAAACCCCCTCTTCATTTGTTGACCTTCCCTTTCCTCAGTCTGCCGGTTGCTCCAAACACTTTACAGCTGGGAGGAGCTTGAAGATGGGTTTTTAACTGCATGATGTCTGGCATTGCCACAGTCAACATGATCACCTCCTATAAATGCAAGGCCTGTCTCAGGCAAAGGAGCGTGGGTTTGATCTCTGGTATGGCAGTAGCGTGCAGTATCCGTGCAACATGTTTTCTAGAAGCAGTTTCTGGAGGGGGTCATGGCAGGCAAGGTGTGGTGTGTAAAGACAGTATCCCTCATCCTATTATGTCCACCACAGGTAAAAGGTGAAAGGAAAAGTGGATGACCCCTGGTTTATTTGCAGGAGGATAGAGAAAGGACATAGGGGCAATCAACCCATAAGGAAGCTGGCCCCAGTGCATAACAAGCAATTGTACGTGGCCCGAGCAGTATGGCAGGCAGCGCTGGGATCCTGCACACCTACACGGCTCCAGTGACGAAGGCAGCACTGCACACGCATCATCCACACTGGGCTGAGTGGCGTAGCTCATGGCTACTCACAATGAACCCTGAATCTTGGAAGGAGAGGAACACAGCTATGAAATATCCCAGCCGCAGTCTCCAATAAGACTAGCCTTGTCTTCACTGCTGGGTTATCGCCACTGCTCTGGGCTGGTGCCTACAACTGATAGAAGCACCAAGTTCCAGTATCGAGGCCTCAAAGAGACACATTACAAGACCCCTTGCAATATAGTGGGCTGATACTTGTTGCATTCTGTCAGTTCCTATGAGAAGCACAGATTCTTGTAGTTGTGGCTCACATACTACTGGGGATTTCCTGATGAAGGAAGGCATAGCACGTCTACACCTCATAGTCCAGATAAGCCCCTGTAGAGGCAGATTCCGCATAAGGCTGCACTGCTATGCTGCAAGGAATATTCAGTGGCTGGGATGTTTACAAGCAATATACATTCCCCCTCTCATCAACTGGTCAGGGTACTGCTCCAGGCACCACCCCACTGTAGAGAAAGTCCACCCCCTGCTCTACTCCATGAGTGCACTGTTCTGAGTGGTTTCATGCGTGGCAGGCCTCTGCACCAGCCCTTCACTCAAGGGGCAGAGCGGACTGGGCTAAAGTGTGGGCTAGTGGAAGACTTGTGAGGTAAGGCGTCAAGTGTAGGTGCTAGAATAGAGACAGAAGGTTTCAATGAGACAGTGATAGAAGGGGGGGAGTACTGGGACTCAGATTAGCAGAGGCAGCTAACACATCACTGCCTAACCTGTAGCCTAGGTGGAGAAAGGGATATACCGGTGTTACGCTGGCTATGGCATGTGATGGAGGTTTCATAATCAAGCCTGTTGCACGACAGTCTTATCACAAACACCAGTGTAGCTATATGTTACAGGGAAACCAGAGAACATGTGTATTCTGCCCTTTTTGGACACACGCCCCATACTTTCCCCACATTGTAACTCGAAAGTGAAATGTACTGTTAGAGCCACATCAGACATGCCGTAGCCCTATCCTGCTGCCAGAGAACAAAATGTATTATGTGTACTAAAGCAATGTCATACACTGTTTCTCCAATGCACTGTAACCAGACAAAGTTGTGTTTCGTTTCGAAGGTTGAGGAGGATGACAATAAATACAGGAGCACAAAATCCTACAATTGGTTGTTTTTTTGTGAGCTTCAGGTACAAACAAAGCATTCTCTTCTTCTGCCAACCCAAGCAAATGTATATTTAAAGTTTGGATACTTTTAATTGTACACAAGTTGGAATGTTTTTTCCGGTTGTGTTTCCTGTTGATTGCATACTTTCCAACATTCTGGGATACAAAAGGGGAAAGATATTTCGCGTTTTAATACCACTAATCAGAGTAATGACGACATCAATGGAAATTACATCACACAACCTATTGGCCCAATGATGAAATCACAGAATAACACATTTTATGCCAATGCACCAGGACCACAGAGAAAGGCGATGTGCTTTCTGACTGAACAGCGTCATGAACACTAAATGCCATGATTTATATGAGTGACATCAATCAATCAATCATGCGGTACTTGTATAGCGCAGCTTATCACCTGGCTACAGGTTTCAGTCAAAGAGCCAGGTCTTGAGTCCCTTCATGAAGTCTGTCAGCGAGGGTGAAGTACCTAGGTGGAGGAGGAGGAGGAGGGCGTTCCAGGACTTAGCTGCGAGGTGGGAGAAGGCGCGTCCTCCAGTGTGGCTGAGGCGGATGAGGGGTGTCCGTGTGAGGGCGAGGTGAGTGGAGCGGAGGTTTCTGGATGGTTGGTGGAAGTTCCGTTGGTGGTTCATATGTAGGTCCTTGGTCGTGGAGGGCTTTGTAGGCGTGGGTCAGCAGTTTGAATTGGCATCTTTTCTGGATGGGTAGCCAGTGGAGGTCTCTCAGGTGCTGGGTGATGTGGGTCCTTTCGGGCGGGTTGAGCATCAGCATGGCCGCTGCTGTCTGGATTGTCTGGAGTCTTCTCATGAGTTTGCTGGTGGTGCCTACATAGAGTGTGTTGCCATAGTGAAGACGGCTGGTGATGACGGCCTGCGTCACTGTTTTTCTGGTGATGATGGGGAGCCATTTGAAGATTCTGCAAGAGCATGGGGAGAATGTGGAAGCAGGCTGAGAAGACGGCGCTGACCTGTGGTTTCATGGAGAGTTCGCTCTTGAGGATGATGCCGAGGTTGCGGGCATGGTCTTTCTAAGTGGGAGTGGGTCTGAGTTCCAATGGCCACCAGGATTCGTTCCAGAGGGAGGTGTGGCTGCCAAAAATCAGGACTTCAATTTTGTCCGTGTTGAGCTTCAAGCAGTTGTCCTTCATCCAGGCTGAGACGTTCTTCATACAGTTGTGAAAGTTGGTCTTTGTAGTGGCGGAGTCCGCTAATAGCGAGAGGACGAGCTGGGTGTCGTCGGTGCAGGAAATGATGTTGATGTCGTGGGTCCTGACAATGCCTGCTAGCAGCACCAGGTAGATGTTGAAGAGAGTTGGAATGAGGGATGAGTCTTGGGGAACGCCGCAGATGGTGTGCTTGGGTTGTGAGGTGAAGGGAGGGAGGTCGATTCTCTGGGTGCGTCCTGCAAGGAATGACGGCATCCATCTAAGAGCGTTGTCTTTAATTCTGACTTGGTGCAATCGATTGATGAGTGTGTGGTGGGAGATGGTGTCGAAGGCTGCGGAGAGGTAGAGAAAAATCATGGTGGCTGATTCTCCTCTGTTAAGAAGGGTGCAGATGTCGTCTGTCGTTCGGCCGTCTCAGTGCTGTGGTTGGCACTGAATCCTGATTGGGAGGGGTCTAGCAGGTTGTTTCTCTCCGTTTGTTCAGTGAGTTGGAGGATGATGGCTTTCTCCAGGACTTTTGCAGGGCGGAGGGGCAGTTGGGGCAGGCGGCTGCTGCATGGGGAGACAAGGGGAGCTCTGGCGGTCCCATCGGCTGTCAGTGGGGCGCAATCGGTATCGCTGGGCGTGTGACCTGCATGAGAAATCCAAAGTGCTGTAGTGGAGCGGACGAGGTATGCGGCCAGCATCTTGACACTGGGACCTCGTTGCGGCTACAGCTGATTTAAGGTGCAGATACACGGGCTACGGGTGAGAGAAACAACAGAGGGACCGTCGGTTGGCCCTTCCTCCCGGGCATACATGCCTCGGAGAGGCAAGATGAGGCCTGTCTCTCTTGATCAGTGGCATAACAAAACCATAGCGGCTCGCCCTGCAAGGAATGGTGAGGGGGGAACCCTACAATGCCAATCCCTTGCAGTCGCCAACTTACCGGTAGAAGTGCTTCGCCTGCATCCACAAGACATCTGCAGGAGTTTCCATGATATGTTTATCATCAAAGAGAAATAAGTTATCCTTGTGGGATGAGCATGCTTTTTATACAAGCACACTGAAAACCAAGCTGTGTTCATACTTTTTATTATAATATTATTATTATTTCTATTAACAAAAGTTTTACTTTAGGGGCTGAGTGAATGTTCCCCTCACTGACGCTTAAATAGGAGAGTAGGTTTGTAAGGGATGCACAGATGCAAATTAAATCTAGTCACCAAAAGGTGAAGATTAAGAAAGTTTTTTCTAGTTTAGCAGAGCAAGTTAATCTATCATAAATTCGCAGAGCTCCCATACTTTGACACTATCAGTTCTGCTTTCCATTTAATGCCTTATTCTGAGTGCCCAGGTGTACCTCCAGTTTATCTGTGACTTAATGTGTGCTCCCCCGCCCACCCAGGAAGTTCACTTCTAGGGACACCAATGATAGTCTGGCTAGTGGTATATTAAACATCGCATACAATAAAAAACATAGAGAACATAATGCAGATGTATGTAATGGCCTACGCAGGCATGGGCAAAATGGGTCATTGCTGTTTTGGGCCACTGGAATTATTCGAATCTGCGGCCGTGTCGTTTTACACATTATTATGCATTTGCTTCATAAACTCATTGTCTGCATAAGCTACAGATTTTAGAAAAACAAAATTTGTTTCTAACTCAAACAGCTCAAACGTTACTAAAATCTAAGTGACACCCAGCTCGTCCTCTCGCTATCAGCGGACCTCGCCACAACAAAGACCAACTTTCACAACTGTATGAAGAACGTCTCAGCATGGATGAAGGACAACTGCTTGAAGCTCAACACGGACAAAATCGAATTGCTTATTTTTGGCAGCCACACCTCCCTCTGGAACGACTCCTGGTGACCATTGGAACTCAGACAGTGCAGTAGAAGGCACTATGCAAAAGTTGACCGGCAATCTTTCTGTTGTTTTTTACTATATTTGTATGTTAAACTGGTATGCATTAGGTCAACCTTTAGCCCACAGTGTTGAAATATTAAAAATGACAAAATTATGAAGTAATACTATCACAAAATGTGACACATTATGTCACGTAATTTGCCTTTTGCATAATTTAGTCAACCCTGACACATAATTTGGTCCTTCCTTGCTGCATAATTCCAAAGGCCTTGGCAAAAAAATGTAAATTACTTATTAAAGGGTTCACATTCAGTGTAAGAGATGCAGTCACCTTTTCAATGTATCTCCTTGGATTAAAATTAATCACATGTCCCTACAGAACTCCTCCCCTTAGTTTATTGCATATGCAGGGGACACCATGCCTACATTTATGTCAAATAGGGCTACCAAGTTTAAGTCAACTTATGTGTGACATTTTCAGGCCTCTCGTGTGACACTCTGACACCCTAGGGAAAACTTTGTCTTTGAACCCAGCAGATAATTTTTATGCACATGTAATAGGAATTATCCCTGATGCACTTTCAAGAACCCTTTGCGGGCAACTTACCCGAATTGTGTAAGGAATTTTACCTAGCAATACAAATTGACTTTATTTAGACCTCTTACAATATCATGACTCCCTTTCCAGCGATAATTCCCTTACGGCTGCCTGCCACTATCATCACCTGCCCAATACAATCATGTGTTTGGTCTCGTTCCTCGCAGTCCCTTAGACACTTCCTTGGTATCACTGACTGCCTTGTTTACATGAGCAAAGGATTTTATTTTGGAAACTAAAATAACCAATGCTGCTGTACATTCCTGCTATGGTAGCTACCAGTATAAAAACACAAACGTACTTTGTGGAAACAATGAAGGAAAAGGCTTCCATGCTCCATATGTCTACAAGAAATTATCAATTAAACCTTACACAGTGACCTCACATTTTTCCATTTCAGCTATGAGTAGTTAATGCATTGCATTCTGGTACTTGTAGTCCTGTCTATAATGGGAAAAGCAAAATAACAAGAGCCAGGTTTAACAAACAAGATACATCTGACAAGAGAGGTTGAGATCTCTGCTTTACAATCCTGCACCTTAATATGGTTTCTAAATATTGTTTTATAAAACGCAGAGGTTTAAACAAAAATACATGAAGCACTTGTAAATATTTCAGTAAAGCTGGTCACTTTTGTTTTTCAATGTTGGGCTTCTATTGGAATATACTTGTCATTTATTTTTAAACTATATGAATTGCATATTGCTTCTAAATTTGGCCTGGCACCTTATTCAAAGCTATTCAGAGTCTGCCCGAGGGAAATAAGAATTCTGGGTTTCCATCAGATCCTTTAATAGCAACATTGTGAAATCGCCTGCAATGACTCGCATTTACTGTCCTGATCTTATGTTTTTTCCACTTATCAGTACATACTTTAAACAGGTAATGTAAGAAAAAAACACTTTAGAATGTGTTCTGCAGCAGTCCAAATGACCCTGACTGATAACTTAAGTAAACAAAGACATAACTGCTATGTTAAAATGATTACAAATTATTTCATAAATAAAGTTTTACTTAATCGTGTACAGGCCTTTACAGAATCTTAAAATGTGAAGAGACGCTGGCATTTTTCTCTGTGGAAGGTGGCAACCCAAGCTCTACTACAGGAGTTCTGTGCTGCCTCTTTCCTCTAAAACCTGCAGTGCTCTGTGGAGGACACTCTCAGGGCCCCAACCTACTTCTGTAAGGTGCCTAGGGGCTCGGACTGAAAATAAACAAATAAGTTATTTTGTTTCTTTTCAATCTGTGTCAGCTCAAAGCAGGCAGCACACTGCAGCTGCTTTAGAAAGACGCACACACAGACAAGCAGAGGGGGACCCCTTCCTGTAGAGAAGACCGGGGGTCCCCCGCACCGTGGGGGCTGCAGGGGTGTTCGTTATGCCCCTGCTCCTGATGGTTTCCACCTGTGCACCTTGTATTATCTGGCACGCTATGAACTGCCTTTGGGCCCTAGGGCTTATATGATCACTGGGCCCCACGTGATACCCCTAAGGCTGATTCTCTATATCCCTGGTGGGCATCTGCTGTGTGTGTCTTCCGCCAACAAGTCCAGCTAGGTCACGTGGAACTTGGCTACAGACGAAAGGTGCGCGCGGCCCTCCAGAGGGGGGACTACTTGGAGCAGATTGGGAGTGGCAGCGGACACGAAGAGGTGGGGCAGGAGATCCCTGGGCTGCCCCACGGATGAAATGGTGGCGAAAGAGAGGGCACAAGTGGTGACCGATGTACTGCAACATTGTCACAACCCCTTTGAGTTGCTGGCCTCGGTCCTGAGATGGACAATGACTATGGTAATGATAAGTATCAAAGGGAGAGGGAGAAAAAGTACTAGGGCCAGTTCACTTCCCCTGGTATGTATGTATGAATCAAAGAGAACTAGCTCTGGAGTGGGTGCTCCTAGCGTATGTTTGTATTGGAGAAAAAACACATTGGGGCAGATTTACAAGCCCCTTGCGCCACTTTTGCGTCACTTTTAACATGGGAAAAGTGACGCAAAAGTGGCGCAAGGGGCTTGTAAATCTGCCCCATTATGTTTTTAGGAAGGCCCTCACTCACCAACCTAGTTGGTGACATGCTTCATCATTGGGCCCCACCCAAGGCACCGAGTGCACCTTGGGTGTGCTACAACGCCTGGATACAGCGGAGCAGGTATTGTACCGTGAGAGTGCAGTGAAAGTGGGTGAGTAAATCTTAAAAAGACTGTCCTAAGGGTCCCACAGAGCAAAAATGACTATTTTAATGTATGGGCCCTTGGCAGTAAGTAAAAACGAGAGACGGATATTATGGGAGGTCTAAGGTAACTCCAATATCCTAGTTGGTCAACATGTTTCAGCCATGCTCTCTTTAATGGTATGGCTTTCTTCAGGACCTATGTGTAGTGCAAGATAAGTGGTCTAAAAAAGTGTTTTTAAAAGACCAATTATGTGACACGCGCTAAGGTGTGGTATGTGGTAGAGGATTATTTCCTTTAACGGCGCATTCCTGTAGGAGAAAGTAACAGACAAACATACAAACAGAGAAATATTTAAAATTCTAGTATAGTACATACTGGTTGGTGTTTCAGGAGCGGTGTGTCCGTGCTCATATGCGGGAAATGGCGAAGTGAGGACGGAACGTGGCGTTCAGTGACAAGTTAAAATAAACGCCTGAATGTTATGCGTTATCATGTGGTAATCAATATGCGTATTACGAGGTGCATAGAAGTAATACACAAGAACATGAATTCATGATTTCTTACTCAGAAAGTTTCTGGAAAATGCCCCATGAGTTCCATGTGGGGGCCCGACCTGTAGTCACACTCTATGTGACAAAAGAAAGAAGACAAAAGCATTTAAAAGTTCAACCGCCTGCGTGGCAATGCAAGTCTGCCAGCAGCGAGTGAAAAGGGCAGTGTTGCAGTGTACCCCCCGAGGAATTCCCACTTACTTCATCAAGGTCTAGGACCCTGATCGGTACCTGTTACGGCAGCCATGGAGCTCTGTGGTTGTGTGTGTGGAGCCGTGCGGGTGCTTAAATACCTTGCTGATGATTCAGGTGCAAGCGAGTCTGTTAATTGGGAACGGCTGGGAGCTGCTAAATTGGTTCCAGGTGCAGGCTGCTGCTCTGCCGTCGGTTGCATCTATGGGAAGAGTAAACAAAGAAGAAAGGCGCGCCCCGGCTCGTGTGTCGGGCGCTCGTGTGTCTAAATAAAGTTAAATTTAGAAAACACCTAGGGCACGGCTTGTGCCTTGTGGAGGTTTTTTTAAAAAAAATATAAAAAATCTATATCTGTGTTTAATGGCTGAAAAAAGTCTGGATTTATTTACATAAGTAATTTGTAAACATATCGCAAAAGGAAGAAAGACTCAGTTTAGTGTGTATGGAATATAGGTCCACACAGAAACCCGATCTAGAGTCAGATGGAAATATTTAAAAATCCATGTATGGTGGACAAAGATTTATGATTGTGGTATTGACGCCAAAGGGAAGAGGGGCTCAGCTACCCTGGTGTGGGGGTTTAGTTGGTACCCTTGCTAGGCATCTGAATGTGGGTATAGCAGTCACGTGAGTGGTGTAGACCGATGACTATGGTATCCATGGCTCGGGTGATTCAGTTGAGAGTGTAGTGTAGTTCCTATTTCCCTAATAGGCTCTGCGCATTGGAATAATATAACCTATAGGTTTGACATCGGACTAAGGTCGGTATGTCCCTATCGATTATATTAAACTTAATTACCTGTGCCAGCTAGCTCAGAGGCCGCTAGAAACTCCTTGAGAACAAGAAGGGAGTAGTTTCTGGCAACCGAAAAACATGACAACTTTGTTTCCCTTTAGAAGCAGAACATATCTCAGAATCGTGGAAACAGTAGATAACAGTTTCACTCATTCAATCGTGCATGCTTAGTTTCTGCAGAGTTACACAGAAAGGAAAGACGGGCGTTTCAATAAAAAGGGTTTTATTGAACAGTCTTGTTTCTCATGTAAGAGATATGTGCTGTTATGATCACAAGACAGTATGCAAGATAAATAATGTACAGCGTAAGCAGTAGAAATAAATAATACTGCGCTAGCATTATCTTTTAGCATATATTCATGTACATAAATAACATGAGCTAAAAATGCGAGTACTCATACGATGCGTCTCTCTGCTAGTTCTACCCCACTGTACCTAACCTAGACTAGGTGTAGGGAAGAGTAGAAGTAGGTGGAGTATTCACTAGTATGGTAAACTAAGAGTGTGTTAAGTCTAGTATGCCAAGAGTCCCTCTAGGTTCTAGTCAGCTCCATACCTTGAGAATGAGAGAGGTGGGAATCTCCTGTCGGATCTTGGAACTCTAACACCCTGCGAAGGGAGTCCGAACACTGGAAGCTAGATTTGTCTGCGTGCAGGAATGACAGCGTCTTCTCAGTGCGTCAGGCCGGGATACAGGCTCCTCTGAAGTCGAGGTCTCCTCTAACTTGCTAGGGCAAGGGAAGGTATATTTATACCTGATAGGTGTCGAGGAATGTTAGCATTGACGTGAAGTCGGACATAGGAAGACGTCAGGAATGAACCCTTAAGGTATAATGGTTCATACATAATAGATGAGTTCTTGGAGAAATCAATAGTCCTGTGCTAGGGAAACTCCCGAAGCTTAAGGGTCTGGTTTCTAAGAACTCGTTGTGACGTTAGGGTGGACGGATGTCGGTGACCATGCCTGAATTTGGAGTGCACGGTTAATGCCTAAATAAGGACAGGGATTCTATGCCTATATAAGGGCAAGGCGAATTGTGCCGATATAAGGACATGATTCAGGAAAACCTATATACGGACCCCTAAAGCGGAATACAACACCCACTCCATCTTCTATTGAACGATAAGACTAAATGCTAAACATTTTGAAATGCTAAACATAAAATTGACTACCGCATATCGCTAAAAACATTTCTAAAAGCATTTTAAAAGAAGCTCAAAATTGTGGAAATGTTATAGGTACTGTACATTTTAAGCATTGTTTTCATTCTAAGCATGTAACAGAAGTGGAATGCAACATGAATGAAACAGTAATATATACATATGATGAAATGGTCGATAAGTTCTTACAATCAAAGCCATTGCATATCATGGAATTAAATGAAATGTTAGACAAGTAAGGTGACAATGTGTCCCTGGAAGTATTCAAAGAAGTCTGTTTTATAAGACTAGTTCTACTGTAAGCAGATTGTTCATTTGCCATGTCTTTTTCAAAAATTTAAAAAAAGAAAAAAAGTTCAATTCTGGGAAAAGTTCCAAGTTTGAAAAATATGAAGGCCAAATTTCATTGTTGCCCTGGTACACTGTGAGCCGAATCAAAGTCAGTGTAGGGGTCTGGCGTAAACATTAGATCATCTATGTCCGTAGCCAAAATATCATCCACCGAAGTCGGTGACAGTTGGAACACCTCGTTCAGAATGTTAATTGCACATAGATGAGAAACATCGCCTTCAGCAGAAGATGAAATGTTCACGTCTGTTGTTACCTGTGTGCCCATTGATCCATCTCGTACCTCAGCAGCAGCCAGAAGCGTCTGTGAGATCTCAATGAATGCCGCCATCAGGATTGGAAGCCTCTGGGGACAACACACAGCATGGGCCGTTATCGGGTCCCGCAGAGTATCGATATCCGTTGGCATGACTGATGGGAGTGTTAGACAGATGTCTAGCATGCATTCTTCACCGCAAAACAGGCAGCGTAGAACAGGTAAGATGCAATCTTGCCAGATTGGTCTGAATGACAGGAACCACGTTGTATTAAGTTCCCGTAGACGAGGCATGCCCAAAAGCTGTACTATTCGCTCACGGCATTTCCGTTCAAGGAGGGCTCTCTCCACATCGCTCGGAGTGATGTTGGCGAAGAGGCTTGCCATAGCGTAGTAGGAGGAATAGAAACAGAATTCCTGCAACAAGTGCTAGAATTAACGGCACACCACCAAACACTGAATGTGCGAAGTTTGGGATGATTCCGAGGACAGCCTGGAAAGGTGCTAATAGTCCGGAACAGATGGTCTTAAATACATGTACAATACCGCTTGTATCTGACATATTAAAGATACGTCCTATCATTTCTACGAAATGTATACGGCAGTTTGTACGAATTAAAGCTTGTATCTCAGCCGAAGTCCTTGCAACTTGTAGATCATAGGTTTCTTTGGCCGAGGTCAAAGGCACTGATTGTTGTATAAGCATGGCTTTCATTCTGCTTAAAGTATCAAATCGAATAAAAGAGACATTCAGTGAAGGCCATAACGGCGACTCCCTGACTGTGTCTATTGGGGCAAACAATACTTGCATACAGCAAGTGACCCTAGAGTTGACCGTTACTAGATATGGGATGCCTGACAACATGCCACAGCAACTCTGATCATTCAACATGAGGTAACTCCCATTAGAAAGTTGTCCAAAAGTTGGATTAATCACAGCAGCTGGTGTACCCTGCTGGTGGCAGGACAAGTTTGCCACAGAACCATTACAAGCCCCGTGTAAAGAAATGTGCTGACAAATCAGTGAACCGCTTAGTGCACTTTCACAGTGTGTACCGCTTAGAAACACTTCACGATCCCCACTCCAACATCTATAGGTGTAAGGTAAATTCCAGGATGTCTTCATGTATTCTTTACCCAACCTTTCATATCTGCCTGCTTGCATCTGTTAAAGGCAATACTGAAACTGGAAAGTAGTCACAGGTATACTAATTTTGCCGTGAATAAGCCATTCCGTAGCTGGTTTTTCTGCCACTGTGAATGGTAACTTTTCAAGTTTTTCAATGCTCAGTACTGTATACTTTGCTCCCCTTTGTGCCAGTTCGATCTGTTTATCAGTTAGATTGTATTCTGCAAACAGAGCCGTCGTGTTGATAAAACGCCAAGGCACATAGCCAGCACGCAAAGATTGCAGCGTCCAGCTTAATAACATAATAGAACGTAACTGTGTTTGGCCTTGTTGTAACATGGCTAAATCTTGTTCCAGTATGTCGATAGCAGAGGATACAATACTGTCCAATGAATAAATTCTGGAGGACAAAGTTGTTAACCCATTGTCGACCACAGAGAGAGTTTTCTCTAAATTAATACGATCAAGTTCACGTATTCGTTCTGCGGCCTCCATCTGTGACACCTTTCATGCTTCATTATAAGCAGCATAAATGCCGGCATATATGAAACATTTTTGACGCGGTTTTCTTGGTCCAAGCAAGAATTCCCTAAGGTCTGCGTCTTCTTTAAGTAAAGATAAGTGTTGTTTCACATCCTTAAGTGTAGATTTTTGCAGCCAATCGATGCATAGTTTTCCTACACTGTATGTTGTTACTACCCCCGGATGCTGTCTTTGGACGTTTCGTGGGTCTGGCCTATGAATAGTAAACCCCTGTGTTTTATTCAGGAATCTGTCTTGACAGTTGTTTGTGTCTGTGGGCCAGATCAACCATTTTCTCCAATCAGGATTTGTTCTGTTGAGTTGTAGTATGGTGTCAACTGTAACCGCTGCCTGTGTATTGTTATCACTTGCAGGTGTTGGTACAGAAGGATTTTTCATGTCTTTAATCTTGGCTAACCCAAGGCAAGACGTTTGTTGGACCGTGTCATTCAAAAACATTATTTGCTGAGGGACGATACAGGCTCTAAACAAAGCTTCTATCCCCTGCACTTGCCAATCTTTAGTACCCCAGACAGATTTTGTGTCTATTGTGTCTTTCCATAAGTCGAAACCCTGTTTAGACAGTTGGTCACTAAAAGTTGCAGAGTAAATCTGTTTTGTATTAGTTAACATAATTTTCATTCCGTTTTGTTTACATTTCTATAGTAGAATGTTTCTGGATCAGATGTATTGTATCCTGAAAAATATGGAAACTTTTAGCAAATGTTTTTGAACTACCTTTTGGTGGTGTAGGACAATGCTCCCATTGGTTAAACATAAACACATTTCTAGGTGTTGCAGATTTATGCAAAAAATGATGACCATAGTGGTTATAGCAATACAGCTGTTCATAGTCTGATGAACCCTCTAAATATTCAATATTAGAAAATGCAGCAGATTTTTCTAGGTCAAACATCATATTATTCACAGTTTCAAAGTCCCAATCATCAGAAAAGGTACTGGATGAAACAAAATCACCTAGTGAAATTTTAAATAAATGTGGAATGTTCAAATGTTCCGTCGGGCCAAAGATATCAAAATCTGTTTTGTCCCACACTATACCATCCTGTATAGGAACGGCTGTTATGTTCACTGCAGACAAGTCTCTTGTTTCACGATGGGATGATTTGTGAGGTTTCAAAAGTAAGTTCACTTCTTTTCTTTCAATGTCCAAATGGATGTATCTCCCGTTTATAAGCACGCTCATAGTCATAACCAAAGCTAGCCATAGCAGGAAGAAAAATATTCCAGAAATAACCCAAAGTTCAATCCATGGTGAAATTAGATAAGTCTTTTTAAAAAATGCAAAAAGTCTTGTACCTGCTGTTTGAAAGTTTTTGATGCTGGCGACGTCTCAGGCTCACTCAGATCCTCGGAAAACGTATCAAAGTTAATGAAGTAGCCAGAAGCAGTTCTGTCAATTGTTGGAATTGCATCAGGATTTGTAGAAATCGCTGGTACCAGTTGATCACTTGTTACATTGGTGTAGACAGGTGTATTTGGACGAACTGTTACTTGTGTTTCAAGAGGGATGAGTTCCATAGCATTGTTGCTTAGTCCTTCATCTGTTACTGCTGAAGTCTCGATGGTTATCAGTCTTTCAGTCTGAACCTCTTGGATAGTAGCGAGAGGAGTGTGTCTGCTACTAGGTCGGAGTCCACGAGGCCTACTATTTAGTATTGGCCACATACTGTGGTTTGATGAGGTCGATGGACACAAATCTTCTCTCCTTTTTTCCAGCAAGGGGCGGCAGAAGTACTGTTCTTGTTCCTTGAACGGCTAGGACAGGTACTGGTTGTCTGTAAGAAGGTCCAAATTCCTTCTTGTCCGCAATCTTTTCTCTGACTAGATCCCCAACTTTTGGAATCCAGACAGGCCTTGCTGGGACCGCCTGTTTTTCCCCAGTGGTGGTTGGCTGCAGGAATACGTTGCTTTGTTGCGTTCTTAATTTGTTTAAGTCCTGTAAAACAGCCAAACGATCTTTGATATCAAAAGGTTTATTTTCCACCACTGTGCCACTGCATTCCAGATCAGGCACCCACATTCTTGTCCCAAATAGGACCTCATATGGAGTGACCCCCCCCTAGAGAACTTCTTGGCAAGTTGTTTAATGAGCGTTGGACCCCATAAAGATGTTTGACCCACCCATCACCCGAACCTAATACCCTAGCTGTTATAGACTGCTTTATGTCCGGGTTTTTCCTTTCCACAACAGAATTTCCCTCAGGATGAAACGGAGAGGAGTACCGCAATGCAACGCCCAGACTGGCCATGGCATCTTTGTAAGCCCGAGAGCTAAACGCAGGGCCCTGGTCAGAATGTAGCGTGCCTATTGCGTATGTGCCGATAAAGACTCGCAAATCTTTTATAACAGTTTGAGCGTCAGCCGAGCGCTGAGGCCGTATCCATAGGAACCTTGATTCAGTATTTGTGGGAATGCATTTGTCCAGATGGACGCCTGCGCATAGATAGTCTAATGCTGTCTAACAATGGTGTCTGTGCTGGGCAGCTACATTCGTAGCATGGTGTCTGGTGGCTTTCTCGCTGTAACTTACAGTCTAAGCAGTTGTTGATGAATATGTGTATTTCTGTATTCATCCCAGGCCACCAGTACATCTCTTTTAATGTCAATATTGTTTTAGAGATCCCTTGATGTGACAGACCCTCCCCCAGATGTGTTTCATAAATCAAAGCTGCTCTACGTTCCATGTTTGGAATTACCCTATCCCCCACTCCAGGGATTCGAGCAAAAGGAACGTTGTTTGCATCAATTACATAAGAGTACTTGAGTGGAAACTTTTTTGGTAACGCTGCACCACTGCCTTTGCTCGTAGCATTGACAGCCAACATTATTTCACTGTCTATTTTCGTTTTTTAACGAGTGATCGCAGCTACAGAAGCCGTTTGAACAGCCCCCTTTGTGGCTTCGTCAGCCAATGAATTCCCTGCAACGTGAACGCCATCACGTTGATGACTCAGTGTGTGTATCACGTGAGCCTTTGGTAGTTCGCTTTTTAACTGAACTACTTGTTCCCACAGCATTTTATGCTTTATTGTGCCACCTTTTGCATCTTTGAACCCGTTTTCAAGCCAAGTTTGTATATATTCATTATACGACTGCACACAGTAGAAAGAATCGCACACTATGAGTGTGGGGAATTCTCGATCTGTACTTTCAAGTGCCAGTTTGAATGCTTGTAGTTCAGCTCGCTGAGCTGTGCAATCTCCTAGAGACTGGGTTTTTGTGACCATAGGTCTGAAGTTGCCATCTCGCATGCGACCTTTAACGATTGCACACGCTGCACTGTAAGCTTGCTTACTCCCTGTTGCGGGTTGTGCGGATCCGTCAGTGTAAATTATGAATTCGTACTGATCGAGAGGCAGAATCTCAGTGGGCAGAGGACATTCATGTTCATACTGCAGGAATGCTTGTTTTTTTAAATCGGGATCAAAAACATATTCAACATCTGTTGCAGCAAGAGAAATAACCCATTGTATCCATCTAGGATGTAATGCTTAAGCATTTGGAATGCTTGCTTTTGTTACCGCCTCTAAGGCCGGAACTGGGGTTACGACAATAATGCGTTTCCCTTGGGCTAGAGCTCTTTCTTTTGCTACTGCAGTTTGAACTGCTGTCAGAATTTTGTCAGTTGAAGTGAAGCGCATTTCTGCTTGTGTATACAAATGTGATTTGTATGCAATTGGTACGTTTTCACCCTCATTAAATATTAAGTAGGTGAAACCGCATTGACCCGAAATTATTCGGATCACTAAATTGCGTTGACTTACGCGTGTTTGTAAGTGATTTGTTGCTAACATGTTAGCTTGGAGTGAACGCAAGATTTCTGTGTGTTCTTGTGTCCAATTTTTGATTGAAAAATCAGGTTTGATTAATGCGTAGAGAGGTTTAACCCTTTCTGCGTAATTTAGAATGTAAGTTCTTCCAAAATTGAGGAAACCCAGGATGGATTGTAAATTTTTCAGCGTCTTTGGAGGTTGGAGCAGCGCACATCTTTCTAAAAAGTTGGCTGCCAAGCTCTTGCCTTCACTTGAAAGCTTGTATCCTAGGAACAGGACATTGAGATGGGCAATTCTGGACTTTTTGAAGTTGAATTTGTAGCCCTCAGAGGCGAATCCCAGTATAATGGTGCTCACCCTGTCCAAGTGTTTGTCCAGGTCATCGTCTGTCAGATAGATATCATCGACATAGGACAATGCCTCATTGTCATAAATTTGTAGTAACTCTGTTACTCTCGCTGAGAATAACCCCGGGCTGTTCTTGAACCCTTGTGGGAGTCGACAAAATTGACGCTGGGTCCCCATTATTGAGAAAGCTGTTAAGTACCTGCTTTCAGGTGCTATGTTTTGACAAAAGAAACCATTTGCGATATCTAATGTGGTTTTATATTTTTTACGCACAATGTTATTAATTAATGCTGTACTATGTGCATTTTGTACTGCAAATGTTTTAGAACAAGTGTTTAAATGTCTGTAATCCAAAACTAGACGATAGGTGTTGTCTGGTTTGGAGACAGGAAACAAAGGATTGTTCATTGAAGAGGTGCATGTTTCAATCACCCCCTGGTATTTAAGTTGATCTAGGATCTCCCTGACCTGTTTTTTAGCTTCTTGCTTTATTGGATACTGCCTTTGTGCAGTAGGTTCATTTTTTAGATGTATTTTATGGTGAGGCGAGTCCTCATCCCATCCTACATGATTTTTAGGTCTCGCCTACGCAGCGCGCATGCGCTGCATAGGCAAAAAGACCTTTTGCCATCGATTCGACTTTTCAGCCTAAAACGTGCACGCGTTCCATTGCCTGCAATGGCAACGCGTGCACGTTTGGCGATTCACTTGCGGGAGCGAGCGGCGCCATATGGTAGCAATTATCGCTGCTGGCGCAGCTCGCTCCTGCAAGTGAATCATGCAGGCTCCCTCCTCTCCCCCCTCCCCCTGCTGCCGTGGGAGGCGCGCGCGCTTGTTTTTATTGTGCATCATGTGAGCGCCTCCCGTGCCAGTAGCAGTGATCCCTGTTCCACTGCACCATGTCAGTGCCCCCTGCCTCCATGCACGTCAGTTTTTCTTTGTCCTGGCAAACCCAGGGTGTAACATCCATTGGTGCAGCAAGTGCAGTGGCACCGCGGACTAGGGGCCTGTGTTCCGCAGATCACACGGCAGTCTGGGGCGTCTCCTTCCTGCAGTCGGACCCATGACACCGAGGCTGCTGCCCTGGGCGAGCCAGTGTCTCTCCTCACAGTCAGGTACCCTGAGGCCTCACTGCCTTAGGGTACCACTCAGTGACTTCCCGTCCCCGTTTATCTCCTGTCCCAGCGCACTCGTCAGGTGCTCCTTACCTAGTGTAAAGCAGTGTCACTGTCGTGAGGCGCTGTCAGCCTTCCCTGTCGAACTGTGCAGTCTCCGTATCCACTGTGAAGTCACAGCCCCTGTTGAATCGTGCTGCGTGTCTCCTGCCTCAGTGTGCTGTGTCAGTGTTTCCTGCCTCAGTGCGCTATATCAGTGTCTCCTGCCTCAGTGCTCTGTCAGTGCCTGCTGCCACCGTTGTTGGCGCAGTGTCCTTGAATGTGGATGCAATTGGCGGGGTGCTGGTGGGCCGTTGACTCAAGCGGTACCGTGCTCGGCCACCAGCCGCAGAACCAGGTCCCAGAAACCGAGAGGCGAAGTTTCCAGTAATTCAGCCCAGCTGTGAGACGCTCCTGCCACCTGGGCCCGCCTGCCTCTTCACGCTCCTTCGGGCGTGTTCTGTTGTTCGTACTGAGCTGCCTTCTGCCAAGAGTCTGTGTAACAGAACTTTAGCAGACCAATTCCAGACTCCCGTCTCGCTCGCCACTTAACGCTGTGTGATCTGGGTCACACACAGGGCATGGTGCCGCGCCCTGTCCCTGCGGCCAGTCCTCTTTACATAGAGGGCGCTGCTTAGCAGATGAAAGGCGGGCGGAGCACACAAGCAGGCAAATAAAAGGCACACACGGCTGTAACCAGGAGCAAGAGAGAACATGTGACTGTTTCAACCTTCTAGCCGCCCCACTCCGACCGCGATTACCAGCAACTGCCTACCCTCCCCTCTGGTAGATAACGTATTACTGCCTCCAGGGTAGCCCTCTTTTTATTAGGTCCGGCGTTAGCCAAGACATTTTGATTTTGCTAAAATAAATATATGTATAAATTCTATCTATCTCTCACAGGGACTTTCAGCCGTCCCTCTTATATTGATCTGTTGTTGCACCACTCACATTTCACTGCAGCAGACAGCAGGTGGCACTGGACAGCCAACTTCAGCCACTGACTAACTTCTCTGTGAGTGACAGCATTCTGCACATTTCACCAGGAGCTCATCCAAAGTAGTTTCATTCAGTGCCAGGGACCACTTTAGCAATGTCTGCTTTTTGAGACCCTGAAAAATGTTTTTTAGCCAGTCATTAGGTCGAGTGTTGAGTGTGTGGGCATGCTAATAGGGGATAATCTGCTGCATGGCTAAACTTATAAGGTCCCAAAGGCGAGACCTATTGGCTATGCCAATGCTTGTTGTATAATGCTGGGGCCTGGGCAACTGCCCATTTCCTGGCATAAGTATATTTTAGATGAATTGGAATATGGTTAGAGAAGGCTGGCATAATAATGTCCTCGCCATGTGGGCACTCCCTGACAAATTGTGGTGGCCAGTCTTTTTCTGCTAGAAGTATGTCATAGCCCCTTGAAAGTTTTTCCCAAAAGAGTGCTTTCACCTGTCTGGGTATGTCTCCCTCCATCCGGAGTGTTATTTCATATAACTTTTGTGGAGTACTAACCCTGGTGTCTACAGTCTCAACTGTAATGTACTCATTCAAGTCCACTATCTCCAGAAGTTCCTTCAGGTTCTGGCGAGCTATTGTAACTTCTGCAGCACTGTCCAGCATTGTCTGAGCCCATTCTCCGTTCTTGAGTTGTGTTCTCAGTATCCTCGGCATGTCTGATCTTCAGACCTGCTACCTTCTTCTTTGAGAATTGAGGTTTTGATTTACTTTTTGGAACGTGTTTGTCGTCTTTCGATTTCACGCGTTCTTCTCTATGTTCTGACCGTCCTCTTCTTTCCGATGTCTGTGACGAGATCTGAAAGGTACGAGAGGAACGTGTATCAGTATCTTGATACCTGTCAGGTTTTTTCAAATTATCCCTATTCCTGAGGTTATACCTCCTTTCAGAGGGCTCCTTTTGAGGAGACCCACCTCGGGTTTGAGAACGTTTCTCGTTTGAATTTTGCTTATTAGTTTCCCACTTCTTTTTAGAAGATGTAGGAGTTTGTTTATTAGAGTCCTTCTCAGGACTTTCAGATAGTTTTGGCTTCATTGGTCTTCCACCCAAACTATCTCTGCCTAATTCTGCATAAGATTGTTCTATTATTCTGGGTAGCTCAGTTTGATGTTCTGTAACATCGAATTCCCTTAATCGTTGGCGGATCGCCACTGCTGCTGCCTCCCCTTTAATATTAGATAATATTATTGTTCAGACCTGGTCGAAATTTTTCAGTAATTTCATACCTAAAGTTAGAGCAGGCTCTGCCCTGTATTCGTTTTGAATTTGTTTCAGGACATCAGGTATTACCGCAATTGACGGAACACCATGTGTTTTAGTATAGATGGCAGCAAAGACTGAGCCCCAAGTGGTGCAGTCTTCCAGTTGTGGTGTGATCCCCATTAGTAAACAAATTGTTAGTATTCTGTGTTTCTCATATGGGCTAGTATTTGGAAATACAGCTTCGATTTGAGTAATTTTTTGAGCTATCCAAAACGGAATTTGCTCACGTTTTGTGGGCATTTTACCCATGACTGTGTATAGAGTCTGTGGTGTAATTTTTAGTGTATTCCCCTGTTGCGGAGTTTGATTTGGAAGTGTCAATGGTGGTTGGACTGTGAAAGTCTGCATGACATATTGGACGAGTTGTCTGTAGATTTTTATTAACTCTGTAAGTTGAGTAAGTAGTTCCTCATCTGACATTATTTCGATGTCAGGATGAGGTGTGTTGCCGGCTAGAATCGGCCATGTTGCTCCTGGTCTACCTAGTGGACCGAGCCTGGTAATGTTTTTGTGATGTTTTAGGGCGCCTTAAACCAGAGCTGATGCTCCTGGTATGTTAGTGGAATTTCAATATCCTCGAAAGGAATATATTCCTCTGGTGGATCATCTTCTTTGTAGAAGTGAAACATTTTTGTTACTGAATTTGATTCAGGAGATATCACCCATGAATAGAATACCTCTGTCTGAAAGGATTCGTGTGCCTCTATCACGAAAACTGCTCTACCTCCTCTCGGTGGTAGGCCATGTTTTATAAGTTTTAGAGTGATGACTCTTCTTAAGTTTGGATGGATGTCTATGACACCCTCCTCGGTTTCATTTAAACCTGTAAAGTTAAAAACTGTTGCAATGGCTGGGTCAGCCGCAGCTCCACCGTTTCCGGAGTTATTGTTCCCGTTTATGGACATTTTGTTTTTTGAAAAATGTAGAACAAGTGTCAAGGAAACAAAAGATAAGGAGCACAATATTTTGGAACACTGTATCCTTCAACGTTGAACAAACCAAACAACTAATATATAGGGTGCTTCCCTATTTAGTTATGGTGGATATTTAGCCCTACCCACTCCAGACGTCTTATGGAGTATGTGAGTAGGGGTCTCAGAGAAAAGCACGAATGAGTTACTCAGTATCTAGCGTTAAATTACTGCCTTACCAAACCGTTGGGCGCCATGTAGTGTAGTTCCTATTTCCCTAAAAGGCTCTGCGCATTGGAATAATATAACCTATAGGTTTGACATAGGACTAAGGTCGGTATGTCCCTATCGATTATATTAAACTTAATTGCCTGTGCCAGCTAGCTCAGAGGCCACTAGAAACTCCTTGAGAACAAGAAGGGAGTAGTTTCTGGCAACCGAAAAACATGACAACTTTGTTTCCCTTTAGAAGCGGAACATATCTCAGAATCGTGGAAACAATACATAACAGTTTCACTCATTCAATCGCGCATGCTTAGTTTCTGCAGAGTTACACAGAAAGGAAAGACGGGCGTTTCAATAAAAAGGGTTTTATTGAACAGTCTTGTTTCTCGTGTAAGAGATATGTGCTGTTATGATCACAAGACAGTATGCAAGATAAATAATGTACAGCGTAAGCAGTAGAAATAAATAATACTGCGCTAGCATTATCTGTTAGCATATATTCACGTACATAAATAACATGAGCTAAAAATGCGAGTACTCATACGATGTGTCTCTAAGCTAGTTCTACCCCAGTGTACCTAACCTAGTCTAGGTGTAGGGAAGAGTAGAAGTAGGTGGAGTATTCTCTAGTATGGTAAACTAAGAGTGTGTTAAGTCTAGTATGCCAAGAGTCCCTCTAGGTTCTAGTCAGCTCCATACCTTGAGAATGAGAGTGGTGGGAATCTCCTGCCAGATCTTGGAACTCTAACACCCCGCGAAGGGAGTCAGAACACTGGAAGCTGGATTTGTCTGCGTGCAGGAATGACAGCGTCTTCTCAGTGCGTCAGGCCGGGATATGGGCTCCTCTGAAGTCGAGGTCTCCTCTAACTTGCTAGGGCAAGGGAAGGTATATTTATACCTGATAGGTGTCGAGGAATGTTAGCATTGACGTGAAGTCGGGCATAGGAAGACGTCAGGAATGAACCCTTAAGGTATAATGGTTCATACATAATAGATGAGTTCTTGGAGAAATCAATAGTCCTGTGCTAGGGGAACTCCCGAAGCTTAAGGGTCTGGTTTCTAAGAACTCGTTGTGACGTTAGGGTGGACGGATGTCGGTGACCATGCCTGTATTTGGAGTGCACGGTTAATGCCTAAATAAGGACAGGGATTCTATGCCTATATAAGGGCAAGGCGAATTGTGCCTATATAAAGACATGATTCAGGAAAACCTATATACGGACCCCTAAAGCGGAATACAACAAGAGGTTCCGCCGTAGCACCCAGTGAGGCAGATATTATCATTTAGTACTCTGATCTCAACATGGGGCGGGTGCCCAGGACTCTCTGAGGGGCAGATACCCCAATCCTGATCCTGGTAATTACACAGGAGCCTGGCTAAGTTCTGTTTTGTATCTCAGGAGCCTTTGCCACTGGAACATCTGGGCTTCAGTGTTGCACTTCCACTAATATCTAGGAAACTTTATTTCAAATGCATCTGAGTTTATATATTGTAGGTTGAATACTTATCATGGCAAAGAACATGTTCTACTCTTAGCCTGGGGATAGGAGTTGAGAATGCTGTTATTGTTGTTACTGGTAAGCCAAGGCCGTGTGATTAGATTCGGTAGGTTAATCATGTTGGGGTGTGGGGTCAATTGGGGCCAGGTCTGGACTGGCTGAGAAGTGTGGCCCACATCAGGAAACATATCAGATACAAGATACTTACATGGAACATATGGAGTATGGCCACTCCACAAAAGAGCCACAAAATATATGCATATCTCAGGCATCGGAACATCCACATAGCATGCAAGCAAGAAACGCACTTAGTGAGAACTGAAGTACAGAAGCTAACCAAGAGGTAGCGAGGGCAAGCATACAGAACATCTTACTCGAAGTTTGCTTGAGGAGTTACTGTGGTGGATCGCAGCAAATGATCTGTTTGTGCCACATTACACTAAAATTGACTTGGCGGGTAGAGTATGTTGTAATTGAAGAGACCTTGGACAGTGAACCCCTGAATCTTGTCGGAATCTATGCCCGAAATACAAATCACTCCACTTTTATGGACACTCTCATCCCCAGTCTTGTGCAGGATCCATAGGCCCCATGCATATGGGGAGGGGATTTCAAATGTGTCCCTGGCTTAGAGCTGGACAGATCCACTCCTCCTTTACCAAATACTAATTTTATCCCTCAGTCCATCACGTACACATGAGGTTCGACTTATGGCTATGCAGCAGTGTCTTATGCCCAAAAATATTTGACATGGCAAGGATATCAACATGGAACAGAAGCATAACTTGATCTTCCCTTCCGAGATATAATAGGCGATTATATTACACAATATTTTTCAGAAAATGATGGATCAGCCTCTGTTAGACTAGTAGATTGGGATGTCATTAAGGTGGTGGTTCAAGGCCACTGCATTAAGACAATATGCGGGCTCAGAATGAGGCTGGACAGGAAGATTACTGACGTGGTGAATAGCTGAAGGCAATTGGAAAACTCAACGGTAAGGTAGGGTGAAGGAGAGGGACAATTGTAAGATCTTGGGAGGCGACAGTGGGAACTGAATGACAGGTTAGGTTACCTCGACAACAGGAAATACATAATGCATCAGCACGGAGATCGAGATAGGGCGGGCAAAATGTTGGCTAGGCTGTTGAGCACTGAAGGGGCCCGGGCACCAATCGGAACATTTAGAACCCAAAATGGATAGGTGTTCAATACTGAGGAGGGCATTAATGAAATATGTGCAGGCTACTACAAAGGATTGTAAACGGACTCCAGGTCGGCTGACTCAATACACAACCACTCATATATTTGGGCAGTCAACAGCCGACAGATTGATACCAAGAAATTGAAGAACGTCTTTGAATAGAGGAACTACACAGTGCCATAGCCCAAATGTCAAGAAATAAATGATGCCCAATCAGTTCTAGACCATGAATAAAGTACTTGTGGCGCCAAAATTATCAATGTATGAGGAAGCCAGAAAGCTCAGCCCAGTCCAGCTCAGCCCAGTCAACCAGACTCTGTAAGAGAAGCATTGATTGTGGTATTGACTAAGTAACACGAGATCCCCTAGTACGAGGTCCTATCGCCCGATATCACTGCTCAACTTAGACTACAAGATTCTGGGTAGCATAATGGGGAACAGGCTGCTCCCTGTGGTCAAGGCAATAGTGCACCCGGGCCAAAGTAGATTGACAGGCAAAACCACCTTTATCAACATGTGGCGGCTTTTTGGACTGATGAACGTGATCAAAAGGAGTGATGACAGAAGTTTGGCTGTGCCTCTTGAAATTGAAGAAGCTTTTGAGACCCTTGGCTGGCCGTACATGATAGCTGTTCTTAGGAGGGCGAGGTTATGTTCCAGGTTCATTAGCTGGGTGTGAACCAATGGGGAGAGTACGAACAGTGCAGACCATCTCAGCAAGATATGACCTAAATAAATTTGATTTGCATCTCCAAAGTTAAAAGCAACTAAGCAAAATTCCCCCATCTCTTGGTAGTTAAGGAAAGCCTCTGAAAATCTTTTAACAGTGAACGTGAAGTAAATGTAGCAAATGTATCTACATGAACTTTCTTCAAGTATCAGACTGCTTCAGCTGGCATTGTGTGTGCATCTCCTGCCAACTTCTTACCAGCACGTGGTATCCTGATCTCTCCACCCTTCAGATCATATTAGATGTACGACATACATTGCTATTGGTGTCTCTCCAAGTCTTTCAATTCCTTCTCTACTTCATTTTGATGAGTTTCTGGGTCGAAGGTCACTAAGGAGAAGGCCTAAGAATTTGTCAAAGCAGACCCTTCACTAATACTTGGGTGATGTCTTCATCAGGCAACTGAAGACTCTATAATTAAATAATTCAGTATGCACCCCAAATGTTTGTTAAGAAAATATTGGCCTCTGGTATCTTCTTAAACCATATTTTTCTGAGCAGAAGAGGCTTGAAATAAAAAAGGAATGACTATCAATATCGTCTGACTTTAAATCTTTTGGAAGTCCCGGCCCAAAAAGGCATTTATCCAGCAACTGTAACCCCACGCTTATGCCTGGCAGCCTGGAAGACCGTGCAGTGAAAGCATATTACTCTGAGATCCCATCCACTTCTAGAGTCCCCTAAGTGGGAGATGCATATCTCCATGGCCAACAACCCAGAGCATTTCCATTGCTACTTTCTGGTGCCTATCACTGGGATGAATCACTGGTGGTAGGGAACAAGCCAGATATGATCGTGGTCTAGCTGCATTAATAGGTAAGTGTGGCGGGGACAGCAGTCTCCTGAGGGATACTATGGCAGAACTACACCGGCAAGACTTAGCTTCTCATTCCACCAGTACCTCCTGGTGGATGTTCCACTCTTGCGTTGTAAACCAGCAACTCTTGAGACGCTCATCCATTTTTTTCCATGTATTTCTGAACTCAAGAGAGGCAAATGTCCTGCTGCTGTGTTAAGTATTCATCTAGAGAATGCCGTTCATAAACAAACAGGGGTGTGACTCCTTAACTCCAAGGGAGATTACTTCGGGTATCCTTGATGCCCACAGGTCTGTTGAAGATCCTGGAAGAAGCACAGACACAGAAGACAAAGAAGACTTGCAGAACAGCGAGACCTGGAGCAGCAGGAGTCTTCAGTTCCAGGCGAAGTCCAGCGAAGTCCAAGTGTCCAGACGGTTGAAGAATGATGTGGTTTCAGTCTTGAGTCTTGTCCCACGATGAAACTGAAGAGTCACCCACAGGTAAGTCCTTAAGTACCCTCGGGAAAGGGTTGGAACGACTCAGGGGTCCCTCCCAGAGGAGGGGATAGACAGAGGGGAAGGATACTCCCATGTCCTTTGTCCAGTTTTGCAAGCTGCAATGGCAGACCTGTAGTCACAGTTTAAGTGGTCCCTCATGGGTGGCACAATACATGTTGCAGCCCATGGGAGACCCATGGTGTATCTATGCCCTGGGTACTTTAGTGCCATATACTAGGGACTTACAAACCAGTAGCCAATTGTGGATGTACAGAAGTACTTAGCGTGGTCAATTTAGGGAGAAAGCACAGTAACTGGGGTCCTGATTTGCAGAATAGTCAAAGACATACTGACACCAAGCAAAAAGCAGGGGTAACCATGAAAGCAGATCCTACTTTCCTACACTGTGAATAATTGGAGGTGTTGTGGAAACGAAGTAAATAAGCTATATAAGGGGGATAGCAGAAAGGCACGATGTCCCTCAGATTTAGAGAGCAGGAGTTTACAGGATAACTACTGTGGAGAAAATAAGTGTATATTGTTTTAAAATAAATTTTAGGATCTCGCGGGATTGTGAATAGTAAAAAGGAGTAGATGAGTTCTCAATACACTCTACAAGTAGGAAGAGTAAGTGTGTACGAGATAAGCACTGTGATGAGTAGAAGGTTAATTATTTTTATAAACAATGTTACAAACTCACAAGACTCTTGTGGGATCGTGAAAAATTGGAAGCAGTAGGTGATCTGTGAATACACTCTGGTATGCATACTTGCTACTGTAGGAAGGAGTCTCAATGGAGATGGTGTTTATCAAAGTCTACTATTTACGCCCATTGGCTTGGGGAGTGTTGTGAGTAGAGTTAAGGCTCTTACCACACACAGCATACTACGCACACCCGTCATCTGAGAGAGAGGTCTCACAGGAGAGGTCTGACCAGCTACACACTCTACTACGCACACCTGTCATCTGATAGAGAGGTCTGAAAGGAGAGGCCAGTACATCTACACACCCTACTATGCACACCTGTCATCTGAGAGAGAGATCCGAAAGGAGAGGCCAGTCCATCCACACACTCTACTACGCACACCAGTCATCTGATAGAGAGGTCTGAAAGGAGAGGCCAGTCCATCCACACACTCTACTACGCACACCAGTCATCTGATAGAGAGGTCTGAAAGGAGAGGCCAGTACATCTACACACCCTACTATGCACACCTGTCATCTGAGAGAGAGATCTGAAAGGAGAGGCCAGTCCATCTACACACTCTACTACGCACACCAGTCATCTGATAGAGAGGTCTGAAAGGAGAGGCCAGCACATCTACACACCCTACTATGCACACCTGTCATCTGAGAGAGAGATCTGAAAGGAGAGGCCAGTCCATCTACACACTCTACTACGCACACCAGTCATCTGATAGAGAGGTCTGAAAGGAGAGGCCAGTACATCTACACACCCTACTATGCACACCTGTCATCTGAGAGAGAGATCCGAAAGGAGAGGCCAGTCCATCCACACACTCTACTACGCACACCAGTCATCTGATAGAGAGGTCTGAAAGGAGAGGCCAGTACATCTACACACCCTACTATGCACACCTGTCATCTGAGAGAGAGATCTGAAAGGAGAGGCCAGTCCATCTACACACTCTACTACGCACACCAGTCATCTGATAGAGAGGTCTGAAAGGAGAGGCCAGCACATCTACACACCCTACTATGCACACCTGTCATCTGAGAGAGAGATCTGAAAGGATAGGCCAGTCCATCTACACACTCTACTACGCACACCAGTCATCTGATAGAGAGGTCAGAAAGGAGAAGCCAGTCCATCCACACACCCTACTACATACACCCGTCATCTGAGAGAGATGTCTGACAGGAGAGGGCAGTCCCTCCCCACAAACTAGTGCACACACCCGTCATCTAAGAGAGAAGTCTGAAAGGAGAGGCCAGTCCATCCACACACCCTACTATGCACACCCATCATCTAAGAGAGAGGTCTAACAGGAGAGGCCAGTACCTCCCCACTCACTACTATGCTCACCCGTCATCTGACAGAGAGGTCTGAAAGGAGAAGCCAGTCCATGCACACACCTTACTATGCACACCTGTTATCTGAGAGAGAAATCTGACAGGAGAGGTCTGTCGCTACCCATACACCCTACTACACACACACATCATGTGAGAGAGAGTTCTGAAAGGAGAGACCAGTCCATCCACAAACCCTACTATGCACACCCGTCATCTGAGAGAGAGGTCTGAAAGGCAAGGCCAGTCTATCCACACACTATACTACGGACACCTGTCATCTGCGAGAGAGGTCTCAAATGAGAGGTCAGTCCATCCTGACATCCTACTACGCACACCTGTCAACTGAGAGCGAGAGTTCTGAAAGGAGAAGCAAGTTGTTGGAACTGGCACTTTCTGGTTGGCTGAGGCGGTGCCCTAGCCAGGCAGAACCTACCACTCCCGTCAGGAGCGGGTGATTACATTCACTTTATAACCTTGACTCACCCTTGGGAAGCTTGGTACTGAGCAGTCAGGCTTATCACACAGGCAACGTGTAAAGCAATGGCACAGCACTGTCACACAATAAGCACACGGAGCGTCACAAAAGAGACTTCACACGTGGTGTATGTAAATAAAGTTTGTAATCAACACACACACTAATTAACACAACATGAACATCATGTATTTATGGGCATAAAACACATTTGGAAATATCACTAGCAGTACTAGGCCCAACAGTCTTAAAATTACATCAGTACTATGCACACTTGGGAAAGATCCTACTTTACCCCCAGCACCCTTATGCGGTGCGAAATGTCAGAACTAGGCCCACCCGGGTAATTATTAAAATTCAATCCCACACAGTTATAGAGAGCACCCCAGATCACAACGATATAAAAAATGTACACACAGATAATTATGACACTTTTAAACAGCACCGTGGGCCAAGGCCACAAGGGTAAAAACCAATTTCAAACATAGTACTCTTTTGGCAAGGAATCAACGTGTAAAGCAACACAGCCGTGCGGTGTAATCAGTAACAGGCAGTCCTCATGCAGTCACTTCTACACACTCACTCATGACCGATATGCAGAGCCCGGATATCAGGCAGGTCTGTATGGAGCACCGTAATGCGTCTGCAACTGATATCCGCCAGGTCAGTTGCAAATATAGATACCGTGGCCCAAGCCCTCCTCCACCTTTCAGCTAACCCTGACTACCCTACGCCCACGGGTTGGAGATAACCCCCCGCGCCCTGATATTAGGCCGATTGCGGCCGTTGTCACACTTATCAGGCTCCCAGGAAAGAAGGTGGGGTTAGGTAGCAGGGCTAATTAGGCAGTACTGGACAAAAGGGGGGTTTGGTTATCACTCGGGAAGTTGACCCACGGCATGCAGAGCAGAAGCGGACTGAGGGCGATAGTCATTCAATCACAGGATTCGACAATTTGCCTTCCGGCACCAGCCCAGTTCTGCGAAGCACAGGACAGGGGGTAAAGCAGTCTCTTGACCTGCTTCTGATTGCTCTTGGAAGCGTTTCTCAGCCAATCCAATTACTCTCATCACCCAGGCCCGATCCGGGCAATACTACTTGGCAACACTAAGTGGTCAGGGCCAGGTGAGGAGGGGGCAGCTGATCCGCTGCACTGAGGGCACAAAAGGAACAATCGATGAATGTGGGGTGAATCAGGGGAGCCCCTCGGCAGAAGGAGGCACCCCGTCAGACACATGTCAAAAGGAAGCACCAGGGCAATCCGGGCACAACGGAACACAAATCTGCTCCTCTGTACCTCATGGAAAAGAGGCACAACATCTGGTGCGCATTGATCCGAGTCGGACCAGACAGTTCCAGTCACACACAATGAAGAGTTGCAAATTCCGTACCTCCCTGGAAATGAGGCACAACGTCCGGTGCGCATTGATATGGGTCGCACCAGACAATGCCGGTCACACACAAACAAGAGGTGCATATTCTGTGCTCCCTGGCAATGAGGAACAAAGCCTGGTGCGCATTGATACAGGTTGCACCAGACAATTCTGGTCACACAAACAGGCGCAAATATAGCAGTGCCACACGAGGTAGAATGAGGCACTACTATGGGTACCCCCCCCTCTGACGGTCGCAACCTGTGAATCGAACACCGCACACAATGAGCATGCAGTTGGTGTGTCGCACGAGAGAGTTGCGGCACGATTGACAAAGCGGCCCACGCTGAATCCCGCAACCGTTAAATCCGCTCACCAACAAGACTATTTGCCATGTTGAGGTCCCCACAATGCACAATTGATCCCCATGCCATTCCAGTTTGAACCCAGCCATATGCAAATCAGTTTTGACCCTGCTTCCAATGGGAACAGTCCAGCCCGAACTGCCAGGCCAGGTCCTCCCTGGACTGGAAACAAGCATCCTAGGACCGGTTTCGGGGTTTCACCCTTCATCAGCCAGGATAGCTTGACTCCAGTGGCATGGAGAGCCCACGTCTGAGCATACCTGTCCCACTCGGGATGGCAAATGCAAAAAGAAAAATTGATGGACAGAATGCAGAACAATGTCATACATTCACCCCAGTACAGAGATCTTGGTCTAAATCCATCGTTTTTATGCTCCCTGTGCCATTCCAGTTTGAACCCAGCCATATGCAAATCAGTCTTGACCCTGCGCCCAATGGGAACAGTCCAGCCCGAACTGGCATTTCTAAGCTATTAATGGCAAATCCACCTTTACCACAGGAGAGGGTTTGTCATTGTGAATCGAATGATAGGAAACATTATGAGGCTGCTCCACTGCAAATCACTATTGCAACCTGAAGTAATTTCAAACATCCCCTTACGTTAACCTATGGCAAGAGCAAACCTCATAGGTAGTGAAAAAACACAAGGGTATTCTTCACATCCTGGGCAGGGAACACACATGTACCTGCCCTGCCTTTCACCTACCAATTACTTCACCCCTTAAGACCTACCCTAGGGGTGCTCTAGTGGTAGTGAAAGGTCCCCTCAGGATTGGCCAGTGATTTAGAAAGGCCAACATGAGCCTAAGTGCAATTGCGTGCACACAGGCCTGCAACAGCAGGCGTGACACGTGTTTAAAACCATCACTGGTCAAGTGCGCACACACGGGCCTGCAATGGCAGGTTTGGCACATGTTTAAAAACATCATAGGTAAAAGTGTGTACACACAGACCTGCAATGGCAGGCTTGAGAAATGTTTAAAAACATCAGGTAAGCACCACTTTCTAACGTTTGTACGAAGGGCGCGCACACCTCTACACTGCATTTACAGTGGGAAAGTGCCCAGAGCCCTAAGGTCACTAAAAGAGAATCAGCAAAACCCATTAGGAAAAAGAAAAACGTTTAGGGAAACACTACCTCCAGCGTTATCAGGTCTAACACCAGTTCATGCACACACCCAACTATGCACATCCGTTATCTTAGAGAGAGGTCTGACAGGAGAGGTCTGTCGCTTTCCATACACCCTACTACGCACACCCATTATTTCAGAGAGAGGTCTGAAAGGAGGCCAGTGCATTTAGACACCCTACTATGCACACCCATCATCTGAGAGAGAGGTCTGAAAGGAGAGGCCAGTCCATCCACACACCGTAGCATGCACACCCGTCACTTGAGACAGAGGTCTGAAAGGAGAGGCCAGTCCATCCACACACCGTAGCATGCACACCCGTCACTTGAGACAGAGGTCTGAAAAGAGAGGCCAGTCCATCCACACACCGTAGCATGCACACCCGTCACTTGAGACAGAGGTCTGAAAGGAGAGGCCAGTCCATCCACACACCGTAGCATGCACACCCGTCACTTGAGACAGAGGTCTGAAAGGAGAGGCCAGTCCATCCACACACCGTAGCATGCACACCCGTCACTTGAGACAGAGGTCTGAAAGGAGAGGCCAGTCCATCCACACACCGTAGCATGCACACCCGTCACTTGAGACAGAGGTCTGAAAGGAGAGGCCAGTCCATCCACACACCGTAGCATGCACACCCGTCACTTGAGACAGAGGTCTGAAAGGAGAGGCCAGTCCATCCACACACCGTAGCATGCACACCCGTCACTTGAGACAGAGGTCTGAAAGGAGAGGCCAGTCCATCCACACACCGTAGCATGCACACCCGTCACTTGAGACAGAGGTCTGAAAGGAGAGGCCAGTCCATCCACACACCGTAGCATGCACACCCGTCACTTGAGACAGAGGTCTGAAAGGAGAGGCCAGTCCATCCACACACCGTAGCATGCACACCCGTCACTTGAGACAGAGGTCTGAAAGGAGAGGCCAGTCCATCCACACACCGTAGCATGCACACCCGTCACTTGAGACAGAGGTCTGAAAGGAGAGGCCAGTCCATCCACACACCGTAGCATGCACACCCGTCACTTGAGACAGAGGTCTGAAAAGAGAGGCCAGTCCATCCACACACCGTAGCATGCACACCCGTCACTTGAGACAGAGGTCTGAAAGGAGAGGCCAGTCCATCCACACACCGTAGCATGCACACCCGTCACTTGAGACAGAGGTCTGAAAGGAGAGGCCAGTCCATCCACACACCGTAGCATGCACACCCGTCACTTGAGACAGAGGTCTGAAAGGAGAGGCCAGTCCATCCACACACCGTAGCATGCACACCCGTCACTTGAGACAGAGGTCTGAAAGGAGAGGCCAGTCCATCCACACACCGTAGCATGCACACCCGTCACTTGAGACAGAGGTCTGAAAAGAGAGGCCAGTCCATCCACACACCGTAGCATGCACACCCGTCACTTGAGACAGAGGTCTGAAAGGAGAGGCCAGTCCATCCACACACCGTAGCATGCACACCCGTCACTTGAGACAGAGGTCTGAAAGGAGAGGCCAGTCCATCCACACACCGTAGCATGCACACCCATCATCTGAGAGAGAGGTCTGAAAGGAGAGGCCAGTCCATCCACACACCGTAGCATGCACACCCGTCACTTGAGACAGAGGTCTGAAAGGAAATGCCAGTCAGTTCACACACTCTACTACGCACACTCATCTGACAGAGAGATCTTAATGTAGAGGCCAGTCCATGCACACAACCTAGTACGCACACCCGTCATCTGAGAGAGAGGTCTGACAGGAAAGGTCTGTTGCTCCTCATACACCCTACAACACACTCTTGTCATCTGAGAGAGAAGTCGGAAAAGAAAGGCCAGTCCATTTACACACACTATTAAGCACAGTCGTCATCTAAGAGAGGGGTCTGAAAGGAAAGGCCAGTCCCTCCCCACACCCTACTATTCAGTCTCATCATCTGAGAGGGAGGTCTGAAATGAGAGGCTAGTTCATCCTCACACTCTACTATGCACACCTGTCATCTGAGAGAATGTTCTGAAAGAAGAGGCCAGTCCATGCACACACCCTACTACGCACATCCATCATCTGAGAGAAAGGTCTGACAGGAGAGGTCTGTCGCTTCCATACACCCTAATACACATGCCATTCATCCAAGAGAGAGGGCTAAGCAGAGAGGCCAGTCTGTCCCCACACCATACTACACCCAACTGTCATCCAACAGAGAGGTGTCAGCAGGGAGTGCAGTCTTTATCCACACCATATTGTGCACAACCATCATACAAGAGGGGGTGTAAGCAGAGAGGCTAGTCTCTTGTCACACACAACTACGCAAACTTATGACACTGTGGAGGGATGTTAGTTGAGCGGTTAGCCCCGCCCTGTACCCTAGTAAGTACACCTGACGCATTGGGTTAATTGTCACCAGATAGTCTAGACTCCACATACCCTAGTGCATACACATATGAGCTCAGAGAGGTCCCAGTGGAGAGGCTAGTCTCTCCCCTCACCCTACTACCCACACCTCTGATCCAACAGACAGGTCTCAGCGGAGAGGGCAGGCCCTCCATACATCCTACTATGTATACCTGTAATCCGAGAGAGAGGTCTGAATGAGGAGGGCAGTTCCTCCTCAGACCCTACTATACATACTGATTATCCAAGAGAGGGTTTTAAGTGAAGACGCCTGTCCTTTCCCACACACTACTACACATACTTCTGACACTGTGGAGGGGTGTTAGTGGAGAGGTTAGTCCCTCCCTGTACCCTACTATGTACACCCAACGTTCTGGGGGAAAGCTGTCATCAGAGAGGGTAGACTCTCCACATACCCTAGTAGGTACACCCATGAGGTCTGAGAGAGGTCTCAGCGGACAGGCAGTCTCTCCCCTCACCCTACTATGCATACCAATCATTATAGAGAGAGGTCTCAGTGGAGAAGCCAGTCCCACCACACACCCTAATATGCATATTTGTGATTTGACAGACAGGCCAGTCCCTCGACACACCCTACTACGTACACCGGTCATCTAAGACAGAGGTCTCAGTGGTGTTATGTACCCCAATATACCCCAATCTAAGCCTAGGTAGCTACACAACCTTATACCTACATTTGCCCTACCTTGCTCTGGATAACGGTTCTAGCACAGACATTTGACCTAGTTATGTGCTGAATAAATGTTGATCAGTTTCTTGGAAACTAGCCTAATTTATTTTGCATGAGGATTCTTAGAAAAGTCCCTGCACATGACATACGTAATAGCATGAACATATTCTGTGTAAAATGTCATGGTCATCTTATCCTAAGGTGAAAGAACTACTTTGCATAATCGCAGGTATTGTTCTAGGGTCATTTGCATAATCATACTTACAACACATCGATTATGTAAGGAACCCCGAGGCTATCTTTATGGTATAAAAGACTCATACCAACACTAGATAGACAGAGGAGAAGCTTCACGCTGACACTAGACGCTGAGGTCCGGGCCTACAGAAGCTACAATACGCAGTGGTCTGACATCCCTTGCAGGGTATCCAACTCGAGACGAAGACGGGGTCCTTTTTTTTTTTTTTTTTCTATAGAGTTTTATATAGCGCAAACTAAACCCGAGACATCGGGTATCAGAGCGCTTTACATGAGCACCAGTTTCGTTACAGATCTGTAGGCACGGGGAGATTAAGTGATTTTCCCAGAATCACAGGATGTTGCGCGTCCTTGCCGAGACTCGAACCCGGTTCCCCAGCTTCGAGGTCGACCGATCTAACCGTAAGGCTACATCCTCTCCCGAACCTCGTTCTCTCCCATCAGGTAATAGGGTTGGCTCTTCCCTAGGGGATTCTTGGCTTTACACCCACATACATGCTAGGTACACTTAGGTAGGCTTTGCATCATAGGAGTACGCTTGACTACTGTCATATATTTATATGCCTGCATATATTCACTGCCTTAGCACCATGGTAGAATTCTACCTTTTATTTACTTCGGAAGAGGAATGTGTTACTTTATAAACTTTTATGAAATCTGGTTTGATGGCACGTTATTATTTATTTGTGAAAAAATGCACTGTGTGACGGGGTGGATTTTTTCAGGAGAAAGGAATAACAAGTTAGTGGTACACTAGGTATAAATATGTGATTGTGGGTGAAAGATGTAAATAAGTTCACAAAAAATAGTGAAAAATGACTGTTATCATTTATTGACTAGTATGTAGGATTAAGATTAGTGACTAATTTGTATAGCTTCATCGGAGTGTGGATCAGGACTCAGAGCAGAGCAGACCCGGAAGCTGATCTGAGCTGAGCAGGGGAGAGGAGCGGAGTGGCACGGCCGGACGTTTTGACCGGGAGAGGGAGCTTGTTTCCCCGAGCGAGGAGGCTCTGAAACCAGCGGCAGCTACCAAACGGTCCCTTGACAGCGGAGGTAGTGAATGGCTGCAAGGTCGTGGTAATTAACGAGGCAAGGAGGCAAGCGAGGCCAGAATCGCACCTACCCCCAGCTCCAGGAAATTGGTGGGCAATAGCACTGGGGAAGCTGCCCTTAGTCTGCCGTCCATAGTCTCTTTGGGGTGTCTGTCCCCCAAAAAACAAGCATTAAATACCCGCTTAGCTACTCCCCTGAGTAGAAAAATAACGATAACGTCGCCACATCAGCCAGGGTCAAAGAAAGATAGCTGGTAAAGACCCGCCCTTAAGAACAAACCAGGCGATCCTTCGCACACCCCATCACTCGACCCTCTTGGCTTACAAAAAACTCAGATCTCGAACAGTGCATATGAAAAGACTGGGTATGGCACAAACCATGAGAAAGAGTAAACACAAGGCATCTCATATCGGAGCAGTTCCAGGAACTGCAGATATAACAGAATCCTTCACTAGCACGCCTAGAACAGCCGACCAATCAGTACCAGTAGAGCAGGGAATTCAACAGGAAGAAAAAACCAAGACACAGGAAGCAGACTGTGCCCAACCGAAATCAACCGTCAATAACGACACACAAACGGCAGTTGAACAAGAAAGCAAACAGGCAATGGACTACAAAAAAGCTGCGCCCTGTGGGGGGGACCAGGCACAATTCCATCAAAAACCAAATATAGCGTCGGAGGTCCCTCCTGCAATTTTATAAACCGACTACACCCTACCGGATATACATTTTTCACTGGGCCTGTATCAATTGTCTTCTACAGCACCTAAGGAAACTTCACAACCACTCAATAGTACTCCAACTAACGCCACGATCTGTACAGAAAACGGCTCACGTTTGCCAGAACTTCCATTCTTCAATACATCGCAATCCCCAAACAGGGGAGAACCTATATCTAACACCCTCTTCACACTATAGAGAATATTGGAATCTATATTGGCTCTCCTTGAGAAGAATATGGAAAATTCGGACATGATTCTGGAAACGCAAACTGGAATCCTACAATATCTAGTGGACAAAAAAAGGAAAAAACAATTTAATCAAAATCCCAAAACTATAGTAAGTCGTCCAGAAAATATTGCGACTCAAGAAGAACAATGCCCAAATTTACCACCGGTATCTGCTAACCATCTCACAGGAAAAGCACAAAAGGCAATCCAAACAGAGGAACTCACTCCAAAAAAAGTGAAAAACAAATATACAAACGATGAAGTTTACTCTCTACGCAAATTATTTGAGGAAACCAAGACAGAAAGCATCCCTCAATTAGCAATGCCTTTGTTTCCCATTTTTAATCAGAAGAGTCAGCAAGGATTGTTAATTCAAACACCAAGGAACGAGGATAAGAACTCTACAGGTCTTTTAACCATAGTAGAATTTAAACTTACATCAAAACCTATGTAAAAGAGAAACACCATTAAGAGGAAAAATAACAAGAAAAGAGCAAAGCGTAAAATTTTGAGACGATCGACTAGAAAAGTAAAATTCCCACAAACATCCGAACAAAGAGTTCAGAGTAATGAACAAATAATGAAAACTTTAGAGACAACCCAAAATATAGATGAATATTCCCTCCCATATAAAAACAAAGGGATACAGAAAAAATTAAACCCACTGGCGCCAAATTTCTCAATAAAACAGTCAAAGGAATATCAGGATAGAATAAACTCAGGGAAAAAAGAAACTCAATCCTCGATTAAAAACACACACGGAAGGGGAGACCAAACCGTCTCTCGCACTCTGGAATTAACTGACCTATTCCCCTGCGACATAACTCCTTTAAACCGTGGGAGAATATTAAACCTACTGCATAAGATTCATCAACTCCATTTACTTTCAACTCTAGAAATAAAACTAGTAGCGTTCCCGAACAAACTCAATCTAACGGTGGCAACGGTGGAGTTTTGGTCCAACATAATTCCAGCTATCATCCAAAAAGAGAGAGACATCCTTCATAGAAATGGTTTCGATGTAGCTGAAGTCAATGTAAAGGCTACACAGTATAACAGGCCAAAGGATCACAATAAGAGTAAGTTCCACCCCCAGCATAACCCCGTGAATTGGACTCCAGAAACCCAAATAAGCATGCCCGAAGGATCCTTAATAATAAAGATTAATGAAGATGAACGACGAATCTGGAATCGAGCTCCTCCAAAAATTGAGCCACAACCAAAAGAAAATCCCTGGTCCTGGATTTCTGGTAATTTGAATAGCAACAAACAGGGAAACGCATAAACACTTCCTTTTTAACAGTAGTTTAACAATTATCTCTTGGAATATCGCCGGGAAAAGCCGAGAAAAGCTAGCCCTTATCCTAGAAAACTCCCCATCGATTCTATTGTTACAAGAAACTTGGGGGCATATTAGCAAGAAGAGGCGATAATCATCGCTAACCCTGCTTAGCGTGCTTTTTTTATCGCCGGCTATCGCTGGAATATATCGCCACGCTAACGCTGTATTAGCAACGATTAGCGCTATGGCGATGAATATTCCAGCGATAGCGGGGGAAATGGGCCAACATCGCTGAAAAACCAGCGATGTTGCATGGAGAAGGGAGAACACCTTGCTGATACGACCCTGTGGTCGTATCAGCATAATCCACCCCCCCATGTTAGGTATGGCTAACACCTGCTAATTGCAGGTGTTAAATAAATGGAGATGACCCCGGTTAGCGCGACTTTTCACGTCGCTAACTGGGGCCATGGCCACCTTGCTAATAGGCGATAGGCCTGTTAGCGGGTGTTTCCCAGGTTTGTTCGTTGGAACGCCCACTTTGCATGTCATTAGCGATAAATATCGCTGACATGCAAAGCGGTAAAAAACGGGCGCTAATGCCCGCAAACTGTCGCTAACTGCTGTTAGAGACAGTTTGCTGATAGGGCGATAAGAATATCGCCGCTTTAGCGGCAAAAAGTGCCGCTAAAGCGGCGATAGTGCCCTTGCTAATATGCCCCTAGGTCTATAGACACCTTTACCCGAAGAAATTACTTTGTGTTCGACATCGCAGCTGAGGCCACAAAAAGGGGTCATGCAAAAGGAGGCCTTGCGATTCTCCTCAAGGAAGAAATCTATTGGGATTTAGAAGTCATCGATTTGTGTCTCCTGAACTCTCAATGCATTAAGATTAAACATCGAAACAAAAGCTCGAATACCATCCAGGATTTACTAATCTTCAACGTCTACATCCCGCCAGGACCCCGTTACGATTCTCTATTGGTAAAAATATTCGAGAAGATGGAAACAGCAATGGCCACTAAATGCTACCCACCAGTTCTAATCGCTGGAGACTTCAATGGGAAAATCTCAAATGCTTTATTGGACAATGGGGGAAGATGTGGAAAAGAGAAAGCCTGTTTTATCCCAAAATCACTATTCCCAACAAAGATAAAAGCCGATAAACGAGGGAAACTACTACTGTCTCGAGTGACTTCAATGAATGGAGTAATTTTAAACGGAAGAGCAGAAGGGTACATTCCGGCTGCCTACACTAGATTAGGCGCCAACAGTTTATCCATCTTAGACTATGTAATCTGTAGTATGGACCTTTTCCAGAAAGTTCAATCATTGAACGTACAGGGTACATATGAAAGCGACCATGCATTTTTATCTTTGGAAATAGAAGTCTTATTACAATTTACTACCCCATGGTCATTAAGTTCTCTGAATGGGCGCGCCAATATAGATTAAAAAAAAAGGTAGGATTATTTTGAACTCTAAAACAATTAGGATATCGAACACAGCAATCTCGGCTATGCTTCTGGATCCCTCCAAATGGGGGAAGAAAAGGGCTTAACAAGACCAATTCCCACGTCGAACGGATTAAAACAAGGTTGTCTTCTCGCCCCCTTGCTATTTTCTCTTTACTTAAGTGGCTTGCCAGAGTTTTTTACTCAAGTAAATAATTTCCCACCGAAATTAGCACTAAGTGACATACATATTTTAATGTACGCCAACGACATTGTGATATTAGATCTCACACCGATAGGACTCCAAAGAAACTTAAATGCACTAAATTGCTACGCAAAAGGAACATTTCTAGTCCCAAACATCTCAAAAACCAAAATGTTATCTTTTATGGGAAAAAAACATCTCCGACCTTTCAATTGGTCATTGGGAGGAAAACCAGTGGTATCCGTTAAAGAATACACCTATTTAGGTCGAATCTTTTCCCAAACGTTACAGAACTCCTCCCATTTACATCACATAGGGCGAAAGGCAGATGCCCATGTAGGGGCATTGCTGAGACTATATTCTTCTTCCGGAAGCAGGCATCTCCAACCTTTGCTAGAGGTTTATTGTATGAAAATCCCTCCCATCTTAACATATGCCTTAGAGTATATACATATCAAAACTTGGCAATTTGTAAAAACGAGAGAAGGGAATCTTCTACGCAAATTGGCAAAAGTAAATCAAGCTGTTCCGGTCCAAGCACTTCACCTCGAGCTTTCCTTAGCTAGTACATATGCTAGTGTCGTGTAGCTCCTATATAACCTATACAGGATCTGTGCGTTTGGATAACATAAACTGTGGGATTGGCGGCAGACTGATTCCGCGCACCCCCACCGGATACGTTAGCCTATCTGTATAAGCTAGCTCACAGTGCCACTATAACCTCCTCTTACCAAGGAGAGAATAGATTCTGGCAACATCAGAACATGACAACCCTGATCCCTCAGAATCGTGGAAACAATATACTACCTTTCGCTCAGTCACTCGTGCTCACTTAGTTTGTCTCAGAGAGATACACAGAATAAACAGGCTGGGCGTTTTCAATAAGTATTTATTGAACAGTTGTTATTCTAGTGTAGAATAGATGAGCTGCAACAACCATTAGACAGTAGCAGAGATATATGATGAGCAGTACTATGAAAGTAAAGGGATGGTATAGTTCTACCATCTTGCAGAAATCATGAATATATACAAGTACATATAACACATGATAAAAAGTGCGTACTCCTACGATGCCTCCCTAACTAGATGTACCTAAATGTACCTAGCATCTGTGTAGGTGTTATGCCAAGAATCCCTCTAGGATCTAGTCAACCCCATTACCTGAGAATGAGAGAATATGGGACCCCATCCTGGTCTCGAGTTGGACACCCCGCGAGGGATGTTAGACCACTGCTAGCTGGAGCGTCTGAATGCAGGAACCTCAGCATTTGTGGTCAGTGTGTCAGCCGGGAAGTCTCGGTCTCCTCTATCTTCCTAAGCAAGACATGATGTATATATACCCATAGGTCTCCCCAGGGGTCCTACCTTGCTGTGTTACTGTGTCGGCCTAAAGGATGAAGTCGGGCCTGAACTTTATACAGAGATATTATACAGGAGATGGTAATCCTACTGTTAGCCCTGCTGTGCTTCCAAGAAGTCTCATGCATAATGTATGAGAATCGAACCAGGGAAAAACCTGCGTTCTGAATGCAGTGTCATATCTGGGTAAAAGGTCAGTGCCTAAGAACCGTTATGTATGTAATGTAGGGAAGAATATAGGTGAAAGGTTGCAATGTTACCAGCGCCTATATAGGGTACCTATATGGAATATAACACCCACTTCTCTTCCGACTGGACGACGTATGTAACCTATTGCTGTACTACTAGCATAACTAGATAGTGGTACGCACAAAGTTTATAAAAACATCTCTTTAGCTAAAATGTTTAAAAACTTCTAAAAAAAATTCTAAAAAACGTAAAAGCGTCTACAAAATCTTTTGCAAGCCCTAGCTCTAAAATGTCCGTTGTTATAGTCCGAATCACTATAAGCATTATAAAGCCATGTATGCCCCAAAAATGAAAGGAATGTCAATTTAGTTTCATAGTTCCAAATTTGGGCTTGTTTAAAAAAGGGCGAATTTCTTCCAGCACACGACGAGCCAAATGAGTCAAATGTTTATGTGTCCTGGCTGGTAGTCGCAACATTTCCGTTGCTTGCTTCCGCAGTAGACGGCCCCTGTAACACCTCACAGAGTATGTCAATTGAGCACAGATGATGTTCCACGCTGTCCGCAGCCGGTGCTGGGGCAGCCTGTGCGCTGTCCAAAGCCTGGGTGTCAGTGGAGGAGCCGGTGTTCATACCAACAGGAGCAGTTACTACCTGCAGTGGCTCAAGGAATGCCGCCTTCAACATTGAGGACACTGCAGAACATGGGCCGTTATCGGGTCCAGTAACGCTTGCACGTCCGGTTGCGCACATGATGGGAGTGTCAAACACAGGTCTAACACGCATTCTTCTCCGCAAAACAGGCATCGGAGGACAGGTAAGATGCAGTCCATCCAGACTGGTCGAAATGACAGAACCAAGATGCACTTAGTTCTCTTAGGTGAAGCGTGCCCAGATGTTGTACCATGCGATCACGGTACTTACGCTCCAGGAGTGCTTTTTCCATCTCCTTGGTGACTGGGACGTCCATTGCGTAGCAAGTATAAAACAATAAGGATACCTGCTGCTAGGAACAGGATGAGCGGAAGTCCTCCAAAGATGCTTCCAAACACGGAGTGTATGAAGTTTGGGATAACTCCAAGTACCGTCTGAAAGGTGCTGTAGTGAGGATATGGACTCACAGCATACATTATTAAGTTAGCATAAGTTAGTATAAACTTGACTGCCATGTTGCCGCTTTTGCATTTCCATCTCCTTGGTGACTGGGACGTCCATTGCGTAGCAAGTATAAAACAATAAGGATACCTGCTGCTAGGAACAGGATGAGCGGAAGTCCTCCAAAGATGCTTCCAAACACGGAGTGTATGAAGTTTGGGATAACTCCAAGTACCGTCTGAAAGGTGCTGTAGTGAGGATATGGACTCACAGCATACATTATTAAGTTAGCATAAGTTAGTATAAACTTGACTGCTATGTTGCCGCTTTTGCACACGTTTCTACATGATTTTGTTTTCGCAATTCCTCTGCTTGTGCTCGCTCACATGGGAACCGTCTATCTTTCACGTTTCTTGCTGAACTCTGGGGTCTTTTGTCTGCACAGCATGTTTAAAGGTCGAAAAACAATGTACTCTGTTAATCTGCTTTGGTCAGTCCCACGCATGTAAGACATAATACGAGCACAGCTGCACTACTGAAAATCGGGTGCCTTTAATATTGCATTGCATGCATGTTAAGGCACTTGGAGAAAACCTTCCGAAGAGAAGAGCTGTGTTTGTCCGGAGATGTAAACTTTTGCATCTAAACCTGGAGGTATGGGGTCCCCCTGATAAAGCCCAGAGGTCTTCTATAATTATAATCAACTAGTTTCTAGCAAGGGGAGGGTGGTAAGGCACATTAGGCCTTTTTTCCACTAGGTTTATAAAATGATATCCCCGTTCATATTTTATGGAATTGTAACAATTCTCACTATATTGAGTTTATGCATTTTGCTGCTAGTATTGGCTTGTGTACTGCATTATAGAGCACGTTAGTTAAAATAAACATTTTAAACTATACAGTGTCTCTGATTACTCATGTTGTGGACAAGTACAAGAGAATTGATGAAAGAGTGTTCTTGCTCCCGCGAATACTGAGAGAGTCTGAGTTACATGTTCTAGGATGTCTAATCATTGGTAGCTTCGCTGTAGGACGGAGAACGAATGAGACACTATAGCTAGTTGGTTAGGGGTTCCGGGCACTAAGGTGGGTTGTTGGTACACCACAAGGTCCTGGTTTCTTGCGCGTAGTTCTGTATATGTGCAGAATCCCTGCAACATGGCGCAACCAACGTTTGGTCTGGCTCTTATCTGCGAGACGCTTGAGTAGTGCTCGTGCTTGTCCACAATTCCCTCGCTTCTGTTTCCGGAGACAGATGTGACGGTGTTACCTCCTATATTGATGTTTTTATAGGTTTTTTCAAGCTTGATGTTCTTAAAAGGTATTTCTTATTGTAGTAACCCATTATTGCGCTGCCACGCTTTTGGTTGTTATACGTCTTTGTCTTCATGGCTGACATCGATATACCGGCGCATAGTCGCGCAGCACTCCGTCGACATTTGACGGAATATGGAGTGCCTGACGCAGGTGTCGATCTTATCTTTGTGGTGGAAGCTGATCCGACACAACACTATGAAGTGTTTTATTCATGGGTCACTTTTCCAGCAGTGGATGGGGACGATGATTTGTTCCATACTTACACTGCTTCGGATCTTCCTCACAATTATCGGCCCTATACGAATCTTGAGGTTCTGCTCACGGCATGGCAACACCACATTTGGTTTAATGGCGCCCTCCCACACCCAGTGACACCGATCCGTTTAGGCCCTTTATCCATCGAAGGGGCCATTTGGCCGGTTTTGGCTGGGTACACCCCACACCCTCGCTATCTGACCGTTCGAGTGGATGAGCTCCGCGTAATGCACACCTCTTTGGTAAGGGAAGTTAGCATTTACCGCGAGGATATAATGCACTTAAGAGTATATGGTCAGGCTGCACCACAGACAACCCCGGAGAGGAGATTGCGAGGGCTGCAGAGGGGCTCTGCTCATGCAGGGGCACCCGCTCACATATAACCAAGCACCCTGCCTTCAGGATTGATAAGGCCTGCCATAGGGGTGACTGATAGGTTTCTATGTGCAGTGATAGGTGAGATATAGTGAACCTATATCTCTGTGAGGGGTGCATGCACCACCTCACTCAGGCTGCAGTAGCAGTCCTGTGGTGTCATTTTGGATGGCTTTCCAGTGGTGGCACAATACATGCTTCAGCCCCTGGTAGGCCTCTGGGGTACCTATGCCCTGGGTACATAGTATAGCATATACTAGGGACTTATAAGGGCACCCCAGAATCCAATCTGAAGCGTACTTAAGGTACATGGAATCAATTTAGAGAGGAAGCAGCTAGGCTGGGGTCCTGGATAGCAGGGCCCCAGCCAGACTAAAGTCGAAAAACAGTGATACATCAGCAAAAAGTGGGGGTAACCATAAGAGGCAGATCCTACTCTCCTACACAACCCCCCCCCAAATGCAGGGACATTAAACTAACCCTGACCAGTTGAGTCTTCATGTTCTAAGTGGAAATATCTGGAGAGTCCATCTGCATTGGCATGGTTACTTCCAGGTCTATGTTCCACTGTATAGTCCATCCCCTGTAGGGAAATGGACCACCTCAAAAGTTTGGGGTTTTCACCCTTCATCTGTTTTAGCCATAAGAGGGGCTTATGATCTGTCTGAACAATGAAGTGAGTGCCAAACAAGTATGGCTTCAGCTTCTTCAGAGCCCAAACCACAGCAAAGGCCTCCCTCTCAATGGCTGACCAACGTTTCTCTCTGGGGGTCAGCCTTCTGCTAATAAAAGCTACTGGCTGATCCTGACCTTCATCATTCAACTGTGATAGTACAGCCCCTACCCCCAACTCAGATGCATCTGTCTGCACAATGAACTTTTTGGAGTAATCAGGACTCTGCAGAATGGGAGCAGTGCACATGGCCTGCTTCAGGTCATCAAATGCCTTTTGACAGCTAACTGTCCACTGAACCTTTTAGGCATTTTCTTAGAGGTTAAGTCATTCAGGGGTGTCACTATTGATCCATACCCCTTGACAAATCTTTCTGTAGTACCCAGTCAGGCTAAAAAGGCTCTCACCTGAGTCTGGGTAGTTGGAGCAACCCAGTCCATGATGGTCTGGATTTTGCTCTGCAATGGTTGAACCTGGCCTCCACCAACAAGGTGGCCCAGGTACACAACCTGACTGCCCTATCTGGCACTTAGTGGCCTTGATAGTGAGGCCTGCCTTCTGCAGGGCCTCCAAAACATTTCTGAGGTGGACCAGGTGATCCTCCCAGGTGGAGCTAAAGACAGCAATATCATCTAGATATGCTGCACTATAGGCTTCCAGACCTGCAAGGACTGTGTTCACCAACCTCTGAAAAGTGGCAGGTGCATTCTTCAAACCAAAGGGCATCACCACAAATTGGTAAAGCCCACCAGGGGTAGAAAATACAGTTTTTGGCTTTGCATCATCAGCTAGTCTGATCTGCCAGTAGCCAGCTGTCAGGTCAAATGTGCTTAGATACTTGGCTGAGGCCAAAGTGTCTATTAGCTCATCTGCCCTTGGGATTGGATGGGCATCAGTCCTAGTGACTGCATTGAGGCCCCTGTAGTCCACACAAAACCTCATCTCTCTCTTGCCATCTTTGGTGTGAGGTTTTGGCACCAGGACTACTGGACTAGCCCAAGGGCTATCTGAGGGCTCAATGACACCCAGTTCCAACATTTTCTGGACTTCTGTCCTGATACAGTCCCTGACTTGGTCAGGTTGCCTGTAAATCTTCCGTTTTAACAGGCAGACTGTCCCCAGTGTCCACTTCATGAGTGCACCAGGTGGCCTGACTTGGAGTCAGAGAAAACATGTGTCTGAACTGATTGAGCACCTGTCTACAATCAGTTTGCTGCTGGGCAGTGAGGCTGCCTACCAAGGCTACACCATCTACTGACCCATCATCAGGGTTCTGTGAGAGCAGGTCAGGGAGAGGGTCACTCTCCTCCTCCTGTCCCTCATCAGTTGCCATGAGCAAGCCCATGTCAGCCCTGTCCACATATGGCTTCAGCCTGTTGACATGGAGCACCCTATGGGGGCTCCTGGGAGTTCCTAGGTCTACCAGATAGGTAACCTCTCCCTTCTGTTCAACAATTGTATGGGGGCCACTCCACTTGTCTTGGAGGGCTGCTGGGGCCACTGGCTCCAACACCCACACCTTCTGCTCTGGCTGGTAAACAGTCAGCACAGCCTTTTGGTCATGCCAGGCTTTCTGAAATTCCTGGCTAGCCTCAAGGTTTTTGGTTGCCTTTTTCATATACTCGATACCAAAGGGGATGATGGACGGAGCGTTAGAGCAAATCAAACACTCACCCCCAGTCAACTGATCTGGGTTTAATCCATCATCATTCTTTAGCTCACTCCACCACCCCAGTTCAGACATGGCCATATGCAAATCAGTCTGACCCTGTGCCTCATGGGAACAGTCCAGCCCGAACTGCCAAGCCATGTCTTCCCTGGACCGGAAACAAGCATCCTGGGACCGGTTTCGGGTTCAAAACCCTCATCAGCCAGGCTATCTTGAATCCAGTGGCAAAGTGAGCAAGGGACCCACGTCTGGGCATACCCTGCCAACTTAAGGCGAACAAAGCGATACCAAAGGGGATGATGGACGGAGCGTTAGAGCAAATCAAACACTCACCCCCAATCAAATGATCTGGGTTTAATCCATCATCATTCTTTAGCTCACTCCACCACCCCAGTTCAGACATGGCCATATGCAAATCAGTCTGACCCTGTGCCTCATGGGAACAGTCCAGCCCGAACTGCCAAGCCATGTCTTCCCTGGACCGGAAACAAGCATCCTGGGACCGGTTTCGGGTTCAAAACCCTCATCAGCCAGGCTATCTTGAATCCAGTGGCAAAGTGAGCAAGGGACCCATGTCTGGGCATACCCTGCCAACTTAGGGCGAACAAAGCGATACCAAAGGGGATGATGGACGGAGCGTTAGAGCAAATCAAACACTCACCCCCAGTCAACTGATCTGGGTTTAATCCATCATCATTCTTTAGCTCACTCCACCACCCCAGTTCAGACATGGCCATATGCAAATCAGTCTGACCCTGTGCCTCATGGGAACAGTCCAGCCCGAACTGCCAAGCCATGTCTTCCCTGGACCGGAAACAAGCATCCTGGGACCGGTTTCGGGTTCAAAACCCTCATCAGCCAGGCTATCTTGAATCCAGTGGCAAAGTGAGCAAGGGACCCACGTCTGGGCATACCCTGCGAACTTAGGGCGAACAAAGCGATACCAAAGGGGATGATGGACGGAGCGTTAGAGCAAATCAAACACTCACCCCCAGTCAACTGATCTGGGTTTAATCCATCATCATTCTTTAGCTCACTCCACCACCCCAGTTCAGACATGGCCATATGCAAATCAGTCTGACCCTGTGCCTCCTGGGAACAGTCCAGCCCGAACTGCCAAGCCATGTCTTACCTGGACCGGAAACAAGCATCCTGGGACCGGTTTCGGGTTCAAAACCCTCATCAGCCAGGCTATCTTGAATCCAGTGGCAAAGTGAGCAAGGGACCCACGTCTGGGCATACCCTGCCAACTTAGGGCGAACAAAGCGATACCAAAGGGGATGATGGACGGAGCGTTAGAGCAAATCAAACACTCACCCCCAGTCAACTGATCTGGGTTTAATCCATCATCATTCTTTAGCTCACTCCACCACCCCAGTTCAGACATGGCCATATGCAAATCAGTCTGACCCTGTGCCTCATGGGAACAGTCCAGCCCGAACTGCCAAGCCATGTCTTCCCTGGACCGGAAACAAGCATCCTGGGACCGGTTTCGGGTTCAAAACCCTCATCAGCCAGGCTATCTTGAATCCAGTTGCAAAGTGAGCAAGGGACCCACGTCTGGGCATACCCTGCCAACTTAGGGCGAACAAAGCGATACCAAAGGGGATGATGGACAGAGCGTTAGAACAAATCAAACACTCACCCCCAGTCAACTGATCTGGGTTTAATCCATCATCATTCTTTAGCTCACTCCACCACCCCAGTTCAGACATGGCCATATGCAAATCAGTCTGACCCTGTGCCTCATGGGAACAGTCCAGCCCGAACTGCCAAGCCATGTCTTCCCTGGACCGGAAACAAGCATCCTGGGACCGGTTTCGGGTTCAAAACCCTCATCAGCCAGGCTATCTTGAATCCAGTGGCAAAGTGAGCAAGGGACCCACGTCTGGGCATACCCTGCCAACTTAGGGCGAACAAAGCGATACCAAAGGGGATGATGGACGGAGCGTTAGAGCAAATCAAACACTCACCCCCAGTCAACTGATCTGGGTTTAATCCATCATCATTCTTTAGCTCACTCCACCACCCCAGTTCAGACATGGCCATATGCAAATCAGTCTGACCCTGTGCCTCATGGGAACAGTCCAGCCCGAACTGCCAAGCCATGTCTTCCCTGGACCGGAAACAAGCATCCTGGGACCGGTTTCGGGTTCAAAACCCTCATCAGCCAGGCTATCTTGAATCCAGTGGCAAAGTGAGCAAGGGACCAACGTCTGGGCATACCCTGCCAACTTAGGGCGAACAAAGCGATAGCTAAAGGGGATGATGGACAGAGCGTTAGAGCAAATCAAACACTCACCCCCAGTCAACTGATCTGGGTTTAATCCATCATCATTCTTTAGCTCACTCCACCACTCCCAGTTCAGACATGGCCATATGCAAATCAGTCTGACCCTGTGCCTCATGGGAACAGTCCAGCCCGAACTGCCAAGCCATGTCTTCCCTGGACCGGAAACAAGCATCCTGGGACCGGTTTCGGGTTCAAAATCCTCATCAGCCAGGCTATCTTGAATCCAGTGCCAAAGTGAGCAAGGGACCCACGTCTGGGCATACCCTGCCAACTTAGGGCGAACAAAGCAATACCAAAGGGGATGATGGACGGAGCGTTAGAGCAAATCAAACACTCACCCCCAGTCAACTGATCTGGGTTTAATCCATCATCATTCTTTAGCTCACTCCACCACCCCAGTTCAGACATGGCCATATGCAAATCAGTCTGACCCTGTGCCTTATGGGAACAGTCCAGCCCGAACTGCCAAGCCATGTCTTCCCTGGACCGGAAACAAGCATCCTGGGACCGGTTTCGGGTTCAAAACCCTCATCAGCCAGGCTATCTTGAATCCAGTGGCAAAGTGAGCAAGGGACCCACGTCTGGGCATACCCTGCCAACTTAGGGCGAACAAAGCGATACCAAAGGGGATGATGGACGGAGCGTTAGAGCAAATCAAACACTCACCCTCAGTCAACTGATCTGGGTTTAATCCATCATCATTCTTTAGCTCACTCCACCACCCCAGTTCAGACATGGCCATATGCAAATCAGTCTGACCCTGTGCCTCATGGGAACAGTCCAGCCCGAACTGCCAAGCCATGTCTTCCCTGGACCGGAAACAAGCATCCTGGGACCGGTTTCGGGTTCAAAACCCTCATCAGCCAGGCTATCTTGAATCCAGTGGCAAAGTGAGCAAGGGACCCACGTCTGGGCATACCCTGCCAACTTAGGGCGAACAAAGCGATACTCAAAGGGGATGATGGACGGAGCGTTAGAGCAAATCAAACACTCACCCCCAGTCAACTGATCTGGGTTTAATCCATCATCATTCTTTAGCTCACTCCACCACCCCAGTTCAGACATGGCCATATGCAAATCAGTCTGACCCTGTGCCTCATGGGAACAGTCCAGCCCGAACTGCCAAGCCATGTCTTCCCTGGACCGGAAACAAGCATCCTGGGACCGGTTTCGGGTTCAAAACCCTCATCAGCCAGGCTATCTTGAATCCAGTGGCAAAGTGAGCAAGGGACCCACGTCTGGGCATACCCTGCCAACTTAGGGCGAACAAAGCGATACCAAAGGGGATGATGGACGGAGCGTTAGAGCAAATCAAACACTCACCCCCAGTTAACTGATCTGGGTTTAATCCATCATCATTCTTTAGCTCACTCCACCACCCCAGTTCAGACATGGCCATATGCAAATCAGTCTGACCCTGTGCCTCATGGGAACAGTCCAGCCCGAACTGCCAAGCCATGTCTTCCCTGGACCGGAAACAAGCATCCTGGGACCGGTTTCGGGTTCAAAATCCTCATCAGCCAGGCTATCTTGAATCCAGTGCCAAAGTGAGCAAGGGACCCACGTCTGGGCATACCCTGCCAACTTAGGGCGAACAAAGCAATACCAAAGGGGATGATGGACGGAGCGTTAGAGCAAATCAAACACTCACCCCCAGTCAACTGATCTGGGTTTAATCCATCATCATTCTTTAGCTCACTCCACCACCCCAGTTCAGACATGGCCATATGCAAATCAGTCTGACCCTGTGCCTTATGGGAACAGTCCAGCCCGAACTGCCAAGCCATGTCTTCCCTGGACCGGAAACAAGCATCCTGGGACCGGTTTCGGGTTCAAAACCCTCATCAGCCAGGCTATCTTGAATCCAGTGGCAAAGTGAGCAAGGGACCCACGTCTGGGCATACCCTGCCAACTTAGGGCGAACAAAGCGATACCAAAGGGGATGATGGACGGAGCGTTAGAGCAAATCAAACACTCACCCTCAGTCAACTGATCTGGGTTTAATCCATCATCATTCTTTAGCTCACTCCACCACCCCAGTTCAGACATGGCCATATGCAAATCAGTCTGACCCTGTGCCTCATGGGAACAGTCCAGCCCGAACTGCCAAGCCATGTCTTCCTGGACCGGAAACAAGCATCCTGGGACCGGTTTCGGGTTCAAAACCCTCATCAGCCAGGCTATCTTGAATCCAGTGGCAAAGTGAGCAAGGGACCCACGTCTGGGCATACCCTGCCAACTTAGGGCGAACAAAGCGATACCAAAGGGGATGATGGACGGAGCGTTAGAGCAAATCAAACACTCACCCCCAGTCAACTGATCTGGGTTTAATCCATCATCATTCTTTAGCTCACTCCACCACCCCAGTTCAGACATGGCCATATGCAAATCAGTCTGACCCTGTGCCTCATGGGAACAGTCCAGCCCGAACTGCCAAGCCATGTCTTCCCTGGACCAGAAACAAGCATCCTGGGACCGGTTTCGGGTTCAAAACCCTCATCAGCCAGGCTATCTTGAATCCAGTGGCAAAGTGAGCAAGGGACCCACGTCTGGGCATAACCTGCCAACTTAGGGCGAACAAAGCGATACCAAATGGGATGATGGACGGAGCGTTAGAGCAAATCAAACACTCACCCCCAGTCAACTGATCTGGGTTTAATCCATCATCATTCTTTAGCTCACTCCACCACCCCAGTTCAGACATGGCCATATGCAAATCAGTCTGACCCTGTGCCTCATGGGAACAAACCCAGATCAGTTAGTACACAGGAACTTCGGGGCGTTTTCTAAGTGTGGACCTGGCGCCTCCCAATTATACGCAATTCTTTCTGAGGATTATCTGTGCGGTGCAGAGGTGAGGGAGACTAACACCCTAAACCCTCAATCGGGGACCCAAGACGAGGTCCACTGTAAACACAATGTGATCCTGAGCACACGCTATGTGTTTGGTACGTTATGGCGTAATTCTATCACCTTAATTACATATCATACATGTAGATAAGTATTTGTTCTTGCAATCACGACAACTTTGTAGAGTATTCTTTCTTTCTTTATTCAGTAAGATAGCCCAGCCAACACGTGTTTCGTCATGGGAGATTTCCCAACTGACTTCTTCAGGGCTGTTGAGCAGGTGGATGTAATATATCCAGTTCTCCCCGCCGGTGGTGGAGTGAGCTAAAGAATGATGATGGATTAAACCCAGATCAGTTGACTGGGGGTGAGTGTTTGATTTGCTCTAACGCTCCGTTCATCATCCCCTTTGGTATCGCTTTGTTCGCCCTAAGTTGGCAGGGTATGCCCAGACGTGGGTCCCTTGCTCACTTTGCCACTGGATTCAAGATAGCCTGGCTGATGAGGGTTTTGAACCCGAAACCGGTCCCAGGATGCTTGTTTCCAGTCCAGGGAAGACATGGCTTGGCAGTTCGGGCTGGACTGTTCCCATGAGGCACAGGGTCAGACTGATTTGCATATGGCCATGTCTGAACTGGGGTGGTGGAGTGAGCTAAAGAATGATGATGGATTAAACCCAGATCAGTTGACTGGGGGTGAGTGTTTGATTTGCTCTAACGCTCCGTCCATCATCCCCTTTGGTATCGCTTTTTTCATATACTCAGCCATCCTGGAGCGGAGACCAAGTACATAGTCCACTATGTCCTGCTTAGGGGGTTTGAGAGGTAACTCCCAACCTTCCTTCACCAGACACAATGGACCCCTGACAGGATGGCCAAACAAAAGTTCAAAAGGGCTGTAGCCAACCCCCTTCTGAGGCACCTCCCTGTATGCAAATAAAAGGCAGGGCAAGAGTATGTCCCATCTTCGCCTAAGCTTTTCTGGGAGCCCTTTAATCATGCCCTTCAAGGTTTTGTTGAACCTTTCAACTAAACCATTGCATTGTGGGTGATAATGTGTGGTGAATTTGTAAGTCACTCCACACTCCTTCCACATTGCAGTCAAGTAACTGGACATAAAGTTTGCATCTCTGTCAGATACTACCTCCTTAGGAAAGCCCACTCTTGAGAAAATTCCCAGGAGGGCCCTTGCAACCACAGGTGCTGTAGTGGTCCTAAGGGGAATGGCTTCTGGGTACCTGGTGGCATGGTCCACCACCACCAGGATAAATCTGTGCCCAGATGCTGTTTGGGGATCCATGGGACCAATTATGTCAATCCCCACCCTCTCAAAGAGAACCCCCACCACAGGTAGTGGTATCAGGGGGGCCTTTGTGGTGCCACCTGCCTTCCCACTGGCTTGGCAGGTTACACAGGAGCGACAAAACTCCTTGGTGTCTTCAGACATGTGGGGCCAGTGAAAGTGAGGGACAATTCTGTCCCAAGTCTTGTTCTGGCCCAAGTGACCTGCTAAGGGAATATCATGGGCTAGTGTCAATAGGAAGCCCCTGAACTTCAGAGGTATAACCAACCTCCTGGCTGTCCCAGGCTTGGGGTCTCTACTCTCTGAGTACAGGAGTCCATCATCCCAATATATCTTATGGGTGCCACTAGCATTCCCAGCAGCCTCAGTAGCAGCTTGCTGTCTGAGGGGTTCAAGAGAGGGGCAGTTCAGCTGCTCCTGGCTCAGATCTGCCCTGGAAGGGCCCCCTGTCCCCAAGAACTCAACCTGATCAGGTTCAAGCTCCTCTGGGACAGTTCCTTCTTCAGGCCTGAGATCCTCTTCCTCAAAAGACTGATCTGCTTCCTGAGCCAAGGGGGAAGGCACTGCCTTAACCCTACTGCTCCTCCTCTTGGGAGGCACCTGGTCCATTGTTCCAGAATCCAGGGCCTGTTCAGCTTTTGACATTTTGGCCTGTGACCTAGTCACAGCAAAGACATGTGCAGGGATCCCTAGCATTTCTGCATGTGTCCTGAGCTCCACCTCTGCCCAAGCTGAGGTTTCAAGATCATTGCCAAGCAAGCATTCGACTGGTAGATCTGCACTCACCACAACCTTCTTAAGGCCAGTTACCCCTCCCCAGGAGAAGTTAACAACTGCCAGAGAATGGTCTGTTCTGACATTGCTAGCATTGGTCACCTGGTACATTTCACCAAGTATAATCTGCCCAGGATCCACAAGATCTTTTGTCACCATGGTGACACTTGCTCCTGTGTCCCTGAATGCCCAAGCCTCTTTTCCATTAATTAAAGGCTGCTGTCTGTATTTGCCCAAATTATTGGGACTCACTAAGGGGGACATATCCATGCCCCCATCACAGACTAGGACAGCCTGAGTTGGCACTCTGACTAGGCCAGAGCCCATCTCAGTACCCAGGGTCAACCCTACTAAACCCTTATTCTGAGTGCTTCCACCACCATTTGTAGCTGGACTAGGGGGAACAGTTGCCTTAGGGGCAATGGTGGCTGGAGTAGTGTCTTTGGACTTGGTGCAGTCACTTGTCCAGTGAGTTTTCTGCTTACAGATTTTGCACCATGGTTTCTTTTGGCCTTTTCCTTTAGTAGATTGGGATTCCCCACCAGATGCAGATTTTCGGAGACCTTGAGAAAACTTCTGGTCTTTACCCTTTTCCCCACCCTTGTCAGAGTTTTTGGAATCTTGCTTCTTCTGGTCACCACCTTGGTTCTGTACCTTCTGCTTCACCCTGGTTCTGACCCATTTGTCTGCCTTCTTTCCCAATTCTTGGGGAGAGGCCAGATCAGAGTCAACCAGGTACTGATGTAGCAACTGATTCTGACAGTTGTTAACAATCTGCTCCCTCATGATTAAATTATACAATCCTTTGAAGTCACACACCTTACTGCCAAGTAACCAGCCTTGCAGAGCCTTAGTAGCACAATCTACAAAGTCCACCCAGTCCTGTGTCTGTGCCTTTTGGGTATCTCTGAACTTTAACCTGTATTGCTCAGTGGTTAGGCCAAACCCATCTATCAGGGCACTCTTCAGGACTTGGTAATCATCAGCATCCTCTTCTCTTACAGTGAGGAGCTTGTCTCTACCTTTGTCTGCAAAGGAGAGCCACAAGATTGCTGCCCACTGCTCCTGGGGGACCCTCTGAACTTTACAGGCCCTTTCCAGTGCAGTAATCCATTTGTGGATGTCATCCCCACTCTGGTAGGGAGGGACAATCTTGCTCAGGTTTCTATGGTCATAAGACCTTTCCCTACCACTAGGGAAGTTGCTGCCACCATGGGACTCTAGTCCCAACTTTCTTCTTTGTCTATGAAGCTCTAGGGACTCCCTGTCTATAGCCAACTGCTCTCTTCTGATCCTAAACTGAACTTCTCCATACTTGAGCAGTCTCTCTTTCCTTTCATGAGAGGATTCCCTCCTATGAGAGGAAACAGAGGTCCCTACTGAGGTGTCAGAATGGTTAGACTCCTGAGAAGGAGATCTTGACCTTCTAGGCACACTCACAACTCTTCCTGGTGGGACAAAGGGGAGGCCATTCTGGTCCTCCTCCTCATCTGCAGGAGGAGCTGGATTTTCCAGGGCAAGATCATTGTCATCTTCCTGGCCAGTTTCAGAGGTCAGATCCTGGGTTTCTTCACCCCTGGTCCCTTCCTCATCTTCTGCCCCACCCTCTCTGCCTACCCCTTCAGACCCTGGGGGTCTTCTGAGATCATCCAACAGAAGCACCTATGAGGCGTTGGGTGTTGGCACTTTTGCCTGTCTTCAGCTTCCTAGTACTGCACAATGCTCTCAATTCCAAGAGTGGGAGGTTGTCATACTTGGATGGTAGAAGCCCATTGGCTTATGGCAGGGACCCACTGGTTTCTGGCCTTGAAGACATCACTAGTGAGGTGTGGTGTATGCACTACCTACTCTAGTGTGGCCTACTAAACTCTCTTGAGTTGTAGAAAGGGTGTGCTAAGCCCTTGACACACAACTCTAAGTTCAGTAGAACTTACTGTATTTCTAAGCTTGAATTTATATGTACCTTAGGTACCTTTAGTGGTTTTCAGTTAGTCACACACTTGAGATTATCTGGTAAAACAAGGCAAGCTTTAATCCCACCGCTGCCACCAATGTGGGAAGTTGGCCTGGCATATGCTGTCCACTAGTTATAGTGGGCACCTTGCACCAGTCCAAACGACCTTTATTGATGATAGGTTTAAAGACAACCTTTATTGAAAGCTATCCTAGTGGTAGCTATGGAGAGCAGCCTTCAGGCTAAGTCTTGAAGGAGTGTTAAGCTGTTGTTTTACCAGTTATAATCTCATGAATGGCCAAATGAAAGGAGAACCACACCAGGTATATATATAAAATATATGTATTTATTACTAAACACTACCCAATAGTCTCTTTATGAGGCTAGAGGTCAAAGTACACAAGTTACAAGTCAAATAGCACAGTAAAGTAGCACAATATACGATTAGCCCTAGGGGCGTACCAAACCATATATTAAGACAGTGGTATAAGAACCACGACTTAAGTAGACACAAGGCCTAGAGCCTGTAGAATCGCTGGGACCCCAAGGAACCACCCAAGGTAGTGACACAGGGGACCCGCGGGGGCTGTGTGCAGGGTGTGAACACAGCCGCGAGCTCCGTTAAAGTCTATGGGAAAGTCGCGGTTAGAGTTTTAGAGTTTAAGGACACTTAGAAATGGACTAGGACCAAACCCTCTTGGACTTAGACAGTTCTAGGGTCGACACCCACGGGAGCACCGGAGTACTCGAGTTACCTCACCCAGGGAAGCCGGGTGCATAGGTGTCAAATGGTGTCGGGTCGCGTCGTCGTTTTCAATGGCAGTCTGCAGAGAAGTACTGCTGCCGGGAAGATGCGAAGTGTCCGAAGAGATCCAAGCCTGGATCGAAGATGAGAAGAACCTGAAAGCAGAGGGGACAGAGTCTGGGTCACTTGCCGGTGACCAGGGGCACGGTAGTCGAATGCCCACTGATGTCGGTTGCTTCAGGGAAAGAGGTGAAGCGTGACTCTTCAGCCACGAGGACCAGGAGGCGTCGACGATGACCAGGAGCTGGATTCGAGCTGTCCCATAAAGGATGTCGAGTGCTGCAGCATTGGTGTCCGGATTGAACACAACAAGCCTTGGCAACAGCAACCCACGCAGAAAAGAGAAAGATGCTTCGGTGCAGACCAGCAAGGTCTGAGGGACTCACCCCTCAGTCGGGAGTTAGGGCATGTCTGGAGCAACCAGAAGCACCCAAAGAAAATCAGAGTTGCCTACACAGGGACCCACCAGTTGACGGACCAGGGATCGCAAAGGAGCCTCGAGCGGAAATGCAAAAAGCGGGCCCACGGAACACTCGTAGAGTTTAGGCTCACAATCTTCTGTGCAAATGGTGCTCGGGGCCTGGGCTACGAGTAACCCAAAGCAGGACTTCAAGAGACGTCGAGAAGTTGATGCACTAGCAAATGTGCACAGTGTCCAGGAGTTCCGGTTCCACATCACTCGTGAGGGCTGCGGGTCTCAGCTTTGCTGGGGACTCGGGTCGGCCTCTGAGAAGTCTGGAAATCCTCTTCCTGGGCTGCAAGTGCTTCGGAGTCCGGCGGGAGCTTCGGAGATGCAGACCGGCAAATGCTTCGTTGGTGCCTGCCAAGCAGGGGAGTCACTCCTTGACCCCAAGGGAGATTTCTTCAGTCCTCTAGTCTTGAGTAGAGCGTCGAAGTTCCAGGATTCAGTTGCAGAGTTTCATCCAGGGATATCTAAAGTCCTGTTGCCAGGGGTTCCTTACTTATACCTAAGAAAGGGGTTGGACTAACTCTGTGGACCCACCTATGGGAGGGTTTGGAAAGAGGGGTGGCTACACCCATTTCCTTTGTCCAGTTTCGCGCCAGAGCAGGGGCTGGCAGCCCCTGCAACCGGTTTGAACTGGGGTATGCACGAGGACACCAAATGTGCCCCCAGTGCAGGACTTCAAAGCACTCTTGGAGTGCACCCACCCAGCCCCAATCCACTAAGGCCTGTCTGGGAGGTGGTAACACCTCCCTGTGACAGGAAACCTATTGTCCAGGCCTCCCCTGCCGGAGTTTCGGTCAGCAGCAGGAGGCCAGACTCGTGTCTGTGGCTGCAGCATCCATTTTGTGATGCCAGGGCTCTGTTTAGCTGGTACCGGGTATACCGGTGCTGTCATGTCTTTCCTCTAGAAGGGTGGGATCATACTCCCACACCAGTTACTGGTGTGGGGGTATGATTCCAAGGTGTTTGACACCAAACACGACATGTTTCCGTGCAGCCATCCCAAAGTTAGCATTTACCGCGAGTATATAATGCACTTAAGAGTATATGGTCAGGCTGCACCACAGACAACCCCGGAGAGGAGATTCCAAGGGCTGCAGAGGGGCTCTGCTCATGCAGGGGCACCCTCTCACATATAACCAAGCACCCTGCCTTCAGGATTGATAAGGCCTGCCATAGGGGTGACTGATAGGTTTCTATGTGCAGTGATAGGTGAGATATAGTGAACCTATATCTCTGTGAGGGGTGCATGCACCACCTCACTCAGGCTGCAGTAGCAGTCCTGTGGTGTCATTTTGGATGGCTTTCCAGGGGTGGCACAATACATGCTTCAGCCCCTGGTAGGCCTCTGGGGTACCTATGCTCTGGGTACATAGTATACCATATACTAGGGACTTATAAGGGCACCCCAGAATCCAATCTGAAGTGTAGTTAAGGTACATGGAATCAATTTAGAGAGGAAGCAGCTAGGCTGGGGTCCTGGATAGCAGGGCCCCAGCCAGACTAAAGTCGAATAACAGTGATACATCAGCAAAAAGTGGGGGTAACCATAAGAGGCAGATCCTACTCTCCTACAGGGTGCATAGAGCTCTTGTACGATACGTTATGCGCAACGTCCAGGTGGGACCACTTGGGGTTACTCCGCAACCAGCTGGACCTGGCGGAGTGACTATCAGTCCCATTATGGTTAATTCGGTAATGGGCAAGCGTCCTCAAAATAAGGATGATTTACCTTATTGGCTTGCTGAAAAATTTGACCAGCTGGAGGCGGTATTTCCGAATACCTCTCCTGTGGATAAACACAGGATTTTGACTATTAGTTTGCAGAAAGACTTAATTCCCGAAGTAGCTGATTGTAACAATTGGGGAAGGGTATTCGCAGCAGTATATGCGAAATGTTTCGGCACTCCCTCGATGACCGTGCTCCCCTCTGTGATTAAACGTGTTCAAGATGAGCACGGCCCAGAAGCGGCAGTTTTTTTTTTTTTACGGAGTTTTATATAGCGCGAACTTGACCCGAAGGTATCGGGTATCAGAGCGCTTTACATAGCACCAGTTGCATTACATGAGGACACATTCATTTTTGTTAGGCACGGGGAGATTAAGTGATTTGCCCAGAATCACAGGATGTTCAGCGTCATTGCCGAGACTCGAACCTGGTTCCCCAGATTCGAGGTCGACCACCCTAGCCGTTAGGCCAACTCCTCTCCCCTGTTGAATTGGGGATGCGATTAGTCGGGGTATTTGACGTAGTTGCTGATCTGAACCTTGCTAATGTTAAGGGAGATGCAGTAAACTTTCAGGTGGCTAATGCTTTGGCTCTAGTTCCAGAGCCTGACAGGCCACGCGAATTGCCGAAGATTATTGCCTAGGCTTATAAAACCATTAGTCGCAATAGTTTGGGTGTTAAGCCTTTTGCTAAAACACCAGCTCAATCGCAAACACAACAGAAGTCTCAGTCTGAGAAAGACGAGCGCCCAATCTTTAATAAAAAGAGTTGGAGGACTAAGAAACAGGGTAAGCAACAACAGCAACAGGGGTCGCGTGCCACGTCACCGACACCCGGGACTGCTGAGCGCACTTATGATTTGTGCGACCGCGTGAAAATTAGGTCTCCTGACAGGTTTCAGGTTCCTGATCAGCGTTCTCCTCGTTCTTTGCAGGAAACATCAGGCTCACAAGCCGGTGGAGGGGAACGTCAGGACCGCGGCAGAGGACGAGGTGGCCCACAGGGACGTGATCAATCTCGTCAGGCTGACGTTAAGGAGTAACACGAAGATTTTCCTCGTCAGCGCCCACAGTTTCAGAAAAAGAAAGTTGCTGCTTTAACAGCTAGATATGCCACAGACGGTGAGGACCCGGCTCCAGAATTTAACATGGGCAGTAACGCTGCTCGACAGCGCAGCGGAAGTTACCATAGTGCAGCAGGCACTGCGTCCATTTCTGGAGGCGACAGCAACTGACACTTTCGTTACAGTCGAAACAGCTGACACTAGAGTGGCTCCCCCTGACAGACTATATAACATAGTTCTTTTAATTGAAGGTGACATAGAACGAGTTGTTAAAGGGATTTTTGGGGAAAATCTAACATCTTCTTACGACATATTATTGGCAGAGGCAGATTGGCCCCCACCTTTTGTTCTTGCTGCGCCGAAAGGGGAAGAAGTGATTCTTTCGAGTTTTTCACGCAACGTCTCCAAGGAGCATGCGGAAGCTTTTGCAGAAGAGTGGGCTTTGGTGCTTGCATCAGCTTTGTACTGTACTCATTTGGGCTGGGATAAGTACTCCCCACCCCATGAAATACCTTTACGGTCTATGCCTCAGCCACAACCCCAATATCCTCTCCGGCGGAAAGCAAAAGGTCCCGTTTCTGAGATTCTGACTCAGTTAGAGTATCAAGGAGTGATTGAGACATGTGTGTCACCGATGAATAACCCTCTTTTTACCGTTACCAAACCCGATGGGTCGTACCGCATTGTTTTGGATTACCGGCATTTGAACTCCCATTGTCGCACTTTTGCGGTACAGAATACCCATAGTTCTGCTCTTGTAGACAGTCTTGTTCGTAAAAAATATAAAACTACACTGGACATTTCCAATGGCTTTTTCAGTCACAATCTATCCCCGGCATGCAGTCAATGGACCGCTTTTACAGCCGGCGGTAAACAAAAACAATTTAGGCGTTTAGCTATGGGCTACAAAAACAGCCCCAGAGTTTTCGCCGCCCGTGTTTTCTCTTTGTCAGACAGCATTGACCCAGCTGCGTACTCGTACGTTGATGATATTTATCTCACGGACGATGAATTATGGCCGCATCTCTGCCGAGTCAACCGCATCATTATTTTGTTTGCAGACTACGGTTACAAATTTAACTTTGCCAAATCACACATTGCAGAGTACACAGTGTTGTTTTTGGGCTATGAGCTCAATAATGAAGGTAGAGGCTTAGCGCCTCACTTCCTGGAGAAATGCGCACGTTTGCGACCTCCAACGACCCTGAAAAAACTGCAATCTTTGCTGGGATTTTTAAACTTTGGACGTACTTACATTCCCGAATATGCCCAGCGTATCAAGCCTCTTTATGCCTTGATACAACCACGATTTTCAAAAACCTGCTGGCTTCCGGAACATTCAGCTATCCTGCAATCTTTGCAGTCTGATCTTCTTGAATCTAAATTCTTGTTAACACGTGATAACCACACAAACCTGGTAATAAGAATCGTCCCAGGGGCAGTGGGTTTCACTTACTTGACCTTTAACGAAGGTGACACAGTACCTATTGCTTACAAATCACATTTATACACTTCAGCCGAGATGCGGTTTTCCAGTGTTGAAAAAGTCTTGACAGCTGTGCAGATGGCGATCCTGAAGGAGCGCGCACTAGCACAGGGAAAACGCATTTTGGTGGTAACACCTTATCCTGCACTTGAAGCAGTGACAAAGGCGAGTGTACCAAACTCAAAGGCCTTGCATCCTCGTGGGATACAGTGGGCGACGTTATTGACATCTCCAGATGTCACCTTTATCTTTGACTCCTCGCTCCAGACACAGGAGTTCTTGCAGTATGAATTTGTTCATCCTCCTCCTCTGTCTATGCGCCCACTTGAGGAGTACGATTGTATCATTTACACCGATGGTTCAGCGCAACCGGCAACAAGTTCTAAGCATGCGTATTCAGCAGCATGTGCAATTGTGGCTGGTACCATAGTGAACGGTGAGTTCGAGTCCAGTGTTGTTCATACACAGACATTAGGAGACTGTACCACCCAGTTAGCCGAGTTGCGCGCTTTGGTGCTTGCACTAGAGTTTGCGGATCCTAATGTGCATACTCTTATTGTGAGTGATTCTTATTACTGTGTTCAGTCTTTCAATGACAACTTATTCTTTTGGTCTCAGAATGACTATCGTGATTCCAAGGGCAGCGCAATTAAGCATAAGATGCTTTGGGTTCGAGTGGCTGATCTTAAACAACATCTGCCGCTCACACAGGTTATACATACTCTTGGCCACCAACGTGTGGGAGCACACGCAGTCGGCAATAGTTTGGCTAATGAAGCAGCCAAATCAGCAGTAGCCACGTGTTCAGTTGCAGCCGTTACAAGATCCATGACTCAGATTGATAATGAAATTTTGGCAGCAATAGCTGCGACTGAGAAGGGTGGAAACTACCCTCAAGGGTTCCCTTCAAAGTACTCTTATCATTTAAGTCCCGACAAAGTTCCTTATGTGAGAATAAATAACGTTGGTGACAGATTTATTCCCAACGCGGACCGCAGACTTTCTTTGATAAGGCCGCGCACGAAGGCATGGCTTCGGCGCATGCTGGAGTGTCAGCGACGGTTTCTATTCTGCAGCAACGTTACTGGTGGCGTGGTTTATATAAACAGACCCGAAATTATGTGCTTTCTTGTGACGTTTGTCAACAGATTAAACCCTCTACGGTCACACGTCCCCCTCTGACACAGCTTTGCATTTCTAATAGGCCTTTTGGCTGTGTATATCTTGATCACTGCGGTCCATTTTCTTCAGATACTGCTTATAAGAATATCTTAGTTGCAGTTGATTCGTGCACACGGTTTGTGTGGGTTTGGCCACAACGCAGTGCTGACGCTCGAAATGTCATCAGGGATTTGCGTGTCTTTGTGGGAATTTTTGCATGTGGCACCTTCCATTCTGACCAGAGTCCAGCGTTCGCCTCTAAGGCGTACAAGGATGCTATGAGGTCTTTGGGGGTGCAGGTGAAATTTTCCTCTCCATACAGGCCTGAGGGCAATTCGGTTGTGGAGCAAATAAACCGTGACTTAAAGCAATCCTTGACAGCTAGAGTCTTAGGTACTGGCAGGAACTGGCTCGCCCACTTGAATAGCGTACAACGTGCACTTAATAATCTCCCTAGAAGATCTCTGGGTGGGGGGACCCCATACGAAATGCTCTTTGGCATACAAATGTTTGTTCCAGATCTTGATGGTCTAGACATGGCGGCGGCAGCTGCAATCTTTGACGTAGATAATCACTCTACTATGTTACAGGACTTACAAGAAACCCGTGACAGTATTGCAAAAGAACATTTACCCTCTGCCACTGATGCTACACTACAGATTCCGGTAGTTGGCTGGCTACCTAAGGTTGGAGATCTGGTCCGAGAGAAGGTGGAGAACAAAAAAGAATTTGGCCCCTTGTATCGTGCACCGGTTCCAGTGCTTGGCGTGAAGGGTACTCGTACAGTCATTTTACCACCACTTCCTGGTCGCAAAGACAACATATACATCTCAGTGGACAATGTCAAGCTACAACATCTGGCCAATTCTGAATAGTATTACACCTGCTGCATCATGTCCAGCAATTGCAAGGAATCCTGTGGTTGGCGCAAATGACACCGCACAGAACGACACTGCCATCGAGATGGACTCTGTTACTAATCCCTTGCTGATCCCGCCAGCTTCCCCCTGTACTGATGAGACTGAATATGCATACCCCACAAGCGAGTCTTTGCCAGGTTTACAAACAACTGCGCTTGACCAGTCTCGTTTTTCTTTTGACTCGACATCCATCTCATCTTTTGGCCCAACGAAATTTGGTATTTTTGTCTCCTGGTTTAAACAGACTTATTTGGTCCCTCCTTGGACATACATCTGGCTGGTACTCTTCCTGATTTTTTTCATCATGTCCATTGGCTTTGTGACAGTTTTTTTCTTAATCATCAATGGACATTACTTGCCAGAACGCTCTGCTGTTCAGTTGGTAACTGGAACTTTGGCTCCACACTGGTCTTCTCACATCATGAAATGTGACCAGACTTTTGTTAACATCTCTGCCTTTCCAGTCGCTGATGGCATTGTTTGGGATGCTGTGGATTTCCAGATTCATGGGCCTACAGAAGTTATTAATGTACCAAATGTACTTCGTGTTTCAATGGGTGATGTAGTTAAACAGAACATACGTTCAGATGATTGGGAGGTGAAAGCTATCCAATCTTTGTTTTCAGATTTGAAGTATTATGCTGCCTTTGATGCTGAAGATTTGTATTTAAATACAGCAAATTATGCCGATTTGTATTGTTACCAGCATTTTGGACACCATTACCTGCATAAGGCAAATACATTTAGAAATGTTTTTAATTACACACAATGGGAACATTGCCCAGCTCCATTGGAAGGCAGCTCCAGAACACTATTAAATAAGTTTACTTATTTTACAGATTTTGACAAATCCAACACAGAGTCCTTTTATTTTAAGTTAAACATTTCAGCACCTACCAAGGTGATGTTAACCCACACCAAATTATTATATTCTACTTCGTTTATTGATAAATTGTCGGTTGGCGGTAATGAACATTGGAAGGCCACCGTTGATTTAAAATCTATGTGGGGTTCCAGATCCTGGCAAGTTCGTGGCACTGAAGCTTTACACCGCGCGTGCCTCATCCCATCGCAAATCTTGTTTTTAAATGATTCTATTTATCAAACTACCTGTTTTGGTTTAGCCACTACAAAACAGATGAATGTCCCTACCATTTCTAAGCTGGCTCTCTATCAGAACTGGAGCATGCATACTAATTATTCCATTGAAGAACTGCAAGCTTTATTTCAAAATTTAACATTTAATGTCTCAGGATTAGACCCACTAGGATGGTTAGTATGGCAGAATACTGCTGATGCTTGCCAATTGCGTTTTCCTAACGCAGTCCCTGGTTACAAACAAGATAAGCTAGATCCACGTTTTGCAGATACACATTCGGTTACCACCTATTCTGTGGGTAAATTATGTCAAAATTGGTTACAGCACTCGTCCCTATCGTCAGTAAAACAACATTTTTCACTGTTATCCAGCACCATTGATTTGACCGACTTTGTCAAGGGCCCTTCTGGTCCAAGAACGAAGAGATTTGTTTCCGCTGCTTACAATGAAATCTGGAAGCTTTCTCAAATTGAAGCTGCATCACGTTTGAGGGAGATAGATCAGGCAAATCTGGAGAAAGTACTTGCTGTTGTTGACAATAGTATTAACACACTATCTTCCCGCATTTACACATTGGATAATATTGTTTCATCTGTGGTGGATATTGTACAAGATGATGTATCTGTGTTGTATCATGGTCAAAATCAATTACGTTCTGTAATGCAGTTTGCATGGACTTTGCAAACACTAAAAATGGGAAGAGTGCCATGGGATTACTTGAATGCAACTGCTTTGTTTTTACCTTTTAATTTGACTGATAAACAACAGTTTATGTCCATGAAGGATGCAACGTACACCCTCTTACATATTGAGAAGATCGACCCTTTACCCTTCTCCGTGGCCGAAACTGACTGCTGTCAGGCTCATCCACGGGGTTATCTCCTTACCATTTTCTTTGTTTCAATTTAGCTCATGCATGAAGCATTACCCAATAGGTAATTATGAACCCTTGGGCAGCGCTTTCCTACATGAAGTGTGGTCCTTACCTTTCACGTACAGATGTCTGCGGGATGACAAGGAAGTATACCTTACAGGGGAATCTTGTGATTCTACATTGGGTCGCTCCCTTGTCTGTAAAAACATATAGTTACACGGGGCTTGTAGTGTTACCGCCCCAAATCTTGCATGTGCTTTGAAGGGTGTTCCAGTCCCGGCTATAAAACCAACTTTCACCCTGCTTGCTAACGGTAGCTATCTTCTTTTGAATAATGAGGAATGTTGCGGCTTGCTAGCTGGCATCCCGTACATTGTAACAGTTTCACAGCGCGTAGTTTGCTGTAAAAATGTGCTTTTCCCGCCCCCGCATGGTAATCTCGATACCTCGATTTGGCCTTGCATCCCTACTTTGAAAGCAGACTTCAATAAGTTGAGCAGAATAAAAGCGCTATTATTGCAGCAGGAAGTCCCGCTCACTTCGGCGCGCGAGACATTCATCCTGCAGATAGCAAGTACACATTCTGAAATTCAAGCCCTTTTAAATACCAATATCCCACTACATTTCGGAGAATTAATTCATCGTATCTTCAATGCGTCTGATACACATGGCCTGGTGCATTTTTTTAAAGTTGTGGGCTCTGGCCTTGTAACTTCTTTTCAGACTATATTTGGTGTAATACCAGCCTTTATTCATTCTATTTTTTCCAGCGTCTTTGGCGGATTACCTGTGTTGGTTACCATAGCCGCTGGTGGCCTTCTATTGATTTGCCTGCTACGCAATAGCTGCACCTCTTGTGGTCCTGCACTACCCAGATCGGCTGCAAATGCTCCGTGACCGTATGCTTCAATGCTATGGCAAGCTACCACTGGCAACGCTCAGCGTGGCGTATAAACTGTCTTTCCGCTTTGCGTACTACACTTGCGTGCAACCCGTCTTTTCATGCTTGGAATGCTCCTTTGAATGGGCATTGGATCTCTGCCTCTCCAATACGTCATCACCCGACCTGGATTACGACCTGTTGATGAGTCCCTTAGTGGCCCATGAGCAAGAATGTTGCGGTGTTGGCTTTATGGCATGTGCGGCTGCACTTGGCGTATTGGCACAATGGGATATCTGTGCGGCGGCACGGGATTTCCTACAACGTAGCTACATTGAATATCACGCAAGTTGTCCTACGATGGTGCTAGATGCACCCACCTATGAATATCATGAATGCTCATTCTGCTTGCTAAATTGGATGGCATCTCTTTTTTCTAACGATGACAATGATTTCCTATTGGAGGCCGTTGCAGTTTACAGCTCATACACTTTGATGGATTAAAACGGCTGGCGCTCATCTTTCCATTTTTTTATGTGCGCTATATATATACATTTTTTTGTTGTTTGGCACCTATTTACAGGCCCAAAATAATTTTTGTATACACTTTTCCTTTCAAATTCGTAAAACTATAGACACTCATTGCCTTCTACTTATACTTCTTGAATTCTGTGTTCGTCCCATGACTACATGCAATGGACTTACCAGGGGAGGGTGTAGTGAGGATATGGACTCACAGCGTACATTATTAAGTTAGCATAAGTTAGTATAAACTTGACTGCCATGTTGCCGCTTTTGCACACGTTTCTACATGATTTTGTTTTCGCAATTCCTCTGCTTGTGCTCGCTCACATGGGAACCGTCTACCTTTCACGTTTCTTGCTGAACTCTGGGGTCTTTTGTCTGCACAGCATGTTCAAGGTCGAAAAACAATGTACTCTGTTAATCTGCTTTGGTCAGTCCCACGCATGTTAGACATAATACGAGCACAGCTGCACTACTGAAAATCGGGTGCCTTTAATATTGCATTGCATGCATGTTAAGGCACTTGGAGAAAACCTTCCGAAGAGAAGAGCTGTGTTTGTCCGGAGATGTAAACTTTTGCATCTAAACCTGGAGGTATGGGGTCCCCCTGATAAAGCCCAGAGGTCTTCTATAATTATAATCAACTAGTTTCTAGCAAGGGGAGGTTGGTAAGGCACATTAGGCCTTTTTTCCACTAGGTTTATAAAATGATATCCCAGTTCATATTTTATGGAATTGTAACAATGCTCACTATATTGAGTTTATGCATTTTGCTGTTAGTATTGGCTCGTGTACTGCATTATAGAGCACGTTAGTTAAAATAAACATTTTAAACTATACAGTGTCTCTGATTACTCATGTTGTGGACAAGTACAAGAGAATTGATGAAAGAGTGTTCTTGCTCCCGCGAATACTGAGAGAGTCTGAGTTACATGTTCTAGGATGTCTAATCATTGGTAGCTTCGCTGTAGTACGGAGAACAAATGAGACACTATAGCTAGTCGGATAGGAGTTCCGGGCACTAAGGTGGGTTGTTGGTACACCACTATACTCCGAGTTCCTGGTTTCTTGCGCGTAGTTCTGTATATGTGCAGAATCCCTGCAACAGTGCTCAGAAGTCCAGAACCTATGGTCTTGAATAGGTGGACAATGCCTGTTGTATCAGACATGTTAAAGATACGATTTACCATTTCTGCAAAATGGAAAGGGCAGTTTGTATGAATAAGCGCCTGTATCTCTGCCGAAGACCTTGCGATCTGGAGATCAAAAGTCTCTCGCGCGGAGGTTAAGGGCACAGACTTCTGTATAAGCATGGCTTTCATTCTGCTTAGAGTATCAAACCGTATTAAAGAAACATTCAGTGAAGGCCATAAAGGCGCCTCCCTGACTGTATGTGTCGGTGGAAACAATACTTGCATACAACAAGTAACCCTGGAACTCACGGTTACCAGATATGCGATGCCCGGGAGCATTACACAGCAGCCTTGACTGTTCAGCATCAAGTTACTCCCATTCGAAAATAGCCTGAATGCTGGAGTAATCACTGCAGCTGGGGCACCCCTCAAATGGCAGGATAGGTTCGCTACAGAACCATTACAAGCCCCGTGCAGCATTATATCCTGGCATATGAGCGATCCACTTAAAGCGTTCTCACAGTTTGTACCGCTCAGAAACACTTCTCGATCCCCACTCCGGCATCGAAATCTGTATGGTAATACCCATTATTCCTTAATGTATTCCTTACCCATTTTGTCATATCTGCTACTTGCTTTTGTTCAAGGCAATACTGAAACTGAAAAGTAGTGGCCGGTAGAGTTATGTGGCCATGGATTAGCCATTCTGTGGATGGTGATTCTGCCACTGTAAATGCTAATCTATCAAATTTTTCGATACGCAGCATTGTATATTTTGCTCCCCTTTGTGCCATTTCTATCTGTTTATCTGTTAGATTGTATTCAGAAAACAGAGACGTACTGTTGATATAACGCCAAGGCATGTAGCCTGCACGCAAAGATTGCAGCGTCCAGCTCAATAACATAACAGAACGTAACTGTGATTGCCCGTGTTGTAATATGGCCAAATCTTGTTCTAGTATGTCTATCGCAGAAGATACAATGTTGCCTAAGGAATATATCCTGGAGGTCAAAGTAGTTAACCCATTGTCTACCACTGCTAGAGATTTTTCTAGATTTATACGGTCTATTTCACGTAACCTCTCTGCGGCCTCTTGTTGTGATATTTTCCATATTTCATTGTAGACAGCATAATAGAAACGTTTCTGACGTGGCTTCCTGGGACCTAGTAAAAAATCCCTAAGATCCACATCCTGTGACAGTAAGGATAAGTGTTGTTTCACCTTTGTGAGTGTTGAGGTTTTTAGCCAATCAAGGCACAACTTCCCAACACTGTATGATGTCACTACCTCTGGATGTTGTCTCTGTACATAACGTGGATCTGGCCTATGGATACTAAACCCTTCGGTTTTACCCATGAATCTTGCCTGACAACTATTAGTGTCTGTGGGCCAAATCAACCATTTTTTCCAATCGGGGTCTGATCTGTTGTATTGTATGATGTCATCTACTGTAATCTCTTCCTGTGATGTTATGTTACCCTCGGTGTGTGATGGAGTCGGCAGCCGAGGTGTGTTCAAGTCTTTGTTCTTGGCTAGTCCAAGGCAAGACGTCTGTTGCACTGTCTCGTTCAAAAACATGATTTGTTGAGGGATAAGGCATTCTCTAAACAAAGCTTCTGTTCCCTCAACCTGCCATTCTCTAGTACCCCAGACTGATTTTAAGTCTATGGTGTCTTTCCATAAGTCGAAACCTTGTTCGGACAACTGGGCAATAAAGGAAGCAGAGTAAATCTGTTTGGTGTTTGTCAACATATTTTTCTGTGCTGATGTTGGTGCAACCCTCTAGTAATATGAGGCTGGGTCAGACATATTAAACCCTGAAAGATATGGAAACTTTTGTGTAAATGTTTTTGAACTGCCTTTCGGCGGTGTTGGACAATGTTCCCACTGGTGGTAAGTGAACACATTTCTAGGATTTGCAGATTTATGCAGAAAGTGATGACCATAGTGTTGATAACAATACATACTTTCGAAATCTGATGTGCTTTCCAATGTTTCACTATTAGAAAATGCAGCAGATTTTTCCAAATCAGACAACATGTTATTAACAGTTTCAAAATCCCAATCATCGGAAAATGTACTTGAGGTAATGATATCACTCAACGATATTTTAAATAAATGAGGAATTCTTAAATTTCAATCGGACCAAATATATCAAAATCAACCTTGTCCCAAACTATACCATCAGGTATAGGTACTGCTGTAATGTTCACTGATGACAAGTCTCTTTGTTCTCGATGAGATGATAGGTGTGGTTTTAAAAGTAAGTTCACCTTTTGGGCTGCAGAGCTTTGTCGAAGGTATCTTCCATTAACAAGCATACTAAAAACTATTACCAAGCCTAACCAGAAAAGAAAGAAAAGTATCCCGGTGATTACCCATAGTTCTACCCAAGGTGACACCAGGTAAGTCTTTTTAAGAAAGTTCAGAAAGTCTTTTACTTGCTGCTTGTGTGATTTTTTGGCTGGCGTCGTTTCCGGTTCGCTTGGATTCAAAGAAAACGTATCAAAGTTTATGAAGTAGCCTGAAGCAGTTCGATCAATTGTTGGTATTGCATCAGGATTTGTAGAAATCGTAGTTTGCTCTCGTTGAGGCATGTTGACGTAGACATCTATATTTGGTCGAATAGCGAGTTGTCTTTCATTTAAGTTTGATTTTGAAATTGAACTTCAGGTTCAAGAGGAACGAGTTCCATAGCATTGTTGCATAGTCCTTCATTCCGTGCAGGAGACTCTTCGAACGTGATGAGTCTTTCCGTTTAAACTTCTTGAATTGTAGCGAGAGGAGGGCGTCTGCTACTTCGGAGTCCACGTGGCCTACTACTCAGTATTGACCACATAGTGTGGTTTGATTAGGTCGATTGAGATAAATCTTTTCTCCTTTTTTCCGTCAAGAGGCGGTAGAAGTACAGTTCTTGTTCCTTCAACTGCTAGAACCTGTACAGGCTTTCTGTATGATGGCCCAAATTCTTTCTTGTCCGCTATTTTTTCTCTGACCAGATCCCCGACTTTTTGGATCCAGACAGGTCTTGCCGTGACTGATTTGACTTCCCCAGTGGCGGTCTGCTTCAAGTGGACATTACTTTTTTGTGTCCTGGATTCATTTAGATCCTGTAAAACAGCCAAACGATCATGGATGTCAAAAGGTTTTTAATCCGCCACTGTGCCTTCACAATCAAGATCAGATACCCACATTCTTGTCCCAAATAGGACCTCATATGGAGTGACCCCCCCTAGAGAACTTCTTGGCATGTTGTTCAAAGCTCGCTGGACTCCATACAGATGTTTTACCCAACTTTCACCGGTGCCTAATACTCTAGCTGTTAAAGGTTGCTTTAAGTCCCGGTTTTTTCTCTCCACAACCGAATTTCCCTCGGGATGGTACGGAGATGAGTACCGCAATGCTACACCCAATTCTCGCATGGCCTCCTTGTAAGCCCGAGAGCTAAACGCAGGGCCCTGGTCAGAATGTAATGTGCCAATTGCTATAAAGACTCGCAAATCTTTGATAACAGTTCGAGCGTCAGCCGAGCGTTGGGGCCACACCCATAGGAATCTTGAGCAGGAATCCACTGCAACCGTGATATACCTGTAAGCCCCATCTCTTTGTTAGGGGCCGCAGTGGTCCAAATAAACACACGCTAGTGGTTTGTCAAATATTAACAGCGGTGTTTGCACCGGAAGTGTTACAGTGGAACCTTTCATCTGCTGACAGATGTTGCATTTCAAGACATAGGGGCATATTATCTAAAAAGTGCGCTAAACATCGCAAAGCGTGTTTAGCGAGCACTTTTATCGCCGGCTATCGTCGGAATAATTTGCCATGCTAACGCTGTATTAGCAACATTTAGCGCTATGGCGATAATTATTCCAGCCATAGCGGTGTTTTCCATGAAACATCGCTGGTTTTCCAGCGATGTTTCATGGAAAATGGCGATAACCTTGCTGATACGACCCTGTGGTCGTATCAGCATAATCCACCCCCCATGTTAGATATGGCTAACACCTGCTAATTGCAGGTGTTAAATAAATGGCGATGACCCCGGTTAGCGCGACTTTTCACGTCGCTAACTGGGGCCATGGCCACCTTGCTAATAGGCGATAGGCCTGTTAGCGGGTTTTTCCCAGGTTTGTTCGTCGGAACGCCCACTTTGCATGTCATTAGCGATAAATATCGCTGACATGCAAAGCGGTAAAACACGGGTGCTAATGCTCGAAAACTGTCTCTAACTGCTGTTAGAGACAGTTTGCTGATAGGGCGATAAGAATATCGCCGCTTTAGCGGCAAAAAGTGCCGCTAAAGCGGCGATAGTGCCCTTGCTAATATGCCCCATAGTCTTTAGTCAGCTTTGTTAACCCAGGCCACCAGTAGCGTTGTTTCAACAAAGAAACCGTCGCTGTCACTCCTGCATGTGCAGAACCTATCCCTTCGTGTGCTGCTAGAATTAAACCTAACCTACAATCCATGTTTGGAATTACTTTATCCCCCACTCCAGGAATCTGAGCAAATGGAATGTTATTGGCATCTAACTTGTAGGAGTACTTGAGTGGAGACTTTTTTGGTACTGCTCCGCTGTTTTTGCGACAAACATTGATAGCTACCATAATCTCACTGTCTATTCTCGTTTTAGAATGAGTGATTGCAGCTACGGAAGCCGTGCGTACAGCCCCCTTTGCGGCTTCATCAGCAAATGAATTCCCTTCAACGTGAACGCCATCACGCTGATGACTCAGTGTATGTATCACGTGAGCCCTCGGTAGTTCGGTTTTCAACTCCACTACCTGTTCCCATAGCATTTTATGCTTAATTGTGCTTTTTTTTGCATCTTTAAACCCGTTTTGAACCCAGTGCTGCAAATATTCATTATATGACTGCACACAGTAAAAGGAATCGCACACAATTAGTGTGGGGAATTCTCGATCCGTATTTACCAGTGCCAGTAACAGCGCTTTTAACTCTGCCAGCTGTGCCGTGCAGTCTCCTAGAGATTGCGTTTTTGTGCAACTTGGGTGGAATTTTCCATCCCGCAAGTGACCTTTAACGATTGTGCATGCTGCGCTATATTGCTGCTTACTTCCTATGGCCGGTTGAGCAGATCCGTCAGTGTAAATTATATATTCATACTGATCTAGAGGCATTATTTCATTTGGCAGAGGATATTCTTGTTGGTATTGCAGAAATGCTTGTGTCTTTAAATTTGGGTCGTACCTGTATTTTACATCTGTGGCAGTGAGTGAATTAGACCATTGTATCCATCTCGGATGTAAAGCTTTAGCATTAGGAATGCTTGCCTTTGTCGCAGCCTCTAAGGCTGGAACCGGAGTCACTACTATTATTCGTTTCCCCTGAGCCAGTGCTCTTTCTCTCACTACAGCAGTCTGTACTGCTGTCAGAATCTTTTCTGTAGATGCGAAGCGCATCTCAGCATTTGTGTACCAGTGTGATTTGTATGCAATTGGTACTGTCTCGCCTTCATTATATGTTAGATAGGTGTACCCAGATTGACCCGCGACTATACGGATCACCAAGTTGCGTACGTTTACGGGTGTCTGTAAGTGTTTTGAAGCTATCATGTCAGCTTGTAAGAAACGAAGTGTATCTGTATGTTCTTGTGCCCATTGTTTTACTGAAAAAACAGGTTTTATCAAATCGTAGAAAGGTTTTACTCTTTCTGCGTAATCTAAAATGTATGTTCTACCAAAATTTAGGAATCCCAGAATTGACTGTAAATTTTTTTATGATTTTGGAGGTTGAAGCAGCGCGCATTTTTCTAAAAAAATTGGCTGCCAGGCTTTTTCCTTCACTTGAAAGCTCATATCCTAAAAAACAGGACACTGCGCTGGGCAATTTTTGATTTTTTAAAGTTGAATTTGTAGCCCTCAGATGCAAGTTCCAAAATTATGGTATTCACTCTGTTCAAGTGCTCCTCTAGGTCATCGTCCGTTAGATAAATATCATCCACATAGGACAATGCCTCTCATCCAAATTTTGAAGTAACTCAGTTACTCTGGCCGAAAATGACCCCGGGCTGTTCTTATACCCCTGGGGGAGTCGACAGAATTGACGCTGGGACCCTAGCGCTGAGTACGCTGTTAGGTGCCTGCTTTCAGGTGCTATATTTTGGCAGAAAAATCCATTTGAGATATCAAGTGTTGTGTTATATTTTTTCTGCACAATGTTATTAATTAATGCGGCACTGTGTGCATTTTGGACTGCAAATGTCTTAGTGCAAGTGTTTAAATGTCTATAATCTAAAACTAGATGATATGAATTGTCAGGTTTCATGACAGGAAACAAAGGATTGTTCATTGGTGAGGTGCAATTTTCGATCACCCCTTGGTATTCAAGTTGATCTAAGATCTCCATGACCTGTTTTTTAGCTTCTCGCTTTATTGGATACTGCCTCTGTGCAGTCGGTGTATTTTTTAAAGGAATTATGTGGTGGGTTGAATCCTCATCCCATCCAACATGGTTTTTGTATAATGCCGGAGCCTGGGCTACCGCCCACTCCTGCGCATATGTGTGTTGTAAATGCCTGGGAATATGGTCTGAGAATCCTGGAAGAATTTTCTGTTTCTCCTTTAGGGCAATCCATGACGAATGCTGGCGGCCAATCTTGTTCAGCTAATAAAATATCATAGCCAAACGTCAGGTTCCCCAAAAGAGACCTCTCACTGTTCTACATTTGTCCCCCTCCATCTGGAGCGTTATTTCATATACCTTATGTGGGACACTTACCCTAGTATTGGGTGTTTCTACCATGATATAATCATTCAAGTCCGCTGTCACCAGAAATTCCTTCAGGTTCTGGCGAGCTATTGTTACTTCTGCCGCACTGTCTAGCATCGTCAGAGACCGTTCCCCGTTCAGTAGTCGAGTCCTCAGAATTCTGGGCATGTCTGATCTTTAGACCTGCAACCTTCTTCTTTTTGAACTGTGGCTTTTGCTTTAGTTTTATTTCTTTTTTAGAAGTGTAATCTTGAGGGTGCTGATTGTCTCTGGACTTTGTACGCTCTTCTTGTCTTTCTGACCATCCTTCCCTCTCAGAGTTTTTTGATGAACCCTGAAAGGAACGAGAGGAACGTGTATCAGTATCCTGATACCTGTCAGGTTTCCTAATATTATCCCTATTCCTGAGGTTATACCTCTTTTCGGAGGGCTCCTGTGGAGGAGATCTACCTCTGGATTGAGATCTGTTTCCTTTACAATGTTGTTGTTTTTTATTGTCCCACTTCTTCTTTGTTGAAGCAGGTGTCTGCTTAGAAGTGTCCTTTTCAGGTCTACCCATCAGTTGTGGTTTTAAAGCTTTCCCACCCAAACTGTCTCTGCCTAATTCTGCATACGCAGTTTCAATTATTTTTGGTAGTTCATGTTCCTGATCTAAAGGACTGAACACCCTTAGGCGTTGGCGGATAGCCACTGAGGCTGCTTCCCCTTTAATATTAGCTAATATTATGGCTGATACCTGGGCATAGTTACCTAGTAACTTCATCCCTAAGTTTAGGGCAGGCTCTGCTCCGTACTCGTTTTGTATTTGTCTCAATACATCAGGTACTACTGCTAATGAAGGGATACCATGAGTTCTGGTATAAATGGCAGCAAAGACTGTACCTCAAGTGGTACAATCCTCTATTTGTGGTGTTATCCCCATGGGCAAGCAGATTGTTAGCATTCTGTGTTTTTCATACGGGGTAGTATTCGGGAATACTGCCTCTAGCTGAGTTATTTTCTGAGCTACCCAGAATGGTATTTCTTCACGTTTTGCGGGCATTTTACCCATTACCGTGTGTAATGTTTGCCATGTTGCCCCTTCTCTTCCGAGCGGGCCGAGTCTTACTCTTCTTATGTGTGGTAGGGCTCCTTTAAACCAGTATAAGTGTTCCTGGTACGTGAGCGGAACCTCTATGTCCTCAAACGGACAGTATTCCGCTGGTGCATCTCCTTCTGTGTAGGAGTGAAATGTTTTTGTTCTTGCATTTGCTGCTGGGAATGTAACCCATGAATAAAATACCTCTGTTCTGTTTGATTTGTGTGCCTCAATCACGAAAACTACTATGCCACCCCTAGATGATAAACCATGCTCTAGCAGTCTCAGGGTGACTGTATTTCTAAAACTTGGTGCAATTTGTATTGTGCCTGCATCTTCCTCATCTGTGAGGGGCAGTTCTTGTTGAAGTGGATCTAAGACCTGGTTAGTCATTGTTTTTAGTACACTAAATAACTTTTCAAGGGAACCAAGATACAGTGTTTATGCACAATTTTAGGAACACTGTGTCCTTCAAGCTTGATTAACCAACAGCCAATAAATAGGATTTTTTATCCTACTCAGCGCCCACCCACTCCAGACGTCTCTGGTGTTTTGTGAGTAGGGGTCTCCGAGAATAGCACGACTGAACTACTCAGACTCTACTGTTAAATAAGTACCCAACCAACGTTGGCGGCGCCATGTCGTATAGTTCCTATATAACCTATACAGGATCTGCGCGTTTGGATAACATAAACTGTGGGATTGGCGGCAGACTGACTCCGTGCACCCCCACCGGATACGTTAGCCTATCTGTATTAGCTAGTTCACAGTGCCACTATAATCTCCTCTTACCAAGGAGAGAATAGATTCTGGCAACCTCAGAACATGACAGCCCTGATCCCTCAAAATCGTGGAAACAATATACTACCTTTTGCTCAGTCACTCGTGCTCACTTAGTTTGTCTCAGAGAGATACACAGAATAAACAGCCTGGGCGTTTTCAATAAGTATTTATTGAACAGTTGTTATTCTAGTGTAGAATAAATGAGCTGCAACAACCATTAGACAGTAGCAGAGATATATGATGAGCAGTACTATGAAAGTAAAGGGATGGTATAGTTCTATCATCTTGCAGAAATCATGAATATATACAAGTACATAAAACACATGATAAAAAGTTGCGTACTCCTACGATGCCTCCCTAACTAGATGTACCCAAATGTACCTAGCATCTGTGTAGGTGTTATGCCAAGAATCCCTCTAGGATCTAGTCAACCCCATTACCTGAGAATGAGAGAATATGGGACCCCATCCTGGTCTCGAGTTGGACACCCCGCGAGGGATGTTAGACCACTGCTAGCTGGAGCGTCTGCATGCAGGAACCTCAGCGTCTCTGGTCAGTGTGTCAGCCGGGAAGTCTCGGTCTCCTCTATCTTCCTAAGCAAGACATGATGTATATATACCCATAGGTCTCTCCAGGGGTCCTACCTTGCTGTGTTACTGTGTCGGCCTAAAGGATGACGTCGGGCCTGAACTTTATACAGAGATATTATACAGGAGATGGTAATCCTACTGTTAGTCCTGCTGTGCTTCCAAGAAGTCTCATGCATAATGTATGAGAATCGAACCAGGGAAAAACCCGCGTTCTGAATGCAGTGTCATATCTGGGTAAAAGGTCAGAGCCTAAGAACCGTTATGTATGTAATGTAGGGAAGAATATAGGTGAAAGGTTGCAATGTTACCTGCGCCTATATAGGGTACCTATATGGAATATAACACTAGGGCTATCTCGAATATAATAAGATGGGCATATTGCTTTTTACATGCTGATCCTGGATCTTTAAGGCACATTTTAAAATGGGAAACTTTCAGAGATGAGTCATCACGATACACTTTTAATAAGAATCTTTATTTAGCTCTCAACCTGTCTCACTGCACAGTAGCACTTTTACAAACTTGGACACCGGCACATTTAAAGCTCTTTTTAAAGAATCGACACCAAGATTAAGCTTTGACCTGGATGTAAAACACTGTATTCAAATAAAACACTATTCACAATTTGCAAAAAAGATAGAATATAAATCTCCTGAGAAATACACTCATTTTTCAGTAGATCACAGGGTACAGCGCTGTATTCTTCTACTGAGTTTGGAAATCCTCCCTTTGAAAGTCTACATAGCAAAGTGGAATAACTCCAAAAACACAACAGGGCTCTGTGACCTGTGTAAGGGAGGAACACAAAATCTACCTCATGTATTGACAGTTTGCCCTAATCCAACCTTGGTAGAAGCCTGGCGGCGGTATTTAAGGCCCATTAGTCTCAGATACAATGTCTCTTCTACACAAGGTCTAATCAAGCTCTGTAAATCACCACCTGATGAATTTGCCTGTTATCAAGTGTATAAATTCTTAAACAGCTTTTTAAAGTTGTTTTGACGCCTGTTATGATAAATGTTTTAAAATGATAAATGACCAAAGCTGTTTTTAAGGGTATTATGATCGAAGTTTTAAAAGTATGTCTGGGTATTTGTTGATCTCAGTAGAGGTCTATACCAAATAAATTTTAAATTTGAATTTTAAATTTGAATTTGACTAGTATGTAACTTTTAATTTTTTGGTTATTTTCTTTTTGTAGGAGGGAAATGGAAAGCAGGAGTTGTGAACAAGATATCTACCATTTGAGAAAAAATATGGAAGAGAAAAAGAAGTCTTGTTCACTTTTGAAAAAACAGGAAATAATAAGTTTGTGGAAAGTGAGGAAAAAACTATTAATTGGAGAAGTGATAATGTCAGTATTGCATAGGGGGCATTTGTGATCTTGCACAAGCTTGTCCTGTGTAGGTTTCCTTGTCTGTGAGGAAATAATTATCTGATTACATGAGCAGGAAAAAAGAGCCTTGTTAAGACAAGCAGGATTATTGTGGTGTTCAGCAATAAGATCCTGATAAGGAAAAGTGTATTCGGGTTGAAAGGATGTGGTACCACCTGAAGAGTTCTCCAGTTCAGCAGCATGAGCTAACTCTACACGAGCCATCCTTAGTGACCTGTTTTTTTTAAAAACTGCACGGATAAGAAACTTTGCTGAGACTTTTTTGCCAGCTGGCCTCAAAACAAAATGCTCCTAAATGTAAGATTATTTGGCAGGCTGAAATAGCTGAGGTGCTTGAAGTACACTAGCCTGCTCATCATAATCTGATGAACACATTATAAATAAATGAAGTTAGTTGTTTTGTTTGTTTTACAGCTGTTCAAATAGTTTATTAAAATAGTTGTTGTTTTCTAATGTTACATTATTTTGTTGAAATACAAAAGTTTAAAGTTCTAGTGATTTCGTTGCATAACAGTTATTATAGATTTCAAGGGAAACAGCGTTTACAACGCTGTCATTACATCGCAGTACTATTACAACGCGGTCGTTACAACGACTGCGTTATTAGTACGCGATGCATTTACATCGCAAGTCATTACAACGACTTGCTGTAGAGGGCGCTGAGGTATTGGAAATTAATTCCAACACCTTCCCTACTGTTGTGCAAACTAGAGTAGGAATAATAAATAATACTATTCCTAAGTCCAGCGCGCCCCCTACTGCAAGTCGTTGTAATGACTTGCGATGTAAATGCATCGCATACTAACAACGCAGTCGTTGTAACGACCGCGTTGTAAAAGCACGTGATGTAATACATCGCGTTGTAATGTGCTATATTCAGATTTCAATATTCTTTCAATATTGAAATGTTAACTACTACTGGCAGTTTCATTTTCAGGGATTGCCGAAGTGTTCCTGCATGTGTATGCATATATACGATACAATACTTTTTTATTTCTATACCCTACTATGCACATTCATCACCATGAAGAGAGGTAGGAGCAGAGAGACTAGTCTCTATCCACAGTCTATTATACACATGAATGAATGAATGAATGAATGAATGAAGGAACACTTATAGAGCGCGTGGTTACCCAGGGGCATCCCAGCGTAATGTGTTATTCTGGGGAGTGGTCTGAGCTGACAGAGCAGTCTCTCTCCATAGCCTAGTTTCTATGCCTGTCATCCAAGACACACTTCTCAACATAGACGTCATTTCCTCACCACATCCTAGTTGTACATCTTTCACCCTGGCGAGAAATGTACGCAGACAGGCAAAACTCTCCTTATATATTACTATGCACATCCATCATCCAAGAGAGAGGTGTCAGTAAAGGGGTTAGTTCCTCCGCACATCGTACTATGTGTACCTGTCATCCAAAAAGCCAGCTTCTCCTCACACCCTATTATGCATACTCATCACCGTGGGGAGATATATGAGCACAGATGTCAGTCTAGAGGCCAGTCAATCCACCCACTCTAATACAAAATTAGTTATTCAAGAAAGGGGTTTCAGTGGAAAGGCCAGTCCCTCCATAAACTGTACTATGGTTACTCGTCATCGGAGAGTGAGGTCTCAGAGGAGAGGCAGTCTCTCCTCACATCCGAACACGCACACCTGTCAGCCCAGAGAGAGGTCTCAGCAGGGAAACTATTCTTTTGCCTCACCCTACTACTAGAAGACATTATATTTACAAACGTCTATGTAGATATAAACAGAAAAAACCCATTAAAGTTCATATTCATTGTGTTATGTGGTCCACCGAGGATAATGACTATATAATGATTGAACTTTTTCTAATAATATTAATACATGGATTTAAAACAAATACATGAGTATCAATGTGTGCTATGTACCAATTTTGGTACTTTTCCCCACAATTATATAATGGATTGCATGCCATTAAATTAAACACACTGCTACTATTCTGGAATATATAAATCATACGTACTATATCAGGATATATTCAGTGTAAATGCAAATGTAATTATAAAAAATACATGCTTGTGAGAGCAAACCAGGAAGCACTGCACGTGAGGGATTACCTCCGTGGCTCTCGTGTGCTCACGCAAACTCATGCAAGAGGCTTGTGAGAGCCGCCGATTATGGTGGGCTTTTCTGGCTCTTGCCAGAGTCTTGCAAGAGACCTGGAGAAGGGAAAGAAAGGGAAACATAGTATAAACAACACAGATCATGGAACTATAGGGTAGCTCTGAAAAGAGCTGTTTTGTTAACAGTTTTCAACAAGTATAACTTTTTTGTGTCTTTTGTGACATTTATTTATATTTTTGAGTCTTTACAATAGGGTGGGATAAAAACATACGATTTGAGGTGTGAAATAAACACCAAAACATCTCTTTAAAAACAAAAAGGAGAAAACATTGGAAAAAAAGCTGTTACAGAAAACTACTGCCTAGTGGGGCATTTGTGATCTTGAAAAAGCTTCTCCTGGGCAGACCTGCTGGTCTCTGATGAAAAAAATGATCTGCTTATACAAGTAGTAAAATAGTGCTTTATTCAGGTAAGCAGGGTTTTTTAATGTCAGAACGCCAAATGCCAAGGCTGTGTCGTCCTGAATCCACCTCAGGCCTCGTTAATCCACTGCCTGCTTCTTTATACAACTCTTGCGCACTCCTGCTTTTCCCCTTGGTGACGGTTTGTCAGTCTTTCTCTTCCTCCTTCTTTCCTGTTTGTGTGTTTTTCCCTCTGTTGCTTTCGGGAAAAGACTGATTAGAAAGGATAAGTTACTTACCTGTAATCCTGGTTCTCCTCCAGCGGTAAATTCATCAAAGTCATAAGCACTGAATAGTCCCGCCCACGTGCGGGGACCCGGAGCATTAACAAAAATATATGCATATCAATATATATATACATATATATCAATATATATATATATATATATATATATATATATAACTCCGAACCCTGGAAGCGTCTTTTCTCTCCCAAATCACGGACACGGACCCAATTCGGTGCTATGATGTTTTATTCAACCGTCTCCATTACGCGTTTCGACTCCGTGGAGCCTTGATCACATGACATGGATACACAGGTTGGTGCAATATTTAAAGTGAAATGTACATACCAATTAATCAACACGTGATCAAGGACATAGAAAAAATACTAATGTTAACATAACTATTTAAGATATTGCTTGAACATATTTCATAATTTTTTAGCTGTTTAAAAATTGTAAAATTAGAAAATAATTCATGTTTTCATGTTTTCAATGCTTTTAAAATTACACGTAAAATACTAAAAGCAGAAAAATAAGCTAATATTAGGTTAAATCCTATATTTAAATATGATTGCATGTTTATTTAGTACCCTCATGTGTCCCTATTGCGGTCTGTACAAAATTCTATAAAGTGCCTAAGTGAAAAGTGCAAAGTGTTTGTGAACATGATAAAAATAATATAATTTACTCTATGTATGTCTCCCTGTTGTCCGACTCATACAATGTTGTCTTTATTATTTGCAAACGCCTCCAATTCCGATGTTAATCCACAAAGACTAAGTAAACAGATAAAAGTACGTTATTTTTTATGTACAATGTATGTGAAGTTTATCTAACGCCTTTTGATACCGGAGCTTCAGATGGAGGATATGGATATAGATTACATTCATGTGTTAACATCCTAAGATTGTTACTTTGAGTACACAGAAGTATAGCAGCAAGTTTGTTTCCACGCATAAATATATAAATATATAAATATACGTAATTGCGTACATAAATACATAAATATATAAATACATATAAAAAACTCTATAAACAAAAATTCTCTTACACAATTTCATATTCAAAACAAACCTAATTGTTACACAATATTAGAATAAATAGTCATAAAATTCCTAAAAATGTTAAAATGTTACACATTTCTAAAATATATTCGCTGACCTATGTACTATTTGTGGATATATGGACTAATGTATTCTATATTCAACCATTATCCTCCCACCTGTGGTAATGTGATTCCCATTGCAGATGACTAACAGTTGTTTCAATTTAAGCACGTATGCAAATCCTCTGCGGCATTCAGCCCTGATGGTACCTTGGAGTCCAATTGCAGAATGTACCTTGTCTCTAATTTCCTCAGCTTGGTGATTCTATCTCCGCCCCTTCATCTAGGAGGCACTGTATCAATAACGTAATATTTGAGGTCTGCATTGTTGGAACTATGTTTGTCTTTAAAATGTCGCGCCACTGGATAAGTGTTATCTTGATTGGTTATTGCGCGCAAATGTTGAAGAACCCTTTTGTGTACCTGTAGAACCGTGCTGCCTATATATTGTAAGCCACATGGGCACTGCAACACATATATACTGCAAATTCAGTTTTGCATGTTAGGAGTTTGTTAATTTTAAACTCTCTATCACTAAAAGGGGTCTTGTAGGTACTCATATTGATGCCATGTGTGCATGCCTTACATGTTTTGCATCTAAAAAAACCTTTCCTCCTCTGCAACCAATTTCCACTTTCAATTACCTCTGGGCTGGTTCTGACAATCTTATCTCTTGTAGTAGGTGCCCTCCTATATGTAATAGACACTCTTTGAGGAAGCAGGGACCCAATGATAGGATCGCAAAGTACCATGGCCCAATTCTTTTGTATGATTTTTGTATTTCTCTGTGTTGATTACTATATCTCATAATCATACGAAATGAATTGTTCATTGGCACTTTGGTATCACCCTGTTTTGCTTTTAAGATCTCACTTCTGCTGTGCTCCATAGATTTGCTGATGGCTCTATCGATCGTTTTTTCTTGATATCCTCTCTCAAGGAATCTATTTTTGCCTTCATTTTGTGCCTGAGCTAAATCCTTGTCACTACTACAGATACGTCTTAATCGGAGCATCTCTCCGTATGGAATGTTGTTGATAATGTGTTTTGGGTGCATGCTACTCGCATGAAGTGTCGAATTGCCAGCTGTTTTCTTCCTAAAGAGCCTGGTCTCAATTTTGTGATTTTTTATATATACTTGAGTATCAAGGAATTCAATGGAACTGGAGCTGACAGTAGCAGTGAACCTGAGATTAATATCATTGTTATTAAGGGAATGAACAAATTCATTAGCTTCACATTCTGTTCCCTGCCACACAACAAATAGGTCATCTATGTACCGTCGCCACATTCGTCCTTTGTCCTCATGATTAGTTCGTGCTTGCCCATGAGGACCAGCTCCTCCCATCTGCCCATGTGTAGGCAGGCATAACTTGGAGAGAAGCTGGCCCCCATGGCAACACCTCTAGTCTGTTGATATAATTGACTGTTAAACATAAAAATTTTATTAAACAGACAAAACTTGATCATCTCGATAAGCATGGTACTGTGACGTTCGTATTGTTCAGATCTACGGGACAAATAGTATCTGATGACCTCAATTCCGTCTGTATGCTCAATGCTTGTATATAGTGACGTGACATCCAACGCAATTAATAAATAGTCATCTTGCCATTCAAAATCAGAGATATGTCTTAGAAAGTCTCCTGTGTCTCTTACATAGCTAGGTAATTTCTTGACGTATTCTTGGAAAAAGAAGTCGATATATCTGGTAGTGTTTTCCAATAATCCGTCCCTGGCCGTGATGATAGGCCTACCAGGTGGGTTGTTTCGATCCTTATGGATTTTAGGAATAAAATATAAAGATGGAGTAGTTGGATTTTCTTTTTCAGATATTTAAGTTCTTCCCCTGTTAATAAGTTCGCTTCTCTCCAAGTGGTTAACTTACCATAGTACTCCTTGTATGAGGCACTCAAATTGGCTTGACTACTCCGGTTGTAGCAACGCCTATCATTTAGTTGACTATAGGCTTCCTTTTCATATAGCTTTTGTGGCCAGAGCACAATATTGCATCCTTTGTCACTTCCACGTACTGTTACCTCATGATTATCTTTTAACTTCTTAATTAAATTCCTGTATTGTTGGTCTTTATTTTTCTGGTTACCCTCTTTTTTGCCACTATTTTATTGAGTTTTTTGATCTGTGTTGTTATAGATTCATGAAATAAGTCAATAGAGTCTCTGATCATGATGGGATTAAATGTAGATCTTGGTTTGAAAGGAGTTAAACCTGTATGCCTTGTATTGTCCCCTTCATCCGGAACTGATCTAATGTTCGTGGAAGTATCACATGTATTCTCATTCCACAATTCCTCCAAAGTTTGGAGAAGCCTTCTATCCGTTTGTGATGTTGTTATTGTGTCAGATATTTCTCCAGTATTTAGGTCTTTGTTGGATTCCCTCTGGGTTTGATTAGTATTCATTTGTATGTGATATTTTTTTAATTTTAATTTTCTAACCCCTTTATAAATGTCTATTCTGGTGGTTGCATAATCAAAGTTTTCTTTAGGAGCATATGAGAGTCCCAAGTTTAACATATTAGACTCTTGTTTGGTTAATATCACGTTGGTCAAATTGATGATGGTGTTGTTAGTTTTGGCGGTCAGATCTGCTGTGGTTACCAGTTTTTCCTGCCCCCTCTTTTGTTTGTTTTCCGCTCGCCTCTTTTTTGTTGCTCTGCGCCTCTGCCGGCGCTTGTAGTTGGCATATCTCCTGTGTTGTTCCTTTGTTGAGGCCTCCGGCGAAGGGTTTGTCTTCTTTCCTGGCAAATAAAATGTAATTCTTCCCCCGGTGAAGGTTTGGGTGTTTGACTTTCTTCGCTTACCATTCGCAATTCCGACTCGGATTCACTGCCACCCATCGAACTCGTCTCCGATTGGGATGTGTCTGTTTGTTCTCTTCGCCCTTTGTGTTGTCTACTTTGTTGTCTACTTTGTACATCAGCTTTCAGAAATTTTGATGTCCTGATTCCATCATAGCGTTTGGCAAACGTGAATATCTGCCCCAACTCGTAATCATGCTTATCCCTTAAAAACTTAAAAGCCTTTCTTTCTTTGATTTTATCCTCATCCTTTTTAATTCTAGTCATCATCTCTTTACGTAATTTTGCTTGCTCTTCCTTCTGTTCCATTTTATCCAACTCTTCATTTATATCATCTATTTCCTTCAATAGCTTGCCTCTGTCAATATCTGCATATTTGATCAAAATCATAGTTAATCTCCTAGATGAGTCAAGGTTACATTCAGCCCATTCTTTCATAAGTTCAGGATTCGGGTCTTCGTAGCTGGGGGCTGTGAGGATTCTCAATCCCCTAGGTATCCTCCCCACGTCTATATATCTTTGGAGGGACCGAGATTCCCACCATTTATGCTGTTCAGCCTTCATTTTCTTCTCAAGCAGTTTGAATTTGTCTTTAACTGAGTCATTGACATTTGTTCTCACAGTTACTCTTGTTACGGCTTCAGTAGCTGCCGGTAACGTGTCGGAAAACATTTCTGTTGCTGCCTCTTCACGTGCGCGTACCACGTCAGACGACATGTTGATATTTATAATTATTATTTATAATTATAATCGAGTGTTTACTCAGCGAGGCTGTGTATGAATGCCCTTCCGCCCCACACTCGTTTGTAGCACTCCTCTTCACTCTTCTTATATATGAAAAACCACAATCCTGATCAAAATCCAGTTCCACGGAAATCAGGTACGGACCACAACGTGCTTGAAATTTGAGGTGCTTTATTGCAAAATCCACAGCATGACGCGTTTCGACCGGGTCTCCCCGGTCTTGATCACATGACGTGCCTGAACCTGTAGCAGTGTTTTATAGTGACACATTGATTCAATAGACCCTCCCTCTCACACGATAAAGCTAAAGAAAATACTACAAGTGTGCATATCGAATAATCTCATCAAATGTATAAATACAGATAAAATACAGCGACTACCAGCATCCATTGTACAAATTAAACAATTTATGTTTTATACAAAGCCAAGTGGCTCAACGCGGTAGTCCACTGTCAAAGCTGAATAGCAACACTGAAAAAACTGTATTTACTATAAAACAGTTATCCATAGTTAGACAGGTATCGTGCTTGGGGAAGAAAAATAGTGCAAAAAATAGTTAAAGTGCTGGTGCTTGAAAAAGTGCTTGTGTCAAAAGTAAAAACAGCTATTTCAATCATCATAGCTGAAACTTTGATACAAATTTCTGGATAGCCATGCTATGCCTGTAAACAAGTTTTCAGTATATACAAGTGCTTGTGCACATATAACTAGATCATAGTGCAAAAACCGGACATCAATGATAGACAATATCTTGCACCAAAGTTGATTCACAGCTTGAAAATTAATTCACAGCTTGAAAATTAATGGGGTGCAGATTCAAGAATTAATATCAGACTAATGTGCAAAAAGAGCAGTGCAAGTAAGCAGATGTAGAACCTTAATGTTACCTAGTGCAGATAGTAATACAGTACATCAATAATTGGGGAATCATATATAGTTTTCTAAAATCGATTAAAACCACCAAGTAAAACCCTGCTTAAACCAAGTAAAACCGATAAAATCAGGTAAAACCAGGTAAAAACTGGGCTAAAACAAGGCTAAAATCAATCGGATAAAAAACTGAAATATACAGATCACCATAATTCATATAAGGAGGGAAACAGATGCAGAGACATATATACCATGTATTACAAGAAATTATGCAAATCCTCTCCTGTATTGAGACCATTCGGCATCTTAGTGTCAAGTAAGATATATTGTGTTTCCAACTGACGCAATTTCTTTTCTCTATTGCCTCCCCTTATTGACCTTGGTACTGCATCTATTACAAAGTAGCTCAAATCCTTCAAGTTATTGTTATGAACTAGCTTGAAATGCCGTGCAACAGGGTAGCTGGGGTCAGAATTGACTATTGCACGTAAGTATTGCAAAATGCGATTAAACGCCTGCAGCTTAGTGCTGCCTACGTATAGTAGATGACAGGAACAATCGAGTACGTACACCGCAAAATCTGTTCTGCAAGTGAACATCCCATTAATTTTAGAGGGAGTGTGTCCAAATGCATCGGTGTATTCCTGTTTGTTGACCCCAAACTTGCACGCTCTACACGAGCTACACTTGTAAAAACCGGTACTATTAGATAGCCAGTTTTTAGGAGCAAGTACCTCTGGGCTGGTCTTAACCAGTGCAACCCTCATGGAGGGTGCCCTTCTGAAAGTAATCGAGGGTAATTCTGGCACGATAGGTGATAGAGTTATATCTGTTCTTACTAGTGGCCAGTTTTTATAGATATTGCTCCTTACTTGTTTTTCATGGCGACTATAGGTGGTTATTAGTCTAACCGTATCACTCTTTTTGTGTGGGTTATCCCTCGTCTCAATACTTTCAGGAGTTATTTCTTGGACCGTATTAGTTGAACATGTCTCACTGTTAGTGTTCTTAGCCCTAAGTAATGCTGTATTCAAATCTTTTGTTCTGTATCCCCGTGCTTTAAATCTCTGTAATGCTTCTGCTTGGCATTGAGTAAGGTCTGAGTTTGAACTGAAAATTCGTTTAATTCTTAAAAACTCTCCATACGGGATACTCTTTATAAGATGTCTGGGGTGGGAGCTACTAGCATGTAATATTGAATTTCCTGCTGTGCTTTTGCTGTGAAGTTTCGTCTGTATAGTATTGTTGTCAAAATATAACTCCACATCAAGAAACTCAACCCGCTGGTTACTTATATGGGCTGTAAACTCTAGATTTAAATCATTGTTGTTAATAACATTGACAAAACCTTGTGCAGATTCACTTGAACCTTGCCAAATCACACACATGTCGTCTATGAACCGCCACCATTGGAGTACATGGGTGTCAAACAATTCCCTGTGGGTGTGCCTGAGGACATGTTTAAACAAATCTGAGGACTAGTCCTGTGTAAACATACATCAATATATATATAATATGCATATATGATATAAAGACATGTATATAACTAGGCAGCCTAAAGCCTAAAATGAGGCTCAAATATGGCAATATTACATTGTATTTTTCATTTAAAATAAATCCTATATAACAACATTTCCATGACATAGAGAAATGTACTCTTAACTTATTTGAACCTAGCCTTTATTTTCAAAGAAAAAGGCAAGGTGATAGCAGGCAGATTAGCCCAGCAGCCTGCATATATAACACTCATCAAAAACTGGTGCCGTGCCTTTAAGACTTCCAGGCTCCCATCATGCCCCACATGTGACAGTCAAGTCAGGTCTTTTTAACGGCATATTAAAGTGTATAGTTATCATGAGGAAATGGAGTATTGCTATAACCATGGTATTCATCCGGGGAGGAGGGAAAGTTGCTTATGACTTTGATGAGGATACCCCTGGAAGAGAACCAGGATTACAGGTAAGTAACTGATGCTTCTCTTCCAGGCGATACTCATCAATAGTCATAAGCACTGAATAGAGTAGCAAGCCCATACCCATAATCCTGCAGACGAACACCAGTACAACAGAAATACACCGAACAACATTTTAACCATACAAATTTTTCAAGGAAGCTTGCCCAAACCAGGCGCCACTTGGGTATCAGAATCTAGGCAGTAATGGCGAGCAAAGGTGTGAACTGAGCGCCATGTAGCCGCTTTACATATCTCTTGAATGGGTACACTCCTGAGAAGGGCTGTGAGGCGGCTTTACCTCTCGTGGAATGAACCTTCGGCCTGCCAGGGAGCTGTTTTTTAGCTAACTGACAAGATAATGTGATACAAGATACTATCCATCTAGCAATGGACTGTTTAGAAGTGGGAAAACCAGTGTTCATTGGGCCATAGTTCATAAAAAGACAGTTCGACTTTCTTATGTCCTTTGTTCTATCAAGGTAGAATTTTAGAACCCTTTTTGGATGGAGTGAATGTAACGCCCTCTCCGGGGGAGTGGTAGGGTTTGGAAAGAATGTGGGTAGAGTGATTGACTGGTTGATATGAAAATCTGAGATCACCTTGGGTAGGAAACTCGAGTGTGTTCTCATAACCACTCTATTAGTATGGAAAATTAGATAAGGCTCTGTGGAAAATAGGGCCTGAATCTCGCTCACCCTCTGAGCAGAGGTAATTGCCACCAGGAAGGCGGTCTTCCAAGATAGGTGCTGCAGAGAAGCTTTGTGAATGGGTTCAAAGGGGGGACCCATTCATTTAGAGAAGACTATATTAAGTTCCCAGGGAGGGGAAGGTGATCGAATTGGTGGGTAGACCTTTCTTAGCCTTTCCATGAAGTCTTTAACAACTGGCATTTGAAAGAAAGAAACCTGAGTAGGTCAATCAATCAATCATGTCACTTATAAAGCGCACTACATACCCGTGAGGGTCTCAAGGCGCTGGGGGAAGAGGGGGGTGGTGCTGCTACTGATCGAAGAGCCAGGTCTTGAGGAGTCTTCTGAAGGCCAGTAGGTCTTGGGTCTGTCGGAGGTTGGTGGGGAGGGTTGTTCCAGGTCTTGGCGGCGAGGTGGGAGAAGGATCTGCCGCCGGCGGTCGTTTTCCGGATGCGGGGGACTGTGGCGAGGGCGAGGCTGGTCGAGCGGAGCTGGCGGGTGGGGGTGTAGAAGCTGAGTCGTCTGTTGAGGTAGGCTGGTCCGGAGTTGTGGAGGGCTTTGTGTGCGTGGGTGAGGAGCTTGAAGGTTATCCTCTTGTTGACAGGGAGCCAGTGCAGGTCTCTCAGGTGGGGTGTGATGTGGCTGCGTCGGGGGATGTCGAGGATAAGACGTGCAGAGGCGTTCTGGATGCGTTGCAGCCGTCTCAGGAGCTTAGCCGTCGTTCCTGCGTAGAGGGCGTTTCCGTAGTCCAGCCTGCTGGTGACGAGGGCCTGGGTGACTGTTTTCTTGTTTCGGTGGGGATCCACTTGAAGATCCTGCGGAGCATTCGGAGGATGTTGAAGCAGGATGAGGAAACGGCGTTGACCTGCTTAGTCATGGAGAGGGTGGGGTCGAGGATGACCCCTAGGTTGCGTACGTGGTCGGTGGGTGGCGGGGCTGTTCCCAGTGATGTTGGCCACCAGGAGTCGTCCCAGGCTGAAGGGTTGGAACCAAGGATGAGGACCTCCGTCTTGTCCGAGTTCAGCTTCAGGCGGCTGGTCCTCATCCATTCGGCGACGGCCTTCATTCCTTCGTGGAGGTGGGCTTTGGCGGTGTGAGGGTCTTTGGTGAGGGAGAGGATCAGCTGGGTGTCGTCGGCGTAGGAGATGATGTTGAGGTTGTGCTGTCGGGCGACTTGGGCGAGGGGTGACTTTCTTTAAGCTGTAATTGCCGCCAGATGTACTTTAATAGAGGAAAACTGTAAACCTGCTTTAGCCAAGTACAAAAAGTATGAGAGAATAACCTGTTCTTAGACAAGAATGGGATTATGTCCGTTGGCTGTACACCACAGATAGAAACGCTTCCATTTGAAAGCGTATGATTTTCTCGTAGAAGGTCTTCTCGCTTCCTTCAAAATCTGCATAGAGTCCTGCGAGAGGCCTAGATGACCATATTAGAGGAACTCAGGAGCCATGATGTCAATCTCAGTGATGGAAGGTTGGGATGAAAAACCTTCCCTCCGAACTTGATTAACAGATCCGGATGGCATGGTAATCCCCTGTATGGCATCTTGGAAAGATGTAGAAGGTCGGGGTACCACCACTGGCGAGGCCACTCTGGCGCGATCATCAGGGCTGGTGGAAAAGCGTAGAGTAATTTCTCTGACCAATCGATCAAAAGTGCATTCCCTTTAGAGCCTGGTTGAGGGTACCTGGATGCGAAGACACGGCATTTTGTGTTTGCCACATCTGCAAATAGATCGATGTCTGGGTAACCCCATTTCTGAAAAATGTCTTGTGTTACCTTGTCTTTTAGCACCCAGTCGTGCGCTTCAACGAAGTTGCGGCTTAGGTCCCATGTGAGCTCCCCAACCTTGGAGGGATGCATCTGTGACAAGTGTCTGTTTGGGGAGTTCCTGATGGAACGGAACTCCTTTCAGCAAATGAGGATGCTGCACCCACCATCTTATTGAGACTTGGACTGCGTGAGGAAGGGTTATGGTATCCTCCCAGTGGTTGGAGACTTGAGACCACTGATCCTCTAGCGCTTGTTGTAATGGTCTCATCTAAAGTCTGGCATTCGGGACAATGAAAATGCAAGACGCCATCGAGCCCAGCAGAGAGGATACCTGTCTGGCTGTGAGATGAGGTGAGCGAAGGAGAGTACAGCATTTTCGGAGTATTGATAATAGTCTCTCCTCCGAAGGATACGCTCTTGCGTTTTCGGCATCTAGGGTCGCGCCCAAGTAGTGTATCCTTTGAGTTGGATTGAGAATAGATTTCTTTAGGTTTACGCACAGACCCAACTGATTTAAGAGTTGAATGCAGTACTGTAGATGTTCCTGCAGGAGACTGGGAGAGGCGCTCTTGAGCAGCCAGTCGTCTAGATAAGGATAGACAAAGATCTTTTGTTTCCGCAGGAAGGCTGCTACAACTGCCATGCATTTTGAAAAGGTGCGAGGAGCCGATTTGAGTCCGAAAGGGAGGACTTTGAACTGGAAGTGCTCTGACTTTACCTTAAATCGTAAAAACGTCCGGTGCTTTCAAAAAATTGGGATGTGAAAATAAGCATCCTGAAGGTCTATGGAGCACATCCAGTCTCCTTGATCAATTTGTGGAACAATTTGGTTTAATGCCAACATCCTAAATCTCTCTCTGAGAACAAACTTGTTTGAGAGTCTGAGATCGAGTATAGGTCTGTACTCCTTGTTTGGGCCTTTCTTTGGAACCAAGAAGTAACAGGAATAAATCCCCTGCCAATGTTGTAGCCTGGGAACCTTTTCCATGGCATGTCTTTGTAACAAGAATGAAACCTCCTCTCGAAGTAGTCACAACCAGAAAGTAGATCAACGGCGGACCACCGGTACCGCACCTCACACCTGTTCCGTCGTAATGAAGGGCCGTGCAAACATCCCCAAACGCCAGCCGTTGAGAGGCGCAACTGTGCTCCAGATCACATTCCTACTGTTTTTTCAAGATGGGGGGGATGCACAGCCAAATGAAGTCCAACCAACAGATAATGGGTTTATAAAAATTCCTTTATTTTAAATGTAACACCCTCATCAAACACATAGACTCCAGCCAACGCGTTTCATTCCCTAAATGCTCCTAGTCATATACGACTCTGGAATGTAGCAGACGTATGTACATGCCACAAGGAGCCGGCTCACTAGGTGTACGTAGCGTCAAGCCCGTAGTTGTCTCCTGTAGCTACAGACAACTACGGGCTTGACGCTACTGTTTTTTAACTTTTGATACGTCCTGCTTACGGTGCAATACACCTAGTGAGCCGGCTCCTTGTGGCATGTACATACGTCGTGACTGGATATCACATATCATTTTCAATACTGGATTATCGAAATGTGATTGGTATTGAGGGGAATCCAGCGACTTCAGAGATAGAACTGCCGATTTACAATAGTATCTGATTCAGAATTGATGTTTCAAATCAAATAAGGAACTTTCTGCTACATTCCAGAGTCGTATATGACTAGGAGCATTTAGCTGACTTTGAGACACGTGTCAGTGGATGCATCTTTTATGAGTCTACAAATATGGTGTGAGCACATTGAGCTCACTACTACTTTTTTGCCCTGATGAAGTTCCCAGTTAGGGAATGAAACGCGTTGGCTGGAGTCTATGTGTTTGATGAGGGTGTTACATTTAAAATAAAGGAATTTTTATAAACCCATTATCTGTTGGTTGGACTTCATTTGGCTGTGCATCCCCCCCCTCCTCTCGAAGTAGCTTTAGCTGATGTACTGCCGATCTCCGAGGGGGTATAGCAGGTGGTGGGGATTTGAATCAATCAATCAATTAATCAGGGGGTTTTAAGCGCGCTACTCACCCATGAGGGTCTCAAGGCGCTGGGGGGGGGGGGGGAAGCAGCTCCGGGTCAGCCGAAGAGCCAGGTCTTGAGGCTCCTCCTGAAGGTGTGCAGGATGGGGGAGCGTCTGATGTTGACTGGGAGTTCGTTCCAGGTTTTGGCCGCGACGTAGGAGAAGGCTCTTCCCCCGGCTCTGGTTTTGCTGATGCGCGGGGTAGTTGCTAGGGTGAGGTCGGTGGATCGGAGGTGTCTTTTGGGTGCGTGGAAAGAGATTCTTTTGTTGAGGTATTAGGGTCCGAAGTCATGGAGGGATTTGTAGGCGTGGGTGAGTAGCTTGAAGGTTACTCTCTTCTCGATGGGGAGCCAGTGTAGGTCTCGCAGGTGTTGGGTCATGTGTTCATGTCGTGGGGTGCCGAGGATGAGTCTGGCTGCGGTGTTCTGGATGGTCTGGAGTTTCTGAAGCAGGGATTTGTTGATTCCCGGGTAGAGGGTGTTTCCGTAGTCCAGTCTGCTGGTGATGAGCGCGTGAGTGAAGGTTTTTCTGGCTTCGGGTGGGATCCACTTGAAGGTCTTGTGGAGGATGCAGAGGCAGTTGAAACAGGTGGAGGCGACGGCATTGACCTGGCGAGTCATGTTGAGGGTGGAGTCCAAAATGATGCCAAGGTTCCGGGCATGGTCTGTCGGGGTGGGTGGGCTTCCAAGGGCGGCGAGCCACCAGGAGCTGTCCCACGCGGTGGGGGAGGGTCCGAGGACGAGGACCTCTGTCTTCTCCGAGTTCAGTTTTAGGCAGCCGTCGTTCATCCAGGCTGCGACGTCCTTCATCCCTTCTTGGAAGCTGAGTCTGGTGTCTTCGGGGGTCTTCGTGAGGGAAAGGATGAGCTGGGTGTCGTCGGCGTAGAATACTATGCTGAGCCCATGCTGTCTGATGATGGCGGCGAGGGGGGCCATGTAGATGTTGAAGAGCGTGGGGCTGAGCGGTGATCCTTGGGGTACTCCGCAGTTGATCTCTGTGGGTTCGGGGAGGAAGGGTGGGAGTCTGATCCGTTGGGTTCTGCCGGTGAGGAAGGAACGGATCCAGTCGAGGGCGAGACCTTGTATGCCGGCGTTGTGGAGTCTGGTGGTGAGAGTGTGGTGGGAGATGGTGTCGAAGGCGGCAGAGAGATCTAGCAGGATGAGGGCCGCGGTGTGTCCTTGGTCGAGTAGCATGCGGATGTCGTCGGTGACGGCGAGGAGGGCGGTCTCGGTGCTGTGGTTGCTGCGGAATCCGGACTGGGAGGAGTCGAGTACGGTGTTCTCTTCGATGAAGGTGGTCAGTTGTGTGTTGAAGACTTTTTCAGTGACTTTGGCTGCGAAGGGAAGGAGAGGGATGGGACAGTAGTTTTTCAGATCTGTCGGTCAGCTGAGGGTTTCTTGAGGAGGGGCTTGACCTCAGCCCGCTTCCAGTCGTCGGGGAAGATGCCGGATTCGAGAGTGGTGTTGATGGTGCGGCTTAGTTCGGGTGCGATGGCGGCAGCAGCTCTGTGGAAGATGTGAGGCGGGCAGGGGTCCGTGGGGGCTCCTGAGTGGGTGCTTTTCATGGTCGTGGTAGTGTCTTCGGTGGTGACCGGTGTCCAGGTGGTGATGGTGGGCTGGCTGTTGTTGCTGGGGGGGAGGGTGGTTTCTGGAGTCTGTGTGCTGAAGTTGACGTAGAGGGCCTTGATTTTTAGGTGAAGAAAGGAGCCGAGTTTGTTGCAGAGGTCCTGGGACGGTGTGATGTCTGTGGCTTCGCTGGGGGGTTTGGTGACCTGCTGGATGATGTTGAAGAGTTCCTTAGAGTTGCTGGCGTTGATGCAGATTTTATTCCTGATGAAGGTCCTCTTGGTGGTTTTTATGAGTTGGTGGTATTCTGTCATGGCGTGCTTGTAGGTGGACTGGTCTTCTGTTGTTTTGCTGTTTCTCCATCGTTTCTCGAGCCGTCTGCATGCGCGTCTAGCTTCTTGAAGGTCGGTGGTGAACCAGAAGGCCTTCAGAGGGCGTTGTCTGTCGGGGCGGAGGAGGTGTGGGAGCTTGTCGGCGCAGCTGGAGATCCAGCGGTTTAGTTCCGTGGCTGCTGAGTTGGCATCGGTCATGGCGGAGGGGGGGTCGTGGGTGAGGGTGGCGTTGAGGTCCTCGTCTGTGACTTTGCTCCAGTTCCTTCATGGCGGGCGAGGGGCGGGCATGTGTGCAGTGGTGGTGCTGAAGGAGAAGTGTATGCAGTGGTGGTCATTCCAGAGGGGCTGCGAGGTGTGGCTGAATTGGATGTTGGTTCCTCCTGCGAAGATGGAGTCGAGGATGTGTCCGGCCTTGTGGGTGGGGGTGGTGATGAGCTGCTTCAGTCCGAGGTTGGCGAGGTTGTCCAGGAGGGCGGTGGAATCCAGGTCGCTGTGGTTGTCGAGGTGGAAATTCAGGTCTCCGATGAGTATGTAGTCCGTAGAGGCGATGGCGTGGGGTGCGATGAGGTCGGCAATGGCGGTGGTGAAAGGAGCGCGGGGCCCGGGTGGTCTGTAGGCGAGGGTGCTGGGGAGCGTGGTTCTGGGGCTGGTCTGGATCTGGAAGTGGAGGTGTTCGGCGTGGGGGAGGGGGTCGCTCGTGCTGGAGGTGGAGAATCGGGGGGAGCTCTTGTGTGCGATGGCGAGTCCACCTCCTGGGCGGTGGGGGCGGTCTTTCCTCTGGCTCTTGTAGCCGTCGGGGATGGCGGTGGCGATGTCTGGGGCAGAGGAGGCGTTAGTCCAGGTTTCCGTGAGGAAGGCAATGTCTGGCGAGGAGGTCCCAGATCTCTACGCCATGTTTGTGCAGGGAGCGCACGTTGAGGAGGATGCACTTTAGGGCTCTGGAGTGGTTGGTGTTAGTCGTGGAGGCCGTGTCCATGTGGGTATGGTCGGTGACGAAAGTCTGGCGGCAGTGGCGGCAGGAGAACTGGCCATGGGTGGTGTCTGGAGTGGCCCACTGGCAGTTGTTGTTCCTCCCTGGGTTGAGTGCGAGGAGGGCAGCTGGGTCGTAGCGGTGTGTGATAGAAGATCCAGGGGTTCTGGCGCTGGTCGCGGTCGGGTCGCAGACAGGCTTGCCTTTGGCGCGCCAGTGGCGCGCCAGCGGCATGGCCACACAGCGGCCGCCATTTATAAGGAAGGGGAGAGGGAGGAGCAGCTGGGAGGCGGGAATCAGCAGGGGGGAGGGGCCGCGGGGCAGCAGTGGCAGGAAGGGAGCAGGAACGGGTGAAAGGGGGCTGAACAACAACAGTTACAAGGCACAACAATAAGGGCAATAGGGGACAGAGGAAAAGAAAAGAAAAACATGGGCACAAGACAATAAGGGCAATATGGGACACAGGAAACGAAACACGGGCACTAGACAAGACAAGACAGGCATTAAAATGAATAAAGGAATAAAGGAAAAGCAAAAGCAAAGAAAACAGGCAGCACACAGCAGGCACGACGCGGAGGCTCGAACCCCTACCTCCACCGGGCACTACACAAGGAGCGGCAGCGGTGCAGCCGCGGAGCTGCAGAGGGAGAGGGCAGGTCTCTGGCCAGGAATCTGGTTGAGTACCCATTCCGCACAATATTGAGTACCCAATTGTCCTGTTTTATTTTGTGCCACTCGTCCCAATGAAGCATTATAATTCCCCCCCACCGGAGCAGGTAACAGAGCTGGGGGAAGAAAGAACTCACTGCTTGTGCTGCTGTTTTGCCGAAGGGGTTGCTTGTCTAGAGGCCCCTCGTCCTCGCCCAGACCGCCGCTGGTGATAGTGCAATCTCGCATGATGTTGTTGCCATGACCAGTGAGGGGTTTGTACCCTCTGCTGGTATTGGCGGTGGTCATAAGGTCGATAACTACGTCTGAAGTCCTTCCTTTCCTCCAGACCGACCGCCTTCAAGGTGTCCAGTTCTGACTTCATTCTCGACATCTCATCGTCTGCATGAGAGCCGAAAAAAGAGATACCATTGAAGGGAAGGTTAAGAATTCTGCGTTGGGTCTCAGGTTTTAAGCCTGTGAGTCTCAGCCAGGCGGATCGCCTAGCGCAGATGCCATGCGAATAGCCATGAGCTGCGAGGTCTGATACGTCAGCTGCTGCGCTAATGACCTGGTTCGCTACCATGCCTCCTTCGGGCAGGATCTCTTGAAAATCCTGTCGATCCTCTTTAGGTAGTTTTTCAGTAAACCTTGAAAGTGAGTCCCATAATGAACGGTCATATCGACCCAACAATGCGGAAGCGCTAGCAACTTTCATGTAAGAGGCCGAGGTGTTACACATCCTCTTACCGATGGAGTCCATGGATTTGCTGTCTTTATCAGAGGGGACTGCAGAGGAGGAAGCCCACATGTGCGCCTTCTTTGATGCTGACACAATGACGGAATCCGGTGGAGGATCGGACCTTCGGAACAGTGGATCCTGTTCTGGGGCTCTGTATTTCTTTATTATACGTGGTGGTGCTGCTCCAATTGATGCAGGAGCTAAAAAAAGTATGGAGCGCCGGTTCTAGTAGCCCAGGAATCAAAGGAAGCAGAGGTCTAGTGGAAGACCTGTGATGAAGGGTCTTGAATATGACAGATGTTGATGGAGTCGCGGAAGGCATGTCAATATTGAGTTTCACGGCCCCTCTGCACAGGACCTCATTAAACGTAATGATGTCATCCACCGGTGATACTCTGATAGGAGGAGTAGACGACAAGTGTTAGAAACGGGATTTTTGGTAGGCTAGGGCATGTGCCAAAGCCAGGCAGAAACCACCACTCTAGTAAGGATAAGGGAGTTACACTCCTAAAATAACCCCTGCTCACCCTCTTGGTAGCTTGGCACGAGCAGTCAGGCTTATCTTAGAGGCAGTGTGTAAAGCATTTGCACATAACCAACAGTAATACAGTGTAAGCACTACAAAAGGACACCACACCAGTTTAGAAAAATATCCAATATTTTTATATATTTAAGATAAGACCAAAAACGATAAAAATCCACAATACATTACTTAAAAATCTTCAGTTATCAAAATATGCTTGAAAAACAGTTTCTTGATGTCGATAGCTCCGTCCGGGGCTATCACGGCGTCATGAATAAACAAATCCAAACACTTCTGGCTCACCACAGGGTCGCGGGCCAGCTATGGTGTCGGGAAGACCCGCAAACAGTACCTTTTAGAAATGCAGGGCGTCGGCGACCTCTCGTTGATCTACCGAAAGCACGGCGTCCGCAGGCGTCGGTTCCGGAGGTTGGTGCAGGAGTCGTCGGGGCCCTCGAAGTCACACGACTTGCAGATCGAACTCCTTTCTGTTGAAGTCAGGAGCGCTGGCGTCGGTAGGCGTTGGGTGCTGCGGTGCGAAGTGCAGCGGTGCGGCGTGCGCTGCCCTCAGGTCGCGGTGCGAGCAGCGGCTCGGTGGCGGCGTCAGATGGCGTCGTCGGTGAGACCAGGGTCACGGTGCGAAGTGAATGCGGTGCTCGTCGCGGTGCTGGCAGGTCGCGGTGCAAGCAGCGGCGTCGTCGTTGCTGAAGAGCTGTGGGCGGTGCGTCGTGTAACTTTACGAGCGGTGCCCTCGAACCACGGTGCAAGCAGCGGCGTAGATTTCGGCATGGAGCGTCGTCGTCGGGGAAACCAAGGCGTCGTCGTGAAGCGAGGCGGTGCGGAGTGCGGTGCCCACAGGTTGCAGTGCGAGCAGCGGCTCGGTGGCGGCGTCAGCATGCGTCATCGGTGAGACCAGGGTCGCGGTGCGGCGTTGTGGCGGTGCCCTATGCGGTGCCTTCAGGACACGGAGTCGGCATCGGCATCAGCGTCGGGGTGCTTCTTCTGTTGCAGCACAAAACACACAGTCCCCAGTGCTGAGGGCAGAAGAGCTTGAAGTCTTTGCTGTTCCTGAGACTTCTTGAACCGAGGGCAAACTCTACCTCAAGCCCTTGGAGAAACTCACAAAAGTAGATTGCAGAAAGTTCAGTCCAGTCCTTTCACTGCCCAAGACAGAAGCAGCCACTGCAGGCCAACACAGCAAAGCACACAGCAATGTGTTAGTTCCTCCTCACTGCTTCTCTAGCTCTTCTTCTTGGCAGTCTTCTTGGTCCAAAAGAGTTCTAAAAGTCAGGGGTCTGGGCCCCAATATTTATATCCCAAAATCCTTTGATCTCTTAGGCAGAGAGTGTCTGTGCCCAGCCAGAACCAGTTCTGTCGTCTCAGGTGTGACTTCTTGGTAGGAGGTGGAGACTGCATGGTCAGAGGCAGACCAGGCCCTTTGAGGTGCAAGGAAATCTCCTCCCCCTTCCCCAATTGCAGCCCAGGTCTATTCAGCCCTTTCCTGACCCACCTAGACTATCTGGAGCCACTCCTGCTCCCCAGCCTTCTGTCATCCAAAACCCAGACAGGCAATCCACATTCCAGCAGAGGCACACGGGATGACTGAGCAAGAAAATACCTACTTTTTAAAAGTGGTATTTTCAAACACAGAATGTAAAAATCACCTTCACTAAAAGATGCATCTTTAGATTCTGAGTTCAGGCATACTAAACTTTATTTTCCCACCTAATTCCCCGGGCCAGTTATGTTTATAAGATGTTATAAACAAACTCCCCATTCTGTCCTATGGGGAACAGGTAGCCTTGCAATAGCGAAAAACGAAATTGGCCGTAATTCACTATCAGGACATGCCACACACACCAGGGCATGTCCTACCTTTCACAAACACTGCACCCGGCCCACAGGGGTACCTTTGGCCTACCTTAGGGGTGGCTGACATGTAAAAAAAGGGAAGGTGAGGGACTGGCAAGTGTGTGCACTGGCCAAGTCGACATGGCAGTTACAAACTGTGCGCAGACTCCGCAATGGCGGGTCTGAATTACCTTTTCAGGGCTACTCACGTGGGTGGCACAATCAGTGCTGCAGGCCCGCTAGTAGCATTTCACTCACAGGCCCTGGCACATTCAGTGCACTTTACTAGGGACTAACAAGTAAATCAAATATCCAATCATGGAAACACCAATCCATAACACAATTTACCACAGGAGCACTTGCACTTTACCACTGATCAGCAGTGAGAAAAGTGCGCAGAAACACTACGCCAGCAAAAACAGAGTCAAAACCGGGAGGTCAGAAAGCACAAACTCAGGGGAAACACGCCAAAAGATGCCAAGTCTAACACATGTCCCCTCCAGCTGAAAGTAGGGAGAACTACCCACCCTCCTGGGAGTTCACTTCACTAAGGCGGAAGAACCTGGACAGACCATCTGCATTGGCGTGTTCTGTGCCAGGACGGTGTTCCACCATAAAGTCCATTCCCTGTAGGGAGATGGACCACCTCAGCAGTTTTGGATTCTCACCCCTCATTTGCATCAACCATCTGAGGGGCCTGTGGTCTGTCTGAACCCGGAAGTGAGTCCCAAACAGGTATGGTCTCAGCTTCTTCAGTGCCCAGACCACATCGAAAGCTTCCCTTTCTATGGCACTCCACCTCTGTTCCCTGGGGAGTAGTCTCTGGCTAAGGAAGACTACAGGCTGGTCTAGGCCCTCTTCGTTCAGTTGTGAGAGCACCGCTCCCACTCCATGCTCTGAAGCGTCAGTCTGCACAACAAATTCCTTGGAGAAGTCGGGGGCCTTGAGCATGCGTGCCGTGCACATGGTGGCCTTCAGGGCATCAAAAGCCTTCTGGTAGGACTCAGTCCAGATCACCTTCTTGGGCTGCTTTCTGGAAGTCGGCTCTGTTAAGGGGGCAACAATGGTGCCATACCCCTTAACAAACCTCCTGTAGTACCCGGTGAGCCCTAAGAAGGCCCTCACCTCTGTCTGGGTCTTGGGGGGCTCCCAAGCCAGAATGTTGTCAATCTTGGGTTGTAGGGACGCCACTTGCCGCTTCCTATCTGGTGTCCCAAGTACACCACCGAACCCTGCCCGATCTGGCACTTATTGGCCTTGATCGTGAGGCCTGCCCTCTGCAGCGCCTTCAACACTTCACTGAGGTGCTGCAAGTGTTCTTCCCAGCTGGAACTGAACACTGCGATGTCATCCAGGTAGACGGCACTGAAATCCTCCAGCCCAGCCAACACCTGGTTGAACAACCTCTGAAAGGTGGCAGGGGCATTCTTCAATCCAAAGGGCATCACCCGGAACTGGTAATGTCCTTCTGGGGTTGAAAATGCTGACCTCTCCTTGGCCCCATCGGTTAAGGAAACCTGCCAGTACCCAGACGTTAAATCAAACATGCTGAGGAACTTGGCAGCTCCCAACCGGTCAATGAGCTCATCAGCTCTGGGGATGGGGTGTGTGTCAGTCCTGGTGACGGCATTGAGCCCACGGTAGTCCACACAAAGCCGCAGTTCTGGAGTGGCACAGGGTGCAGCAGCCTTTGGGACCAAGACCACTGGGCTGGCCCAAGGACTGTTGGAAGGCTCGATCACCCCTAACGCCAACATCATAGAGACCTCCTCTTTAATGCTGGCCTTGACCCGGTCAGTCAACCTGTAAATCTTGTGCTTCACAGGAGGGCTGTCACCGGTGTCCACGTCATGGGTACACCAGTGAGTAACACCTGGGGTCATGGAGAACAGTGGGGCAAACTGTCCCAACAACTGGTGACAGTCGCTCTGCTGATCTGGAGTCAGTGTAGGGGAGAGGATCACACCTTCCACTGACCCATCGCGCTCCTTGGTAGACAGGAGGTCAGGGAGAGGTTCACTCTCCTCTTCCACCCCATCATCTGTCGCCAAGAGCATGCTCAGTTCGGACCTCTCGAAGTGGGGCTTGAGGCGGTTCACGTGGAGGACCCTCAAAGGGTTCCTTGGAGCCCGCAAATCCACCAGGTAGGTGACATCACTTTTGCGCTACACCACCTCAAATGGCCCAGTCCACTTGTCCTGCAAGGCACAAAGTTCCACTGGGGCCATGACCCACACTTTTTGCCCAGGTTGAAATTCGACCAGAGTGGCATTCTGGTCATACCACTTCCTCAATTCTTCCTGGCTTGCTTCCATGTTTGCCTGCGCGAGTTTCCCGAAGCGGGCAGTTTGGTTTCTGAAGGCCACCATGTAACTAAACACATCCTGGGGAGCTTTCCTGGGAGCTGCCTCCCAGCCTTCGTTCACCAAACTCAGAGGTCCTCTCACAGGGTGACCATACAGAAGCTCAAAGGGACTGAACCCAAGAGACTTCTGTGGTACCTCCCTGTATGCAAAGAGAAGGCACGGCAAGAGGACGTCCCACTTACGCCTCATGGGTTCTGTTAGACCCTTAATCATGCCCTTCAAGGTCTGGTTGAATCTCTCCACCAGACGTTACCTTGTGGGTGGTAAGGGGTGGTGAACTTGTGGGTTACACCACACTCCTTCCACAGGGATGTCATATACTTGGATATGAAATTGGTCCCCCTGTCAGAAACCACCTCTCTGGGGAACCCCACTCGGGAAAAGAACCCCATTAATGCCCGGCCTGCCACTGGCGCCATCGTTGTCCTGAGAGGGATTGCCTGTGTCTTTTGCTTTCTCGCCCTAAGTGCGCCAGGTATTCCCAGACGTGGGTCCTGGGCTCACTGTGCCACTGGAATCAAGCTATCCTGGCTGAAGAGGGGTGAAACCCCGAAACCGGTCCTAGGATGCTTGTTTCCGGTCCAGGGAGGACCTGGCTTGGCAGTTCGGGCTGGACTGTTCCCATGAGGTACAGGGTCAAGACTGATTTGCATATGGCCAGGTCTAAACTGGGGTGGCATGGTGAGCAAAAGAATGATGGATTTAACCCAGATCTCTTGACTGGGGGTGAATGTTTTGATTTGTTCTGCATTCCGTCCATCAATTGTGTGTCTTTTGCTTTCTCGCCCTAAGTGCGCCAGGTATGCCCAGACGTGGGTCCTGGGCTCACTGTACCACTGGAAACAAGCTATCCTGGCTGAAGAGGGGTGAAACCCCGAAACCGGTCCTAGGATGCTTGTTTCCGGTCCAGGGAGGACCTGGCTTGGCAGTTCGGGCTGGACTGTTCCCATGAGGTACAGGGTCAAGACTGATTTGCATATGGCCAGGTCTAAACTGGGGTGGCATGGTGAGCAAAAGAATGATGGATTTAACCCAGATCTCTTGACTGGGGGTGAATGTTTTGATTTGTTCTGCATTCCGTCCATCAATTGTGTGTCTTTTGCTTTGTCGCCCTAAGTGCGCCAGGTATGCCCAGACGTGGGTCCTGGGCTCACTGTGCCACTGGAATCAAGCTATCCTGGCTGAAGAGGGTGAAACCCCGAAACCGGTCCTAGGATGCTTGTTTCCGGTCCAGGGAGGACCTGGCTTGGCAGTTCGGGCTGGACTGTTCCCATGAGGTACAGGGTCAAGACTGATTTGCATATGGCCAGGTCTAAACTGGGGTGGCATGGTGAGCAAAAGAATGATGGATTTAACCCAGATCTCTTGACTGGGGGTGAATGTTTTGATTTGTTCTGCATTCCGTCCATCAATTGTGTGTCTTTTGCTTTCTCGCCCTAAGTGCGCCGGGTATGCCCAGACGTGGGTCCTGGGCTCACTGTGCCACTGGAATCAAGCTATCCTGGCTGGAGAGGGGTGAAACCCCGAAACCGGTCCTAGGATGCTTGTTTCCGGTCCAGGGAGGACCTGGCTTGGCAGTTCGGGCTGGACTGTTCCCATGAGGTACAGGGTCAAGACTGATTTGCATATGGCCAGGTCTAAACTGGGGTGGCATGGTGAGCAAAAGAATGATGGATTTAACCCAGATCTCTTGACTGGGGGTGAATGTTTTGATTTGTTCTGCATTCCGTCCATCAATTGTGTGTCTTTTGCTTTCTCGCCCTAAGTGCGCCAGGTATGCCCAGACGTGGGTCCTGGGCTCAATGTGCCACTGGAATCAAGCTATCCTGGCTGAAGAGGGGTGAAACCCCGAAACCGGTCCTAGGATGCTTGTTTCCGGTCCAGGGAGGACCTGGCTTGGCAGTTCGGGCTGGACTGTTCCCATGAGGTACAGGGTCAAGACTGATTTGCATATGGCCAGGTCTAAACTGGGGTGGCATGGTGAGCAAAAGAATCATGGATTTAACCCAGATCTCTTGACTGGGGGTGAATGTTTTGATTTGTTCTGCATTCCATCCATCAATTGTGTGTCTTTTGCTTTCTCGCCCTAAGTGCTCCAGGTATGCCCAGACGTGGGTCCTGGGCTCACTGTGCCACTGGAATCAAGCTATCCTGGCTGAAGAGGGTGAAACCCCGAAACCGGTCCTAGGATGCTTGTTTCCGGTCCTGGGAGGATCTGGCTTGGCAGTTCGGGCTGGACTGTTCCCATGAGGTACAGGGTCAAGACTGATTTGCATATGGCCAGGTCTAAACTTGGGTGCCATGGTGAGCAAAAGAATGATGGATTTAACCCAGATCTCTTGACTGGGGGTGAATGTTTTGATTTGTTCTGCATTCCGTCCATCAATTGTGTGTCTTTTGCTTTCTCGCCCTAAGTGCGCCAGGTATGCCCAGACGTGGGTCCTGGGCTCACTGTGCCACTGGAATCAAGCTATCCTGGCTGAAGAGGGGTGAAACCCCGAAACCGGTCCTAGGATGCTTGTTTCCGGTCCAGGGAGGACCTGGCTTGGCAGTTCGGGCTGGACTGTTCCCATGAGGTACAGGGTCAAGACTGATTTTCATATGGCCAGGTCTAAACTGGGGTGGCATGGTGAGCAAAAGAATGATGGATTTAACCCAGATCTCTTGTCTGGGGGTGAATGTTTTGATTTGTTCTGCATTCCGTCCATCAATTGTGTGTCTTTTGCTTTCTCGCCCTAAGTGCGCCAGGTATGCCCAGACGTGGGTCCTGGGCTCACTGTGCCACTGGAATCAAGCTATCCTGGCTGAAGAGGGGTGAAACCCCAAAACCGGTCCTAGGATGCTTGTTTCCGGTCCTGGGAGGATCTGGCTTGGCAGTTCGGGCTGGACTGTTCCCATGAGGTACAGGGTCAAGACTGATTTGCATATGGCCAGGTCTAAACTTGGGTGCCATGGTGAGCAAAAGAATGATGGATTTAACCCAGATCTCTTGACTGGGGGTGAATGTTTTGATTTGTTCTGCATTCCGTCCATCAATTGTGTGTCTTTTGCTTTCTCGCCCTAAGTGCGCCAGGTATGCCCAGACGTGGGTCCTGGGCTCACTGTGCCACTGGAATCAAGCTATCCTGGCTGAAGAGGGGTGAAACCCCGAAACCGGTCCTAGGATGCTTGTTTCCGGTCCAGGGAGGACCTGGCTTGGCAGTTCGGGCTGGACTGTTCCCATGAGGTACAGGGTCAAGACTGATTTTCATATGGCCAGGTCTAAACTGGGGTGGCATGGTGAGCAAAAGAATGATGGATTTAACCCAGATCTCTTGTCTGGGGGTGAATGTTTTGATTTGTTCTGCATTCCGTCCATCAATTGTGTGTCTTTTGCTTTCTCGCCCTAAGTGCGCCAGGTATGCCCAGACGTGGGTCCTGGGCTCACTGTGCCACTGGAATCAAGCTATCCTGGCTGAAGAGGGGTGAAACCCCAAAACCGGTCCTAGGATGCTTGTTTCCGGTCCAGGGAGGACCTGGCTTGGCAGTTCGGGCTGGACTGTTCCCATGAGGTACAGGGTCAAGACTGATTTGCATATGGCCAGGTCTAAACTGGGGTGGCATGGTGAGCAAAAGAATGATGGATTTAACCCAGATCTCTTGACTGGGGGTGAATGTTTTGATTTGTTCTGCATTCCGTCCATCAATTGTGTGTCTTTTGCTTCCAGGTACCGGGTGGCATGGTCCACCAAGACCAGGATGTACCTGTTGCCCATGGCTGTCTTGGGATCCAGTGGCCCCACAATGTCCATCCCTACCCTTTCGAAGGGCGTTCCAACCACTGGAAAAGGTTGGAGAGGAGCTTTGACCTTACTCCCACTCTTACCACTTGCCTGGCAAGTTTGGCAAGACCTGCAATGTCCATCTGACTGCCTTCACATTTGGGGCCAGACGAAGTGGGTGACAAGCCTGTCAAAGGTCTTGTCCTGCCCTAAATGTCCTGCCAAAGGCACGTCATGAGCCAGACCCAGTAGGATGGTCCTAAAGCGCTGGGGTACCACCAGCACACGGGCTGACCCAGGCTCAGCGACCTTAGGCTCACTGTACAGGAGATCATTCTCCCAGTAGATCCAATGTGATCCGGAATGATCACCAGCTACCTGGTGTGCAGCCTGCCGCTGCAGACCCTCCAGAGAAGGGCACTCCTTCTGCTCCCTGCAGAATTCCTCCCTGGTGGGACCTCCTTCTTGCTGCCAATGGGTCAGCTCAGAGATGTCCCCCAGTTCAGCTACCTGCTCCCCTGTAGGCACCGGGGCGTCCCCCTCAAGGTCCGCCTCCTCTCGGTCCGTGAGAACTTCAGGGGCCGGTTTCCCGCGCTCCTTGCCCTTTCTCTTGGCAGGGACTTGGGCCAGTGTTTCAGGCTCCAAGTCCTCTTGATCACCCTCTCTGGCCGCCATTGACCGAGTGGACACACATGCCCACTCTGGCAACCCAAACATCTCCAAGTGAGACCTGAGCTCAACATCCTTCCATAAGGACTGCTCCAGGTCGTTACCTAGCAGACAATCTACAGGCATGGAAGGGCTCACAACCACCCTCAAGGGACCTGAGACCCCCCCCACTCGAAGGGAACCTGCGCCGCCAGACACTGGCGCTCTGAATTGTCCACCGCAATGACTTGGTGGAATGCCCCTGGGACTATCTGCTTCTCAGAGACCAGGTGACACCGGACTGAGGTCACACTGGCTCCAATATCTCTGAGAGCCTCTACCCTTTTCCCATTGATGGTCATCCAGGTGCTGTATTTCTTTGTGTTAGGGGGCACCGGGTTTCCTGGGACCATCTCACTGTCCCCTAGTGAGACGAGGGTCATTTCTGCGGGGTCCCCACCCTCCTGTGGGTACTCCTCCTCCCCAAGCGCTACACTAGCCAACACCTTGGACTGCCCACCGGTGGGTGGCTGTGCCCCCTTAGGGCACTTGGGGTCCCCCTTCATGTGACCCACCTGGTCACATACAAAACACTTGCGGGGGCCGGTCTCAGCAGGCTTTCCTGACGAGACCCCTTGTTTCTTATCTCCTGGGGGATGGGAACCTTTACCCTGGGTGTTAGTTTGGGGCCCTTTAGAGAACTCCTGTGTTTTACCCTTGTCCTCCCCACTTTTCTGCTGGGGACCCTGCCCACCTTTGGCTGAGTCTCCCCCATACGCTTTCCTGTGGACCCTGGTACTCACCCAGCGGTCCGCCTCCATAGCAAGCTTCCTGGGGTCAGTCAGCTTACTATCAACTAGGTGCTGGCGCAGATCTGCAAAACATAGACTAGACAAGTGCTCCCCATGCAATCAAATTGTAGAGCCCCTGAAAATATGTCACATTACTGCCCTTCACCCAGCCATCCAGTGACCTGCAAAACATATCTACACATTCCAACCAAGTGTTAGCATCGGGCTTCTTACTGGACCTGAACTGATCCCTGTACTTTTCAGGAGTGAGACCATACTTAATGAGAAGGGCGTCCTTCATGTCTGGATAGGTGAGGTGATACCCCTTACCCAAAGCTATTAAAGTATCCCTTGCTTCTTCTGGGAAGAGAGGCCACAATCCTGCTCCCCAATTCTCCTCAGGGACCCCATTCATGTGTATCACTGCCTCGTAACCCTGAAACCACCTTTGTATGTCATCCCCCTTCTTGAATTCTTTGCCTACATTCTTAGGGATGTGCACAATCCTGTCTGCCTGTCTTGACGGGTTGCTGCCACCATCTGAGCTGGCTCTACTCCTCTAATCCAGCTCCGTTATCCTGAACTCATGCTCTAACATCATCCTTTTCTCCTCCATGGCTAACTTAAGCTTCTCCAGTTCTACTGCAACTCTCCTTGCTTCCCGCCTGTCCTCCAGCTCTCCTGGGGACAGGCCACTGCTGCCTGGCCTGGAGGGTTCCCCCCCTCCCAAAAGCACATACACCCTAGGAATAGGCTCCTCCGCCTCTCCACTGAGATCACCAGACTGCTCGCTGGCATGTCTGGCTGCTACCCAGGCCCTCAGCGCCGTTTGTAGCTCCTCCTTCCTCGTGAGGCCTCTGACTTGGACTTTTAGGTTTTTGCAAATTGATTTCAATTCCCTAACATTGTAGGATTCCAACCTATCCTCCTCAAAGGCAATTTCCAGGGATGCAACAGATGATGCTCTTGATTCAGGCATGATGAAGTAGCAAGTTCAAACTGGCAAGATCAAAAATAGGCCAAAAAGAAAAAGAACCAGTATGTGGCACGTAATAGTCTGCAATATGGTAGTAGTGCACACCAATCACTGTAAGTCAAGTGCAAACGCAAGTCCTATCCTCACCGCTGACAACCAATATTAGAAATGGGATTTTTGGTAGGCTAGGGCATGTGCCAAAGCCAGGCAGAAACCACCACTCTAGTCAGGATAAGGGAGTTACACTCCTAAAATAACCCCTGCTCACCCCCTTGGTAGCTTGGCACGAGCAGTAAGGCTTATCTTAGAGGCAGTGTGTAAAGCATTTGCACATAACCAACAGTAATACAGTGTAAGCACTACAAAAGGACACCACACCAGTTTAGAAAAATATCCAATATTTTTATATACTTAAGACAAGACCAAAAACGATAAAAATCCACAATACAGTACTTAAAAATCTTAATTTATCAAAATATGCTTTAAAAACAGTTCCTTGATGTCGATAGCTCCGTCCGGGGATATCACGGCATCGTGAATAAACAAATCCAAACAGTTCTGGCTGACCGCGGCGTCGCGGGCCAGCTACGGTGTTGGGAAGACCCGCATACAGTACCTTTTAGAAATGCAGGGCATCAGCGACCTCTCGTTGAGCTTCCGAGAGCACGGCGTCCGTAGGCGCCGGTTCCGGAGGTCGGTGCAGGAGTCGTCGGGGCCCTCGAAGTCACACGCGGTGCAGATCGAACTCCTCTCTGTTGAAGTCAGGAGCGCTGGCGTCGGTAGGCGTCGGGTGCTGCGGTGCGAAGTGCAGCGGTGCGGCGTGCGGTGCCCTCAGGTCGCGGTGCGAGCAGCGGCTCGGTGGCGGCGTCAGATGGCGTCGTCGGTGAGGCCAGGGTCGCGGTGCAAAGTGAATACGGTGCTCGTCACGGTGCTGGCAGGTCGCGGTGCAAGCAGCGGCGTCGTCGTTGCTGAAGCGCTGTCGTAGGCTGATGAACGGGAATCGATGGCGCCGGCGTCGGTAGGCCAAGGCTACGGTGCGGGATGAGGGCGGTGCGTCGTGTAACTTTACGAGCGGTGCCCTCGAACCACGGTGCAAGCAGCGGCGTAGATTTCGGCGTGGAGCAGCGTCGTCGGGGCTACCAAGGCATCGTCGTGAAGCGAGGCGGTGCGGAGTGCGGTGCCCACAGGTCGCGGTGTGAGCAGCGGCTCAGTGGCGGCATCAGCAGGCGTCGTTGGTGAGACCAGGGTCGCGGTACGGCATTGCGGCGGTGCCCTCTACGGTGCCTTCAGGACACAGAGTCGGCAGCGTCGTCGTCAACGTCGTCGGGTTGCTTCTTCTTCTGTTGCAGCACAAAACACACAGTCCCCAGTGCTGAGGGCAGAAGAGCTTGAAGTCTTTGCTGTTCCTGAGACTTCTTGAACAGGGGGCAAGCTCTAACTCAAGCCCTTGGAGAAACTCACAAAAGTAGATTGCAGAAAGTTCAGTCCAGTCCTTTCACTGCCCAAGACAGAAGCAGCCACTGCAGGCCAACACAGCAAAGCACACAGCAATGTGGTAGTTCCTCCTCACAGCTTCTCCAGCTCTTCTTCTTGGCAGTCTTCTTGGTCCAAAAGAGTTCTAAAAGTCAAGGGTCTGGGCCCCAATATTTATATCCCAAAATCCTTTGATCTCTTAGGCAGAGAGTGTCTGTGCCCAGCCAGAACCAGTTCTGCCATCTCTGGTGTGACTTCTTGGCAGGAGGTGGAGACGGTATGGTCAGAGGCAGACCAGGCCCTTTGAGGTGCAAGGAAATCTCCTCCCCCTTCGACAATTGCAGCCCAGGTCTATTCAGCCCTTTCCTGACCCACCTAGACTATCTGGAGCCACTCCTGCTCCCCAACCTTCTGTCATCCAAAACCCAGACAGGCAGTCCACATTCCAGCAGAGGCACACGGGATGACTGAGCAAGAAAATACCTACTTTCTAAAAGTGGTATTTTCAAACACAGAATGTAAAAATCACCTTCACTAAAAGATGCATCTTTAGATTCTGAGTTCAGGCATACTAAACTTTATTTTCCTACCTAATTCCCCGGGCCAGTTATGTTTATAAGATGTTATAAACAAACTCCCCATTCTGTCCTATGGGGAACAGGTAGCCTTGCAATAGCAAAAAACGAAATTGGCCGTAATTCACTATCAGGACATGCCACACACACCAGGGCATGTCCTACCTTTCACATACACTGCACCCGGCCCACAGGGGTACCTTGGGCCTACCTTAGGGGTGGCTGACATGTAAGAAAAGGGAAGGTGAGGGACTGGCAAGTGTGTGCACTGGCCAAGTCGACATGGCAGTTACAAACTGCGGGCAGACTCCGCAATGGCGGTTCTGAGTTACCTTTTCAGGGCTACTCACGTGGGTGGCACAATCAGTGCTGCAGGCCCGCTAGTAGCATTTGACTCACAGGTCCTGGCACACTCAGTGCACTTTACTAGGGACTAACAAGTAAATCAAATATCCAATCATGGAAACACCAATCCATAACACAATTTACCACAGGAGCACTTGCACTTTACCACTGATCAGCAGTGAGAAAAGTGCACAGAAACACTACGCCAGCAAAAACAGAGTCAAAACCGGGAGGTCAGAAAGCAAAAACTCAGGGGAAACATGCCAAAAGATGCCAAGTCTAACAACAAGGTAGGAGAGTAGTCTGCCACTGAAGTTCTTGATGAATTTGTCGACTATGATGGAGACCTGCGTCTCTGCTCTCTAGGTGTATGATGTCGAGATCTGGACTGGGAATCATGATCTATGTCCCCTTGTAGTTGGAGATCTTTGAGGCAACCTTGCGGCTGGTGTTGATGGAAGCACTTGCCTATCTGAGGTATGAGAAAGGGAAATACATTTAGGAATAGTCAGACCCAGGACTGCGTCTTTGCATCTTCCACTCCTTTTTACTCTTCAGCCATCTCGGGGACAGACTGATCGGAGGCGTATGCTGCTCTTGAGCCGGGGAAGCCTGTGGCGTGATTTGAACAATCCTCAGGCCCGGGGAGGATGAAGCACTCCTCAACGTCATCGCCTAAGACGTAAGGTCCTGAGTTTCCCCCTCCTGAATCTACCTTGACATCGAAGGATCCCTCGACATCGGTACTGGTGACCGATTCATTCTCTGTCTCTTGGCTGGTGGACACATACGGGAAGACCGAGGTCTCGATGTCGACCTCCTTGACGTCGACCTCCTCGACAGCAACCCTCTCAAAGGTGATCTTCTCGACAGCGACCTCCTCGACGGCGACCTCCCCGATGGCGACCTTTTTGACGGTGATGATGGAGCTCGCCCTGCCGTTGGTGATGCAGCAGAGCGTCTGCGCACAAGACCTGTCGCTGTCGGCGTCTTCGACGTCGGATCTTTCGTCCTCGGTGGGGTCTTCGACCTCTGAGGTGTCCGCGACGTCGGTGGTGTCCTTGACGTCGGCACCGGGGACTTCAACGGCGATCGCCCCCTGTCGGCAACGAGTCGCTGACGTCGATCGTCTGCACTCCGCTGTCATAGGACCGTCGACGAGGGGATGTTGACGTCGGTCCATGAGAAGCTGATGCATGTCTAGATTTAGACTTACTTGCCATGCCTGGCATCGTCCGCTTCGACGGCGATCGAGTCTTCGGCGTCGACTGTGATAAGGGTCTTCCTGTCAACGACTTAGAAACAGAAGGAGAGCAAAGGGGTATTTTTGACATCGATTTATTCCCTGATGGTGAATCCGACCAATGTTTTATTTTTCCCCCTTTTTCTTGTGCTCTGACCTTGCTTGAGAGGAGGGCTCTTTAAAGGGATGTCCTTCCAGGCCACCAATAGACTCCTTGCCTCTCCTGCATGGCATGCAGCTTGATCTTCTCCCTTTTGAGAAGAGTCCTTCTGGAAAACTGCTGGCAGTAGTAGCACTTGTCAGGTCTGTGTGAGGATGGCAAACACACAATACAGACCGAGTGTGGATCGGATTTTGCCATTTTCTTCCCACAGGAAGGACACTTATTAAATAAGGCTGGCATTTCTGACTAGAAAAATAGCTGGAAAGTCAGAAAAAATGATGAAATAGTTCTACCAGTAATACCAGTATTAAAAACGTTGAATGAAGTCCAAAAATTCAACCTCAAAATACCAATCAGTGAGAGAAAACCACTAACTGACGAGCTCAATGCTCCAGGATCCTCACAGAAGGACCTGGAAAAAAGAACTGACCTAACTGTCACCTGTGGGGCATAATGGGAGACTGGAGGTCTTAAAGGCATGGTGCCAGTTTTTGATGAGTGTTATATATGCAGCCTGCTGGGCTAATCTGCCTGCTATCACTTTGCCTTTTTCTTTGAAAATAAAGGCTATGTTCAAATAAGTTAAGAGTACATTTCTGTATGTCATGGAAATGTTATATATGATTCATTTTAAATGAAAAATACAACGTAATATTGTCATATTTGAGCCTCATTTTTGGCTTTAGGCTGCATAGTTATATACATGACTGTATATTATATATGCATATTATATATATTGATGTATGTTTACACAGGACTAGGCCTCAGATTTGTTTAAACATGCATTAATATATATATATATGTATATGCAAATATTTTTGTTAATGCTCCGGGGTCCCCGCACATGGGCGGGACTATTCAGTGCTTATGACTATTGATCAGTATCCCCTGGAAGAGAAAAATAAGTGCTGGTTCCCAAAAATACGTGCCGGTGGACCCACCGGTAACCATTGGCACAAAAGGCACTGAGGACCACCCTGTAAAGCTCAAATCACTCCTGAAGATGAAGGAGAACTCATAACAGTGTCTATTATGTACAAAATAAATATTTTTTGAAATTGGTAAATATCAAATGGTAATAGAAAAATGTTGTACACCAGTGGCTTTAAGTAACTGCATGCCCTATGGTTGAGTGGGGAACCCTTTTGTTCATACTATAGATTTTCCCTGCCTCCTCGATCTTGAAAGAGAAAACCTCTTGTGTTAATGAGCTTACAATGTTAAGTGAGTTACTTTATATCAGACTGGCCTACTGTATGGTCGGAGTTCCTTGCAAAGTGCCCATGGGACAACCTGCTCCTTATTTGAACTATTTGGCAATCTCGATATGTTTTCTGATTCAAGCTTTCTGTGTCAGGAGTCTCCTGACCAAGTTCTATACATGATTATGGCATGATTCTCTTCAACAGAATGCTAGACTCTATTGGTGTTTTGTGGTCCACCCAAAATGATACTGCTTTCAGCCTAGGCAATTACGGTTCCCAACCCCAGGCAGTGATACTACTAATGGATGGTGACAGTTGATTCCAGTGGTGAGGTATAGGCCTTTTCCCTTATTGGTAAGAGGTACCCAGTGAGGTGGAGTGTCACTGATGTGAGCCCATGCATCCTGTAGATATGAGGCTCATGTGTGACTCAGTGTGCTGCCACCCATGTGGTGGCTGAGAGCGCAATCTGAGCAATACCCAAGAGCCAGCGCCCCCTGACATGCTGACAGCAGGCTGCACTCCAGCTGTCATCATCAAGGGCAGCACAAATCTGTATTGTATTGAACTGCAATATTTATATAGCGATTAGTACCCCTATGTGGGGTGCTGAAGTGCTTGCCTACATGGGTAGCACCCTACACCATGAAGGGTGTGTGGTTGAAAGGATGTTATCTTTATTTTGATCCTTTGTGGGAAGTGTTTCCATGTCGAGCATGCGGACCATCAAGGTGCGGCTATCACACACTTGGTAGTGTTTTGGATGATGAAGTGTAAGCGAAAGGCGGGCAATTTATGGATTTCAGTAAGCTGGCAGCTTTGAGCACCTCTGCTGGTCCCTTTTTGGTATTTTCAATGCTCATAGACCACTTAGCTAGTTAATGTACTGGGTTGTTCATTCTGAGATATTTTGTTTAAAGTTTATGGTTCTAAGCAGCCATAGGTTAAAGGGAGACGTGATGGCGAGATTTGCAGGGAGGGACTTTAATATCATCCCAAATCTGACCGTAAGTGTGTGATGTCAAGAAGTGGCCGTAGTATGCTGCTAGTCGGGACCTGAAGGATGGATTAAATTAGAGTCCTCCGTTGGCAAGCACCTCGATTCTACTATGGCCTCCTTTGCCAGGGGTCAGTATTAGGGCACGAGTCCGGGGTACACGCGTGTACACGGCATCCACCCACTATTTTCACAGGGTGGACGCCGTTCACCCTGCTAAGAAGTTGGACCACACAGAAATATGCTGAACTTGTCCCAGTGTAATTTTGAGATACTGGGACACGTTCATCAGCTCCTGCACGTTGTCTGCTTTCGATTCCCAGCAGCAACGTGCAAGCAGTGATGGGGATTTTTTTTTTGCACCTCTAAGCTAGGCAACGATAAAGACAGAAGTTAAGGGGCCATCAGGCCTCCTTTTGATCGAGATTGGGACTGGAGGCGTCCTGGAACCTCAGAAATGCAAATGCACCGGCGAGGAAACAAAAGCACACAGCTTGTTATTTCTTCACAGGTACTTAAAGAGATGCATGCTTTTTACTTTGTTGTATATAAGTGCATGTACTGTAAGAATGTCAGATGGGTTGGTCTGTCTCAGTATTTACACAAATAACAATTTAAATAGCACTATTTTATTTCTTTTATAGTGCTACTCATTCCAATGCAGAGTGTTAGAGCACTTTACATAACATAAACATTATCCATTCCAAATAAATCATGTGTGTAAATCAATGTACAAGATGTGTTACATGAGACAGTCAGGGTTACAAGGTGTAGGAGTCAAATACCCTTCATATCTCACTGGGGTCTACTAGAAGTATTACAATTTATTAACCGCAAATAACAAAAGGATCTCTGTGTTCAAAGCAGTAATCAACTTACCTATTTACATAAAATAAAAATCTGTGATCTGCATGTTACATGATATGCTTTGCAGGAGACAACTTTTAAAAAAAACATATTTTATTGCATTTTCAGTTGGCATATGTTATAACATACACATATCAGAGCCTCACATCCAGTGAGGTCACTTCCTGTGATGCCACGTGGAATGTCATGCGTCGTGAGGTCATGTGCTTTGATAGCACGCGTCATGATGTCACTTGCATACTGCCTGACTTGGTCAGTCCCCCCACTTCTTTTTTTTAGGACTTGTGCCCTGGTCAGTATGGTACACTGATGATTACAGCTAGGGTTGCCACCAGTCCTTTACTCATGTTTTGAGATATTTTGACACCCAGGAACTGGTATTTAAATAAGAATTTGTGCTGAATCATATACATTCAAATTATGACATGGCAAGTCTGTCTCTATTTGCTTTGATAATCATTTAGGGCTTGTTTCGACAGCTCTAAAACACTTATAAGTGTTTTCTTTTTCTATTTATAATAATAATAATAATAGATATATCGGGAATGTAGCGGCCAGCTGGAACCCTAATTACAGCGATGGATTTTGCCCCATGCTGCGCGGGTTTCTTGGCTTCATTCGCACAGCAGTCCCCATGGCCACCACAAGAGGGAGCAACATGACCACAAAAGGGGACCGCTCCCTTCAAACAAAGCTCGCCTGGCGCTGGCTAAAGATACGAGCGCGTCCGATGGGACTTCAATGTTTACAAAAATGATCCTTAAGCAGTAGCGAGGTGGAGAAGAAGGGGAGGCTGAAGTTTCCTTAAAGAGCCATTCTGAGGGCTGTGCGTACTTTCCCTTTAACCCGGAATGGCCTGCAGATTAGTTTTAATTAGAAGCGTCTGCTCCGAGCAAATAAGAACTGCTGATTGAAGTGAAGGCTGTAGGAAGAGGGGCTCCCAGAGTGCAGTGCGGGCTGAGGGAAACCTATTTATAGAGACAAGGCCCGTTCTTGTTTATAGCTTCTGCAAGGCTCTTGTTTCACTTCCCAAACCTCTGGACTTGAAGCAAGGGGGCAGCCTGCCGCCTGCCGCCAAACTCCTTTAACTCTCTGTACAAGAAGCACACTCGATCAATACAACGTTTTACTCATATATTCTTTTGCAGCTTTATATAGCTCGAACTCGACCCGAAGGTATTGGAGCGCTTTACATGAGCACCAGCTACATTACACAAGGACACATACATATTTTTGGTAGGCACAGGGAGATTTAGGGGCATATCATCAAGAGCTGGCGATATAATTATCGCCGCTTTAGCGTCCGTTTTTGGGCGAAAAGCGGCGATAATTATATTGCATTATTTACAAGGACACGCTAGCCCGTGTTTCCTTGATTCAGCTCCTGTTTTGTTCACGCCTCGCTTTGCATCTCTAGGCGTTCCCTGCGAAAACAGATTGAAAATGATCGCTAATTGTCCTCCGTATTTACAATACGGCCCAGGACACCCATAGCGATATTTAAGCCCGCGCTAACGGCGGTTATCGCACGTCTGCATTTTTCCTGAATAACCTATCTTTGACATGGGTGGTGGATTGAGTGGCTAAATCCACATCTCCCTATCAGCAAGGATTCCCCTATCGCTGCAGGATTATCGCTGGATTTCCAGTGTTAATCCTGCATGTCGCGGCTATCGCCAGATTTCACATCGCCGTGGAGATAAGCGTTGTAAATAACGCGATATCTCAGCGATCTGATCCGGCGATAGCCGGCGTTAAGCTAAATTGCATTTAGCGCGCCCTGCGATCTTTATCGCAGTTCGTTGCTAATATGCCCCTAAGTGATTTGCCCAGAATCACAGGACGTGGAGTCGACCCCGAGGCTCGAACCTTGGTTTCCCAGCTCCAAGGTCAGCAGTCTAGCCGTGAGACCACATCATCTACCCTATTCCTGCCGGCATACTTTCAAAACGTAGAAGCAGGTGACAGAAACAGATTTTAGGAGTGAGGCACACATGATATTTACTCATATTTACTATTCATTCCCATAATTTGACTCTGCCCTCAGTCACATACACTGAGGCCTTAATTACGAGTCTCCCAGTTTGCACCAACACCTCTTGCGCAGGGACTCTACTGCAATTACAAGTTGTTAGAAGTTTACCTCACCCAGTGAGTACCGCCTACAATAAAGACTGCGTCCCTCAGATCATTTTTGATCAAATCTTTTGAAGTTTAATGGGGGGAAGGAAGGAAGGCTGGTAAGAACTGCATGGCAGCAGCGGTTCCTGCATATGAGCAGAGGAGCCCCCCTCATTCCCTCCCCCCCACTGTTGGGCGGAAACTTGAAAATAAAATATTTTTTTCCAGCTTTTCCCTGAACGGAGAGGGCAGTGCGGGCCAGTGCATCATTGCTGCTGATTGGCAGCAATGACGAGTGGCCCCTTCAGTATGAATTGCGCATGTCGGTTTGGACGACTACCTTACTACGGCCAAACTGACATGTGCAATTCAAACTCTCCAATCCGGCTGTCTTAGACAGCTTGGTTGGAAAGCAGGCATGGGCCTCCAGTGCTCTTCGGAGCGCTGAGGCAGCCTGCTCCAGCCAATCCAGACACTACGCGCATTCTGCTGAACAGAATGAGTGCAGCGTCTGGATTGGATAAGGAGCTGTGGGACCTCACACTTGGAGGAGTCTGGGGCTGGGGACTGGATGAGCTGCAGGCTAAGGTAAGTTTCTTTTTTTAAATTTGTAAATGTTTGCTTATTTGTTTGTATTCTGTTTATGTCTTCCCCACCATTTTTGCCCGTCACCAACTGCCACTGCTGCATGGAAAGCCTCAAAAGCCCCCAAATCTATATGGCATGCCGTATTTTTGGAAGAAAACATGTAACAGGTGGTATTTAAAGCACCTGATATATTCCAACCCCTGTAATATAATATTTTATTGAATCTAATCCTTGGAAGGAAATACTCCAAGTACAGCAGCAGGTAAGTTAAGTGTTCCCTCCACGTCCCAAGAAAAACCGGCAGGGCTGAGATTCAACGAGCAACTGGCAATACTTTGAATCTCAGCCCAGGACATTCTGCTTCCATTGTCCCCCAGCGTGCCATGCCCCAGACCCAACACATCCTACCCTTTAACCCTTCGCTGCTAGGACTCCCCACCCCCGTGCTAAGCCTTTTTTGGCTATTTGGGGCACTTAGGCCCCTGCAACTTTTTGTCCACATAAGGTATCCATGCCAAGTTAGAGTCCTATTTTCCAACATCCTGAGGATTCTAAAGGTACCCAGGGTTTGCTGATTCCCCTGGAGGATACTGAGAAATTAGTCAAAATACAGGTACACTTTGTTTTTTTTTGGGAAAAATGGGAAAAAAGTGATGCAGAAGAAAACGTCTGTTTTTTTCCCTGCAAGTTGCACCAACGAAGGATTTACAGTGCTAAAATCACCATCTTCCCAGCTGTCAGGAACAGGCAGACTTTTGTCATAAAACCAAAATTTTCTACACAGTTTTGGCATTTTACTGGTAAATAACCTATTTTTCATATTTTTTGTGCTTTTAACCTTCTTCCAGTTAGTGATAGAAATGAGTGTGAAACCAATGGTGGATACAGGAAAGCTATACATTTCTGAAACGTAGACAAAATTCTGAATTCAGCAAGGGGTCATTTGTGTAGATCCTTCAAGATTTCCCTATAAAAAGTAACAGTTCAAATAAACAAATATTGAAATTGAGTTAAACAAATTACAGCCATTTGTGCCTACGTTTTTACCTGTAACTTCTTCTAACTATGGCAGATTTTTTAAAGCAATATACCGTTATGTCCGCTGATTGCGGGGATATATAGGGATTGTAGGTTCACCAAGAACCCGAGGTACCCAGAGCCAATAATTGAGATGCTCCTTTTAATGGGTTTTTCATTGTGTACGGGGTGTACAGCAATTCATTTGGTAAAATATAAAGAGTGAAAAATAGGTATCAAGGAAACCTATGTAATTCCGAAATGGGAATAAGATACGGAGCTTAGAAGCAGTGGTTATTTGCACATCTCTAAATTTGTGGGTACATTTTTTTAAATGACTTCTTTTTTACACAGTCTTACATTTGGAAGGCACAAATGCAGAGAACGACATTTGGTAATAAAACGTGTTCTACTATTCTGTGTTCCCTTAAGTCAATCAAGTAAGTCTTGTAGAGCGCAACTTGTCACCCTGGGGGTCTCCAGGCACTGGGTTCTGCAGGTCTCGGACAAAGAGCCATGTCTTGAGCTTCTTCCTGTAATCCTCAAGTGATGTGGAGAGGTGTGGTGCAGCGGCCAGGGCAGCTGACTTCGGAGCACAGGGCTCACGGTTTGATCCCCGGCTCCGGCGGCAGCTCAGCTCAGCACCATGTGACTCTGGGCAATAGCTCACTTAATTTCCACGACGGCCCCCAGCGCCTTGAGACCCGTAAGGGTGAGTAGTTCACGCTTTACAAATACGGATTTACATTTACATGGGGAAGTGCGTAGGTGGAGGGTAAGGTAGTTCCAGAACTTGGCGGGGAAGTAGGAGAAGGAACGAACTCCACAGCGGGTCTGACGGACGCTGGGAATGCGGGCCACGGAGAGGGAGGAGAAACAGAGCTACCTGGTCAGGTTGGTGGAACATCAGGCGATGGTTGATGTAGGTGGGTCCAGTTTTGTGGAGGGACTTATAGGCATGTGTGAGGAGTATGAAGGGCCATCTTTCCTGGACGAGGAGCCAGTGGACAGTTTTGAGGTCAGGGGTGATGATGGTTCTTCTGGGGAGGTTGAGGGTGAGCCTTGCTGCTGTGTTCTATATGGTCTGGAGGCGGCATAGGAGCTGTTTGGTGGTTCTGGCATAGAGTGAGATCCCGTAGTCAAGCGGCTGGAGAGAAGAGCGTGGGTGACCGTTTTCCTGGTGGAGACAGGGAATCCAAAGGAAGATCTTGTGGAGCATGTGCAGGGTGTGGAAGCAGGCAGAGGAGACCGCGTTGATCTGTTGCTTCATGGTTAGTTGGCTGTATAGGACGATTCTGAGGTTGCGTGTGTTGTTGTTGGAGTAGGTGAGGGGCAGAGTTTGGTGGGCCACCAGCTGTCGCCCCAGGGAGAAGGCCTGTTTCCGTAGATGAGTACTTCTGGTTTGTCCGAGTTGAGTTTAAGGCCGTTTGGCTTCATCCAGGTGGCGATGTCGGACATGGTGTTTTGGAAGTTAGCTCTGGTGGTGTCGGTGTCTTCTGTGAGGGATAGGATGAGATGTGTCAGCGTTTGATATAATGTTGGCGCCGCGGTTGTGGGCGATGTCAGCATGTGGCATCATGTAGATGTGGAAGAGGGTGGTGCTAAGGGAGGAGCCCCGGGGGACGCCGTAGAGGATCTTTTTGGGTGTGGAGGAGAAGGGTGGCAGATGGATTCTCTGTGTTCGGCTGGGGAGGAAGGAGGAGATCCAGTTGAAGAATTGCCTCGAATGCCAATGTGGTGGAGTCCGGTGATGAGGGTGTGGTGGGAGACAGTGTCGAAGGCCGCCGAGAGGTCAAGGAAGATAAGTGCTGCTGTTTCACCTAGGTCGAGGAGGTGTCTCATGTCGTCCGTTGCCGCAATCAGGGCGGTCTTGGTGCTGTGTTTGGACCAGAAGTCTGATTGGGAGTTGTCGAGCAGGTTGTTTTCTTCGAGGTATTCTGTGAGCTGGCTGTTGATGGCTTTTTCCAGGACCTTGGCGGGAAAAGGGAGAAGCGAGATGGGGGGTTCTTGAGTTCGCTGGGGTTGGCAGAGGGTTTCTACAGGAGGGGCCTGACCGCCGCATGCTTACAGGCATTGGGAACGGTGGCTGTGGTGATGGAGGTGTTGAGGATTTCTGTGAGGATGCTGCTGATTTCTTCCATTCCTATGCTGTAGATGTAGTTCAGGCAGGGGTCCGTGGGTGCTCCGGAGTGGATGGAGTTCATGATGGTGCTGGTGTCATGGATCGAGAGCTGCTTTTAGTTGGTGAGCCGGTGGGTGGGGGTGGAGTCGGTTTGAGTGCGGAGGCTAATTGAGGTTGGTAGGTTGGGGAGTCGAAGTTGTTGTAAATGTCGGTGATATTGTGGTAGAAGTAGGCCAATAGGGTGTGCACATGGCTTGGGAGGGGTGGATCGTATTTTCGGTGGCGGCGGAGCAAAAGAATTCTCTGACAATGCGGAAGAGTTCCTTGGTGTGGTTGGCGTTCGCCTCGATGTGGTTGGTGAGGGTGTCGTTCTTGGCCTCTCTGAGGTGGTGGTGGTAACTATTAAGGGCGCATCAGAAGGTGCTGAGGGCGGAGGGGATTTTGGAGGAATGCCAGAATATCTCTAATTTCTTGCAGTGACGTTTGAGGGTCAGTAGTTCGGGAGTGAACCAGCTGGGTCTGCTGCTGGTGGTGTTCTTTAAGGGGGCAATGGTGTTGGCAGCTGTGGAGATCCAATTGGAGAAGTTCTGGACGCTGAGTTCGAGGGTGTCGGAGGGGATTGGCCTGGTTTCTTTTTAGGGCGGCGATCCAGATGGGTTCTGTGACTCTGCTCCAGTTTCAGCGGGGCTTGCGTGGGAGGTTTAGTCAGGGGTTATGGCGGGCCGTCAAGGGTTAAGTGGACGATGTTGTGGTCTTTCCAGGTCAGCTCGGTTACATGAGAGAACTTGACTCTGTCACTGGTGGAGGAGATATGGTCCAGTATGTGTCCTGCTCTGTGCGTGGGGGTGGTGACCAGCTGTGAGAGGCCAATGTTGCTCATGTTCTCCAGGAGGGTGGCGGAGTTGGTGTCGTTGGGATCCTCGAGGTGGAAGTTCAGGTCTTACAGGAAGATGTAGTGATTGGAGTCGATTGCCAGGGGGGGCGATGAAGTCAGGGATGGAGTTGCAGAAGCTAGGACAGGGCCAGTGTGTCTGTAGGCGAGGGTCACTCTGATGGTTGTTTTGGCTTTTAATCCGATCTGAAAGTTGAGGTGTTCCATGATTGGCGTAGTGTCATCATCCGAGGTGATGAACTGGAGGGCGTCTTTGTGGATGATGACGATGCCTTCGCCGTGTCTGTCTGGGCGGTCGCGGTGGATCATCTTGTATCCGGGCATTCCCCCAAATCTCCCAATAAAAATGGTACCTCACTTGTGTGGGTAGGCCTAGTGCCCGCGACAGGAAACAGCCCAAAACACAACGTGGATACATCACATTTTTCCACTGAAAACTGACGCTTTTTTTGCAATGTGCCTAGCTGTGAATTTTGGGCCCTGGCTCAGTCGGCATCTATGGAAACCTTTCAAACCTGTACATTTTTGAAAACTAGACACCCAGGGGAATCCAGAATGGGGTGACTTGTGTGGCTTACACTAGGTTCTGTTACCCAGAATCCCTCGCAAACCTCAAATTTGTCTAAAATAACTTGTGGGGGTAGGCCTAGTGCCCGCGACAGGAAACGGCCCAAAAAGCAACATGGACACATCAAATTTTTCCACTGAAAACTGACCCTTTTTTTGCTACATGCCAAACTGTGGATTATTTTGGGTCCTAGCTTAGCCGGCATCTAGGAAAACCAAGCAAATCTGTACATTTTTGAAAAATAGACACCCAGGGGAATCCAGGATGGGGTGACTTGTGTGGCTTACACTAGGTTCTGTTACCCAGAATCCCTCGCAAACCTCACAATTTGTCTAAAAAAACACATTTTCCTCACATTTCTTTGATGGAAAGTTCTGGAATCTGTGGGGAGCCACAAATTTCCACCCACCTAGCATTTCCCCAAGTCTCCCGATAAAAATGGTACCTCACGTGTTTGGGGAGGCCTAGTGCCCATGACAGAATATGGCACAAAATGCAACGCAAACACATCACATTTTTCCACTGAAAACAGACCTTTTTTTGCAATGTGCCTAGCTGTGGATTTTGGGCCCTAGCTCAGCCGGCATCTAGGAAAAACAAGCAAACCTGTAAGTTTAAAAAAAACTAGATACCTAGGGGAATCCAGGATGGACTGACTTGCGTGTGTCTCTCCACGTTGTTTTACCCAGAATACCTTGCAAACCTTAAAATTTGTGTAAAAAACACATTTTCCTCACATTTTGTCAGACTACCATGTGCGATTTCCTCAGGAGCAGATGACCTTACCCCAGATCCACGTCACCAAAACCAATGACAGGTGAAGACAACTGCCCTTGACTTCAGTTTGGGGGAAAGGGGAAGTGGAAGACAAAACAAGAGCGACTGCTAGGCCACACCTCTTCTTCTTACTTCTTTTCTTGGGTGTTTTCTTCCCTGAAATACATAAACAACAATTATCTTACTCTACCCTATCTCTCTACCTTAGACACATGACTCTGTCTTTCAATTCTGGCTTCTTACCTACTGGTGACCATAGATTAGCCCCTCTCTAGATGTTTTGTCTGGTATTAATACCATTTGATTGGTTGAAAGAATCTCAGCTCTCAGTAAATACTTAGTCTTGTCTTAAGGGCTGACAAAGATCAATTTAAGAGTTTTCTCAATATTTTGATGTTTTAATGTCTTAATATTGTTTCTCCAAGACACAATGTTCTTTAAGAACCTGAAGTAAAGGCAATGCAGAATTCTTCTCGAAGAACTAGACAGTTCCCTAGGCTTTGAAGTCGAACTCCAGTATACTGCACTCCTCAGATATTAACTTGCAATTTCAAACTCTGCTTCCACTGGTAAATCTATACTCCGAAACTCTGACTCAGGACTGCAGTCTTTAAAAGATAAATACTCTTACTTGGCGGTTGGAAACCCCTTCTCTTCACAGAAGTTGATTCCCTTACTTCACTCTCCGTAGCCTCTTAGTTCGCTGGTTATCAGTTTGGAAGACTCTTGACAACTCCGTTTTCTGTGGAGTAATTATTGGACAACAAGAAATAAACTCAGGAAGTCTAAAACACTAGAAATATGTAATACTGAACTTCCCTTCAATACTAGGATCAACTACGGCAAGTTTTCACTGGAAAATTTCTGTCAGGAAACCGAGCGACGCAGATACAACACCGCTCTGGAGGTTTCTCACAGTTGAAGTGCGCCGCGCTAAACTCGCGCATGCGCACTGTTGACTCCAAAATGTCTTGAGGGAAAAAGACTAGACCGCGCACCACTACAGGGAGCGGTAGCGGTAAAATCATTCCCTGGGATAAAGAAATTCCTCAGTTGGCGCAGTACAGTTCGCAAAGAAGATTTCCAACATGGATTAAGTCTCCTCAAAATGCAAGGGTTTTTAACCAGTGACGTTTTCATGGAATGGGAGGTGGATCTCTTAACATGAGCACTGGAACTAGGTAAGGGGTTCCTGACACATTTCTGTGATGGAAAGTTCTGAAATCTGTGGGGAGCCACAAAGTTCCACCCACCCAGCATTCTCCCAAGTCTCCCAGTATCAATGGTACCTCACTTGTGAGGGTAGGCCTAGTACCCATGACACGAAATGGCCCCAAACGCAATGTGGACACATCACATTTTTTCCACTGAAAAGAAAATAAGTTACTTACCTGTAACTGCAGTTATCCAGTATAGGTATCTTTCATAGATTTACATGCTTCAGTCATTCCCTGTCGTCGAAGTGGGAACTTAGTAGGGTCTTAGTAGCGTCGAAGGGTACAATAGTAAAGCAGTATGTATAGCTATCATAGGCTATAATGGCAATAGGCCATCATTTTAATAGCCTATATCCTTTCTAAACAAGCATTGGCATAGCCAATAGGTCTCGCCTTTCGGACCTTATAAGTGTTTATCCATGCAACAGTTGATGTTGTTGCACCAAGGATATTGTGCTGCATAACTAAATACTTATAAGGTCCCAAAGGCGAGACCTTACAAATACAAACAAAAACTGACAAACCAAAAAGGTTTTTTTGTGTAAAAACACACACATTGTCACAGTAGTCCTCTGCACTGAAGGGAACTACTTGGTGTGTGGTTGTGCTCCTTGTTGAATTACAGAATGCCGTAATTCAAAATGAAGTTAGCCAATGGATGAAGAGGACTGATTACTGTCTCTGCTGTGTGCTATAGTGGGCAGATGACACAGCAACAGATCAATGGATGAAGATGGCTGACAAAGCCGCTACAAGTAGGTACATTATATTTGCAATTTTACTCAAATTAAAAGGGCTTGGATAATGCCAGACCAAAAAGGCGGGACTTGGAGATTTGGGGGAAGCAACACACAACCTGGTGCAGCTGAGTGGGGTCAAATTAAAAACGTGATATCAGGAAACTGGTTTTAGGGGTTTAGACAGCAAGGAGGGGCGGCTTTACAGGAAAAGTAATGAGAAGTGGGAATAAGGCAAAAGCTGGCAGTGTGGATATGGCATGAACTGAGGCTCGGGCAGTCCCCACAAAAGCGCCTCGCTGTTAATGGCCAGCAGGGATATGAGTTTTTGGCATTGCTTTTTTTAATATGCATGCCTATGAAAAATGGACAACGGTGTTGGAGGATGGGTTGATGGAAATAAAAAAGTAGAAACGGTTTACCTTTGAATGGCGGTGTCTCTCGGACAAATTCCGCCATCGCATTTGGTTTTGTTTACTCTTCATGTTAGCTTAGGTGCCTGCAGTGAGATCAGAGGCTTTAGCATTCCATATGGTTTTGTGTTGCAGTCACAATAGCAAGGAGTGCGTAAGTGTTGGCAGTGAGATCAGCAGCTCTACAGTTGTGTATGGTTTCTGTCCCCTGGGTGCGTCTTGTGGACTCATACCCTGAATAAGGGCACGCAGCGGACCCCAAGGCTGATGAAAGCCTCGTCGTCCCAGGAGCGCTAAGACCACCGAGATGGAACACACACCGAAGTAGGGGACGGGATCGGGCTACTAGAGTTGACAAACGGAAAAACGCCCAAAAACAGATTAAGTGGCCCTAGCCTAGAGGCTCTACTATAATTAGTATGAATACGGAAGTGTCTAAACACGGATAAAGCTGTCCCCATCTACATACAAGTACCTAACAAATGTGCGATGACTCGCAAACATTACACATGCAACTAAGGTGGAAACGCTTACTGGAATATCTGCTAAAGTGCTTTGTTCAGGGACAACCGGAATTGATTTAAAAAAAAATACCATTAGAGTCTGCAGATAAAATCAGTGCAATCTTCACTCACACTAACAGCAGCTTAATAGCACAGTCAGCACGAGTGCTTTACTCAATGAAAGAGTGAAAGGGAGAAAGGAAGCGAACAACAACAAGATGATGTCCCTATGGTAGAGATGAAGGGAAGACATGCAAAGTCCGACAGCGTGATTGAACAGACTGACTATTATACTGCATGTATGCCAGATCGTTTGGACAAACCACTCTGCCCTCGTCATAAACAATTTGATGTCACCTCGGAAATAAAACGTGCCAAGAGCGGAGCAGCGTATGTGTATATAAATAATACACATATACCTGTGGAAGACGGGGTGATGGGAGAAGAGACCCTGAACGGTTATTTTACATCGATTATATGCCCACTGGTTTTCCCGATCACTGTTCTCCATTCCCTATTTCGTTTTTTCCACGTACAAGCCTTTCACTTTATGCTAATTGAGCCTTTCATTTGCACAAGAGAAAACGAGAGAAGGATTAGCCAGGATTTACAAGAAAAAGCCCGAGTTCCCAGAACAAAGGAATAGGAACTAGTATCTGGGCTGTGCTATAAAAATGCATTTCATGTATGTTTTGCAGTAGTCTGGTTGCATGCATGTATACTGTCAACAGAGGTTCGGAATCTCGGAGAGTAATGTTCTGGACATTTGCTCTGCTGGAGTCTAGAACAAAGCCTTCGTTTCATGTTTATTCCAAGCCTCGGTTCCCACTGGCAAGATGCAACAGTCAGGATCTGCAGATGTCAGAGAAAAGGGGAACTAGCACAGCAGGACGTGGCTGCCACACCCCTTCCTGTTTTCCGACAGTGTTGCGTTAGACAATTATCATTCCGACAATAAGGTAAAACAAGCCCGCGAGTGGTGCGCGCGCACCACAGAGGAGCGGGGGCGAGCGAGCGCGGCAGCCTGCTCAGCTGACGAGACGCTCAGCTGACCAGACGCTCGTGCGTCGTGGCTGGCCTTTGGATGTGTACGCGCGGCAGACATGTGTTTCCACTTATCGCGCCCGCGTCTGGGCACGATAATTGGAAACACATGTTTGCCGCGCGTACCCATCCCAAAAGGCCAGCCACGACGCACTGAGCGTTTTGGGACTGCTTTTAAACCCGCTTACATTAAGTCTTCGCCTCTAAGCAGCGCTTGCGCGCTACTCGAGGCTCGACCTAAAAAGGACCAAACGTGAACTATGACCAATCAGGTGCTAGTACCCTCTAGAACCTTCCCAAGATAGGCAGAGTCCCTCAGATTTTCAAGCACAAGTGGGAATAATATCCCTAGGTATAAGGGGAGCCTCTCAGGGGAGGAGGGTGGGTCGCATGTGAATCTATGAAAGATACCAATATTGGATAATTGCAGTTACAGGTAAGTAACTTATTTTCTTATCCAGTATTGGATCTTTCATAGATTCACATGCTTGAATCAGAATAGCAAGCAGTATTGTAGGCAATTAAAGTCCCCTCAGAGGATGGTGGGTAACAAGGACTACATCTTTATAGTGGTGTAAACAAAATATACATATTCGGAACTGTATATGCATAAAATATATTTACAACAGAGATATATCTTGGAATTGTAAGTCTTCATATCTATAAACCATAGATAAGTAAAAATGAATGGAATAACCCAGCAGTAATAAACAGAGTCTGAAATACACTTGAATTTAATATGAACAAACAGCTCTATAAAAGAGACTTACCTTATTGGAAGAGATGGCGTAACACCGCCTGGCCTATGGCTGCATCACTGCGCTGTGTGGATTCCAGTTAGTAGTGCTGCATGAACATGTGGACGGTCTTCCAAGTCGCAGCACAGCATATCTTCTCCAGAGGAACGCCTGCAAAAGAGAGCAGCCAAAGTGGATATTGCTCAAGTAGAATGTGCTTTAGCTTTCGTTGGTAAAGGTTTGCCTGCTTTAGAGTGGCAAAACTGGATTGTAGCAGAAATCCATTGTGCTATTGTTGCTTTTGTTACTGCAGTCTCTTGACGAGATTGTCCATAAGAGACAAGTAATTGATTTGTTCTGCAAATATTCTTTGTTCGGGTTAGGTAAAATTTGAGACATTATTTAATGTTCAAGGTATGGAGAGCCCTTACAGCCGGCGTGGCTGGATTGGGAACAAAAGTTTGAAGTATAATAGGTTAGTTGAGATGAAAGTGAGAAGGAAACTTGGGAATAAATTGTGGATGTGTTCTGACAAGTACAAACTCTTCAGAGATACGAAGAAAAGGCTCTAGTGTTGTAAAGTCCTGCATTTCACTGACTCTTCTTGTGGACGTGCGAGCGAGTAATAGAGCGACTTTCCAGGTGAGAAAGTTTAGATCTGCCTTGGGAATGGGTTCAAAAGGATGTTTCATAAGTTACGAGGGAACCAAATTGAGATGCCATTCTGGTGGAGTAGCTCGCACTCATGGGAAAGCTCTGAATAGTCCTTTCATAAATTGTTTTATGACTCTTGTTGAGCAGAGAGATATAGTCTGCGCAGAGCATCTATATCTTGAAATTGCGGCAAGGTGAACTTTGACTGAAGCATGTACAAGGCCTGACTTGGCCAGCAAGAGAAGATAAGGCAAAATCTGTTCAGGAGAGGCTTCAAATGGGTGTAAGTCATTTTGTTGACACCAGGAACAGAATCTTTTTCATTTTAACTTGTAGGTTTTATTTGTGCCTTCCGCTCTTGCTTTGGATATAATATCCCTGCATTCTTGAATAATCTTTAAGTCTCAAAACTCATAGAAGTCAGGAGCCATGCACGCAAGTGGAGAGAGGCTGGCTCCGGGTGTAGTATTTGACTCTGTTCATTGTCAGGACTGTTCGTGTTAGTGTCAGGCATATGGGACTGGTCTCTGACAGGAGAATTAGCTCCATATACCAGTGATGCCTGGGCCACTTGGGGGCAATCAAGATCAGGCATCAGTGTTCCGCTTTCGTCTTGCTGAGAACCCTGGGAATTACTGAGAAGGAGGAAAAGCTTATGCATATATTACGGACCATTGCATCGAAAGGGCATTCCCCAACGATTCTGGGAGGGGATATCGACTGGCGTAGAACTGGCATTTGGTGTTGTTGTTCGGTGCAAAGAGATCCAGTGCTGGCTTCCTGAAGTTCGAGATTATTTTGTGGAGCTGGTGTTGGTCCGGTTCCCACTCAAGGCAACTGTCTTTGGTCCTGCTGAGAGCGTCCGCTAGGTTGTTGTGTACTCCGGACACGTGCTCGGCCTTCAGGGATATGTTGTGAGCCTTGAGCCAACTCCAATGCTCTTGAGCTTTGTGAGAGAGTGTTGGAGATTTGATACCTCCTTGTTTTTTGATATAATACATGCTGGTTGTATGGTCCGTATGAACCAGCACCAAGGATCCTGTCATTCTTAGAAGAAAAGCTTGCAGGGTGAGGAAGATGGCTTTCAGTTCTAGGCTGTTGATATGCATGGACCTGTGATATGTCAACCACTTTCCTTGGATTTGTAGGTTCTGCAAGTGGCCTCCCCAGCCTTCCAGTGAAGCATCACTGAGACAGATGAGATGTGTGAGCCGATCACATTAGCGTGTCTATCATCTTTTGGGTTATGGAAATCAAGTCCTCGAAGGACCCTTCTGATTGAATCCAGTGGAGCTGCAGTTCTTCCTGCAATGGTCTCATCTTGAGGCACGCCAAGGAAATCAGGCCCAGTAGCAACTTGAATAACCTCACAAAAATTACTTTTTTCTTGATATTTTCCAAGCCAAGTCTGCTAGCCTCTTTTGTCTTTCCCGTGAGAGGAAGGCTTTATTCTGGATGGTATTGAGGTCGTCTCCTAGAAACATCATAGTTTGACTGGGAATGGTGGAGGATTTCTGCAGATTTACAGTGAGACGCAGCTTGTGGAAGAGTGACAGGCAGGCTTTCGTAGCTTTGGCAGCTTGTTTTGGAGTCAGAGCTTTGAGCAGCCAGTCGTCTAGGTTGTGGAATACCTGACGACCTTGGTTCCTGAGAGCGGCTGCTACTGGGGCCAAGCACTTGGTGAATATGCGAGGGGCTGACTTGAGGCCGAATGGGAGACCTCTGAATTGGTAATGGGTACCAGCTACTGTGAAGCGGAGGTATTTGCTGTGTTTGGGATGAATGGGGATGTGGAAATATGCATCTTCCAGATCCAGAGACGTCATGTAGTCTCCGCTGTTGAGGAGGTGAAGGATGTCTGACAGAGTTATCATCCGAAAAGATTGCTTGCGAAGGAATTTGTTTACTTTTCTAGGATGGGTCTCCATTCCCCTGATTTCTTGCTTATGAGGAAAACACAGGAATAGTATCCTTTTCCCTTTTGGGCATGTGGAACTTTCTCTATTGCTCCTTTGGCAAGTATTATGAAGGCTTCCTCTCGCAATAAGTGAAGACTAGGGGGGTGCGATCCTCTTGGTGGAGTATTTGGTGGTCTTTCCGAAAACTCCAGGGTGTGACATAGGTAACTAGGTAAAAAACCTATCTGTCTGAGGTGATGGTTTCCCAATGATGGAGGTAATTTGAGATATTGGCACCTACTGGGTGAAAAGAAAGGGGTGTAGCTGGTACTTGGTTGAGGTCACTGCTTATGACCTGTGTCTCTCCTCTGAGGTGTTGGCCTTGCTTGGTGTAACTCGCTGTGAATGGTTGACGATATGCTTGTTGTTGATAAGCAGGTCTGTATTGTGGCTGGTAGGACTAATATTGGTGGCAGCCAACTCTATAGGTTGAGAAACCTCACCCGCTCCCCTCCAAAGGGCAACTTCCTGTACTGGAGTGTGCTGAGGGACTTGGCTGTGTCCATATCTGTTTTCATGGCAAGAAGAGCATCGTCAATGTGCTAGCTGAACAGTGCCCCCCCCCATGATAGGCCATGTTTAATATCTTGGATTGAACTTCAGGCCTAAAAGAGGTCACTTTGAGCCATCCCTGGTGCCTTAAAACAGCCGCGCCTGCCAGTTGACGGAAGCCTGTGGAGGCAATTTCCATGGCACAATCTATGATCTCAGGGGAGGCACGTTAGCACTCCTGAAAGATCTTCTTGGCTTCAGGTCTTCTGTCTTCCGGAATTAGGTCAATGATGGAACTGTCATCTGACCACATTTGCCGGTCATAGCAGCCAAGATTAGCTAAGGAGTTCGCTGTGCGAACTGTGATGGCAGACATGGTGGAGAACCTTTTGCCGATGTAGTCTAAACAACGCCCCTCTTTGTCCCTCGTCGTCAGTATTGGAGCGGACGGGTTCTTGGATCGACGCTGTGCATCCTGAGAAATTACCAAGTTGGGTTTGGGGTGTCCTGTGAGGCATGCAGGGGAATCCTCTGGTGCCCTGCACTTTTTGTCGATACGAGGCAGAACAGCTGCCATCGTGGCAGGATTTCTCATTATTTTCACACCCTGTTGCTAGTTGTAGTCAAAGATGGTTACAGCCCGGACTGACTTTCTTGTCTGTTCCTTGAAATCATAAGGAAACAGACGGACTGCTTGACTGATATAGGTAGGTGGAACCTGGTTGCTGCTCTTTCCATGTGGTTATGAAAACCTCCGATATCCTCTGGGGGCGAATCGACCGGGTGTTAAGGAGGTGGGGACAGTGTGGGTATGACTTAATCATCCCAGTCATCTAGTGTAGGCTGAGGCTCAGGAAACTCCCTTCTTCTCATTCATCATCAGATGACGATGGATCGTCCCTCGGTGGTGCCCCTATATGGGAAGTAGACGTAATTCTAGTAGTGGCAGGTGGAGGAATAGGTGCTGGATTACCAGGAGACACACAATGTGATGGTGCCACCTGCTGGTCTTGAGGAGACTGAGGGAAACGTTTCCTGTAGTCTTGAGAGCATAGCTTGAAGATCCTGGACTAAGGATCTAGGCATTGGAAAGTCCTCATGTCTAGGTTGAGTATCAGGGTAGTATCTGAAGGGCTCATAATGCCTTTGAACAGAAGGAGGATAATAGTCCTGAGAATACTGTCCTTCTTCATCGAAGTCCTCATCTTCTTCTTCTTGGTATTTTATGTGTAGCACGGAATGGCTGTGCGCTGTTCCAAAAGGACCGTCATCGTCGGACTCTTCAAGGTCCAGTAAATGGCTTGGAGGCAAAGGTGACACTTTGCTGGGCGAAGTAACCTCAGGAAGCAATGTGTTCTTGGTCATCTTTGTGATTTTGATCCTCGTCGACGGTGGCGTCGATGGTGTCATGGTCAGAGCAAAGTATGTATTGTGTCTTGAGACCTGTGTTGAAGTTGTGCCCCTCGTAAACGGAATCGTCGTCGAGATTGTCAACAGGACTGTAGTCGATGTGGCTATCATCAACGTAGTCATCGTTGGTGGGATGGTCGTCGACTGAGTCATCACAACGGGATGTTGGATGGGGCCATCGTCGATGGCGGTAGTGTCGATGAGGTCGCCGCTGATGGGGGCGGCGATGAGAGTTTCGATGATGGTGCAATCTTTGTAGACGAGATGGGAGCGTCTTGTATGGAGGCTGTCGAGTCCTTAGCCTGATGAGAAGTCTTCAGGGATTTCCTGCTCTCCTCAGAAGTCCCTTCATAGGACCCAGCTCTCTTGTGAGACATGGAAGAGGTATCATTGTCATCATGAAATGAAATGAAGGCTTTGTAAAGCGCGTGTATGCCGAGGCGTGTTAGCGCTAGCTGTCATTGAATCTTGAGCACAGGGAAATGGCAGGGACTACTACTTAGATGCAAACAGCCATGTTTTTAGCGATTTCCTAAACAACTGTCTGTTGGCTTGACTTCTCAGAGTAAAAGGCAGAGTATTCCAAAGTTTGGAGGCCAAATGGAAAAAACTTCTGCCACCCCATTTTACGGCCTTCGCCCTAGGAATGACCAATAGGGAGGCCATCGATGACCTAAGATTGCGTTGAGGGATGTGCCATCTGATATGATTGCTGAAATAGGCAGGTCCAACCCCGTAGAGTGTCTTGTGCACAATGCAAAAGGACTTAAATTGGACCCTTGCCTGGACCGGAAGCCAGTGCAGGTCTTGAATACTTTGGGATACCGGACTGAATTTGGGGATCTTGAGCAATAGTCGTGCTGCCGCATTTTGCAGTAATTGAAGCTTGCGTAAAGTCATCTTGTTTGCACCTAAGTAGAGGGCATTACAATAATCGATTTTTGATAACACCAAAGCAACAATTACTGTTTTCCTTAGGTCCATAGGAATAAATGGTAAGATTTGTCATAGGATCTTCAATGTAAAAAAGCAGGATGATGTAATGCAATTGACCTGGTCCAATAAGGATAGCTGGTCATCTATAGTAACACCTAGATTTTTTACCTTTTTTACTGGCGATGGACAAGGCCCGGCTACTTCTGGCCACCAAGATGTGTTCCAGAAAGATGTATCCTTACCGAATAGTACCACTTCAGTTTTGTCGGTATTCAACTTTAGACAATTGTCCCGCATCCATCTGATGATATGAACCATACAGATGTTAAATTTAGTTGCCACGTCCTCTGGCTTTGAAGATAGAGACACCACTATTTGTGTGTCGTCTGCATAACAAATCGCAGTAAAACCGTGTGAGCGGATAAGTTTGGCCAATGGGGTAACGTAAACATTGAACAAAGTTTGGGATAGTGAGGATCCCTGGGGCACCCCGCAAGGCAGGGTGTAGTGATGTGATTTGTGTTCTCCCATCACTACGGTTTGTTCTCTGTCCTCTAAAAAAGATCTTAGTATGTTTGAGGCTTCGTCTTTGATCCCTATTTTGGATAGACGCTGGATGAGTATTTGATGATTAACTGTATCGAATTCGGCTGAGAGGTCTAGCAGGATCAGTATTGCATCAGTAATTTTCTGAGCTTTGCTTTTTGGAGCCACAAGAGCAGCCTACCCTCCCTATCTTTCAAGGTTTTAGAAGAGAAAGTGTGACAAGTTTTGCACTCTCTTACCTGGTGGTGGGGGTAGAGGCAGTATAGGCAATCCTTTTGTGAGCCATCCACATGTACTCTTTTCTCCCTACTGGTCTTGCAGGGTCGGAAAATAACTTTTCTGTCAGACATTATCAATATAGAGCAAGTTTATTCTCGTAGAAGAAAAATGAGCAAAGCTTAAGGAGGCTTCCTTCACACACGACATATGGTGGAAATCTGAGGGACTCTGCCTCTTTTGGGAAGGTTCTAGAGAGTGCTAACACTAGGGTGACCAGACGTCCCAGATTTTCCCAGAAAGTCCAGGTTTTCATAGGACTGTCCCGGTGTCCCGACAATTTACCTAACTTTAAATATATGTCACGGTTTTTAGGACAAAGGTCAGGTTATCCTGCAAAGATATGATCTCCTTTCAGAGGCGTATTCGAAGTCTGAAACAATTTAAGTAATTTATTTGTTCCTGTCAGGCAGCACAGAAGCAGTCCCTGGCACTGCTGCTATAGGTTAGGATGACCCTGGTGGTGTCACCATCATCTTGTGGGGAGGTCACGGCAGTTCTCTCCTCTAAGGTGGTAGTCCTCATGACTGATCTGACTTTCTCCACAGCTTTGCGCAGAACCCATTTAGGATAACCTCTTTCTGCAAATCTGGTAAGCATCACGTCCTGTTCTAGAATAAAGGCTTCCTCAGTGCTGCAGTTGCGTTTCGCTCTGAGGAGTTCCCCGTAGGGCATGCTCCATTTGAGGTTATCTGGGTGGCTGCTCATCGCATGGAGTAGACTGTTGCCGGAAGTGGCCTTTCTGAATAGTCTGGAATGGACCTGGTTGTTACTGATCTCTACTATGACATCGAGAAACTCAACTGAGACTCTGCTCATTTTGCCAGTGAGTTTCAGATTGATATTGTTAGAGTTCAGTTTGTGAATGAAAATAGTGGCTTCAGCTTCGGTACCGTCCCAGATAATAAACAGGTTGTCTATGTACCTCAGCCATACGACGACCTGTTCAAATTCTTTAGAAAGGTTGGGATCCCCTCTGATTTCCTCTTCCCATGCCCCCAGAAACAGATTCGCAAAACTGGGGGCAAAACAAGTGCCCATGGCAGTCCCGAGAGTTTGCCTGTAGATGTTGCCATTGAAAAGGAAGAAATTGTTATGTAGACAGTATCGAATCATTTCGAGAAGCATATTTGTGTGCTCGAAGAAACGTACTGGGCGTTTGGTTAAGTACTTAGCACAGGCTTTGATGCCCATTTCGTGTTCTATAATGGTATAGAGTGAGTTGACATCTAAAGTAACTAATAGGAAGGTGTTGTGCCAAGGTATGTCAAGTATCTTGGTTAGGAAGTCTTTGGTGTCCTTGACATAGGAGGATAGGGTGATGACGTGGTCCCTTAGAAAATTGTCCACGTAACGTGAAACATTCTCCAGCGCACTCCCTCTGGGTGACACGATGGGTCTGCCAGGAGGGTTGGTGACGTCCTTGTTAACTTTGGGGAGAAGATATAGGACCAGGAGTTTGGGGAAATCCCTCTTCAGAAAGCAGAATTCTTCCTACTCGAGCAGGGCTCTATCCTTCCAGTCGACAAGGAGGTTCCAGATGCCAGTGACACTCTTCGTGTATTCCTCCCTGCTAGTCCTTGGTAAAACATGTGATCATTGAGTTGGCGATTGGCCTCAGTGATATACATGTCAAAGTTGAGGATGACCACATTCCCCCCTTTGTCTGAAGGTCTAATGACGATGGTATCATCACTGGCTAAGTTCTTTATGGCATCTTTCTGTGCTCTGGTGAGAATGTGTTGCGAATGGCGTGATTTCCTGAACCCTGATTTTTGTCTGAAGTTGAGTAGTTGACTGGACACAATGTCTTGAAAGGTGTCTATACTGTCGTCAGGCATCATAGGTAAGAAAGTGGATTTGGGCTTAAAGTTAGATGAGGCTGCTCTATCATGACCAATCTCTAGATCATTTAAAACATCATGTATGTTGGCATTAGCGTTTTCTACATTGCCTTCTAGTTCATGCATGGTAATGAGAGTATCAATGTCGCTAATGTTAAGTTCATCATTCGTGCTTGTCCAATGTTTATTCTTTTTAGTCTGGTCTTTGTTCGTATTTTCCCACGGGTTCAATTTGTGCCATTTCTTCAATTTCAGTTTACGGCAAAATTTGAAGATGTCAATGCGGGTATTCACATAGTCTAGAGGTTGTATGGGGCAAAAGGATAGACCGAGGCATAGTGTTTTCTTCTCAAGGTTAGCGACAAACCACTCAATTACCTTGAGAGGAAAACACTATGACTACGACTACAATACACAAGCTAGCAGAGGCAGGCTGGATGGTTAGGCAAGAAAATACCTACTTTCTAAAAGTGGTATTTTCAAACACAGAATGTTAAAACCAACTTCACTAAAAGATGTATTTTATCATTCTGAGTTCAGGCATACTAAATTAGTTTTTCTACCATGTTCCCTGGGTCAGTTAGGATTATAAGATGTTATAATCAAACTGCCCATTCTGGCCTATGGGGACAGGTTGCCTTGCAATAGTGAAAAATTAATTCACTATCAGGACATGCCACACACACCAGGGCCTCTTACATACAATGCACCCTGCCCGCAGGCCTACCTTAGGGGAGACTAACATGCAGAAAAGGGAAGGTTTGGGGACTGGTAAGTGGGTGCACTTACCAAGTCGACATGGCAGTACCAGACTGCACACAGGCTCTGCAATGGTAGGCCTGAGACACACTTTACAAGCTGCTCCTGTGGGTGGCACAACCAGTGCTGCAAGCCCACCAGCAGCATTTGATTCACAGGCTCTGGGCACAAACAGTGCACTGTACTAGGGTCTGACAGTGAATCAAATAGGCCAAACATGGAGTCACTAATCCATACATCAATTTACCATAGGGAGCACATGCACTTTGGCACTGATTAGCAGTGGCAAAGTGCCCAAAGCATCTAAACCAGCAAAAACTTGTCAACAACAGAGGGGGCATAGCGAAAATTGGAAGGGAGATCCACGCCCAGGATGCCAGGTCTAACACGTGTCCCCTCCAGCTGAAATGTGGGGAGAACTATCCTACCTCTAGGGAGTTCTCATCACTAAGGCGGAAGAATCTGGACAGACCATCAGCATTGGCGTGTTCTGTACCAGGGCGGTGTTCCACCGTAAAGTCCATCCCCTGTAGGGAAATGGACCACCTCAACAGCTTTGGCTTCTCACCCCTCATCTGCATCAACCATCTGAGGGGCCTGTGGTCTGTCTGAACCCGGAAGTGAGTCCCAAACAGGTATGGTCTCAACTTCTTCAGCGCCCAGACCACAGCAAATGCCTCATGCTCAATAGCACTCCACCTCTGTTCCCGTGGAAGTAACCTCCTACTGATGAAGGCTACAGGTTGGTCTAGGCCCTCCTCATTTAACTGTGCCAGAACAGCCCCTACACCATGCTCTGAAGCGTCTGTTTGAACAACAAATTCTTTTGAGAAGTTGGGCGCCTAAAGCACGGGGGCCGTGCACATGGCAGTCTTCAAGGCGTCAAAAGCTCTCTGACAGGTGTCAGTCCAAATCACTCTCTTGGGCTGCTTCCTGGAAGTCAGCTCTGTCAAGGGTGCAACGATGCTGCCATACCCCTTGACAAATCTCCTGTAATACCCAGTGAGTCCTAAAAAGGCTCTCACCTCTGTCTGGGTCTTGGGGGGTTCCCAAGCCAGAATGGTATCAATCTTGGGCTGTAGGGGCGCCACCTGGCCGCTCCCAACCTGGTGTCCCAAGTACACCACAGAACCCTGCCCGATCTGGCACTTACTCGCCTTGATCGTGAGGCCTGCCCTCCGCAGCGCCATCAACACTTCCCAGAGGTGGCGCAGATGTTCTTCCCAACTGGCACTGAACACTGCGATGTCATCCAGGTAGGCGGCACTGAAATCTTCCAGTCCAACCAACACCTGGTTGACTAACCTCTGAAAGGTGGCAGGGGCATTCTTCATCCCAAAGGGCATAACCCGGAATTGGTTGTGCCCATCTGGTGTGGAGAATGCTGACCTCTCTTTCGCCCCATCAGTCAAGGTGATCTGCCAGTACCCAGACGTTAAGTCAAACGTGCTGAGGTACCGGGCAGCCCCTAACCAATCAATTAGCTCATCAGCTCTGGGGATGGGGTGCGCGTCAGTCCTGGTAACTGAATTGAGTCCTCGGTAGTCCACACAGAACCGGAGTTCGGGCGTGGCACCAGGCGCTGCAGCCTTTGGGACCAAGACCACTGGGCTGGCCCAAGGGCTGTGAGAGGACTCAATCACCCCCAATGCAAACATCTTGGAGACCTCCTCCTTGATGCAAGCTCTCACCCTGTCAGTCACTCTGTAAGCCTTGTGCTTGACAGGAGGACTGTCCCCAGTGTCCACATCATGGACGCACCAATCAGTGACACTAGGAGTCAGGGAAAACAGGTCAGGAAACTGTCCCAACAGTTGGCGACAGTCTTCCTGCTGCTCAGTTGTCAGGGAGTTAGAGAGGTTCACACCCTCCACTGACCCATCTTGCTCTGTTGCAGACAGGAGGTCAGAAAGAGGTTCTGTCTCCTCTTCCATTCCATCATCTGTTGCTAGGAGCATGCCCACTTCGGACCTCTCAAAATGGGGCTTTAGGCGGTTGACATGTAGGACCCGCAAAGGGTTCCTGGGAGATCGCAAGTCCACCAGGTAGGTGACGTTACTCTTGCGCTCCACCACCTCAAATGGTCCGGCCCACTTATCCTGGAGCGCGCAAGGCTCCACAGGGGCCATGACCCACACTTTCTGCCCAGGCTGAAACTCGATCAGAGTGGCATTCTGATCATACCACCGTTTCATCTCCTCCTGCCTGGCTTCCAGATTCGCCTCAGCGAGTTGTCTGAATTGCCTAGTTTGGTTCCTAAAGGCCAGCATGTAGCTAAATACATCCTGGGGAGGTTTACTGGGAGCTTTCTCCCAGCCTTCTTTCACCAAACTCAGAGGTCCTCTTACCGGGTGACCATAGAGCAGTTCAAAGGGACTGAACCCTTAGGACTTCTGTGGCACCTCACGGTAAGCAAAGAGAAGGCATGGCAAGAGGACATCCCACTTATGCCTCATGGGTTCTTCCAGACCCATAATCATGCCCTTCAGGGTCCGGTTGAATCTCTCAACCAGCCCATTTCCTTGGGGGTGGTAAGGAGTGGTGAACTTATAGGTAACACCGCACTCCTGCCACAGGGACTTCATATACTTGGATATGAAGTTTGTACCACAGTCACTCACCACCTCCTTGGGGAACCCCACATGGGAGAAAATCCCCATCAGGGCACGTCCCACCACGGGGGCCGTCACTGTAAGAAGAGGGATGGCTTCCGGGTACCGGGTGGCATGGTCCACCAAGACCAGGATGAACCTGTTGCCCATGGCTGTCTTGGGGTCCAGGGGCCCCACAATGTCAATACCCACCCGTTCAAAGGGGGTGCTGACCACAGGGAATGGCTGGAGGGGAGCCTTGTGCTTCCTCCCACTTTTTTCACTTGCCTGGCAAGTCTGACAGGTCCTGCAATGAGTGTCTGAACTCTTGCGCATCTGGGGCCAATAAAAGTGGGTGACAAGCCTTTCAAAGGTCTTGTCCTGCCCCAGATGTCCTGCTAAAGGCACATCATGAGCCAAACCCAGTAGGAAGGCTCTGAAGCGCTGGGGTACCACCAGCACACGGGCTGACCCAGGCTCAGCAACCTTAGGCTCGCTATACAGGAGACCATTCTCCCAGTAGATCCAATGTGATCCAGACTGATCACCTGCTGCCTGGTTTGTGGCCTGTTGCCGCAAACCCACAAGAGAAGGGCACTTGTTCTGCTCCTCACAGAACTCCTCCCTGGAGGGGCCTCCCTCCTGCTGCCAATGGGTCAGCTCAGGTAGGTCCCCCAGTTCGGCCACTTGCTCCCCTGTAGGTTCCAGAGCATCCCCCTCAGGTTCTGCTTCCTCCTGGACCGTGGGAACTACGGGGGCCGGTTTCCCACGCCCCCTGCCTCTTCTCTTCAAGGCAGGCACCTGGGCCACCCTCTCAGGTTCCAGGTCCTCTTGAACACCTCTACTGGCTGCCATAGACCGAGTGGTCGCGCACGCCCACTCAGGCAGACCCAACATCTCTAAATGAGACCTTCTCTCCACCTCTGCCCAAGGTGAACTTTCTAAATCGTTGCCCAACAGACAGTCTACAGGCATGGCTGGCCTCACAGCTACTTGAAAGGTACCTGAGACCTCCCCCCACTCAAAGGGAACCTGAGCCACTCTGCAGTGGCTCTCTGAGTTGTCCGTGGCAACTACTGGGCAGAATGCATTGGGGATCACCTGCTCTTCAGACACCAGCCGACAACTGACAGCTGTCACACTGGCTCCGGTGTCTCTCAGAGCCTCCACCCTTTGGCCATTGATGGTCACCCACTGCCTGTATTTCTTAGTGTTATCAGGCAGTTGGGCCCTGGGGACCATCTCACTGTCTCCTAAAGAGACCAAGGACATTGCTACGGGACCGCACCCACCTTGGGCACCCATCTCCTCCCCCAGGGCTACACTAGCTACCTGCCGGGGTGGTGAACCAGTGGGTGCTGATTTTCCCATACAAGGGACATCTAGTCTCCCAGGAGCAGTGGCCCACTTAACCACACTTAAAGCAAGTCTTGGGCCCCCTGTGAACAGGCTTATCTGTCGGGGCCCCTGGCTTCTTTTCAGGGGGAGGCTGGGAACCCTTCCCTTGGTTCCCTTGGGGATTACTTTGGGGCCCTTTCTGGAACTCCCTCTGTTTACCCTTGTCCCCCACTCCTCTGCTGGGGACCCTGCCCACCTTTGGCGGAGTCTCCCACGTGACCCTTGTGGACCCGGGTGCTCACCCAGCAGTCCGCCTCCTCAGCAAGCTTCCTAGGGTTAGTCAGCCTACTATCACTAAGGTGCTGGCGTAGCTCTGGAAAACAATTTCCTGACAAGTGCTCCCATGCAATCAAATCAAAGAGCGCTTCAAAATCATTCACTTTGCTACCCTTCACCCAACCATCCAATGCTCTGCAAAAAAAGGTCACATATTCTACCCAGGTACTGCCCTCCAACGTTTTGCAATTCCTGAACCTCTGCCTATACAGTTCAGGAGTCAACCCATACCTGGAAATCAATGCTTCTTTCATATGACCATAAGAATTGTGGACTTCAGAGGGCAAGTCTAATAAGGTATCCCGCCCCTCACTAAGGAACCGCCCCCACAACCCCGCTCCCCAATCCTTCTCAGGGACCCGGTGTGAGGTCACAGCTACCTCATAGGCTTTAAACCATTGCCCAATGTCATCATTTTTATAAAACTCTTTCACCACATCTTTAGGTATATACACCCTTGCTTCCACAGGCATGGACGGTGTGCTGCCACCAGAGGGAGTAATCTCTAAGCTCATAGCTTTCAACTCCAACTCCCTCAAACTTCTCTCATGCTCCATTTGCATCCTCTTTTCCTCTAGGGCCAATTTCTTAATTTCCAATTCTAACTGCCCACCCATCTTAAGCTTGGTCAGCTCCATTTCATGCATCCTACTTCTCTCCCTGTCCTCCAGCTCTCCTGGGGACAGGCCCTTGGAAGAAACACTGCTGCCTGCTGGGGAAGGTGCTTTCCTCCCCCCTGGACCCAATAGCCCATCTAGCTGCCCTCCTGCATCCTCAGCCCCCTCCTCATGCTCAGGGGTACTCCTTGCTTCCACCCAGGCCCTCAGCGCCTTTTGGAACTCATCCTTCTTGGAGAGACCGGTCATAGCAACTTTCAATTTCCTGCAGAGGTATTTCAGCTGTTTTTCAGTGTAACTTTCCAGCTTTTCTTCTTCCAAATCTAAATCCACAGATGCGATGGATGCTGTTTTGCTCATGGTGACTAAACTTTGCAGTTCTTGGCAAAAATAGAAATCCCAGGAAAAACAATCAACCAAAATGTAAGTGGTTGCATTTGGTCTGCACTCACTAGTAGTGTACACCAATTACTGTATATGAGTCACAAATGCAAGTCCAGAATCCTCACCGCTGACCACCAATGTTAGATCTGGGGGTCTCTAGTTGGCAGAGGTAGGTACCTTTGTCCAAATAGGGACCCTTGCTTCTAGTCAGGGTAAGGGGGATACACTACTAAAATAACCCCTGCTCACCCCCTTGGTAGCTTGGCACGAGCAGGCAGGCTTATCTCAGAGGCAGTGTGTAAAGCATTTGTGAACACATACAGTAACCCAGTGACAATACTACAGATGGACACCACACAGGTTGTAGTATAAAAATAAGTATTTTTATATAGACTTAACACAAGACCCAAAACGACAAAAATCCACAATACAATACGAAAAATATGACTGTCAAATGGTAGAAAATAGCTCAGTTCAATAAAGATAATAAATGCGACACTTTACTCTCAATGTACCTTAGGATGCGTAACGCAAAACAAACAAAAGGGTCGCAGGGAAGGTGATGCTTCGATTCCTTACACGCAGAAAGGAGGATGCGTCGGTTTCTTACTGCGGCCCGGTTCCGATGCAATGATGATCCGGTGGTGCGATGCGAGAAAATGGCATCTTGCTCATGGTGCGACAACGTTGACGGGATGCGTGCACGCCCGACGGCCGTGCGGCGACTCAGCGATCTTCTGAGCCACGACAGGCCCTGTGACACGCTTCTCCGGTGTTGCGCCGGCGTCCTCTGTGGCAGCGGCACGCTTCTCCGGTGATGCGTGGCGCTTCGGTGATGCGATGGCGACAGCGGCAGTGGCGGCACGCTTACTCCGCGATGCGACGACAACTGCTGTGGCGGCACGCTTCTCCGGTGATGCGGGGTGCTTCGGTGATGTGACAGCGGCAGCGGCGACACACTTACTCTGCGATGCGACGACAACTGCTGCGGCGGCGACACACTTCCTCTTCGTTGCGTCGCGCTTCCAGCTCCCAGCGACACGCAGTCTCTCACAAGGCCCAACAGCAGTAGGCACTTCAATTCCCAGCAAGGGAATTCAGGAGGGGAGCTGGGGGTGAAGTCTTGTATCCCTGAGAATTCAGGCAGGAGGCAAGCTCAATGTTCAAGCCCTTGGAGATCTTCTTCAAGATGATGAAAGCACACTCAGTCCTTTTCTCCTTTCTTTGGCAATAAAGTAACCACTGCAGGCCAACCCCAACAACACGCAGCATAGGGGTAGTCTCCTCCTTCAGCTTCCTGGTTCTTCTTCTCAGCAAAGGTTCGTCTTGATTCCCAGAAGTGATCTAAAGTCTTGGGGTCTGGGCCCCAGTATTTATACCCATAAATCCTTTGTCCTCTGAAGGCAGAGGGTCCTGTACCTAGTCCAAACCAGTTCTGGGTGCATTCTGCCAGTGCACACCTTCTTCCTTTGTCAATATGTGCCAGGGACATCAGACGCACCACAGGAGGTGGAGCCAGAATTGTGGAAGGCAGGCACAGCCCTATTCAGGCCCAGGTGCTACTCCTCCCACCACTCCCACCACTCTACATGCAGATAGGTCTATTCAGCCCTGTGCTGACTCACCCTGTCTCCTGGAGTCCCCCAGCCCCTGTCACTCACAAACCCAGACATACAATACACAAGCTAGCAGAGGCAGGCTGGATGGTTAGGCAAGAAAATACCTACTTTCTAAAAAGTGGTATTTTCAAACACAGAATGTTAAAACCAACTTCACTAAAAGATGTATTTTATCATTCTAAATTCGTTTTTCTACCATGTTCCCTAGGTCAGTTAGGATTATAAGATGTTATAATCAAACTGCCCATTCTGGCCTATGGGGACAGGTAGCCTTGCAAAAGTGAAAAATGAAATTGGCTGTAATTCACTATCAGGACATGCCACACACACCAGGGCATGTCCTACCTCTTACATACAATGCACCCTGCCCGCAGGCCTACCTTAGGGGTGACTAACATGCAGAAAAGGGAAGGTTTGGGGACTGGTAAGTGGGTGCACTTACCAAGTCGACATGGCAGTACCAGACTGCACACAGGCTCTGCAATGGCAGGCCTGAGACACACTTTACAAGCTGCTCCTGTGGGTGGCACAACCAGTGCTGCAAGCCCACCAGCAGCATTTGATTCACAGGCCCTGGGCACAAACAGTGCACTGTACTAGGGTCTGACAGTGAATCAAATAGGCCAAACATGGAGTCACTAATCCATACATCAATTTACCATAGGGAGCACTTGCACTTTGGCTACCGATTAGCAGTGGCAAAGTGCCCAAAGCATCTAAACCAGCAAAAACATGTCAACAACAGAGGAGGCATAGCGAAAAAATGGAAGGGAGACCCACGCCCAGGATGCCAGGTCTATCAGACCCCCATTACCCTAGTGCGAGACACTTTGAAACATTTCACTATTCAGACAGCTCCAAACTCAAGTTCTTTGTCATAGAGTAGGTCACCATCGGAGCATGGGGAGGCAACAGAGCATTACACTTGAGAAAATGCAAATCTAGGCATATCATAGATCTCGGTACTCGTCATCCAGGGGGACATAACATTGATAAAGAAATGGCAATCCATTTACACACTGAGTAACACTCCTTGCATCAATCCTGTAACATCATTCCGCGGACATGCTTCGTTTCTTCTCCATGCTTTTCTCTCAATCTTTTATACATCTTTGTGTAGTTGCCCCCCGCCCCCTTCTCTTGAGTCACATGCCATGTGAAACATTTATTTGGATAGGTGTATTTATATACTCATCCAAACTCTGCATTAAACAGTGTGGCGCACACTCGAGTAAGATGTTAAAAGGTTACTTTATTGTAGTCCCGTAGCTGAACAAACGCGTTTCGGCCACGACGGCCTTCGTCAATGTCAAACGACAATGGATTCATAAAGAACCCTTAGTAGAAAGGAGGTAGCGTATCTGGATTTGATGGTTTTTGTTGATGGAGATCAACTGAAAACCAAGTTGTTCCGTAAACCCACAGCGGGTAACGCTACATTACATTACACCAGCCAACATCCACGGTGTCTTGTAAACAGCATCCCCTATGGAGAGCTGTTACGCCTCAAAAGGAATAGTACAACTAAAGAGGATTATTATACAGCCGCCAAGCATGCAGTGAGTCGTTTTGCTCAGAGGGGCTATCCACAGAAGGTATTACAACCAGCATTAACTAAGGTGAATCAACGAGATAGAAAAGAACTACTCAATAAGACAGCCCGATCTGGTGAAGATGAGACGACCAGAATGATATTGACATATTCCACAGACTCTGGAGATATACGCCAGATTCTAGGGAAACACTGGAATATTCTTCGATCGGATGGTGTAATTGGAAAATTAATCACGCACCATCCGAGTATAACCTATAGGAAGAATATTTCTTTAAAAGACATGCTGGTGCATAGTCACTACAACAAAATGAAAGCAAGCCTAAGTAATATTAAGGGTTTTATCCATGTCTTAAGTGTAAGGCGTGCAAAAACAGCAAAATTGTGAAAGAGTTTCAAGTACCAGGCGGAGATCAGACCAGGTATATAGGAAGACTCCTAAATTGCAACACCGAATTTACTGTGTACTGTCTGCTGTGTCCGTGCAACCTGCGTTACGTGGGAAGCACGATACACCAGACGAAAAAGAGGATTTTGGAGCACATGCGTGCGATTACCAAAAAAGATAACAGTTATCCTGTTGCAAGACATTTTGCAGAATATCATAATAGCAACAGCCAACATTTGAAATTTTTCTGTATAGATCATGTCCCTCCGCCAAAAAGAGGAGGGGATAGGGTAAGAATGTTGAGACAATTGGAGTCCAAGTATATAGTAGATTTGCGCATGCTTACCCCACATGGTCTTAACTGCGAAGAGGAACTGTGGATACATGTAGGCTAGACCAACAACATGTACATGGCGATTTTATTTCATCTTATTTCATTTTACTGAATATTATATGAGCCTGTCACTAAGGTCACTTGATTAGTAGACAATAGTGAAGTAGCAATAGAGTGAATTAGACGCATGCATCAAAAGGAGGCATATTTCAGATATAAAGGAATAGCCCAATGAATTGAGCAACTAACTCACACGCAATAGACTCTATAGATATTCTTTTTTCCTTACCTTGATGAGTTTTGTTCCTCCCCTCCCTCTCGTCTTTTTTCTTACCTCTGTTTACACTTTTCCTCAAAAATAGACCTAGAAGAAGAAAATATTATATATACATATAAAAAAATATATATACACACACAAACACAAACAAATCACACAAAAAAGTGGTAAAAATGTTGTGACATGATTTTAATGAATAATTTTTGAACAAAATAATTTTAAAATCTGGGGGTTATTTTGTTTAAAATTCTCTTCTTTTCAGTGGTTCTACATAAGTCCTTATTCTTTTCTTTTATTTTGAATTGGTTTTTCTAAAAAAAGTGATGGCCGAATGTTGGAAATGGACCAATATGAAAATGTTAGAAGTAAAGAGTATGTTTAACAGATATATAAGATGGATTTTAGTTAGCCCATTAAGGATATTAAGGCGGCCACCTCTTGACATGTTGATTCTGTCGAGATCTTATCATGGGATAGATCATTTTGCCCATTCAGGGCTCAATTTTTTCTAAGAGTAAAAAATCTTTTAAATATATTATATGACATTGTAAATATTTCAGATTCTAATTGGATTTTAGTAATGTTTATCAATAATTATTAATCATTGGATTGTATAGATAACCAATTGTATTTATTGATATTTATGGTTATTTGTTGATACTGATCGAATTCCATACAGTCATGAAACAAAACATATGATCTTAGAAGATGTGTATATATAAATTATAGTATATAGGTTCTCTTTTTATCCATTGTAAGATGGCCGCAATTGTTACCATGAAATAATATGCTTTTGATGTAAGTCCGTTTTCTATTTTGGCCAAAAGTTAACCAATTGAAGTGTATTTAAACTTTATGAATCCATTGTCGTTTGACATTGACGAAGGCCGTCATGGCCGAAATGCGTTTGTTCAGCTACGGGACTACAATAAAGTAACCTTTTAACATCTTACTCGAGTGTGCGCCACACTGTTTAATGCAGAGTTTGGATGAGTATTTAGCAGTGCACCGCTGCTACGTGGCGGCACCCACTCGGAAGAGAGCGGCGGTCTGGGTGACGATCTTGGACGAGCTTAGGTGTATTTATATATGTCATTTGTAAAATCACATGAGCTTAGTACGCTGATTTTAGACCTTCATCTAACACTTGCTCTACTTTTTCTCTTGCAGGAGGAAAGGAAGGGAACATCAGACTTGAATTAGTCACCCATTTGGGCTCCCTAACCTTTTCTTCAATGGACAACACCAGAGTTGTTTTGCCTCATCTACCCCAGATAAGAATTTTTTACCGATTTTGTCCTTTTGTTTTCCACTGTATCACTGATACTGAGCGCTGTTGCTATTCCCACTTTCGCATCAACTGAGGACACTCCTCTTGACTACTCCTGAGTAGGCCTAGTGCCTTGTGCCGGGGTTAGGAATTTTATCCCACTAAGGGGAACGCACATTCCATCAACACATACATCTACTCTGAGACAACTTACACAACATATGTGCTGCAAGTTATGACCGGGATACATCCGCAGCATATCACCACAGTTTCTCTGTGACCTGACCCCTTTCCCACTTTGGGATACACTGTTATCTGTAACGCTTACAGACTCGGCAGCCTCACGACACTTGTGACCCAGTGCCTTCAACTACCAGCATGCACTTGCTTTGTATCTTCTATCGCGGTCTCCCGAATCCATGTCGCACAGACAGTAGATTGCACTTTAGACACAGACTCTTTCCAATGTTCATCTATGTTGTGCAGACAGGTGGTTACACCCTTTTGATACTGAGTCTGTTCCACATATAGCTCACGGCACAATTCCTACGAGTCGGCCGGAACGTTTTTGTACAGTGCGTGATTCATATTACTTGTAACAACATACTTGGTATTTAAATATTGACACTCGTCTATCACTATGTGTACCAATATGAATTTACACGATTTTACAGGACAATGTTCATGTGTACTCGTATTTACTGTTGGAGAGAATGTATCCTTCAAATATGGCCGCCTTGTTTACGTATACTAGGCACCGAGTCCATGCATTAATCCTCTTTCGATGTTAATGTACGTCTACATATGCTGCTCAGTTTGTTTTTGTTATTATGTGAGCAAGGCCGCTTGACGGCCTAAACGCGTCATATTGGATTTATGAAGTAATAAATCTACGTGCACTTCTATCTGTGGCTTATTCCTGAGAGCGCGTGTAACTTTGTTTCTTTGTACACATATATATATATATATTCACTGAAAAAACTATAGGTTTCAGGCACGTTATAGTTAGAAATTTGCATTTAAAAAACCTTAGAAATTCACTGAAAAAACCATAAGGTTTTAGGGACAGTTATAGTTAGTTGGACATTGCACTCGTACAAAACCCGTGGAATTCCCCCGTTATAGTTAGTTCAGGTAACTATAACTCGCGCCCCCGCAATGCACTGCTGATGACGTCACATATTACATCACTCATGACATGGTCAGTGACATCACTGATGACATCACTGATGACATCTCAAATGACATCACTGATGACATCACTGATGACATCATCCAGTGACTGTGTGTTTGTGTAAAGTTTAAATATGTTTAATATATATAGGGAAAGGCGTATTGAAGAATGAGTGGGTGTATAAGTGTCTGAATGGATGATTTAGTAGGTGCGTGACTGAGTCTATAAGTAAGTGATTAAACGTATCTTACTGGATGCATGGGTGAGTGACTAAACTGTGTGAATGTCTGTATCCGTCTGTCTGTTGTTGTGTAAGCAGCTGCATGGGTTTCTGACTAGCTAAATGAGTGTCTATATGGGTTATGGATTGGTTCTCTGAGTATCTGTATGGGTGCCTCAGTGTTTGTGTGGGTGGGGTGAGTGTGACTCTGTGCATAGATGTGTGAGTGGGTGATTCACTGGGTGCATGGTTTCAAGAGTGCGTCTGTGATGGACTGTATGGGTGGGTGAGTGTGTGTATGGGTGTGTTAGTGATTGAATGTATATCTCAGTGGTACATGTGTGAGTAACTACATATGTGAAAGGCAGTATATATGTGTGTTGGAGTATATAAATGGCTATAAGTGAGAGTGTGTGATTGTGAGAGTGGCTATATGGATGAGTGTGTGCTTGCATCAGTGATTGCATAGGAGCGTAAGAATGTGCTAGTATTTTTATGAGTAAGTGAGCTGGTGTGTATAACTGTATAGGTGAGTAAATTGGAGTGTGATTAATTATTTGCATGACTGACTAGGTGTGTGAGTACCTCTATGGATGAGTTGCGTTGTGTGAGTGTTTATATAGGTGTATGAGTGCATATGATAGTCCTGTACTGAGTGACTGTAAGTATGAGTGACTGTACGGGTGAGTGAGTAGATGTGTGTGTGTAGACCTAAGAATCAGTGAGTGGGTATGTACTTATTGGTATTGGAGTGTGTATGGTTTTGAGAATGGCAGTCTGTAATTTAGAGTGGGTGTTTCAAAACTTATATTAGGGTGTGAGAAGATGCATTAAATTCTCACATGGATGATGTCATCAGTGATGTCATCAGTGATGTCATTTGAGATGTCATCAGTGATGTCATCAGTGATGTCACTGACCATGTCATGAGTGATGTAATATATGACGTCATCAGCAGTGCATTGCGGGGCGCGAGTTATAGTTACCTGAACTAACTATAACGGGGGAATTTCACAGGTTTTGTACGAGTGCAATGTTCAACTAACTATAACTGTCCCTAAAACCTTATGGTTTTTTCAGTGAATTTCTAAGGTTTTTTAAATGCAAATTTCTAACTATAACGTGCCTGAAACCTATGGTTTTTTCAGTGAATTTCAAAGGTTTTTTAAATGCTAATTTCTAACTATAACGTGTCTGAAACCTATGGTTTTTTCAGTGAATTTCAAAGGTTTTTTAAATGCTAATTCCTAACTATAACATGTCTGAAACCTACGGTTTTTTCAGTGAATTTCAAAGGTTTTGTAAATGACAATTTTTAAATGTATTAATTGTTATATTTATTTTTTTCATACTGATTTACTACATTTTTAGAAACAATTTTTTTTTACATATTTTATTTTTTAAATTACATTGTAATTACATTATACATTACAAAAAATACTTTCTCAGAATGAATTACTTTAGTTTAAATACTTTGCACATAGGCAATAGACTTTTAAGTACAGTAGTTACAGTTGTTGCAATGGGCAACACATTTTCAAACACAATGCAACATTCAGCTCAATGTGAATTTCTAGTTAAATGCAATTAGTTACTTTATGGATTACTTTTCTAACCACAGGACTGGATCCTAGATTCAGTCCTGGGACATCTCCTGTAAACAGTTGAGTAAAAGCGTTTTGGTTACAGTAGTGATTATTAAGGAATATTATTGTATTTTAAAAGTTGACACTTTGAAACTTTTTCTCATAGAATCACCAATGTTATCCTATGGAAGGAAATTCACTTAGCAGGTAAAAACTGTTATCGTTACTTTTTCTTACTCAGTGTTGGATCCTGGATCCAGCACTGGTGCATCTCCTGTAAACAATTGAAAGAATGCGTTTAAGTCATACAGGCGATTTTTAAGGAATATTTGTAGTTTGTGAAAATCGACACTTTGAAACTTTTCTGCTGAAAACCAGACAATGGATTCCTATGGAAGAAAATATAAGTTACTGGTAAGTACGGTTAAAATTACTTTTCAGGGTCAGTGCTGGGCTAAAAGATGCAGCACTGAGGTCTCTCCTGATAACAGGTGAGTAAATCGGAATTCGTATTTCGGCTGATTTTAGAGGAATATTTTAAAGTTCCAAAACTCCACACTTAGAATTTCCAAGTGAAACCAGTCAATGTTAGCCTATGGAAGGAAATTCAAGTTACTGGTAAGTACGGTTAAAATTACTTTTCAGGACCAGTACTGGGCCGAAAGATACAGCACTGAGGTCTCTCCTGATAACAGGTGAGTAAATCGGAATTCGTATTTCGGCTGATTTTAGAGGAATATTTGTATGTTTCAAAAATCAACACTTAGAAACTTTTTCAGCAAAAAGCAGGCAATGATATCCTATGGAAGGAAATTCAAGTTACTGGAAAGTACGGTTAAAATTACTTTTCAGGATTAGTACTGGGCTGAAAGATGCAGCACTGAGGTCTCTCCTGATAACAGGTGAGTAAATCAGAATTCGTAGTTCGGCAGATTTTAGAGGAATATTTGCACAATGGTGAAGGGAGGGGGCGGGGCCTGAGGTGACATCTGTGCCAACGCGCCCCGTGGTGCGTTTTAAGTTGGGGGATTAAGTCCCCTTGAATCATGAGGGTCCCTAGGGGCCAACTAGCCCACCAGGAACCTCCAGTATGCGCCAGGGGCTGCGTTGCAGAGACGTGTAGAGAGGCCACACCCCTTTTACACCTCTCTGCAACGCAGCTCTGTGGCGCTTTCTGGATGTACCTGTTGGGCTAGTTGGCCCCCAGGGACCCTCAGGATTGAAGGGGATTCCCCATCTTAAAACGCGCCACGGGGCCTGTTTGCACACATGTCACCTCAGGCCCCGCCCCTCCCTTCACCACTGTGCAAACGCGCCCGTGGCGCGTTTTAAGTCGGGGGATTAACTCCCCTTGAATCCTGAGGGTCCCTGGGGTGCAACTAGCCCACCAGCTACCTCCATTAAGCGCCACAGAGCTGCGTTGCAGAGAGGTGTAAAAGGGGCGTGGCCTCTGTACACCTCTCTGCAAGGCAGCTCCCTGGCGCATACTGGAGGTTCCTGGTGGGCTAGTTGGCCCTCAGGGACCCCCAGTATTCAAGGGGAATTACTTCCCCTTCTTAAAACGCGCCGGGGGCGCGTTTGCAGAGTACTGCAGGGAGGGGGCGGGGCCTCCGGCACGATGCCGTTTTTTTGTTTTTTTTTTTATGGGAGGGGGCTGCGTGGCCCCCTTCCCTCAGCCACTTTTGGCCCCGGGGACCCCATCCCCCGGGGCCTGAGCTTTTTTTTTTAATTTACAAAAAAAAAAACGGGAAGGGGGCCGCGTGGCCCCCCTTCCCTGGGCCTCTATTGGCCCCGGGGACCCCATCCCCCAGGGCATGCCCTGTTTTTTAAATAAAAAATATGGAGGGGGCTGCGTGGCCCCCTCCTCAGGCCATTTAAGGCCCCGGGGACCCCATCCCCGGGGCCGGCCTTGCCCTTATTTTATTTTATTTTTTTATTTGGGGAGGGGGGCTGCGTGGCCCCCTCGCGGGCCACTTATGGCCCGGGGACCCCATCCCCCGGGGCCTGGCCTCTGGTTGGGGACTGTGGGGGTCCCCAATCCCCCACAGTCCCGCCGGCTCCCCGCGTCCTATGGGAGCCGGCATTGCTTTTCCACATGGGGAGCAGCTAACATGCTGCTCCCCGTGTGAAAAGCAGCTGGTTTGCATTTTGAAAGAGAGAGCAGGTTTCCTGCTCTCTTTCAAAATGCAAACCAAGTTTAGCTATGACAGGACGGGAGCCGCGAGGCTCCCGTCCTGTCATAGCAAGCTACAGTGTCCCGGGGGTAGGCACCCCGGGACACTGCAAGACCCGGCCCTGGGGGTGGCGGTCCCCAGGGCCATCAAGGGCTCCAGGAGGGGGCCGCGCGGCCCCCCTCCCTACATTTTGAAAGCCCCGGGGAGGTGGTGGTCCCCGGGGCTTGGGGGTCCAAAACGGACCCCCATTTTCAATTTTCTTAGTGCCCCTCCCACACCATTTATGATAAAGCCCCGGGGGGTGGTGGTCCCCGGGACTTGGGGGGCCCTTAGAGGCCCCCCATACATAAAATAAACACCCCCCCAGCATGCCCCCGGGACTTGGCCCACCCGGGGCAATTAATATCGAAGCTCGGGAGACCGCGCTCGATTTTTTTTTATCGGCAGGATCAGCGCACCCTGAGCGCATCCTGACGATTTTTTTAAAAATGCTTTTTTTGCCCAGGGGTCCTTGTGGGACCCCTGAGCAGACCTAGGGGTCAGGGTGTTTCTACCCTGCCCCCTTTGTGCGTTTTGCGCACTTTTTACTGCTTTCTTGTTCCTCAGTTCTACCGAGGAACAAGATGGCTGCCAACACTTCCTGGTTTGGAGTGTTGACAGCCAATTAGCAGACAGCTCGTGATCGGGAGGGTGCGCGAATCCGACGCGGCCATAGATATATATGTACTTTTACTTTTGATTTTCTCAGCAACTACTGAACGGATTTACACCATTTAACAAAAGGGTTCTTTCTGAACCAAGAACTACCTCTTTGCCAAATTTGGTGTAATTCCGTTCAGCAGTTCGGGCTGTAGCCGTGTCTAAAGTTTCCTATGGGAAAATGAATGGGGAAAACACGTTTTGGGCCCCCCTTTTTCTCGGCCCCCGCTTGACGAATCACCCTGAGACTTTCAGGGTAGGAGCGGACCGGAGCGGGCCATAAAGTTTGAAAATTTCGCGAAGATTCGTCAACTGACGCAAGAGTTATTTCAAATAGAATGTCGCGGATTTCCTATGGAAAATAGGTCCTAACTATAACTATCTACTGGCGACCGCCAGTAGATAATATATATATTCATTGAAAAAAACATAGGTTTCAGGCACGTTATAGTTAGAAATTAGCATTTAAAAAACCTTAGAAATTCACTGAAAAAACCACAGGTTTCAGGGACGTTATAGTTAGTTGGACATTTCACTCGTTCAAAACCAGAGAAATTCAGCCGTTGTAGTTAGTTCAGCTAACTATAACTCGTGCCCCCGCAATGCACTGCTGATGACGTCATATATTACATCATTCATGACATGGTCAGTGACATCACTGATGACATCTCAAATGACATCACTGATGACATCACTGATGACATCATCCAGTGACTGTGTGTTTCTGTAAAGTTTAAATATGTTTTATATATATAGGCCAAGGTGTATTGAAGAATGAGTGGGTGTATAAGGGTCTGAATGGATCATTTAGTAGGTGCGTGACTGACAGTATAAGTGAGTGATTAAATGTGTCTTACTGTATGCATTGGTTAGTGACTGATACAGACATTCACACAGTTTAGTTTGTCAGTTGGTGTGTAAGCGGTTGCATGTAGCTAAATGAGGGTCTATATGGGTTATTGATTGGTTGTCTGAGTATCTGTATGGGTGCCTGAGTGTCTGTGTGGGTGGGTGTGACTCTGTGCATAGATGTGTGAGTGGGTGATTCACTGGGTGTATGGGTTCAAGAGTGCATCTGTGAAGGGCTGTATGGGTGGGTGAATGTGTGTATGGGTGTGTTGGTGAGTGAATGGATGCCTCAGTGGTACATGTGTGAGTAACTGCATATGTGAAAGGCAGTATATGTGAGTGTTGGAGTATATAAATGACTATATGTGAGAGTGAGTGATTGTGAAAGTGGCTGTATGGATGAGTGTGTGCTTGTATTAGTTATTGTATAAGAGTGTAAGTATGTGTTAGTATATGTTTGAATAAGTGAGGTGGTGTGTGTATAACCGTATAGGTGAGTAAATGGGAATGTGATTGATTCTTTGCATGACTGACTAGGTGTGTGAGTAACTCTATGGATGAGTGCCGGTGTGTGAGTGTCTGTATAGATATGTGAGTGCATATGATAGTGCCGTATTGATGGTTGACTGCATGTATGAGTGACTGTATGGGTGAATGAGTGGATGTGTGTGTAGACCTAGGAATTAGTGAGTGGGTTTGTACTAACTGGTATTGGTGTGTCTATGGTTTCAAAAATGGTAGTCTGTATTTTAGAGTGGGTGTATCAAAGGTTATATTAGGGTATGGGGAGGTGCATAAGATTATCACGTGGATGATGTCATCAGTGATGTCATCAGTGATGTCATTTGAGATGTCATCAGTGATGTCACTGACCATGTCATGAATGATGTAATATGTGACGTCATCAGCAGTGCATTGCGGGGGCGCGAGTTATAGTTAGCTGAACTAACTATAACGTCCGAATTTCTCTGGTTTTGTACGAGTGAAATGTCCAACTAACTATAACGTCCCTGAAACCTGTGGTTTTTTCAGTGAATTTCTAAGGTTTTTTAAATGCTAATTTCGAACTATAACGTCCCTAAAACCTGTGGTTTTTTCAGTGAATTTTAAAGGTTTTTTAAATGCTAATTTCGAACTATAACGTCCCTAAAACCTATGGTTTTTTCAGTGAATTTCAAAGGTTTTTTAAATGCTAATTTCGAACTATAACGTCCCTAAAACCTATGGTTTTTTCAGTGAATTTCAAAGGTTTTTTAAATGCTAATTTCTAACTATAACGTCCCTGAAACCTGTGCTTTTTCAGTGAATTTCAAAGGTTTTTTAAATGCTAATTTCTAACTATGCCTACAAAGGTAGGACATGTGCAGAAAGAGGAAGAAAGGCGCAGAAAGAAGCAAGAGAAATGCAGAAAGAGGCAACGAAGTCCAGAAAGTCGAAGAAAGGTGCAGAAAGAAGCAAGAGATGTGCACAAAGAACCAACAGAGGAGCAGAAAGAGGCCTTGTTGCAAAGTCATCCTGTGCCCCCAACTTTTTGCTTACTGGTACTGGTGGTAACTGACTCTGACTAACCAGGTCCGGAGCTAGTGTTATGCTGAAAGACACTTAGAATACAGTGAAAACACCTACATACACTAGGGTACACTATGGGTTGGGGTACCCCTGTGATTGGCATGACCTCCCCTGTATGGCCCTACTACATAATAGGGCAGGGGCATTAAAACTACCTCTAACTAAGAGGTGCAGAAGGAGGCAAGAGAAGTAGAGAAAGAAGCAACACAGATGCCGAAAGAGGCAAGAGAGGTGCAGAAAAAAGCAAGTGAAGTGCAGAAAGAGGCAAATGAGGTGCAGAAAGAAGCAAGAGCAGTGCAGAAAGAACCAACAGAGGTGTAAAAAGAGGTAAGAGAGGTGCAGAAACAGGCAAGAGAAGTGCACAAAGAGGCAAGAGAATTGCTGAAAGAAGCAACAGAGGTGTAGAAAGAAGCAAGAAAAGTGCAGAAAGAGGCAAGACAGATGCAAAAACAGGCAGGAAAGGTACAGAAAGACTGAAGACGAGTGCAGAAAGAGACAACAGGGGTGCAGGAAGAAGCAAATGAGGTGCAGAAAGAGGCAACAGACGTGCAGAAAGAGGGAAGAGAACTGCAGAAAAAGGTAAGAAAAGTGCAGAAAGAGGCAAAAGAGGTACATAAAGAGACAACACGGGTGCAGAAAGAAGCAAGACAGGTGCAGAAAGAAGCATGGAAAGTGCAGAATGAAGCAACAGGGGTGCAGAAAGAGGCAAGAGAAGTGTAGAAAGGAGCAAGTGAGGTGCAGAAAGAGCCAACAGAAGTGCACAAAGAGGCAAGAGAATTGCTGAAAGAAGCAACAGAGGTGTAGAAAGAAGCAAGAAAAGTGCAGAAAGAGGCAAAATGAGATGCAAAAACAGGCAGGAAAGGTACAGAAAGAGGGAAGACGAGTGCAGAAAGAGACAACAGGGGTGCAGAAAGAAGCAAATGAGGTGCAGAAAGAGGCAACAGACTTGCAGAAAGAGGAAAGAGAGGTGCAGAAAAAGGCAAGAAAAGTGCAGAAAGAGGCAAAAGAGGTACATAAAGAGACAACAGGGGTGCAGAAATAAGCAAGACAGGTGCAGAAAGAAGCATGGAAAGTGCAGAATGAAGCAACAGGGGTGCAGAAAGAGGCAAGAGAAGTGCAGAAACAGGCAAGAGATGTGCACAAAGAGGCAAGAGAATTACTGAAAGAAGCAACAGAGGTGTAGAAAGAAGCAAGAAAAGTGCAGAAAGAGGCAAGTGAGATGCAAAAACAGGCAGGAAAGGTACAGAAAGAGGGAAGACGAGTGCATAAAGAGACAACAGGGGTGCATAAAGAAGCAAATGAGGTGCAGAAAGAGGCAACAGACATGCAGAAAGAGGGAAGAGAACTGCAGAAAAAGGCAAGAAAAGTGCAGAAAGAGGTACATAAAGAGACAAGAGGGGTGCAGAAAGAAGCAGGACAGGTGCAGAAAGAAGCATGGAAAGTGCAGAATGAAGCAACAGGGGTGCAGAAAGAGGCAAGAGAAGTGTAGAAAGGAGCAAGTGAGGTGCAGAAAGAGCCAACAGAGGTGCAAAAAGAAGCAAGAGAGGTGCAGAAACAGGCAAGAGAAGTGCACAAAGAGGCAAGAGAATTGCTGAAAGAAGCAACAGAGGTGTAGAAAGAAGCAAGAAAAGTGCAGAAAGAGGCAAGTGAGATGCAAAAACAGGCAGGAAAGTTACAGAAAAAGGGAAGACGAGTGCAGAAAGAGACAACAGGGGTGCAGAAAGAAGCAAATGAGGTGCAGAAAGAGGCAACAGACGTGCAGAAAGAGGGAAGAGAGGTGCAGAAAAAGCCAAGAAAAGTGCAGAAAGAGGCAAAAGAGGTACATACAGAGACAACAGGGGTGCAGAAAGAAGCAAGACAGGTGCAGAAAGAAGCATGGAAAGTGCAGAATGAAGCAACAGGGGTGCAGAAAGAGGCAAGAGAAGTGCAGAAACAGGCAAGAGAAGTGCACAAAGAGGCAATAGAATTGCTGAAAGAAGCAACAGAGGTGTAGAAAGAAGCAAGAAAAGTGCAGAAAGAGGCAAGTGAGATGCAAAAACAGGTAGGAAAGGTACAGAAAGAGGGAAGACGAGTCCAGAAAGAGACAACAGGGGTGCAGAAAGAAGCAAATGAGGTGCAGAAAGAGGCAACAGACGTGCAGAAAGAGGGAAGAGAGGTGCAGAAAAAGGCAAGAAAAGTGCAGAAAGAGGCAAAAGAGGTACATAAAGAGACAACAGGGGTACAGAAAGAAGCAACAGGGGTGCAGAAAGAGGCAAGAGAAGTGCAGAAACAGGCAAGCGAAGTGCACAAAGAGGCAAGAGAATTGCTGAAGTGCAGAAAAAGAAAGAAACGTGCAGAAAGAAGCAACAGAAATGCAGAAAGAGGCAAGAGAGGCGCAGAGGGAAGCAAGAGTGGCTTGCACACCATTAGTACCAATTTAACACCCACATTTAGCAATAAGTAACACGTGACCATTCTAGGTTTGCAAAGGGCCTTCCACCATGCTGTAACACTTGTCGCTGCATTTTTGGTAACGTTTGACCCGTTTCAGCTAGAAACAAGGCTTTTTTTGTTAGAATCTGCAGATTAGGGTGCAGATGATAAATTATGTAGCTAATGCAGAAAATGTATAATTGTGCGAAAGACGGTGCAGCCAAACAGTCACATAATTCCAGTGGCCCTGCTCATACCTCTGACTAGGTCCACAAGTGCTCCTCAGTGATTCCATCTTTTTTTGTCTCACTGAGTTCATAGTTGAGCTTCTATGGAAACGAGGAAGACTAAACATGAGGTTACCACTACACAACACAGACTATCATACCACATAATTACTCTCCATAACACATAATCCCACTCTACATAATTCCTATACACTAAATACCACATACTTTCTATCCACATAATTTCACTGCACAACATACCACATAATTCCACTACACACAACGTACATCCACTCCACTCCAAAAAACATTAGTAAAAAACTTTTGCATTTATAACGCCAATAGCTCTAATTCTCGCAAATGCAAAACCTATTACATTGCAAATGCTTCTTTAACTAGTAGTCGTGTTTGCAGAGTGGTGGAGAAAGGGTGCTGGGCCTCCGACCAGCGCTCAGGAATTCCGGTGCGTAGGGCTTACAGGAGGTACCAGTAGGGCTTCTTGGCCCCCAAAGTCCCTCAGGAGTAAATTGGACTTCATCCCCCATCCCGTAGTCTGCCAGGAGGCGCGTTTGCAGAATGGTGTAGAAAGGGGGGCATGGCCTCCGAAGACATCTTAGCAATCCCACTGTGCGGGACTTACTGGAGGTAACAAGAGGGGTAGTTGGCCCCCAAGGACATCCTCCAGTAAGTCCCACACAGCAGCATTGCTAAGTTCGAAGAGCAGGCAACGCCCCCTTTGCCCACCACTCTACAAACGCGCTCGCTGGCGCGCTCTTGGATGGGGATTGAAGTCCCCTTCGCTGCTGGGGGTCCTTTAGGGGCCAACTAGCCTACCTCTTACCTCCAGTAAGCCCCACGCAGTGGGATTGCTGAGAGGTAGACAAGGGCCACGCCCCATTTCTCCACCACTCTGCAAACGCGCCCCCTGGTGCGTTGTTAGTAGGGGAATTAATTCCCCTTGAATACTGAGGGTCCTGCTCGGGGATGAAGTCCACTTGTGTCCTGAGGTCCTCAGGACACAAGAAGACCTCATTGCCCCACCACCAGTGCGCCAAGAGGCGTGTTTGCAGAGTGGTGTAAAAAGGGGCGTGGCCTCGGACCACCTCTCTGCAACACAGCTCTGTGGCGCATACTGGAGGTACCTGGTGGGCTAGTTGGCCCCCAGGGACCCTCAGGATTCAAGGGGACTTAATCCCCCAATTTACAATGCGCCAGGGGGCGCGTTTGCACACTTGTTCTGTCAGGCCCCGCCCCCTCCCTGCACCACTGTGCAAACGCGCCCCCTGGCGCATTGTAAGTTGGGGGATTAAGTCCCCTTGAATTCTGAGGGTCCCTGGGGGCCAACTAGCCCACCAGGCACCTCCAGTAAGCGCCACAGAGCTGTGTTGCAGAGAGGTGGTCGGAGGCCACGCCCCTTTGTACACCACTCTGCAAACGCGGCTTATGGCACTTACTGGAGGCACCTGGTGGGCTAGTTGGCCCCCAGGGACCCTCAGTATTCAAGGGGAATTAATTCCCCATCTAACAACGCGCCAGGGGGCGCGCTTGCAGAGTGGTGGAGAAAGGGGGCGTGGCCTCCGGCTAGATGCCGGTTTTTTTCCTTGCTTTTTTTTTTAACAAGGGGGGCTGTGTGGCCCCCCTTTTTTTTAACTTTTTTGTGGCCCTAGGGACCTCATCCCCCAGGGCCTGACCCCTATTTTTTAATTTATTTACTTTTTTAAACAGGAAGGGGGCCGCATGGCCCCCCTCCTGAAGCCAATTTCGGCCCCGGGGACCCCATCCCCCGGGGCATGGCCAGACTTTTTTTATTTATTTATTTATCTTTTATATGGAGGGGGGCCGCGTGGCCCCCCTCCTCAGGCCAATTATGGCCCTGGGGACCCCATCCCCCGGGGCCGGCCTTTTCGTTTAAAAAATTTAAAAAAAATGTAATAGAGGGGCCACGTCTGGCCCCGGGGACCCCATACCCCGGGGCCTGGCCTCTGTGAATGGGACCGTGGGGGGAGCCCCAATGCCCCCATGGTCCCGCCAGCTCCCTGCCTCCTGCGGGAGCCGGCATTGCTTTTCCACACGGGGCGCTGCAGACATGCAGCTCCCTTTGTGGAAAAGCAATCTGCTTTGGATTTTGGAAGCGAGAGCAGGAAACCTGCTCTCGCTTCCAAAATCCAAAGCAGAGTTTGCTATGACAGGGCGGGAGCCGCACAGCTCCCGCCCTGCCATAGCAAACAGCAGTGTCCCGGGGGTGGGCACCCCGGGACACTGCAGGAGCCGGCCCTGGGGGGTGGCAGTCCCCAGGGCCATCAAGGGCTCCAGGAGGGGGGCCGCGCGGCCCCCTCCCTCAATTTACATAGCCCCGGGGAGGTGGTGGTCCCCGGGGCCTGGGGGTCCGCTACGGACCCCCGCATTCAATTAAGTCTGTGCCCCGGGGAGGTGGTGGTCCCCGGGGCATGTGGGGGGGCTCTTGCCCCCCACCCATCTTTAAATAAAAAAATAAAAAATAAATAGAGCCCCGGGGAGGTGGCGGTCCCCGGGGCAGCATGGGGGGGGAGTGGGACCCCCCACGCATTCATTTTTTAAGAATCCCCGGGGAGGTGGCGGTCCCCAGGGCTGAGGGGGGCCGCGTGCCCCCGTGAATAAATTATCAAGCGCCGGGAAGGTGGCGGTCCCACGGGCTGCGGGGGCCCCCGCGGGCCCCCGCTACATAAATAAATTGCCCCCAGGACTTATAATAATAATAATAAAAAGGCATTTGTAGAGCGCGCAGCTACCCCAAATGGGGTGTCCCGACTTGGCCCACCCGGGGGCTTTGAAAACGGAGCGCGGGAGACCGTGCTTTGTTTTTTTTAATTTTCAGACGGATTCGCAATTTGTTTTAAAAAAATGCTTTTTTTGGGCCTGGGGGTCCCTGTGGGACCCCCTGAGCAGGCCTGGGGGGTCAGGGTGTTTTTACCCTGCCCCCTATTCTTGTTTTTAATATTTTTTTTTACCTTTTTCCTTCTCCCTAGTCCGAGGCACAAGATGGCTGCCAACACTTCCTGGTTTGAATTGTTGGCAGCCAATCAGAGGCAAGCTCGTGCTGGGAAGGTTAGGCTCCGCCCAGATATCGAAAGTTTTCTTTTTTTTTATTTCTCAGGAACTACTGAATGGATTTACACCATTTAAAAAAAAGGTCGCTTTCTGAGCCAAGCGCTACCTTTTTGCCAAATTTGGTGTAATTCCGTTCAGCAGTTCGGGCTGTAGCTTTGTCTAAAGTTTCCTATAGAAATTAACATGGGGAAAATGCGTTTTGGGTCCCCCCTTTTTTCTCACCCCCGCTTGACGAATCACCCCGAAACTTTCAAGACAGGAGCTGACCGGAGCGCCCCACTAGTTTTGAAAATTTCGCGAAGATTCGTCAGGCGGCGCCAAAGTTATTGGGAAAAGAAAAAATGCTTTTCCTATGGAAACTAGGTCCTAACTATAACTACCTACTGGCGACCGCCAGTAGGTAATATATATATATATATATATATGTATATATATATATATATATATATTCACTGAAAAAACCATCGGTTTCAGGCACGTTATAGTTAGAAATTAGCATTTAAAAAACATTAGAAATTCACTGAAAAAACCATAGGTTTTAGGGAAAGTTATAGTTAGTTGGACATTTCACTCGTACAAAACCAGAGAAATTCCCCCGTTATAGTTAGTTCAGCTAACTATAACTTGCGCCCCCGCAATGCACTGCTGATGACGTCACATATTACATCACTCATGACTTGGTCAGTGACATCACTGATGACATCACTGATGACATCTCAAATGACATCACTGATGACATCACTGATGACATCATCCAGTGACTGTGTGTTTCTGTAAAGTTTAAATATGTTTAATATATATAGGGAAAGGCGTATTGAAGAATGAGTGGGTGTATAAGTGTCTGAATGGATGATTTAGTAGGTCGTGACTGACTCTATAAGTGAGTGATTAAACGTATCTTACTGAATGCATGGGTTAGTGACTAAACTGTGTGAATGTCTGTATCCGTCTGTCTGTTGGTGTGTAAGTGGCTGCATGGGTTTGTGAATAGCTACATGAGTGTCTACATGGGTTATTGATTGGTTGTCTGAGTATCTGTATGGGTGCCTGAGTGTTTGTGTGGGTAGGGTGTGTGTGACTCTGTGCATAGATGTGTGAGTGGGTGATTCACTGAGTGCATGGTTTCAAGAGTGCATCTGTGATGGACTGTATGGGTGGGTGAGTGTGTGTATGGGTGTGCTAATGAGTGAATGTATATCTCAGTGGTACATGTGTGAGTAACTACATATGTGAAAGGCAGTATATATGTGTGTTGGAGTATATAAATGGCTATAAGTGAGAGTGTGTGATTGTGAGAGTGGCTGTATGGATGAGTGTGTACTTGTATCAGTGATTGTATAAGAGCATAAGAATGTGCTAGTATTTGTATGAGTAAGTGAGCGGGTGTGTGTATAACTGTATAGGTGAGTAAATGGCAGTGTGATTAATTATTTGCATGACTGACTAGGTGTGTGAGTACCTCTATGGATGAGTGGCGGTGTGTGAGTGTCTATATAGGTGTATGAGTGCATATGATAGTCCTGTACTGAGTGACCGTAAGTATGAGTGACTGTACAGGTGAGTGAGTGGATGTGTGTGTAGACCTAAGAATCAGTGAGTGGGTATGTAGTTATTGGTGTTGGAGTGTCTATGGTTTTGAGAATGGCAGTCTGTAATTTAGAGTGGGTGTATCAAAGGTTATATTAGGGTGTGAGAAGATGCATCAAATTATCACATGGATGATGTCATCAGTGATGTCATCAGTGATGTCATTTGAGATGTCATCAGTGATGTCATCAGTGATGTCACTGACCATGTCATGAGTGATGTAATATGTGACGTCATCAGCAGTGCATTGCGGAGCGCGAGTTATAGTTAGCTGAACTAACTATAACGGGGGAATTTCTCTGGTTTTGTATGAGTGAAATGTCCAACTAACTATAACTTTCCCTAAAGCCTATGGTTTTTTCAGTGAATTTCTAAGGTTTTTTAAATGCTAATTTCTAACTATAACGTGCCTGAAACCTATGGTTTTTTCAGTGAATTTCAAAGGTTTTTTAAATGCTAATTTCTAACTATAACGTGCCTAAAACCTATGGTTTTTAAAGTGAATTTCAAAGGTTTTTTAAATGCTAGTTTCTAACTATGCCTACAGAGGTAGTACATGTGAAGAAAGAAGAAAAAACGCACAGAAAGAAGCAAAAGAAATGCAGAAAGAAGCAACAGAAGTTCACAAAGACGAACAAAAGTGCAGGAAGAAGCAAGACATGTGCAGAAAGAACCAACAGAGGAGCAGAAAGAGGCCTTGTTGCAAAATCATCCTGTGCCGACAACTTTTTCAGATGGGTACTGGTGGTAACTGACTCTGACTAACCAGGCCTAGAGCCAGTGCTATGCTAAAAGACACTTAGAATACAGTGAAAACACCTACATACACTCGGGAACACTATGCGTTGGGGTACCCCTGTGATTAGCATGACCTCCTCTGTAAGGCCCTAGTACATAATAGGGCAGGGGCATTAAAACTACCTCTAAGTCAGAGGTGCAGAAATATGCTACTTTAACTAGTAGTCACGTTTGCAGAGTGGTGGAGAAAGGGTGCTGGGTGTCCAACCAACGCTCAGGAATTCCGCTGCGTAGGACTTACAGGAGGTACCAGGAGGGATTCTTGGCCCCCAAACTCCCTCAGGACTAAATTGGACTTCATCCCCCATCCCGTAGTTTGCCACGAGGCACGTTTGCAGAGTGGTAGAGAAAGGGGGCCATGGCCTCCGAAGACATCTTAGCAATCCCACTGTGTGTGTCAGGCACCCCACAAGACTTACCTTATGCTTGTGAAGCGGTCTTGCAGAGACGACATGACCTACCGCCACCGTACCCACCTTATCCCAGTAGAACGCGTAATCTAGCTAGGATGGCGTTGGGAGCGGGGAAGGAAGCTAGAGGTGATGGAGTTGGTGTCCAGATGACAAGGAGGGAATCATCCGTAGTCCAGTAAGATGGCCGGGTGTACCGTCTAATGAAGGGAGATAAGGGAAACCCTATTACACGGGCACACGCAAACCCCCATTCCTTATACAACAGTCTTTTGTGGAACAATTGATCACCTTGTGTACATATACATCCAACTAAGGAGAAAGTAACAGACGGCCAGGAACTAGTTCGAACTCCGGCGCACCAGAAGAGAAAAGGGGCTAACTACACCACCTCATCCTGACAGTAAAAGAAAACGTGAGCGCTCCTGTGCAAAACAGTCAAATACTGAAACAGGCAAAATCAGCAAGGCGCTCCAGCGCGGGTAAGTTACAACACAAAAAAGGCAAAATCAGCAAGGCGCACCAGCGCAGGTAAGTTGCAAACAGGCAAAATCAGCAAGGCGCTCCAGCGCGGGGAAATCACAAAACAAACAGGAAAAATCAGCAGGGCGCTCCAGCGCAGGAAAGAGACAAAACCAAACAGGCAAAATCAGCAAGGCGCTCCAGCGCGGGTAAGGCACAAACAAACAGGCAACAAGAGGCAAGGCGCTCCAGCGCGGTTCTTTACCTGCGGCTCGGCAGCTTCCAGCATGGTGTTCTGCATGTCTGGAATTGGCGACCGGAATGGCAGGGCGTCCGATGGCGGTTAGGGCTCAGAATACGAAGCGCTGACCTGGCGGAACCGCAGAGGTTTAAGCGGCTCGTACCGGAAGCGTTGAGTGACGTGGCAGTGGCTTCCGGTGCTAAAGACTAGACCACGGACCTTTTTTAGGGCGGAAGTGAGGCAAGTCTGTTCCGCGGAATCGTGGCGCACGATACATTTGCTGCTCGTGATTCACGGAAACCCATCGAAACCATGACAGCACCCCCAACCAAAACAGATCCCCCCAGCCAACATCCATCGGCTCACACAGGGGTGGCAGGACGAGGGCTGAGAGGGTGACTGACGTGGAAGGCACGTACCAATCGGGGAGCATGACGAACATGAGACAACGGCTCCCAGGACCTGTCCTCCGGACCATACCCCTTCCAGTCCACCAGGTAGAAGAGCCGACCCCGGGTACGACGGGATTGAAGAATAGCCCTGACCTCATATTCCACGTGGTCGTCAATAAGGACCGGAGAAGGAGGAGATGAGACAGAACATTCAGGATGAACAGGACGAAGGAGGGACACATGGAACACAGGGTGCACTTTCATCTGCGGGGGCAGAGCAAGCCTCATGGAAACGCGGTTGATCACCTTGTCAATGATGTAGGGACCTACGAAGCGAGGCAACAGTTTCTTAGGGCCGCGCACATTAAGGTTCCGTATGGAGAGCATACCCTATCCCCTTTTTTGTAAGCGGGTTCAATGGCCCTGTGCTCGTCAGCGTACTGTTTATAGGTTTCCTTAGCCTTGGCCAGTTCAAACCGGGCCCGCTGCCAAAGCCCGCGAAGCATGGTGTGATATTCCTGAACCGTGGGCAAGGGACTGTCCCGTTGTTCCTCCCAAGCCTCCGTCCGTGGATGCCGACCCTGGAGGCAAAAAAAAGGAGACATACCAATGGGTGAGTGTTGGTTGTTGTTGTAGGCGTATTCCACCATCCACAACACATCCGCCCATTCCTTCTCCACCGTTATCAATAAGCAGCGAAGGTACTGTTCCATGGTATGATTCGTCCTCTCCGCCTGCCCGTCGGTCTGGGGGTGATAAGCAGACGATAAGCGCACGTCCAGATCCATGGCTGCGCACACTTCACTCCAGAACTTGGACACGAACTGGGACCCTCGGTCCGTTATCACCACAGAAGGAATGCCGTGAAGACGTACTACGTGTTGCAGGAAGATCACTGTCAGCTCCGCCGCTGAGGGTAGTTTCTTCAGTGGTACGAAATGAGCCATCTTGGTGAGGTGGTCTACGATGGTAAGAATAGTGGTGTATCCCGCTCTGGTGGCGAGCAAGTCCACAACGAAATCCATGGAGATGGTGTGCCAAGGATAGGGAGGAATCGGAAGAGGATGCAATAAACCCACCGTGGATCCCGGCATATTCTTTCCTCGAGCACAGACCGCACAGCGAGCTACGTGTGTGTGTGCGTCTGCCTCCAGCGTAGGCCACCAGAAACGTCGTTGTAACAGGTCCATGGTCTTATGATATCCAGGGTGTCCGGACAGTACGTGGTCGTGACACATGTACAATGCCTGTTGTTGGCGTGCCACCAAGGGTAGGACATACCTGCCCTCTTTGTACATGAATCCGTTCTGTGATGAAATCCCTTTATGGTTCCTTATCAAGGCAACCTGGTCGATCTGGTTGACGTCACCTTGTAGTTGGGTCAAAAAAGCGGAGGAAAGAACCACTCCCTGGAAACAACGTTCAGGGAGAATAGACACCGGCTCGGCTGTGGTTACGGTGTCCTCTGTTCCTTCTAGGCGTGATAATGCGTCGGCCTTGGCATTTTCTCTGCCGGGTCGGTACGTGATACGAAAGTCGTACTCGTTAAAGAACAGAGTCCAACGCAATTGTCTAGACGTAAGGGCACGAGCTGAGCGGAGGAATTGCAGATTCCGGTGATCCGTGTAAATGGTCACAGGATGTTTGGCGTCCTTCAAGTAGTGGCGCCATTCCTCGAACGTGGCCTTGATAGCGAGCAGTTCACGGTCCGATATGGCGTAATTGCGTTCGGCAGGTTGCAGTTTACGGGAATAGAAGGCCACGGGGTGCAACAGACCCGTGTCAACATCTCTTTGCGACAGCACACCTCCCAGAGCGGCTTGTGAGGCGTCAGCTTCCACTATAAAAGGCCGCTCTGAGTTGGGGTGTATCAGGATGGGGGCCGTGATGAACCTCTTCTTCAATTCCTGGAAGGCGTGTTCAGCCTCAGATTCCCAGCGGAACAGGGCACCTTTGCGCAGCAGTTTGGTGATGGGGGTGGCTAACCCGGAAAAGCCTTAGATAAAACGCCGGTAGTAATTCGCGAACCCCAAGAACCTCTGGACATGTTTCACGGTGTTTGGGGATGGCCAGTGCAGTATGGCTTCCACTTTCTTTTTGTCCATTTCGACACCCGCAGGGGAAAGGAGATGACCCAGGAACTCGACAGTTGTAGTGTGGAAAACGCTTTTTTCTAGTTTGACGTACAAACCGTTTTGTTCCAGTCGTTGCAGGACGACTCGTACATGTTGGACGTGTTCTGCAGGGGTTTGTGAGAAGATCAGTATATCGTCAATATACACTATACAGAAGAGGTCGATGAATTCCCTTAATACTTCGTCGATGAAGAACTGGAAGGCCGCGGGAGCGTTACAGAGTCCAAAGGGCATGACCAGGTATTCAAAGAGACCAAACCTGGTCCGAAACGCGGTCTTCCATTCGTCGCCCTTCCGGACTCTGACGAGATGATAGGCCCCCCGCAGGTCCAGCTTGGTATATATGGAGGCGTCCTTAACCTGGTCCAACAGGTTTGATATTAAAGGAAGGGGGTACCTGTTCTTTATGGTGATGGCGTTTATTGCCCTGTAGTCGATGCAGGTCCTAAGGTCCCCATTCTTTTTGGCCACGAAGAAAAGAGGCGATGACACTGGAGACCTGGAGTGGCGGATGAACCCGTTGCGCAAAAACTCATCCAGATAAGAGCGGAGGTGGTCGTTCTCTTTTTCTGTGAGGGAATAGACGCGGCTACAAGGAAGCGTTGAACCAGGGATCAGGTCTATTCTGCAGTCAAAGGGACGATGAGGAGGCAGTGTATTGGCGCCCTTCTTGTCGAATACCGCGGCGAGGTCCCGATATGCTTCTGGCACTGCTCCTTGTGTAGTCACACCAGTTCCTGTCAAGGGTAGAGCGAGGACTTGCACGGCCTTGACACCGGAAAAGGCTGTCTGAGGATAACAGGAAGCGGTACAACTGACCGAATCCAGGACCATCAGTCTGGATGCCCAATCTATCCGTGGATTGTGACGCACTAGCCACGGGAGACCCAATATCACCCGGAACTGGGGTGCATCAATGACATCGAAGGCGATGGTTTCAGTATGATTGTTGTCGAACGTCATTTCCATGTCCTCGGTTTGGAAACGGATAAGGCCGGAGGTAAGGTCTGTACCATCCACGGCTTTTACGGTTTCTGGTTTAGCCTTTGGTATGGTGGCCATACCCAGGTTCACCAGATACTGGGTGTCAATGAAGTTGCCTGTGGCCCCGGAATCGAGCAGGGCAGAAATCTGCCATGTCTGGCCTGTCCGTGCTTGTAAAGTTACTGCCACTCCTAAGTGTTGAGTGTTACCAACACAGGCAGGGGTCATTGTCTTGTTGAACGACGAACCCAGTAGCTGGACCCCACTATCTACTGGGTTTCTTCGTTTCCCGACTTGTTTCCTTTGGAGACAGAAAAGGCAAACGGTCTCTTCCCTCTAGCACGGGTAGGTTTTACTGGGCAGTCCCTAACGAAGTGGCCGTTCTTGCCACAGTACAAACACTGATTCTGACTCCTTCTTCTCTCCCTTTCTTCTTTGGTAAGAGGGCCCCGGATGCTGCCTATTTGCATTGGTTCCGGTGCCTCACTAGACTGGTCTGGTTCGTTTTTGGTTTTGTCCCTGAAGGCCAAGAACCGGCTGTCGCCCGTTTTGGTTTTCTCGGTTCTTCGCTCCTGTATCCAGTAGTTCATCTTGACTACTAAATCAATGAACGGTCCTATTTCTTCTGGTGGTTCGGGCATCTGTGACACCAGGTCTTTCAACTCGTCACGTAAACCCCTGTAGAACACGGATATCTTCTTGGATTCTGGCCAGCGAGCTTCGACGACGAGTCTGCTGAATGTGGTGATATAATGGAGCAGGTCAGTGCTGCCTTGTTTCAGACTGAGTAGTTCATTGTCAGCGGCTTGGACAAAGGTGTGGCGGGCGAACATCCTTCTCATGGTTTCCTTGAATACCGGCAAGTTGTACAACATCGGATCATCGTTTTCTACTAATGAAATGGACCATTGGGCGGCATCGCCCCCCATGTAGGAGAGTATAAAGGCGACCTTGGCTGCGTCATCCGGGAAGGCAGTTGCTCGAGCCATGAAATGCAGATGGCACTGATGCAAGAAGACACTATATTTGGCGCTTTCGCCATAAAAGCGTTCAGGAGGAGCTAGTTGCACGGTATGTGGAGCTATTACTTGTATGGAGGTGTCCTGGGAGGAAGACGGACCCCCAAAGGTAAACGTAGGTGGCCGCAACAGCCCCTCCTGCCTAGCTCTAGATGTGGGTGTTTGACCCCAGGGTCCCGTTACACCAGCAGCCATTTGGCCTTGTAAGGCTGTCATGTCCTGGCGCAGGCTGAGGTTTTCGGCCTGTATACTGGTGAGCATGGCCGCTATATCCTGCAGGGTGATCTCGGGGTTGCTCATGTCGCCCGGGCAAGACGTTTATGCTTGGGCTTCGTATTCTGTCAGGCACCCCACAAGACTTACCTTATGCTTGTGAAGCGGTCTTGCAGAGACGACATGACCTACCGCCACCGTACCCACCTTATCCCAGTAGAACGCGTAATCTAGCTAGGATGGCGTTGGGAGCGGGGAAGGAAGCTAGAGGTGATGGAGTTGGTGTCCAGATGACAAGGAGGGAATCATCCGTAGTCCAGTAAGATGGCCGGGTGTACCGTCTAATGAAGGGAGATAAGGGAAACCCTATTACACGGGCACACGCAAACCCCCATTCCTTATACAACAGTCTTTTGTGTAACAATTGATCACCTTGTGTACATATACATCCAACTAAGGAGAAAGTAACAGACAGCCAGGAACTAGTTCGAACTCCGGCGCACCAGAAGAGAAAAGGGGCTAACTACACCACCTCATCCTGACAGTAAAAGAAAACGTGAGCGCTCCTGTGCAAAACAGTCAAATACTGAAACAGGCAAAATCAGCAAGGCGCTCCAGCGCGGGTAAGTTACAACACAAAAAGGCAAAATCAGCAAGGCGCACCAGCGCAGGTAAGTTGCAAACAGGCAAAATCAGCAAGGCGCTCCAGCGCGGGGAAATCACAAAACAAACAGGAAAAATCAGCAGGGTGCTCCAGCGCAGGAAAGAGACAAAACCAAACAGGCAAAATCAGCAAGGCGCTCCAGCGCGGGTAAGGCACAAACAAACAGGCAACAAGAGGCAAGGCGCTCCAGCGCGGGGAAACCACAAAACAAACAGGAAAAATCAGCAAGGCGCTCCAGCGCGGGTAAGGCACAAACAAACAGGCAACAAGAGGCAAGGCGCTCCAGCGCGGTTCTTTACCTGCGGCTCGGCAGCTTCCAGCGTGGTGTTCTGCATGTCTGGAATTGGCGTCCGGAATGGCAGGGCGTCCGATGGCGGTTAGGGCTCAGAATACGAAGCTTTGACCTGGCGGAACCGCAGAGGTTTAAGCGGCTCGTACCGGAAGCGTTGAGTGACGTGGCAGTGGCTTCCGGTGCTAAAGACTAGACCACGGACCTTTTTTAGGGCGGAATGAGGCAAGTCTGTTCCGCGGAATCGTGGAGCACGATACATTTGCTGCTCGTGATTCACGGAAACCCATCGCAACCATGACAGTGTGGGACTTACTGGAGGTAACAAGAGGGGTAGTTGGCCCCCAAGGACATCCTTGGGGGCCAACTTCCCAAACTATTAACTCCAGTCAGTCCCACACAGCAGCACTGGTAAGTACTCGTACCAGGCCACACCCACTTTGCCCACCACTCTACAAACGCGCTCCCTGGCACGCTCTTGGATGGGGATTGAAGTCCCCTTCACTGCTGGGGGTCCTTTAGGGGCCAACTAGCCTACCTTTTACCTCCTGTAAGCCCCACGCAGTGGGATTGGTGAGAGGTAGACAAAGGCCATGCCCCCTTTCTCCACCACACTGCAAACACGCCCCCTGGCGCATTGTAAGTTGGGGGATTAAGTCCCCTTGAATCCTGAGGGTGCCTGGGGTCCAACTAGCCCACCAGGTACCTCCAGTAAGCGCCACTGAGCTGCGTTGCAGAGAGGTGTAAAAAGGGGCGTGGCCTGACCACCTCTCTGCAACGCAGGCCTGTGGCGCTTACTGGAGGTACCTGGTGGGCTGGTTGGCCCCCAGGGGCGCTCAGGATTGTAGGGGAATTAATTCCCCAACTTAAAACGCGCCACAGGGCGTGTTTGCACACATGTCACCTCAGGCCCCGCCCCCTCCTTTCACCACTGTGCAAAACGCGCCCCGTGGCGCATTTTAAGTTGGGGGATAAAGTCCCCTTGAATCCTGAGGGTCCCTGGGGTCCAACTAGCCCACGAGGTACCTCCAGTAAGCGCCACAGAGCTGCGTTGCAGAGAGGTGTAAAAAGGGGCGTGGCCTGGACCACCTCTCTGCAACGCAGCCCTGTGGCGCTTACTGGAGGTACCTGGTGCGCTACTTGGCCCCCAGGGACCCTCAGGATTGAAGAGGAATTAATTCCCCAACTTTAAACACGCCACAGGGTGTGTTTGCACACATGTCACCTCAGGCCCCGCCCACTCCCTTCACCACTGTGCAAACGCGCCCTGTGGCACGTTTTAAGTTGGGGGATAAAGTCCCCTTGAATCCGGAGGGTCCCTGGGGTCCAACTAGCCCACCAGGTACCTCCAGTAAGCGCCACAGAGCTGCGTTGCAGAGAGGTATAAAAAGGGGCGTGGCCTGGACCACCTCTCTGCAACGCAGCCCTGTGGCGCTTACTGGAGGTACCTGGTGGGCTAGTTTGCCCCCAGGGACCCTCAGGATTGAAGAGGAATTAATACCCCAACTTTAAACGCGCCACAGGGCGTGTTTGCACACATGTCACCTCATGCCCCGCCCCCTCCCTTCACCACTGTGCAAACGTGCCCCGTGGCGCGTTTTAAGTTGGGGGATTAAGTCCCCTTGAATCCTGAGGGTCCCTGGGGTCCAACTAGCCCACTAGGTACCTCCAGTAAGCGCCACAGAGCTGCGTTGCAGAGATGTGTAAAAAGGGGAGTGGCCTGGACCACCTCTCTGCAACGCAGGCCTGTGGCGCTTACTGGAGGTACCTGGTGGGCTGGTTGGCCCCCAGGGGCCCTCAGGATTGAAGGGGAATTAATTCCCCAACTTAAAACGCGCCACAGGGCGTGTTTGCACACATGTCACCTCAGGCCCCCCTCCCTTCACCACTGTGCAAACGCGCCCCGTGGCGCGTTTTAAGATGGGGGATAAAGTCCCCTTGAATCCTGAGGGTCCCTGGGGTCCAACTAGCCCACCAGGTACCCCCAGTAAGCGCCACAGAGCTGCGTTGCAGAGAGGTGTAAAAAGGGGCATGGCCTGGACCACCTCTCTGCAACGCAGCCCTGTGGTGCTTACTGGAGGTACTTGGTGGGCTAGTTGGCCCCCAGGGACCCCCAGTATTGAAGGGGAATTAATTCCCCAATTTAAAACGCGCCACAGGGCGCGTTTGCAAAGTGTTGCTGGGAAGGGGCGGGGCCTCCGGCACGATCGCGTCTTTTTTTTTTTTCTTTTTAGAAGGGGGCTGTGTGGCCTCCCTTATTTTTCCTTTTTTTGGGCCCTGGAGACCCCATCCGCCAGGGCCTGACCCCTTTTAAAAAAAAAAATCTGAACGGGAAGGGGGCCGCGTGGGCCCCCCTCCCGTGGCCAATTCCGGCCCCGGGGACCCCATCCCCTGGGGCATGGCCACATATATGTATGTTTTTTAAGGAGGGGGCTGCGTGGCCCCCCTCCTGAGGCCTCTATTGGGCCCGGGGACCCCATCCCCCGGGGCCGGCCTTTTAAAAAAAAAATGTATTTATTTATTTTGGGGGGGGAGGGGGGCCGCGTGGACCCCCTCCCGGGCCACTTCTAGCCCTGGGGACCCCATCCCCCGGGGCAGGCCCTATCCGTTGGGGACCGTGAGGGGAGCCCCAATGCCCCCACGGTCCCGCCGGCTCCCCGCGTCCTGCAGGAGCCGGCATTGCTTTTCCACATGGGGAGCTGCTGACATGCAGCTCCCCGTGTGGAAAAGCAATCTGCTTTGCATTTTGGAAGCAAGAGCAGGTTTCCCTGCTCTCGATTCCAAAATCCAAAGTAAGTTTGCTATGGCAGGGCGGGAGCCGTGAGGCTCCCGCCCTGCCATAGCAAACAGCAGTGTCCCGGGGGTGGGCACCCCAGGACACTGCAGGAGCCGGCCCTGGGGGGTGGCAGTCCCCAGGGCCATCACGGGCTCCAGGAGGGGGGCCGCGTGGCCCCCCTCCCTTCAGGTGGTGGTCCCCGGGGCTCGGGGGTCCGTAACGGACCCCCAAATTTACATACTTAGTGCACCGGGGAGGTGGCGGTCCCCGGGGTGTGTGGGGGGGCTCAAGCCCCCCCACACAGGTTCTTTTTTTTTTTTTAAACAAGCCCTGGGGGGGTGGCGGTCCCCGGGGCTGCGGGAGGGCCGAGTGCCCTCCCGCACATCATTTTAACCAAGCCCCGGGGGGGTGGCGGTCCCCGAGGCTGCAGGGACCCCCGCGGGCCCCTGCATATATTTTTGCGAATGCCCCCGGGACCTGGCCCACCCGGGGGCCTCAATTAAATGAAGCGCGGGAGCCCGCGCTTCATTTTTTAAAAAATTTCGGCGAGATTCGCGGACCCAGCGCGAATTTCGCCAATTGTTTTTAAAAAAAATGCTTTTTTTGGCCCTGGGGGTCCTTGTGGGACCCCCTGAGCAGGCCTAGTGGGTCAGGGTGTTTCTACCCTGCCCCTTTTCTTGTTTTTCGCATTTGTTTCCCTGTTTTCTTGTGACTCGGTTCTAACGAGTCACAAGAAGGCTGCCAACACTTCCTGGTTTGGAGTGTTGACAGCCAATTAGAATAAAGCTCGTGGTCGGGAGGGTCCGTGGATCCACCGCGCCTCTAGATATCAAAACTTTTATTTTTTGATTTTCTCAGCAACTACTGAACGGATTTACACCATTTAAAAAAAAGGGCTTTTTCTGAACCAAGGGCTACCTTTTTGCCAAATTTGGTGTAATTCCGTTCGGCAGTTCGAGCTGTAGCCGTGTCTAAAGTTTCCTATGGAAAATAACATTGAGAAAACACGTTTTGGGACCCCCCTTTTTTCTCGGCCCCCGCTTGGCGAATCACCCCGAAACTGTCAAGACAGGAGCTGACCGGAGTGCCCCACTAGTTTTGAAAATTTCGCGAATATTCGTCATCCGGCGCCAAAGTTTTTGGGAAAAGAAAAAACACTTTTCCTATGGAAACTAGGTCCTAACTATAACTATCTACTGGCGACAGCCAGTAGATTATATATATATATATATATTTATATATATATATATATATATGTATATATATATATATTCACTGAAAAAACCATAGGTTTTAGGGACAGTTATAGTTACTTGGACATTGCACTCGTACAAAACCCGTGAAATTCCCCCGTTATAGTTAGTTCAGCTAACTATAACTCGCGCCCCGCAATGCACTGCTGATGACGTCACATATTACATCACTCATGACATGGTCAGTGACATCACTGATGACATCACTGATGACATCTCAAATGACATCACTGATGACATCATCCAGTGACTGTGTGTTTCTGTAAAGTTTAAATATTTTTAAAATATATAGGAAAAGACGTATTGAAGAATGAGTGGGTGTCTAAGTGTCTGTATGGATGATTTAGTAGGTGCGTGACTGACTCTATAAGTGAGTGATTTAACGTATCTTACTGAATGCATGGGTTAGTGACTAAACTGGGTGTATGTCTGTATCCGTCTGTCTGTTGCTGTGTAAGTGGCTGCATGTGTTTGTGAATAGCTAAATGATTTTCTATATGAGTTATTGAATGCTTGTCTGAGTATCTGTATGGGTGCCTGAGTGTTTGTGTGGGAGGGGTGTGTGCAACTCTGTGCATAGATGTGTGAGTGGGTGATTCACTGGGTGGATGGTTTCAAGAGTGCATCTGTGATAGACTGTATGGGTGGGTAAGTGTGTGTAAGAGTGTGTTAGTGAGTGAATGTATGTCCCAGTGGTACATGTGTGAGTAACTACATATGTGAAAGGCAGTATATATGTGTGTTGGAGTATATAAATAGCTATAAGCAAGAGTGAGTGATTGTGATAGTGGCTGTATGGATGATTGTGTGCTTGTATCAGTGATTGTATAAGAGCGTAACAATGTGCTACTATTTGTATGAGTAAGTGAGCTGGTGTGTGTATAACTGTATAGGTGAGTAAATGGCAGTGTGTTTAATTATTTGCATGACTGACTAGGTGTGTGAGTATCTCTATGGATGAGTGGCGTTGTTTGAGTGTCTATATAGGTGTAAGAGTGCATATGATAGTCCTGTACTGAGTGACCATAAGTATGAGTGACTGTACGGGTGAGTGAGTGGATGTGTGTGTGTAGACCTAAGAATCAGTGAGTGGGTATGTAGTTATTGGTGTTGGAGTGTCTATGGTTTTGCGAATGGCAGTCTGTAATTTAGAGTGGGTGTATCAAAGATTATATTAGGGTGTGAGGAGGTGCATCAGATTATCACGTGGATGATGTCATCAGTGATGTCATTTGAGATGTCATCAGTGATGTCATCAGTGATGTCACTGACCATGTCATGAGTGATGTAATATGTGACGTCATCAGCAGTGCATTGCGAGGCGCGAGTTATAGTTAGCTGAACTAACTATAACGGGGGAATTTCACGGGTTTTGTACGAGTGCAATGTCCAAGTAACTATAACTGTCCCTAAAACCTATGGTTTTTCAGTGAATTTCAAAGGTTTTTAAATGCTAATTTGTAACTATAACGTGTCTGAAACCTATGGTTTTTTCAGTGAATTTCAAAGGTTTTTAAATGCTAATTTCTAACTATAACGTGCCTGAAACCTACGGTTTTTTCAGTGAATTTCAAAGGTTTTGTAAATGACAATTTTTAAATGTATTAATTGTTATATTAATTTTTTTCATACTGATTTACTACATTTTTAGAAACAATTTTTTTTTACATATTTTATTTGTCAAATTACATTGTAATTACATTATACATTACATTACAAAAAATACTTTCTCAGAATGAATTACTTTAGTTTAAATACTTTGCAGATAGGCAATAGACTTTTAAGTACAGTAGTTACAGTTGTTGCAATGGGCAACACATTTTCAAACACAATGCAACATTCAGCTCAATGTGAATTTCTAGTTAAATGCAATTAGTTACTTTATGGATTACTTTTGTAACCACAGGACTGGATCCTAGATTCAGTCCTGGTACATCTCCTGTAAACAGTTGAGTAAAAGCGTTTTGGTTACAGTCGTGATTTTTAAGGAATATTATTGTATTTTAAAAGTTGACACTTTGAAACTTTTTCTCATAGAATCACCAATGTTATCCTATGGAAGGAAATTCACTTAGCAGGTAAAAACTGTTATCGTTACTTTTTCTTACTCAGTGTTGGATCCTGGATCCAGCACTGGTGCATCTCCTGTAAACAGTTGAAAGAATGCGTTTAAGTCATACAGGCGATTTTTAAGGAATATTTGTAGTTTGTGAAAATCAACACTTTGAAACTTTTTGCTGAAAACCAGTCAATGTTAGCCTATGAAGGAAATTCAAGTTACCGGTAAGTACGGTTAAAATTACTTTTGAGGATCAGTACTGGGCTGAAACATGCAGCACTGAGGTCTCTCCTGATAACAGGTGAGTAAATCGGAATTCGTATTTCGGCTGATTTTAGAGGAATATTTTAAAGTTCCAAAACTCCACACTTAGAAGAATTTCCAAGTGAAACCAGTCAATGTTAGCCTATGAAGGAAATTCAAGTTACCGGTAAGTACAGTTAAAATTACTTTTCAGGATCAGTACTGGGCTGAAAGATGCAGCACTGAGGTCTCTCCTGATAACAGGTGAGTAAATCGGAATTCGTATTTCGGCTGATTTTAGAGGAATATTTTAAAGTTCCAAAACTCCACACTTAGAAGAATTTCCAAGTGAAACCAGTCAATGTTAGCCTATGAAGGAAATTCAAGTTACCGGTAAGTACAGTTAAAATTACTTTTCAGGATCAGTACTGGGCTGAAAGATGCAGCACTGAGGTCTCTCCTGATAACAGGTGAGTAAATCGGAATTCGTATTTCGGCTGATTTTAGAGGAATATTATAAAGTTCCAAAACTCCACACTTAGAAGAATTTCCAAGTGAAACCAGTCAATGTTAGCCTATGAAGGAAATTCAAATTACCGGTAAGTACGGTTAAAATTACTTTTGAGGATCAGTACTGGGCTGAAAGATGCAGCACTGAGGTCTCTCCTGATAACAGGTGAGTAAATCGGAATTCGTATTTCGGCTGATTTTAGAGGAATATTTTAAAGTTCCAAAACTCCACACTTAGAAGAATTTCCAAGTGAAACCAGTCAATGTTAGCCTATGAAGGAAATTCAAGTTACCGGTAAGTACAGTTAAAATTACTTTTCAGGATCAGTACTGGGCTGAAAGATGCAGCACTGAGGTCTCTCCTGATAACAGGTGAGTAAATCGGAATTCGTATTTCGGCTGATTTTAGAGGAATATTATAAAGTTCCAAAACTCCACACTTAGAAGAATTTCCAAGTGAAACCAGTCAATGTTAGCCTATGAAGGAAATTCAAATTACCGGTAAGTACGGTTAAAATTACTTTTGAGGATCAGTACTGGGCTGAAAGATGCAGCACTGAGGTCTCTCCTGATAACAGGTGAGTAAATCGGAATTCGTATTTCGGCTGATTTTAGAGGAATATTTTAAAGTTCCAAAACTCCACACTTAGAAGAATTTCCAAGTGAAACCAGTCAATGTTAGCCTATGAAGGAAATTCAAGTTACCGGTAAGTACGGTTAAAATTACTTTTCAGGACCAGTACTGGGCTGAAAGATACAGCACTGAGGTCTCTCCTTATAACAGGTGAGTAAATCGGAATTCCTATTTCGGCTGATTTTAGAGGAATATTTGCACAATGGTGAAGGGAGGGGCGGGGCCTGAGGTGACATCTTTGCAAACGCGCCCCGTGGCGCGTTTTAAGTTGGGGGATTAAGTTCCCTTGAATCCTGAGGGTCCCTAGGGGCCAACTAGACCACCAGGAACCTCCAATATGCGCCAGGGGCTGCATTGCAGAGACGTGTAGAGAGGCCACACCCCTTTACACCTCTCTGCAACGCAGCTCTGTGGCGCTTTCTGGATGTACCTGTTGGGCTAGTTGGCCCCCAGGGACCCTCAGGATTGAAGGGGATTTAATTCCCCATCTTAAAACGCGCCACGGGGCCTGTTTGCACACATGTCACCTCAAGCCCCGCCCCTCCCTTCACCACTGTGCAAACGCGCCCGTGGCGCGTTTTAAGTTGGGGGATTAAGTCCCCTTGAATCCTGAGGGTCCCCGGAGTCCAACTAGCCCACCATATACCTCCAAAAAGCGCCATAGAGCTGCGTTGCAGAGAGGTGTAAAAAGGGGCGTGGCCTCTGTACACCTCTCTGCAAGGCAGCCCCTGGCGCATACTGGAGGTTCCTGGTGGGCTAGTTGGCCCCAGGGACCCCCAGTATTCAAGGGGAATTGTTCTCTCTGCAAACGCGCCAGGGGCGCGTTTGCAGAGTGGTGAAGGAAGGGGCGGGGCCTGCGGGCCCGATCGTTTTTTTTTTTAATTTTTTTTTTTGGGGAGGGGGCCGCGTGGCCCCCTCCCGGGCCACTACTTGCCCCGGGGACCCCATCCCCGGGGCTGGCCCTCTCGTTGGGGACTGTGGGGGTCCCTAATCCCCCACAGTCCCGCCGGCTCCCCGTGTCCTACGGGAGCCGGCATTGCTTACACATGGGGAGCTGCTAAGATGCAGCTCCCCATGTGGAAAGCAATCGGCTTTGGATATTGGAAGAGAGAGCAGGTTTCCTGCTCTCTTCCAATATCCAAAGCAGTTTGCTATGGCAGGACGGGAGCCGCGAGGCTCCCGTCCTGCCATAGCAAACTACAGTGTCCCGGGGTAGGCACCCGGGACACTGCAGGAGCCGGCCCTGGGGGTGGTGGTCCCCAGGGCCATCAAGGGCTCCAGGAGGGGCCGCGCGGCCCCCTCCCATTCAGTGCACAGCCCCGGGAGGTGGTGGTCCCCGGGCTCTGGGGTCCAAAACGGACCCCCATTGTAATTTTTCTTAGTGCCCCGGGAGGTGGTGGTCTCGGGCGTGTGGGGGCTGGAGCCCCCCACACAGGTTTTTAATTAAAAAAGAAGCCCCGGGAGGTGGTGGTCCTCGGGGCTGCGGGAGGGCTCAGAGCCCTCCCGCACCATTGTACATAAAGCCCCGGGGGTGGTGGTCCCCGGGCTTGGGGGCCCTTAGAGGCCCCCACACATAAAATTAACCCCCCAGCATGCCCCCGGGACTTGGGCCACCCGGGGCCAATTAACATCGAGCGCGGGAGACCGCGCTCGATTTTTTTTCGGCAGGGTTCGCGCTCCCTGAGCGCATCCTGCCGATTTTTAAAAAAAAATTTTTTTTTTTGCCCAGGGGGTCCTTGTGGGACCCCTGAGCAAACCTAGGGGTCAGGGTGTTTCTACCCTCCCCTTTGTGCGCTTTGCGCACTTGTTTCTGTCCCTCGGTTCTACCGAGGGACAAAATGGCTGCCAACATTTCCTGAATCGGAATGTTGACAGCCAGCTGACAGCCAATTAACATGCAGCTCGTGATCGGGAGGGTGCGCGAATCCTCCGTGCCCATAGATATATATGTACTTTTACTTTTTGATTTTCTCAGCAACTACTGAACGGATTTACACCATTTAACAAAAGGGTTCTTTCTGAACCAAGAACTACCTCTTTGCCAAATTTGGTGTAATTCCGTTCAGCAGTTCGGGCTGTAGCCGTGTCTAAAGTTTCCTATGGGAAAATGCATGGGGAAAACGCGTTTTGGGACCCCCTTTTTCTCGGCCCCGCTTGACGTATCACCCCGAGACTTTCAGGGTAGGAGCGGACCGGAGCGCCCACGAAGTTTGAAAATTTCGCGAAGATACGTCAACCGGCAAGAGAGTTATTTCAAATAGAATGTCGCGGATTTCCTATGGATAATAGGTTGTAACTATAACTATCTACTGGCGACCGCCAGTAGATAATACATATATATATATATATATCAAACCTTCCAAGTGCCCACAGGCAAGGACGCACTCGACCAACAGCTCGTTGAGAAGCGTTTATTAGGGTAAGGCTGAGTTTCGCATTCCGATAAAATTACAGCTCTCATGTCGATAGTTATAAGCCTCACTTTCAAAGCCCTCCGATGGGCCTCGGAAATACGTGTCAGTCCACAATCCCATCAGCCGCTGGTTCCCTTACGAGGCTCAGAAGAATTTCGGGCCCCAGGACCCCCAGTCATCACGGGGTGGTGCAATCCTTTGCGGCTGGGCCGCTGCGTGTAACATCAAAGCTTCCAAGTGCCCACAGGCAAGGACGCACTCGACCAACAGCTCGCTGAGAAGCGTTTATTAGGGTAAGGCTGAGTTTCGCATTCCGATAAAATTACAGCTCTCATGTCGATAGTTATAAGCCTCACTTTCAAAGCCCTCCGATGGGCCTCGGAAATACGTGTCAGTCCACAATCCCATCAGCCGCTGGTTCCCTTGCGAGGCTCAGAAGAATTTCGGGCCCCAGGACCCCCAGTCATCACGGGGTGGTGCAATCCTTCACGGCTGGGCCGCCGCGTGTAACATCAAAGCTTCCAAGTGCCCACAGGCAAGGACGCACTCGACCAATAGCTCGCTGAGAAGCGTTTATTAGGGTAAGGCTGAGTTTCTCATTCCGATAAAATTACAGCTCTCATGTCGATAGTTATAAGCCTCACTTTCAAAGCCTTCCGATGGGCCTCAGAAATACGTGTCAGTCCACAATCCCATCAGCCGCTGGTTCCCTTACGAGGCTCAGAAGAATTTCGGGCCCCAGGACCCCCAGTCATCACGGGGTGGTGCAATCCTTCGCGGCTGGGCCGCCGCGTGTAACATCAAAGCTTCCAAGTGCCCACAGGCAAGGACGCACTCGACCAACAGCTCGCTGAGAAGCGTTTGTTAGGGTAAGGCTGAGTTTCGCATTCCGATAAAATTACAGCTCTCATGTCGATAGTTATAAGCCTCACTTTCAAAGCCCTCCGATGGGCCTCGGAAATACGTGTCAGTCCACAATCCCATCAGCCGCTGGTTCCCTTACGAGGCTCAGAAGAATTTCAGGCTCCAGGACCGCCAGTCATCACGGGGTGGTGCAATCCTTCGCGGCTGGGCCGCTGCGTGTAACATCAAAGCTTCCAAGGGCCCACAGGCAAGGACGCACTCGACCAACAGCTCGCTGAGGAGCGTTTATTAGGGTAAGGCTGAGTTTCTCATTCCGATAAAATTACAGCTCTCATGTCGATAGTTATAAGCCTCACTTTCAAAGCCCTCCGATGGGCCTCGGAAATACGTGTCAGTCCACAATCCCATCAGCCGCTGGTTCCCTTACGAGGCTCAGAAGAATTTCGGGCCCCAGGACCCCCAGTCATCACGGGGTGGTGCAATCCTTCGCGGCTGGGCCGCCGCGTGTAACATCAAAGCTTCCAAGTGCCCACAGGCAAGGACGCACTCGACCAACAGCTCGCTGAGAAGCGTTTATTAGGGTAAGGCTGAGTTTCGCATTCCGATAAAATTACAGCTCTCATGTCGATAGTTATAAGCCTCACTTTCAAAGCCCTCCGATGAGCCTCGGAAATACGTGTCAGTCCACAATCCCATCAGCCGCTGGTTCCCTTACGAGGCTCAGAAGAATTTCAGGCCCCAGGACCCCCAGTCATCACGGGGTGGTGCAATCCTTCGCGGCTGGGCCGCCGCGTGTAACATCAAAGCTTCCAAGTGCCCACAGGCAAGGACGCACTCGACCAACAGCTCGCTGAGAAGCGTTTATTAGGGTAAGGCTGAGTTTCGCATTCCGATAAAATTACAGCTCTCATGTCGATAGTTATAAGCCTCACTTTCAAAGCCCTCCGATGAGCCTCGGAAATACGTGTCAGTCCACAATCCCATCAGCCGCTGGTTCCCTTACGAGGCTCAGAAGAATTTCGGGCCCCAGGACCCCCAGTCATCACGGGGTGGTGCAATCCTTCGCGGCTGGGCCGCCGCGTGTAACATCAAAGCTTCCAAGTGCCCACAGGCAAGGACGCACTCGACCAACAGCTCGCTGAGAAGCGTTTAATAGGGTATGGCTGAGTTTCGCATTCCGGGGGCTTATATCATTGTGTTTGGGACAGTACAAAGTGTGACCATCAATGGTATGATTCAAAACCACATCTCCCAGAATGCTCTACCGTGTCATGGGACCGGCCCATCTGGGGGCGTGAATGATGCATTTAATGGGAGGCTGTGGAATACGCACGTACCTAATCATCCAGCCTCTGAAGAAGAAGGACATACACCTTCGAAACGCGTCAGGCCATGAAGGATGATATGGCTGTTACCCTTTTAGTTTGGCAGACGATGTTTGTACCTGAATAAAGGTTTTGAAAACGCCGGTTGAGAGTGCGGCTCAATGTGTGGGCAACACCTGGAGCATATATATATATATATATATATATATTTAATTCCGTACATATAAGTGAACACACATAAAGATGCATTCAACACCAACCTTGAGAGGTATGATGGTTGAGCCAATACTGGAGGGAGGGTTAGAGCTAACACTATCACATTTGTTAACTTTGGTGTCTACTGTTCTCTTATAGGTACAGAAACGGTGTGTCTACAAAAAGGGTAATCAAAGCCCCCTAAGAGTTTCCTACCATATAGTGACAAGGTTAGGAGGGTACGTATGAAAAACGTTTTTTAGGGATCCGTATCCAGACGAATGCCATCGACCCATATGGGCGGCGACCTACGGCAGAAACATGTTGATACGGCAGATAGGGTAATGGTTTTGTTGCTTGCCCAAATACCCTGTTTTTGAAATTTTTTAATCCTGCCAAGTGGGATCCATAATAAAGACAGCGGATACCCACTTAGACAGTTTTAACAACAAAAAATGTATCTGCGTGAGGGATCCCTATTCTATTATTTCTTTCTTTTCTATATTCTCTTTTTCTCAGCGCTCCTCCCTGGATGTTGCTCTGCACCAGGGAGTCGCAGCGGCCCTATGATGAAGCATGCCACTCACTGAGTGGGTGAGGGCAGTATTTACACCCCTGTGAGACTCCAAAATGTGGTTATTAATTTGCAGCTCTTGCTTCTTTCTTATGTGCAGGTGAAGAATAGTTTTCTACATTTTTATTGAAAAAAAGATTTTTTAGCAGTAGGAGGGGACCGGCTGGCCCACGTCCTAGAGGGTAATATATGTAGAAAAATTGTTTCTGAGTTATTACCTTTAGTTACTAGTCCTTTTCGTGCAGTGAGTAGTACAGTTTGTGGGAGAACGAGGGAAGGCTTAATCTCTCTTCCCTTTTTCTGTGGAATACCCGTGTAACATCCCCCTGATGTTGGTTTTAGCTGTACCTTAAGTAATCGCGAATAAAGGTATTTCGCTGGGTTTACCTGAAGGTATTTTAAGATTATCTGGATCCTTTCGTGTCCAGTTAGTTTTATTAAGAACTCCCTCTTAATGAGGTTGAGTCTGCCCTGTTAGTATCATCTTACCAGGTTGGGATGAGTTTGCCGATGATGAAGTATGCCCTAACTAGTGCGTGAGGCCTCCTCATCCAATCTAATTGGCACTCTAGGATCGAGGTGGATTTCTCTGTGACCCTCAGGGATAGTCTTCTGAGGTCGCTTTAGGAATTTACTTGATAGGGGCTCTGAGTAGCCTTCTATCATTGCCCATTGCACTTGTCGTGTGTTTATCCAGATCAATTTGGAGGGTATGCGGTGGCGTAGCTCCTACTCTCTTTGAGTTACGTGGTAACTATAAACGGCAACAGAGGAGAGAGCTTCATCTGGCCCTTTCTTCACATGGCATCTTGTAACGACCCAGTTCATTTATATTCCACGGCAAAGTATTGGACACTGTCTCTTCCTGCTGCCTTGCCCTAACAAGTGGTGCTACGTGGCCCAGGTATCAACACTGCAGACTAGTGCAGGTCACATGTCTGGTGATGCTGCAGAGTCCACCCTGGCAGCGGGCGCAAGACGAAGAATATTTGCTTGTCTAGATGATATTATTTTCTTTCTTGCAGCTTTGCCTGGGCCAGAATCTGAGGGGAAGTGATCACAGAATATCCCACTAAAGTGATATCTTTCTGTCTGCATTCAACTCCTTGAGGCCGGTACATAACTCACTGAACTACATTTCAAGGATCATAACTTGTGACCTGCAGGTAATGCATGGATCTCTGTAGCTAAAGCAGTAACCCCCCAGCTGTCTACATAAAATACAAATCTGTTAACTGCGGGCCTGATTCACAGAACTAACTTACGTCAAAAACGTAAAGTTAGTACTTTTTGGTATTCACAGAATACACTTACTCATTTTGGTATTCACAGAATGAACTTACTCATTTCGGTATTCACAGAAGTTAGTAGTCCTAACTTTAGGACTCCTAAATGCCTTCTGTGAATACCGAAAGTCTTAAAGTTAGGATTTTTCGCAGTTTAGGAGTAGTAAAGTTAGGACTCCTAACTTTAGGACTCCTAAATGCCTTCTGTGAATACCGAAAGTCTTAAAGTTAGGATTTTTCGCAGTTTAGGAGTAGTAAAGTTAGGAGTCCTAACTTTACTACTCCTAAACTGAGAAAATCCTAACTTTAAGATTCTTCGGTATTCACAGAAGGCATTTAGGAGTCCTAAAGTTAGGACTACTAACTTCTGTGAATACCGAAATGAGTAAGTTAATTCTGTGAATACCAAAAAGTACTAACTTTACGTTTTTGACGTAAGTTAGTTCTGTGAATCAGACCCTGCATGTTACATGCTGTGCTCTGAAACAGGCACATTAGCCTCTGTTATATTTTTTAGTGAGCCACACCTGTGACGAGTCTACACAGATTCCTTCAGCATATGTATTAACCAACAAGGCCCCAAATCTGAATCATGGAATTTCACTCACCTAATTCATGTGGGTTCGTTTTTCTGCACCCAGTTTTTCTGGGTGTAGGAGAATCATTCCCAAAATTTCCACCGGGTAATTCCAGCTGGTAAAACAATTGCATGAGGCTTCGGTTGCAGCAGAAGCCAAGCCTCATTCCCTGCTACTTTTTTGTCTGGGGGAGCAATCTATATTTTTCCTACATAAAAAACCCCTTCCCCTTCCCTCCCATACTCTCCCTGCCCCCCCCCCCGCCCCAACCCATAATGCAGGTGGTAAATGTAAGTGTTAAAACCCTATGGAAATGGAAATTCCGTGTGGCTTTAGAACCTGAAGTCAGGTCCACATCGCTATTCCCCACTCCATGGGGCTTTAGTCATAGTTGCACAGTACTGGAATAGATTGAATGCACAATAATAACAACATTAAATGTGATTCTATTGTTACCCTAGTACTGTGCAACTTATAAGGAGGATCCATGAAGGTCAGTGACCTTCTATTTCAGGGGTATTGAAGCAGTTTCAATATACTTTTAGACCTTCTCTAGTTCAAAAATGGGCAATTTGTGATAACTATGGGGCATATTATCAAGGGCCTATCGCTGCTTTAGCGGCACTTTTTTGACGCTAAAGCGGCGATAATTTTATCTCACTATTAGCAAGCTGCAGCAAATGGGCCTTAGCACGATTTTTTGGGCGATAGCGGCCCGTTTTTTCATCTCAAAGCATGTTAGCGATATTTATCGCTAATTACATGCAAAGTAGGCATTCCCGTGCAAAAAGGCACGCAAACACACTACTCCATATTATCAAGGGGCTCCTTGAAATTCTGAAGAGCCAAAAAACTGGCTCTAACTGCAGTTAGAGCCAGTTACTTAAGACCAGAAAATAGCTGGTCTTAAAAATGGTGATAAAACTTGGGCCCATATCTCTGCAGGTTTTGGCGCTGGCCAGCGCTGCAAGCAATGTTGCAGCGCTGCCCTGCGACAAAACTACAGTGCCGGAATGTGTACAATCAATAAGATAGTGCGCATACCTGTGCCCCAGTCATGAAAAGTGTTGCTGCGCTGCGACAAGACAGCGTTGCAACACTTCTAACTACGCCCTTATTGCGACAGCATGGATGCGCTGTAATGACTGGACAGCGCTCCATGACGCAAGTAATGACAGATACGTCAGGAATCCTGACGTATCTGCCTGCGCTAAAGTCACGCATTGCTGCAGTTGTGTCACAACCATGACGCAACTCCAGCAATGCATGGGGCCAGCCTATCCTTGTGGCACTGCCTCACCCCCATGCCTGCCATCAAGCAGGCGGAAGGTACTAACGCAGTGCTGTTCATGAGGGGTGCCCGAATGTCTGCGCTGTTGGAGATCCATCGGTGGTGGTTGCGTGCTGCAGTGTCATCGTTTGGAAGCATTGGTGGAGTGTTGGTGCGGAGGGAGTTGACAAGATGTTCTTCGCTGGCCTTGATCCAGCTGCGACGGGGTGCGATGATGGCGGTGGCGTCCGGTGGGCAAGGTGAAGACGTGATGTTACCAATGATGGTCGGTCCAGGAGAGTCCGGTGTTGTGGCTGTAGTTGAAGTACCCGCTGGCGGAGGTGACGTGCTCGACCGTGTGTCCTGCTATGTGGCCTGTTGAGGTGACTTGCTGCTTGCGTCTGATGTCGGTGACCCTCCCCAGGAGGGGGTGGTGCTCTGGTCACTGGGGTTGTCCAGGTGGAACTTGAGTTCACCAAGTTGGATGTCGTCGGTGAATGGGAGACCCTGGGGTGCAATGAGGTCTACATTGGCATTGGAGAATGGGGGGTCATGGCCCGGGGGGGCCTGCACATGAGGGTGCCGCAGAGGATGTTTTTGGGCTTGTTCCGGATCTGGGAGTTGCCGTGGTCCATGGTCACCCTTGGCACATTAGAGTGCGTTGTCAGTCGGAGTGTGCCTCTGTAGGTGACGGCAATGCCTCCTCCTTGACGGTCGGGGTGCTCCTTGTGGGTGATACTGCAGCCGTCAGTGATGGCGAAGGCAATGTCCGGCATGGAGCAGAGGTTGGTCCTGGCAGGCGAGGTGGCGTCCAGGGTTGATGGCGAGGAGGGTGCTGGCATTGTAGCGGTGGAGTGTCCAAGAGGAATGCTCCTTGGTGCTGAGCGCGGTCCAGGGGCAGATGGACGCAAACGGCGTAGCCTATGGGTTGCCTTTGGCACGGGAGACGACCATTACAATGCAGGCAGTACATCGTTAACAACGCAACTCAGACAACGCAGGTGCCTTAACATCGCGTTTGATCACAACGCATTGTGAGGTCAGTAATGGGGTAATTTAAAGTTTCTCAGGTGTGTATGGGTTTTGGGGTAAGATTTGAAAATGTACATTTTTTTTTGCTGTAAAATATGAAAAATGGGGTGTTTTTTGGGGTAAAATATGAAAAAAGGGATTGTTTTTTTGGGTAAAATATGTAAAATGGGGTGTTTGTTGGGGTAAAATATGAAAAATGGGGTGTTTTTTGGGCAAATTATGAAAAATGTGGTGTATTTTGAGGTAAAATATGAAAAATGGGGTGTTTGTTGGGGTAAAATATGAAAAATGGTGTGTGCATTTGTCTCAAATGTGATTTTTGTGTGTGTTATGGGGGCTCAAAAAAGGAATTCCAGGGGTCACGGTTGGGTTTGTGGTGCAAAGGTCAGTTTTGGGTTGCACTCACTGAAGTGGGAACAGTGATCTTCATGTCTCCGCTATGCAACACCCACTATACTGTTGCAATGTGCCTAGTATTAGTATGCATTTGAATGGAATGCGAGGTGATGGCATGTGTCGCAACAATATATGTGCCTTTGGCACACGAGTGGTACGCCCGCTGTGCATGGGCGCACAGCGGCCACCATTGAGAAGTGCGGGGGGCTGGACAGCTGTGAGGTGGTAAACGCCAGAAATAACACTGGATGGTGCATGGACGCGGGGATGTGTGTGTGAACGTGTTGTTCAAAATTTATTGAGGGAAGTTTTACCTCGAAGCCGTGTCCCGTGTCTTTGTAGCTCCTGCTCTCCTGCGTCTGCTTCCAGGAAAAGGAAGTAGGCAGTCAAGCTCCCTCCCCTGAGTCAATCACAACGCTGTGATGCAGCGGTGGGATTGGTAATCGGCAACGGGACAAGTCATGCAGCCAGGGGCCGGAGGGGTGGCCATGTTCTCCATGCAGGCTGTGATGCAGCCTGCATTGCGAACAGGGAAGTGCGCATGACTGCTTTGGGTGGCCTGAGTGGGCCCTCCTGCGCTACGCGTCCCACCTTCTCCTTACCTGGACATTGACACCGTGGCGCAATCCACTGCACTCTCTCCAAATCTGTGACTCAGCCAGCAGGAGCCTGAGCCAGGTGTGATTTCACTGGGCTGGGTACAGCAGTCACCGCGTAGTCTGCTGGTGGATCTCCCGATGCAGTTGATGCAGCAGGGCTCCGTTAGGCATGTAGTTGCAGTGCTCAGACCACACAAGTTGGGCGTAGCACAGGGGCCTCACCCTCCACAGCGTACGGCCAGCCCAACATCATCCGTCCTGTGATGCACGGAGATGGCACCCACCGTTGGTAATCCCCTCCGTGCACCCCGGTGTAGTGGTGGATTGTAGTATGCGATGCGGACCTCACTACGTTGGTGCGCAGGAGCGCCTCTACCATTAACTGCTCCAAGGTGCGCAAGGAGGAGTTCTCACACAGGTCAGCAACGTGTCTCCATGCGACCTGCCAGACTTCACCACCAGGTACGGCCGATCGTCGCGCATCAATGTCTCCCGCCATGGCTCATCGACTCCACAGCTCCTCCACATCCCACTCCAGGCTCCAGAAGCAGGTCCAGAGAGGCATCCAGGCTCCAGACGCAGGTCCAGCGAGGCATCCAGGCTACAGACGCTGGGTGGCAGGCTACGTTGATGCCGATGGTCCTGGCGCTTGGGGGATTTTGTGGAAATCCCTATTCTTGAATGAACCCTACTCATTTTTAAATCTACTTGTTTTTATTTGCTGCATGTTACTCCACTGTGTTCTTAACGTTCTGGGGCATTGAATTGACCTTTCACTTACCTGCCACATGCCGATCACCTCTCCCCGGTCCACCGCAGCTATAGAGTGCTGATTGAGTGGAGGGAGCACGGGTAGTCGGTTACGGCCTTATCGGAATCACTCACTTCCGATAGCACATTTTTCGCCGCCATTTTCAGTCGCGCTCTAGTCTCCTCTACTGACTCGCCCACCGCAGCTTCAAAACCAGCTGATGGGGCCGACGCGCAGCGGACGCGCCGGCGGCGCGCCAAAGGCGCGCCAAAGGCAAGCCCGTCTGCGCCCGTCCGCGTCCGTCCGGGACCAGGGGCTAGAAGCCCTGCCCCCCGCTGATTTACACGGCCGAATCGCTACGGACCCTTGCCAGGAGTAAGCACATCTTAGAGGGAAATGTTCAGGCGACACTGTTGGCTGAAAATTTGTTGAGGACTAATAGCGCTGAGGTCATGTCCAGGGCCTCTCGTTTGATGATACAGGAAAATGTCTGTGCCCCTATAGCTTGGGGATTAAAAATAGCTGTTTTAAATACACGTTCCTTACAAAAGCACCATCTTGAGGTTTTCTCTTTGCTACAAGATGGTGATATTGATATTTTGGCACTTACGGAAACTTGGTTGGGGGACTTGTCAGCCCCAGACATCATTGCAGCACTCCCAACAGATTTTGATGCCTTCTGGCAAAATAGACCAGGGGACATTAGAGGAGGGGGGTGGCGTTCCTTTTAAAAAGAGCCTAATGGTCACTAAAATAATAGCAGAAAATTGTGATAATGCAGACATCTTGGGGGTAAAAATCTCTTTCAAATCATCCTGCATTATACTCATGGTAGTTTACCGGCCTCCGAGGACAACCTCTAGCTTTAATGAGCTTTTTCTGGAATTTCTTACTGACTTATGTTCTAGATATAAACGTCTTCTAGTAGTGGGAGACTTTAACTATCATTGGGACAAGACACAGAGAGAGTCAGCAGCGGGTCTATTTGAGACCGCCATGCTCTCAGTGGATCTTCAGCAATTGGTCAACAGTCCCACCCATGTAAAGGGTCATACTCTTGACCTTATCTGGACCTCACAGCCTTGGGCAGAGTTAACAGATATTAGCCCCTGTGCTTGGTCTGATCATTCGCTGCTTAGATGCTGGGTCCCGAGTGATAGCCAATTACCACAGCCCCCACCCCTATGGAGAAAGGTAAGAATCTGGAAAAATATTGAGGCAGATCACTTAATAGCTACCCTGCTCTCTATTCCGTCCCCTAGGATGAAAATAGCTAATTTGGATCAGGAAAGCGAGGCCTTACTGATGCATTTACAGCAAGCCATAGATATAGTGGCACCAGAACGAAAAGAAAAGTTAGAGATAAAGGAAAGGGGGCCCCTTGGTTCAATGAACCACTGAGGGAAAAAACAACATCTCCGCCAAGCTGAAAGGCGGTGGCGGAAAAGCTATGAGCCAGCAGAGCTAAATACGTATAAAGTTCTTCTTTCTGTCTATAAATCAGCCATCCTAGCAAGGAAAGCGGAGTATTATGAGGGAAGGATTGCTATGGTTGAGAATAAACAGAAGGAGACTTTCGCCATTCTGAAAGAATTGAGTCAAAAAGCCGAGAAGAAGTCCACAATCGCATCATTAGATTGTGATGCCTTTCAGGATTTCTTCCTTCAGAAGGTTAAGGATATAATCTCGGAAATTGCTAGAACCCCCAACGATTCCGGCTCCCTCCCTCAGACTTACCCCTCTCCCTGCCTCAGTAGCCAGCTTTCCAATTTTCCTCAAATTGACTCAGTCACCTTAGCATCATTAGTGAATCACACCAAATCAGGGTCTCGGCTAGACCCTTGCCCTCCAAGGATCTTTCAAATGGCCTTGCCAGGGCTGGAGAAGCAGTTCCTGGAACTATTAAATCATTCTTTAGCTATGGGTTATCTGCCGACAAATCTCAAAGAAGCCAGGGTTACCCCCCTGTTGAAAAAACCTGGTGCAGATTCCCTGACCTTAAAGAACTATAGACCCATCTCTCAGCTACCCTTTCTAGCCAAGATGCTGGAACAGCACGTACTAAAGATACTCTCGAAGTATTTGGAGGACCACCAGCTACTCCAAGCTAGACAGGCGGGCTTCAGAGGCCATCATAGTACCGAGCTAGTGATGTTGGCTGTTCTGGACGAGCTCAGAGTTATGGCTGACGTTAAACAGCCGAGTGCCCTGATTTTATTAGATCTGTCAGCGGCATTCGATACGGTCAACCATAACACACTACTGAGCCGTCTCACCAATCTGGGTATCAGCGGGCAAGCATACCAATGGCTAAAGTCATTTCTGTCTGACCGTACTCAGAGAGTTCAGATGGGTGAGCAGATATCGGATCTGGGCCCCTTGACTTGTGGGGTACCTCAGGGCTCTGCACTATCTCCACTTCTTTTTAATATCTATCTGCAACCCCTTGTGGAGACTCTGACTCACATGGACTGTCAGGTCTTTAATTATGCCGATGATACTCAACTTCTTATCCGGCTTAACAACTCTTGCCAGGCCCAGGAGTCGGCCAAGAAGTTGCTCAGGTTCACTGTGAACTGGATGACGGCCAACTCATTGAAAATAAATCCGGATAAGACTGAGTTGCTCGTCATCCCAACAAGTAACAGCCCCTGGTGTGATCTTTTGGCCTCCGGAACTAGGTGTAGTTTCGGTCCCAGCCCCGGTTGTAAAAAGCCTGGGTCTAAAAATAGACTCTGAACTATCTATGTCTTGCCAGGTCACCACGGTAGTAGGAACCTGTACTGGCTTACTCAGGCAGCTACGGAAACTTGCTCCTCTTCTGTCCACAGCTTCGTTACAGTCAATTGTCTCTGCCACTGTCATCTCCAGGCTGGACTATGGGAACGCCTTTACATTGGTCTCCCCAGAAGCTTATTGGGAGACTGCAGGTGGTGCAGAATGATGCGGCCAGGCTTATTTTTAGACTTCCTAGGAAAACACGCGCTACCCCCTGTTGCATAAACTTCATTGGCTCCCTATTAAACAGCGAGCGCAGTTCAAGGGTCTATGTATTGCTCATAAGGCAATCTATGGTCAGGCACCCAAGTTTATAAAAGATCGCCTGGAGAAATATGTTCCTGGCCGGACTCTGCGATCTTCTGAGGCCTGCAGGCTAGTCTCCCCAGGTACATCTCTAAATCCAAAGGGGGTAGAGCGTTCTCTGTTCTTCTCCCGCAGATCTGGAATGAGCTGCCGGAATTCCTTCGCAGGGAACCGGCTCTGCTCATCTTTAGGAAGCGTTTAAAGACTTTCCTATTTAGAGAGGCGATAACGACCACGTAACCTTCTGTCCCTGCTGCTGCTATTTTATTTCTGCCCTAGTGACTTGCTCACTTTTCTCTAGAAGCGCTTAGAGACCTGAAGGTGATTTTGCGCTATATAAAAGTCATATAACATAACATAACATCCAGGCTCCAGAAGCAGGTCCAGCGAGGCATCCAGGCTACAGACGCAGGTCCAGTGGGGCATCCAGGCTCCAGAAGAAGGTCCAGCGAGGCATCCAGGCTACAGACGCAGGTCCAGCGGGGCATCCAGGCTCCAGAAGCAGGTCCAGCGAGGCATCCGGGCTACAGACTCAGGTCCAGCGTGGCATCCAGGCTCTCATCCTGGTCATCCTGGATGTTGGGTGGCTTGAGGGTGTTGTTGATGTGTGCTGCACTTGGCCCTGGCTGCTCCATTCTGCATTAAACATTTTTTTTGGACATCTTTTCTATGGGAGGTGGACTGATAGGCTATTTTTTCTAAGTCCACACTTGCTGCCTAGCCTGCATTTTTTTATCGATAAGGGCTTATCGCTAGATTCTGCCCGCTATCGCCGGTTTTCCTATTGCCATCGCGCTGATGTTAGCGGCAGTTTTCGCCGCTGATCCCTGAAACTATCGCCTGTTAGCGACGTGTTGGTAATACGCCGCTAACACGGCTATAGTTTCCCGCGATAGACAGCGATAAGAAAAGGCGCGCTGACTGTGGTTAGCGATAATTATCGCCTTTTCTTGCACATGTCCCCCCAGATTTCTGCAGCCCTTACAGCCCATTCTTGGGAGGCCCAGGAGAGGTATCTATCCCCTCTCGCCCTCCCCTGGGCCTCGCAGCGCTGCACCTATGTTGCTCCCCGGGCCTCGTAACACTGCAGTTTTTGAAAGGCGGTGTTCTGGTGGGGGCCCCTTAGTTGTGAGCAACTGAGGGGCCCTGGGCAGCTGCCTACACTGCCCATCATGCCTAGCGCCAGCCCTGTTTGGAGAAGTATGAGAGCTTGAATGTGGTTGGAGAAGAGAGTAGGAGTATACTTCCTGGAACGGAGAGGACAGAATGAATCTCAATGGAATATATGTGAAAGAACATAGGGCACTCAGGAGAGGTGAGAATGTGACTTTAAATATGCGGGGGTGCTCAAAACTGGGAAAAAAGGGGTTATTTCCAGAGCTTAATTTGAGCTTCTGATGGCAGGTGGGGCACACTGGCACTCATTTTTAGGGACTGTCCTTCATTTTTCCTCATCAGACTTTGAGCAAGAGAGAGAAATGCACAAAAGGGCGAAAGAAGGAGGAAGGGAGGAAAACCGTAACAAAGAAAGAAATCACGGATGAAAGAGAACCTGAAAGAAGAAGATAAGAGGCAGGGAGTGTACGTAGCTGGATCAGCTCTGGTGCTTTATTAATAAGTGGCAGCATCGAAAGTCGTGGTATAGTGCACAAGAAGGGGAGTGAAAACGACATGACAGTCCCGAGTCCAATATTCCTCTTTGGTGCAGTTGGAATATGTTTGGCAAGTTGGTGCCAAACTGCATGCTGGACGGAGTGAAGGAACATCAAGTATTGGATTACTCCTAGGCGGAATGCAAAGAGAGAGGGCATACATTACAAATGCATTAGGAGTCATGTTTCGTCTTTTGCAAATAGACTTTGGGGGATAGTATCAAGAAAAGGCGATAATTATCGCTAACCGCAGTTAGCGCGCCTTTTCTTATCGCCGTCCCGCTAATTTTGTCGCCGGACTTTTGAGCCGGTGAGGGAAGCTATAGCATGTTAGCGGCGTGTTGGTAATACGCTGCTAACACAGCGATAGTTTCCCGCGATAGACGGTGATAAGAAAAGGCGCGCTAACTGCGGTTAGCAATAATTATCGCCTTTTCTTGATAATATCCCCCTATGTCTTTATATTGACTACATTACCAGGTTTTACTTGCGTGTCACAAACATGACAAAAGACCCGATTCAGGCAGGAGACTCACAGGGGCATATTACCAAGAACACGCGATAAATATCGCAAATCGCGCATAGCGCGTTTTTCATTATCGCCCTCTATCGCTGAATTACATCGCCGTGTTAGCGGCGTATTAGCAACGCTTTGCTAACAGGCGATGTACAATCCAGCAATAGACTGCGATAATCATCATTAGCGTGTGAAATCCAGCGATGATTTCACAGCGCTAATGAAAAGCTTGTTAATAGGTAGTGTGGACTTAACCAGACAATCCACCTCCCATACAAGACATGCTTAAGTCAAGTTTTTACCAGGCGTAGGAATCCGGCGATAACCGCGGTTACCGCGGCTTTTTATCGCTCCGCGGTTCCGGGGCCGCGTTGTAAATACCGCGATGTCGTGTTTGCGAGTTTTTTCATGTTGTTTTTTCATAGAACGCCTCTTTTGCATCTCATTAGCGATGTATATCGCTAACATGAGTAGCGTTACAAAAACGGCAGCTAACATGCGCTAATGCATGTTAGCGACGCCTTGATGATTGTGCGATAGGAAAATCGCCGATTTTCCGACGATAAGTGCCGGAAATGTGGCGATACAACTGTTGATAATATGCCCCACAATTTTTAAGCCAAAAGTGGCTTTCATTTAGCTTTCTCCCACCTGAAATACAAGTTAATAGGGAAAATAAATAACTCCTATATTTTTTTTAATCTGCCTCCTGCTTTTCCAATGTTGCCACGTATGGTGTCACTCCCCATGCCACACATTTAGCAGTAGAACTGCCACCCATACGTACGCAGAAACCATGGAAACGTTAGAGGTGAACGAGCCACTGAAAGCTTGGGCCAGACTCGAGCCACAGGCCTGGCTCATGCTCAGCTTGGGGGTCCTTTTGGAACCTCAAACCCGCACCAAGCGGAGCTTTCATAAGAGGCAATGTGGCAGAGTCGATATAGCTGCCGACCATTGAAAACCAGGTTTGAATCTTGGTCCTGGTTCAGTATCCTGTGCGTCCTGGCAAATCTCCTTGTGCTGAAAAAAATAAATGTGCAACATAATCTCTTTCTGTTGTGAAGAGCTGTTATGTCCTTGTGCAAGGTTTGCGCTATGTTAAGCTACTGAAAATAAAATGTCGATTATGCCTATCACCCATGCTCTAATTTCATCCTCTAGAAATTAAGGACAAAGCATTAACTTTTGATGTCAGCAAGTGATACCAATTTAGTGTCAGACCTGCACAGTGTGAAACTGGAAAATCTGGGATTATTCCCGGTTTCCCTGCTTGACCAAACTGTGTGAACGTAGGGAAACACTTTAAATCACCAACCCTCCTTTTTGCTCATTATTACATATGAAAGAGCACCTTCTCTGTAACAGAGGTATCGTCATTTCAAGCATTAACGGGGAGATCTTCTCGGGATTTTCTTAAACCTGCATGGTTGAGAAATCTGTCTAAAGTTGAATCTTACTTTAACATTAAGCGTGCATTGGTGACGTGTGTGCAAATATCGAACAGAGTCAATTAAAAAGTAAAGTTAGACACGATGTGTGCAAGAGGAAGAAGTTAATTTCCCCTTGGAAAGAGGGGATTGGGTTTGCATAAAGTTACCTAATGGCAAGGTTATGAAGGGCAAGGTGAAGTTTGGTGCATAGTGTCAAGTGGATGAAGTGAATGTGGATGGGAGTGCAGTGAGGTTGGAGAATGGACAATGGTGGAATATTGCTTACGTGTGAAGGTTTCTCATGTTTCTGAGAGAGTAAATTTGTCCTCCAAGTCTAAGAGTGGAGGGAGTTTTCCGCTTGTGGGAAACGTGAACAGTTAAGTTCAAGGATTTCATCATGGGTTGATGAAGTGTCTTTATTATGTATTGAACATGTGGTTTTTTTCATATCCGCATGAATGCATATAATTTATTGCTCATTTTAATATGTTTTATTAGCAGATTCATATATTGTATTTTTATTATTAGTATTGTTTACATTAGCTATGTTTTAATTTCTTCCTTAGATATGTTATGTTTTTCTTGTGTTGTCATAAAGGGGGAGGTGTTTTGTTTCTGTGTGCTCGCGCTCTTGTGTCCATGCTCCTCAGCCCGTGTTGGAATGTGGAATCTAGCTTGACATTCCATAACGGGCTAGGAGCAAGGGACGCAATGGAGTAGAGTACACGGAAATGCAGTGCTTACAGGTGAGTGAGTGTATTGTGTGTTTGGGGGGCAGTGAAGTGAAGGAGATGCGAAGAAGTGCATTCAGGAGAGAGTAAACGAGGATGCTGAAGAGGAAAGGGATGACGCGTCAGATATGCAGAGGGAGGATTTCAGAAAAATGTGAATAGCAAAAAGGGCAGAAGTGTCTAACACAGACTGAAGAGGAATGCAGTGTGAAGTGAAGAACAGGAGTGATGGAGACACTCTGAAGACTGCTACCCCTTTCAAAGGCTTCAGCCATGCTTACCTCACAGTCTTATAATCTAGAAATTGAAGAAATTTCAGTATTATTTACAAGAAAATAATTATTATTCATCTATCTTATACAGCTAACAACTATTGCCAATGCCAGTAGTCCTCTTGTTTTACATGTATGTCATTGTGTTATATATCTGGATGCCATAGCAAACAACACAGAGAAACAGCAAAATACCAGTCAGGTAAATTTGTTGCTACCGTGGAAGGAGGTATCTACCGATCTGTCAAAACATAAGTGCTGTTTGTATGTCGCCATTTGATGTCCTGAACTTGGAAAGGCCTAAATGTTGTGTTCCCCATCTTCTGCTATGGTTAATTGTGTTTCCCATCTGCTGCTATGGTCATACTGATTCTATATCTGTTTACATCTGTGCTTGTATTATGTTTTCTTGCTTTTTGCACTATGCACTTTATAGTATGATATCTATATGGCTACATTCTAGGCAGTGGTTAATTTGTTAAAATAAATAAAATAAGTGCTGGGCCTCTCATCAGGAGTCAGCTTGCACCAGCCCTCCTGCATCTCCTGTTAGCGCCGCCTAAAACAGAACAAACTACTAACCATGAAAGTGGAGAGAGGATGTGGCGTAATGGCCAGAGCTGTCGACTTCGGAGCTGGGGAGCCATGTTAGAGTCTCGGCATTGGCTCAACATCCTGTCATTCTGGGCAAATCACTTAATCTCCCACTGCACACTATATATGAATGTGTCCTTAACTGGTGCTCATGAAATACACCAATGTTGATGAGTAAGAGCCGGTGCTGAGAACTGGAAACGACCGGCTCAAATTAAGCACCGATTCTAGGTCTCAAAATTAGCCGCTACTGTGGGGAGAGATATCCATAGGAGATATGTCAAAACATAAGGGCTGTGTATATGTCACCATATGATGTCTCAAATTTGGCAAACCCTAAATGTTGTGTTCCTCATCTGCTGCTATAGTTAATTTGTTTCTATATCTGTTTTAAGTCTATGCTTGTATTCTGCTTTTTTACCTTTTATATGGTCATGATAGCATACATGCCAACATTTAAAATGAGGAGAGTGGGAGATTTAACCGCTTCGCTGCTAGGCCTTTTCACCCCCTGTGCAAAGCCTTTTTTTGGCTTTTTGGGGAAGTTCACGCTTAGGCCCCTGTAACTTTTTGACCACATAAGGTATCCGCGCCAATTTGCGTCCTTTTCTTCCAACATCATGGGGATTCTAAAGGTACCCAGGGTTGGTGGAGTCCCCTGGAGGGGACCCAGAAATTAGCCAAAATGCAGCTAAATTTTGGGTTTTTTGGGAAAAAGTGCTGCAAATGAAAGCGTCTGGTTTTTTCCCTGCAAATGGTATCAACAAAGGGTTTGTGGGGCTGAAATCACCATTTTCCCAGCTTTTAGGGACAGACAGACTTTTGTCAGAAAACCAACATTTTTTCACAGTTTTGGCATTTTACTGGGATACAGCCTATCTTTGCTATTTTTGTGCTTTCAACCTTCTTCCAGTTAATGGTAGAAATGGGTAGGAAAGCAATAATGGATCCTGGAAAGCTATACATTTTAAAAAAGTAGACAAAATTCTGAATTTAGCAAGGGGTCATTTGTGTAGATCCTTCAAGGTTTCTTTATAGAAACTAACAGTTGAATATAGGAAAAATTGAAAATTAGTTGAAAAAAACTGCCATTTTTGCCAACGTTTTCACCTGTAACTTCTTCTAATTGTGACAGCTGATTGAAAGCAATATACCATTACATCCGCTGAACCTTTCTGGTTGTGGGGATATATAGGACTTATAGATTCACCAAGAACCTGACGAACCCAGAGCCAATAACTGAGCAGCGTCTTGCAATGGTTTTTTATTATGTACCGGGTATATAGCAATTAATTTGGGAAAATATATACATGGAAAAATCGGTATGTATTTCTGAAATTAGAACAAAATATAGAGTTTAGAAACAGTAGATATTTGCACATTTCCGAAATTGGGAGTACCCATACTAGCATGAGAATTATAGGTCATTTTTCAAAATGACTTTTTGTTTACACATTGTCTTTCATTTGGAAGGCAGAAATGCATCGAAAGTCAATAGGCAATAACAGTTGCTCTACAATTCTGTGTTACCCTAAGTCTCCCGATAAAAATGGTACCTCACTTGTGTGGGTAGGCCTAGTGCCCGCGACAGGAAACGGCTCAAAACGCAATGTGGACACACTTTATTTTTACAGTGAAAACAGACCCTTTATTTGCAAAGTGCCTAGCTGTAGATTTTGAACCCTAGCTCTGCCGGCACCTAGGGAAACCTAGTAAACCTATACATTTTTGAAAACTAGACACCCAGGGGAATCCAGGATGGGGTGACTTGACTGGCTCTCACCAGGTCCTGTTACCAGAATCCCTTGCAAACCTCAAAATGTGTTAAAAAAAAAACATTTTCCTCACATTTCTGTGGTGGAAAGTTCTGGAATCTGCATGGATCCACAAAATTCCACCCACCCTGCGTTCCCCAGAGTCTTCAGAGAAAAATGGTACCTCACTTGTGTGGGTGGGTCAATTACCCGCGACAGGCAAGGGCCCAAAACCTATTGAGGCGACATCAAAATTACCTATCACAAACCAACCTGGTTTTGCAAGGGGAGTTCCATGAGTTTTTGGCCCCGGGCTCGGCGGCCATCTAGGGAAACCTACCAAACCCACACATTTCTGAAAACTAGACACCCGGGGAAGTCCAGTGAGGTATGGCTTGCATGGGTCCCCCAACATTTTCCTACCCAGAATCCCCTGCAAACCTCAAATTTAGCTGGAAAAAAGTCACTTTTTTCTCAAATTTCTGTGTGGGAAAGTTCTGGAATCTGCGTGGATCCACAAATTTCCTCCCACCCAGTGTTCCCCCAGGTCTCCCGATAAAAATGGTACCTCACTCACGTGGGTGGGTCAAGTGCTCGCGACAGGCAAGGGCCCAAAACCTATTGAGGAGACATCAAAATTACCTATCACAAAACAACCTGGTTTTGCAAGGGGGGTCCCATAAGTTTTTGGCCCTGGGCTCGGCGGCCATCTAGTGAAACCTACCAAACCCACACATGTCTGAAAACTAGACACCCGGGGGAGTCCAGCGAGGTATGGCTTGCGTGGGTCCCCCAACATTTTCCTACCCATAATCCCCTGCAAACCTCAAATTTAGCTGAAAAAATCACTTTTTTCTCAAATTTCTGTGTGGGAAAGTTCTGGAATCTGCGTGGATCCACAAATTTCCTCCCACCCACAATAATGCAAGGAAAATGTGACAGTCACATTTTGAGGTTTGCAGGACATTGTGGGTAAGATAACTTGTTGGGATCCACAAGAGAGACATCACCATGCACTCCCATGGGTGTTTAGTTTACGACAATATCTACAGTTGGTAGGTTTTTCTTAGATGGAATGTACACCTTGGCAGAGAGACAAAAAAGACAAATATTACTGCACAGCCATCTAATCCTCAAGCACACACACATACTGGTTGGATTTGGCACGAGGGCAAGTGATGGTTCAGTATATAAAGTTTTATTAACAAGAGATTTCACAAAAATGAAATGCACTGTCAATAATTGAAAGGACAAAAAACTGAACCAGTGACTCACAGCTCGTGAGCTGTAAAGCCGCGTCAAGGCCCCAACCACTTTACAGGCCATTCACACACCTTTCATACGTGATACACACAAGACCAGTCACACCACCAGGCACGAAACCAACACATTACAACATTCAGAAAAAGGGACAAGGTACACCCTGCTTGAGAAAGACAGAAAAGACAAATATTTCTGCACAACCACCTATTCCTCAAGCACACATACATACCGGTTGGATTTGGCATGAGGGTGAGTCATGGTTCAGTATATACAGTTGTATTAACAAGAGATTTCACAAAAATGAAATGCACTGTTAATAATTGAAAGGACGAGAAACTGAACCATTGACTCACAGCTCGTGAGCTGTAAAGCCACGACAAGGCACCAACCTCTTTACAGGCCATTCATACACCTTTCATACGTGTGACACATACAAAACCATTCACACCTCCAGCCGCGGGCCCAGCACATTACAACACTCACACCAGCAGACAGCGCCATTCAAAGGCCCATCACTTTCACACGCCCACATTCCTGACACAGCAACCACACCAGCTGACGGATTGCATGGAGTGGCGTTTGGCTAGCAGTGTGTGTAGTGACCAGCAGCAAGTCACTACTCACACACCGCCAGCCAAGCGCCAGTCTACGCACACCACCAGCCAAGCGCCGGTCCACGCACACCGCCAGCCGAGCGCCAGTCCACGCACACCGCCAGCCGAGCGTCAGTCCACGCACACCGCCAGCCAAGCGCCAGTCCACGCACACCACCAGCCAAACGCCAGTCCATGCACACCGCCAGCCAAGCGCCAGTCCACGCACACCGCCAGCCAAGCACCAGTCCACGCACACCACCAGCCAAGCGCCAGCCTACACACACCGCCATCACATTTAGGATTTTTTTATACAAAAAAGAAAACACAAACAAATTGCAAATAGATACAAATCTACTAACACAAAATCTGAAACAAAATACATTGCACAAATGCCAACCTTGAAACTGAACAAAAAATATAAAACAATAGAGACCAGGCAGTTCACTTTACCACTCATGGATGCTCCTAAAAATTATTTTGCGTGTGGTACATTCTAAAACAAGCAGGCACACACAGCGCAGGGTTAGAAGGACACTCGGGGCAGTACATATACGAGTCTCCTTCCGCGTACCTCTTCGCCAACAGACTCTACATCTCCTACTGGGAAAGTCTTTTGAGGGTGTGGGAGGAATGTGATGAGGAAAGCGGCGATCTTTCAATCTAGCCACATCCTCCACCACTCCAACTCCAGGAACACGTGCCTGTTCCACTACAACAAGGCTGCCTATTACAGACTCCTGAAACTTAGCAAAAGTCATCTTTGACTCAGGACAACAATCCTTGAATACAACAAAAGCATTAAAGGTTGCCAAGTGGAAAAGATGGATAGCCAATTTCTTATACCAAATGTAAGCCTTACGAAGAGCAATGTAAGGTTCCAACCTCTGATCTACTCTATCAACACCACCAATGTGCCTATTATAGTCTAAAATGCACACAGGTTTGCGCGCTTCAGCAACCTGACCCAAACAGTCACAGGTGAAGTGCTTTCATCATGGATGGTAGTCAGCATGTAGACATCTCTCCTGTCTGAAAACTTCACAGCTAGAAGTTCCTCGCAACGCACTGCACTGTCCCCGCACAAGCTTTTGACAAACAAGTTCTTTTGGGAAACCTTTACGGTTAGAGCGGATTGTGCCACAAGCAACAGTGTCTACTTTGGCCAATTCCCTGAACAACTGCACACCAGTGTAGAAGTTATCTACATATAAATGGTGACCTTTGTTAAAAAGTCCTCTACCAAGTTCCCACACAATTTTCTCAGTCACTCCAAAAGTGGACGGACAACCAGGGGGGTTAATCCTGGAATCCTTACCGGTGTACACCCTGAAATTAGAGACATATCCAGTCCTACTGTCACACATCATATACATCTTAATTCCATAGCGTGCCCTCTTACTAGGAATGTATTGCCTAAAAACCAAGCGACCCTTGAACAAGACCAAAGACTCATCCACTGCTATTTCTTTCCCTGGAGCATAGATCTCAGAAAATCGATCTACAAAGTGATCAATGACAGGCCGAATCTTAAAAAGACGGTCACAATCAGGGTGATCTCGTGGCAATGCTAAACCATTTTCGACAAAATGCAGCATCCGAAGCAGAAGCAAATACCTATCACGACTCATGACTGCCGGAAATATAGCCGTTGCCATCAAGGGACTAGTAGACCAATATGAAGACATTGATGGCTTCCTTAGCAAGCCCATCAAAAAAGTTGAACCCAAGAACTTCTTCATTTCTTCCAGATTTGTGGGAGTCCACCCCGTACCCCTTGAGTGGGGCCTAAGGCTAGCCCTGTTGTCCCTCAAAAACTGTTCGGCATACAAATTAGTCTACTCAACAATCTCTGCCAAAAATACATCATCCATAAACAACTGAAAAAAATGTATCGGTAAAAAGTTTTCAGTATTCACTCTGCACCCTGGAACACCAGTAAAGTCTGGCAATGCCGGCTGCACCATGCCTGGGGCAACCCAGAGGTCAGCACTTCCAATGGGAAACCTTGCAGCCCCAGGCTGCAGCCCAGATGCCTCTTGCTGCACTATCGGCACATCAATGACCTCCTCTAAAACAGGCACTTCATCCACACTAAGAGTAGTGTAGTAATCTGTTAAGTCAGATAATGTTTACTCTGTTTTATTAACCCTTCTATTATTGTTAATCTTTACTTGTAATGTATTGGGTTCTTTTTTTTATAACAAATTTTATTTGTCAAGGTACACATATATTGCAGGGCTCTGCTCTCCAGAGACGACTGCATAATCAAACCATACAAATATCATGGCTTTCACAGTTTTCACATAAATGAAAAAAACATAAATAACTACATAACGATTTACCCCAACTCCCCCCCCCCCGATCGCACGTAGTCCATTACATTCCTGAGCAAAGCTTATATATAAAGCAGGAGGATCTACCCCCTAGGGCCCCCCCCCCACCCAGCACCTCCGCCCTCCAAGCATATGTATGTGAGTCAGCCCAGCGGGTGGGCATCCGTCGCTGGCGGTGGCTCTAACAACAGGCCCCGATAATCTGCCCATCGTTTCCAGATCTTGTAATGTTTGTGCGGGCACCCCCTGGCAACACAGATGGCCTGTTCCAGCCCCATACAGAAATCCAAACCATTCTTCCACGCGGCCACCGAGGGGGCCCTCGGCGCCTTCCATGCCCTTGCAATGTCCCTTTTCGCTAAGGTAAAGCCCAGTTGCATCAGATGCCTCTTGTAAATATTGCCTCCTATTCCTTCCATAACGTGAAGCAGAGCCAACCGCGATGTGTGGGGGAGTTCCCACCCCAGAACCTCCAAAAGGCAGATAAACACTCCCCTCCAAAAACGGTCTAGGGAAGGACAGTGCCAAACTGTGTGTATGAATGTGCCCTCCTCTCGACTGCATCTAAGACACATAGGAGAGGCTATCAGCCCCGTCCTCCACAGGCGCGCTCGTGTAAAATAAACCATGTGTAGGTATTTGAACTGAATGAGGCGGAGTCGAATGGCTATGGCCGCCCCTCGTGGAGCAGCCAGGGCCTCGGTCCAGTCTTCCTCCTCCAAAGGGCCCACATCTCCCTCCCAGTCCCCCCGGAGTTTCTGAAGCGAGGGAGAGCAGTGAGTGACCAGGGACTGATATATCTGGGAGATCTTATGGTCCTTGAGGTCCCCCATAAACACTTTTGCCTCCAGCGGACTGAATTCTGGCAGGGACTCCACGCCCTCCAAGCTGGGAGACAAGGCGTGTCTAAATTGAAGATAACGATAGAACTGGGACTGCGGCATGAGGAATTCCTTCTGAAGGTCCTTAAAAGATTTGAGCCTCAGCCCCCTCATCACATCCCCTAGGACTGAGATACCTATATTATCCCACCCCCGGAATCCTTGTAGAGCCGCCAGCTGTGGTAAGCGCCCATTATCCCAGAGGGGAGTTTCCCGGGTCAGCGTGTTCCACCACCCCGTCCGTCGCAGCGCCTGTCGCCAAATATGGAACACCACCCATGTAGCCAACGGAAATGAGCCCCGCGATGGGGCTGAGTAAAGGAGTGTATGTAGCGAGTGTTGGCCCATAATTCGCCGCTCCACCGCGTATGCTGGGTCATCCCTGTTGCCGTACCACCACTCATTAAGGACCAACAGGTGTGAGGCCTGATAATACGACAGAATATCGGAGGATGCTAGCCCCCCGCAGTAGGTGGACAGAAAGCAGGTACGCAAAGCAACCCGCACCCTTCCCCCCTCCCCCCTCCCATAAGAACTGCCCAAGCGCTGCATTCCCCTGTCGGAACCATCGGGACGGGATCTGATAAGGGTGGGTCTGTAGCTGATAGAGGAGCCGTGGGAGCGCAACCATCTTAAATATGGCTGATCTGCCATATATGGACAGGGGCATTCTGGACCAGGACTTGATATCGTCACGTACTCGTTCCCACACCGGAACCCGGTTACGCTCCCAGGAGACCGCCGGCACATCCGACAAAAACACGCCTAGGTATTTCAGGCCCCCCACCGCCAGTTGGACAGAGGAGATCCACGCGCCCGCGCTCTTCCGATCTCCGAGAATCCATAACGTAGACTTACAGGGATTCATATATAATCCAGATGTTTCCCCAAAAATCTGCATGATACGCAGTAGCCGCGGTCCCGTTTTATCCAAGGCTGTGAGAAAGAAAAGGACGTTGTCCGCATATAATGCGATTCTATCTGACAGTCCCTCCGCCCACTCGAATCCCCGCACCTGTGCATCCATGCGAACCCAGGCAGCCAATGGATCCATAGCCTGAGCAAATAAATAAGGGGACAGGGGGCATCCCTGCCGCGTGCGCCGCCTGATAGAAAAAGTGGACAAAGTCGCGCCGGCCACCCGCACCGACGCCGTCAAATCTGTGTAGAGGAGCATGAGGTAGGAAAGGAAACGCGGCCCAAAATTGAGTCGTCGCAACAATGCGAACAGATATACCCAGCTCAGGGAGTCAAACGCCCTGTCCATATCGGCCAAAAGAAGCGCCGCCGGTTCCCCCACCTGCCGGATAGCCGCCATTGCCACATGAGCCTGCCTGATGTTATGTCTGGTCGCCCTCTTGGGCATAAACCCAGCCTGGTCCGGATGGACCAGTGTGGCAATATGAGGCAGAAGACGATTTGCCAGGTCTTTGGCCAGAAGTTTTGCCTCCACATTCAACAGAGAGATTGGGCGATATGAAGCATGTTGCTCCGGGGGCCAACCCGGCTTATGAAACACCACTACCTCCGCATGTCTCCAGTCCGGGGGAAGTGAGCCCCTCTCACGGGCCTCCTCCACCACGGATCGATAATGAGGGGCCAGTTGCACGAAATAGCTTTTAAAGAATTCACCAGGGAACCCATTGGGCCCTGGCGCCTTTCCAGGATTCAATTCCCCCAATGCCACGCCCAGCTCCTCATCCGTCAGCGGTAAGTCCAACCGGTCCCTTATCTCATCCGAGACGGCTTTAGGCGGGAGATCAGTTATGAATTTATCAACTGCGGCAGCGTGTACGCATTCCTTGGGAGCATACAAGTCCGCATAGTATGTGGCAAAGCTTTCCGCGAGGGCCAGAGGATCCGTAAGTGGTTCACCCGCTGGACCCGGGACGCCTGGCAGGACCTGGGAATGAAACGTCCCCTGACAGAGTCTATGTAGCATCTTACCAGATTTATCCCCCCACTGATAAACTCTGCTACGCGTCGCCGGCCAGGCCTGACGGACCTCATCCATCAGAAGGGCTGCATAAGTCTGTTGAGCCAGCAATAGCTGTCGCCGAGCCTGGCCGCCTTCTACCTCCCGACTCCTGTGCTCTAGTGCCTCTATGCCTGCCTCTGCCTGCAGCAGCTCTTCCCTGCGCTCCCTACGCGCTGCCGTGCACCAGGAGATGTCCACCCCCCTCAGTGTGGGTTTCAGTGCCTCCCAGAAGGTCCCGGCTTCCGGAACAGATCCCATATTGGTCGTCAGGTATTGATCTATAGCCTCGCTCATGTGCTCCCTGTAGCCCTCATTTTGCATATGCCACACCGAAAGGCGCCATCTGAACGGTTGTTTTTGTCACCCTATTTAAAGCGTGAGAGCTACCGGGGAGTAGTCCGAAAGACCGCGTGGGAGAATCTCCGAGGACACCACCCTACCAACTGCAATCCGGGGGACAAAAAGATAATCAATTCTGGAGTAGGAATCATGGACCGTGGAGAGGTAGGTGAACTCCCGACTATCTCTGTGTAGGCGCCGCCATACATCCACCCAATCAAGCGCCCTTACCAGGGAGAACAATTTCGTGGAATGGCCACCTCCCGGTCCACCCCTCGCCCTCCATCGGTCCTGGGCCCGGTCCATTACATCGTTCCAGTCTCACCCAACCACGGACATTGTATCCGGTATGTCTGCCCAAAGTGTCATAAGCCGCTCCACCAGATTCCATTGCAGTGGGGGGGGGGGTGGCATAAACGCTACCTAGTACTAGTGGATCCTCCCCAATCTTACGCCAAAGAAATAGATAACGCCCCTGAGTGTCCGTCCATTGCTTGATATGTGTATAAGGGACCCTGCGGTGTATCAATATCGCCACCCCCGTGATCCCCTCGTAAAGCCTGCATGGAAGACGTGTTGAAACCCATATCGCTGAAAGCATAAGGCCTTTGTACCCATAAGGTGGGTTTCCTGTAACATGAGGATATCCGCCCCCGCCCGTTTAGCCAACTGAAGGAGGGCCCCCCGTTTAATCTTGTCCAATGCACCACGCACATTCCAACTAATGATGCGGAGAGTACCTGGGGTCACCTGCCCCCTATTGGATATGCTAGCCATCTGGGACCATGTCTACAACGACTGAAAAGAAGAGAACGTTTCGGTGCATACGTGAGGAGTAACGGACCATCAAAAGAGCGTGCGATCTGCGCCCCAAAACAACCTCCACCCAACAAACCCCCCACCCTATACCTCAAAAACGCTGAAGCATCTGTCGCGGCGGAACTGACCCCCGACTCCCAACGGGGGGACGAGAGCCATCCAGACCAATGGATCCCCAACTTACAGCCCATGCCTCCTAGGCCCGTCCCCAACCAGCGAGAACCTGGCAGGGGTTCCGGCCCCAATCAGTGTCTCTCGGATCAACATTAATTAATCTAGAGCCCCACAGTCCCTTGCGGACCCGTCTATCGGTCTTCCAATGTCTGCCGCCCAGTGGCGGAACTCTTCCGGGAAGAAGCACCACAGGATTGGGAGCGGCGCCAGGACCGCGACCGCCGGTTATCCTTCTGCTGCCCCCTAGGCCCCCTCCGGGCTGCACCGCCCGATGAGGAGTCCGATTCTCTCCCAGGCGGCGTGTGTGCCCGCACCCGCACTGTCTCATCAGTCCATTTGAAGACCTCTTCCGGAGAGTCAAAGAAGTGGGTGCGGGAGCGATAGACGACGCGCAATCGGGCTGGGAACAGAAGAGCATACGGAAGCTTGAGGTCTCTCAGACGGGCCTTTGCTGCCATGAACGATTGCCGCTGTTGCTGCACAAGCCGCGTGTAATCAGGAAAGATGAGAATTCGTGCATTGTCATAGACCAGGGGCTCCTTGAGATGAGCTTGTTTCAATATAACGTCGCGGTCAAGGTAGTTCAATAACTTTGCTATCACCGGCCGTGGGCGAGCCCCAGGCGGGGGCTTCTGTATTAGTGCCCTGTGGGCCCGCTCTACCACAAAACAACTGGACAAGGTATCCGGAGGGAGCCAACTTTCCAACCATTGTGTGAAAAAGCGTTCCTTGTTACCTCCTTCGCATCCCTCCGGAAACCCAACAAAGCGCAAATTATTGCGTCGGGCCCGTCCTTCGGCATCTTCCACCCGCAGTGCAAGCCCCTTCTGGGCAGCCTCCATGGCGGCCACCTTGTTCTTTAGTGTGATAACATCGTCCTCCACCCCAGAGATACGAGGCTCAGCTTCTGCAATACGCGACACCGCATTGCGCAATTCTTGCCGCAGAAGCATAACATCAGAGCCAACTGCCCCTATCTTGGCATCTAACATATCCCTGGATTGAGTGATAGCGGCCATGAGTGCCGCGTTGTCAGGCATAGTCCCCTGCTGCCCACCGGTCGCGCCAGTTGCCGCCCCCGGACCAGTGAATTTGTCGATGGGGCCTTGCTTGGGCGGGCCACTACCTCCTTTGTCCCTCGTCATGGCCACTCTCTGGGCCCCCCACGCCAGTCCAGGAAGATCTGAAGAGGAGACTAGAAGTGGAAACCCCCAGCAGCGGCCCCCCACGACCCGACCTGGCCGCTGATGAGGAGCCTGCACGGGGCCGCCTCCAAATTAGGGCCAACCGGCCAGTGGATGGCCTCAGCAGCGCCGGTTATGGTGAGGCGTCTACCAGCTGCCCCCACACGGCCAGACTGACCGCCAGTACGTGTAAGCCCCGCAGCCTAGGCAGGATACACTCAGACCTCAGCACTTTCTCGGGCCCTCCACATCTCGCCTCAGGCCCTGCGTCTCCAGGCCTCACTCCCCCACTGGCACACTCAAATCCCTGCCAGCCGCGAAGTCACCAGGGTCACCCGCGCGGCCCAACCGACCGCCGATATGAGCGTCTCCTGCGGCCAGGGGGGGCCGGGAGGAGGGGACCCCGCACCCGGAGAGTGGCCCCAGGTATGTCTAGGGACCCGCCGTCAGCCACTCAGCCAACCGCGGCTCGATGTTGCCGCCGGATCCCCGCTGCCGTACAGGCCAAAGGCGGACAGGGGGGAGAAGCGCCGGAGGTATCTGCCGGAGCCCCCAGTTCCAATGCCGTGCGCCCTCCAGGCCCCCACCACCGCCAAGGAGGGACTCTGCAGCCGCGATGGGGACGCGCGCACTCTGAGGGGTCGAGGGACCGCCGGCTCACTCACTGCGCCGAGTGCAGCCCTAGGCCCGTCACCCCCCGCCACCAGGCGCCGCACCTCACCTCCGCAGTCCGAATTAACCGCCGGGCCTCCCAGCCGCACTCAGCCTCGATTCACTCCACGGGCTCCTTCCTGTTGCTTCCGTCCGCCGATCGGCCGCAGTACACGTCCCTCCTCGCCTCCGCCACTGCGGCCCCCTCAGAAGTCGGGCAATCAGCAACGCGGCGTCCCGGTCTCACGTCGGGCAGCCAGGCCGCGCCCCCAGCAGGCCCTGTTCCGGCCGAGGCTCCCCAGCGCCGCCACAAGCCCCAACGAAAGTCCCGCTGCAGCTCAGGACAGCGTCCCCCAGGTCAAGGGACTGCAGGGTCTCTGCAGGATTCGAATTATCATCGGAGAGGCAGGATAGATGACGGATAAATTACAGGCTGAACGGAGCTCGCTCAGCACACGTCCGCCATGCTGGCTTGCCAAGCCACGCCCCGTATTGGGTTCTTTTTAGAATGTTCTCCTACTGCTTAGATACTTTAGAATGTACATGGATTATTCTTGAGTTGGTGTCTGTTGGAGCTGGCTGTTTCCAAGCTAGCTCCTTTTCCATGTAACCTTACAATAAATCTACTCAAGACAACAACTGTATCCTGGTTCCTTACTACATTTGATTGGCGACGATCCTGGTTACATGGACTACCCAGCGTGCAAGATATCTCTTCCATGAGATTTACCTACTATCAAGACAACTCAAGCCACAAGCTCCTTGCCTCAAGCTTCAAGTCTGCCTTATCTCAAGCCTCCAACCTCAAATCTGTTTTCGCAACAAGAGACACCTTGTCTTCAACAACTAGTTTGAAGATTTTCTTCAGTACCAGTCAAGTCAGCTGATACGGTAGGGCGTTTTTATTTCATTACTCCTCGGAATTCACCCCTACGCTGTACGCTTATCTTGACTTTTATAAGACTTACTATCGCTACTGGCGCTACTTGTGCTTGTTTCTAGACTGTGGCATTTTTCTTCGACTCAGAGCTAATTTCTAACGTTGTCGCGCAGAGAGTATTTTTTTTTTTAAATTTTCTCTCGCCACTGCCTCGCACGCTCCAATCTCAAAGATTCTCTCACCTGTTACACGACATATCTCGTGCATGCAGTCTTCCATCGCTCGAGCCCTTGAAGAAAGCGCGATCTCCTTCTGCATTTGAATGCGTCTCCTGTGACGTCATCATCCCAACGTATTACCGTCAGCGCGTTCCTGTTCCCTGATGCAATACGGCATAACATGACCGCCAGCGTCTTTCTGTTTCCTGGGAACCATTCACCGCTGATGTGCACAGCTTGTTTCTATTAACTCTGACGCGCACCTTATGCTTTCTGCTGGTTAACTCTCTTCACCCCGTCTTGCTCTTAGCCTGCATTTACTAACGCTGATGCGCACAGCTGTCCTTGTTTATTTCAAATTCATGTTGCGCTCAGTCTGGAAGAGTTAACGCTGACGCGCACAGCTGGTTTGACTCTATTTAAACAATCAACGTGATGTCAACATCGCTGATGCACACAGTTTGTTCTCTTTTAGCATCCTTTTCAATTATACTATTTATTTCCACCTGGTTCTTTCCTGCTATTTTTGTGTGTTTCACGCGGTGACGCACACACCATTTTTACAGGTTACTACAGTGTGCACTTCACGGTGACACACACATCATTATTTGCACAATATATCTTCCCCACTTTCTGGCAATTGTCGTGTACATTTCCAGCGATGATACACACACCAAATGTTTTTGCAATGTGTACCTTACAGTCTGTTAACCCTCCTCCAGCATTTCTGGACACCCCGGGAGAACCAGCTATCAGATGGGAGGTTTGGCATGACGCCTTTGAAACTTATTTAGGAGCCATAGGTGCAGCTAGATTCAGTGCAGATAGGAAAAAATGTTTATTCTTACATTCTCTGGGTTTTGAAGGAAGATCTGTATTCAAGCACTTACCAGATTTACCTCAAGAAGAAGGCGCACAGAACGACGAATACAGAGAAACTGTGCAGCAGCTCAAACTTCGCTTTGACAAGCAGCCAAGCCTCATGGTTCTCAGGCATACATTTTTTAAGAGGAAGCAATCTGAAGGCGAAGATGTTGATTCTTATATTTCTGTATTGCGCAGATTGGCAGCAGACTGTAGATTTGAGAATTTCACAGACCAACTCATCAGAGACCAATTTGTGTGTCATTGTAGAGACAAAAATATTAGACAGAAATTACTTACCATGGGTAATCCGTCTCTAGATGATACCATTAAATTAGCTAAGAGTATAGAGATTTCTATGGTCTCTTTAAAAGAATTAGAGGAAAAAGTTGTAGAACCAGTTAATGTTATTAACCTCAATTCATCTGTTAAGTCTGTCAAAAAAAATTATAAAAGCAATACCAACAACTTAAGCAAGACGACAAAATCCGGAATATCAGGTAATGGGGAATCTATGGTATGTTTAAGATGTGGTAACCCACCTCATTCTAAGGGATCACACTGTCCTGCTTCTAATGTCACTTGCAATTATTGCAAAAAAGTAGGACATTTTGCAAAAGTTTGCCTAAAGTTGAAAGGGCAAAAGAGTTTTAAGAAACCTGCTGTATGTTTAATTGACTCTGAGTCTTCTTCTGACTCAGAAGTAATTTCTGTTGTTTCTGACTATATTGCTGGCGATGTCATTGAAGGTGATCCTAAGTCCTGTGTTGACCCCATCGTTGATATTTCTGTAGGAAGGAAATGTATCAAGCTTTTAGTTGACTCTGGTGCTAAAATAACCATGATCACGAAAAAACTTTTTGATGAAACTTGGGAAGGTAGTCAACCCCTTCTTCCTCCCGATCGCACACCTGTGTCATACGAGGGTCTGAAAATTGACCTTTTGGGTTTCTTTGAAGAGGAGTTGTGCTTTAAGGGAAGGGGAATAAAAGGGAAGATCTATGTTGCTGTTAAAGGTCTAAACATTTTAGGGTGGTTCCACCAAGGACTTTTCGGAATGATCCTTAAACCTGGACCCAAAGAGCAAGTCCTTGTTGTTGGGTGTTCCGATGAGGTCCAAACTCTTAAAGACAAGTTTCCCTCTGTTTTCAGCTCTGATTTAGGTAAAATTCACTGTTTTAAACACAGAATCATAGTTAAAGAGGGGTCTTTACCAGTCAAACACAAACTCAGGGGTGTACCCTATAGTGTCAGAGATGACTTAGAGAAGGAATTACTGCAACTGTGTGAGAAAGGTGTTATAGAGCCAACTGAGTCCTCCCTTTGGCTTTCGCCTTTGGTTGTTGCTAGGAAGAGGTGTGGTCAACTCAGGGTGTGTGTTGACTTAAGGTCCCTCAATAAGGAAATCTGGGTTGACTCACATCCTCTTCCGAAAATTAATGATCTGTTTGCATCCACCAAAGGTGCCAAATTTTTCACCAAGCTTGACCTGGCCAGCGCATATCACCAGGTTGAGTTGCATCCTGATTCCCGCCATCTTACTGCCTTTGTGTCCCCTCTTGGCACGTTTCAGTATCGGCGCATGCCCTTTGGCTTGGCATCGGCTGCGTCGGTATTTCAGAGGGTGATGAGTAACATCCTTAAGGGTGTTGACGGAGTGTTAGTCTTTCAAGACAATGTACTCATTTTTGCCAAGGATGCTTCTTCACATGACTTCATTTTGCACAAAGTGTTGGGTTTATTTCAGCAACATGGAGTTGTTCTAAAACTAGGAAAATGCAAATTCTTTTGTACCGAAGCAGAATACTTAGGTCATGTTCTCACTCAAGATGGTGTTAAGCCTAGACCTGGTCTCCTGGAGGCCATTACCAATGCTTCTACTCCCACTGACAAAACTGGAGTCAAATCTCTGTTGGGTCTTTGTGAATATTATTCAAGGTTTATTCCCCATTATGCCACTATAGTCCGCCCCATCAGTAATCTCCTTAAAAAGGGGACTAAATTTGTTTGGAGCGATGAATGTGTGTCGGCGTTTGAGGAAGTTACAAGTAGCTTCATCCGCACTGAGAGTAGCTTCATCATCCGATGATTCCTCGTGGACAGAAAACTCACTGCCTGAATCTTCCACTCCCTTCTCTGCCTCAGATGCAGCGTCAGTCTCTGAACCATGGTCAGAGGAAGACTCAAAAAGCATACCAACAACCTGCTGAGCAGTAATCCTGCGGCTAGCCATTATCCTTACTAAGAAAGGAGACTGCACAAACAAGTCAACAACAACCAACACTGTGCAAAATAAGTAAGTAAAAAAAATGTGTGCCTTTATCACAAAGATCTATATACTCAAAAACTATACGATTCACTTGCAAGTGACAGCTACACTCACCAGCACCTAGTCTGCAGAGACACAGCAAAAACCAACGATAACCCACTAGAAAGAAAAAAACTAAACCAATTACTCACAAGACAACAAAATACACATTGAGCACAAATGCAAAAAGTTTTTGACACTCAAAAAACAGAAGCCAAACATACTGCTATTATTACACCATTTGCAAAAAACACATTCATGCAGGGAAATGAAACTCATTTACATTGTACAAAAAAAGTCTCTTACCAAACACATGCAACTACACAAACAGCAGAACCACCAGTAAAGAAACCGCAACCTGGAACAGTCTAAAGAGCAAAAGCCTTGAACTAGAACAAAAAGGGAGAAATAAAGCATTACCATTGCAATTCACAAGAAATAAAACAATTAACATTATAACACGCTATGTCACTAGCCAAATGGTCAATCTGCCAGATGGGCCTTGAAATAGGGCTGAGAAAAATGGGGGGTGATCTTGTCCAAGGGATCGGGTGAGGTTGTCTGCCAGGCCGATCCGTCCCCCAGGTAGGGCAAAAAAACAGCAGACAGAAATGTGCCCCTCTTGAAAAAGAAATAAATCCCTGGTGCCTAGTAGGGTTTTCTGCCTCCCCCCTCCCGCCTAGGGCAGAAAGGCCAAAAAAAGGGGCAGATCTGTCCCCAGGAGGGGCAGAAAAATCATGAACCAAATTTTACCCCCTTGGAAGCAACCATGTGCCTTCCATTATACACAAAACAAAATCCCTGGTGCCTAAGGCCAAAGAAAACGGGCCGATCTGCCCCCAGGGGGGGCTGAATAAACATACAAAAAATATCTGCCAGGAAGCGACCCTTTCCCAAGGGGTCGCTTCCATTTTAATTTTATAGAGGTCCCTGGTGTCTAGTGGGGGCTGATCTGCCCCCAGGGGGGGCAGAATACACATATATAAAAAATCTGCCCCCTGGAAGCGACCCTTGCCCAAGGGGTCGCTTCCATTTTTATTTTTTTTAACTCCCTGGCTCTAGTGGGCTTTTCTGCCCCCCCCCTGGTGCCAGAAACGCAAGCCGATCTGTCCCCAGGGGGGAGCAGAAAAGTCTTAAAAATATTATGCCCCTTAAGGAAGCGACCCTTGCCCAAGGGGTAGCTACCTTTAAATAAAAGAGAAATCCCTGGTGCCTAGTGGGGCATTCCTGCTGCACGATCGTGCAGCAGGAATGCCCTGCATTGAGACATCAGGGGAGAGGAAAAACTCTTTCCTCTCCCCCTATGCCTCAATGCATCGCAATTTCCACCCCCCCCCCCGGCCCACCGGAGCAAGGAAACTTACCTGTTTCCTGCTGGACGCACTGGAAGCAAATGGCTTCCAGTACGTCCCGCTGATCCTGATGACGTCGGCGCGCGCTCTGCGCGCTGACGTCATGGGATTGCCTGGGGGGGTCGGGGGTGGCAGCGGAAACTCCTCCCCCTTTGTGGGGGCTAGATGGGATGCCCTTGGGGGGAGCGCCAGCGCTTCCCCCATGGGTGGGTGCTATGACGGAGCGGTTCCGTCATGAGCACACGCCCACCGTTGCTCGTGACGGAACCGCTCCGTCATGAGCATAGAAAGGGTTAAAAAAAAAATCAGGAGAATGTATTTCCCCCATTTACTTCTATTAAAGCAGAGGCAATTTCAGGCGGGAGACAGACAAAATAAAGCCATCTTTGGCTTAAAAAATCGCGAATCTTCCGTCTGAATCGGGTCTATGGGCTTGTATGTGACATTCTGGTCGATTGTATGCTGTACATTTATAGTTTTCATTACCAAATAAAGTAAATATCACACACTTCACACAGTCAGGTGGGGCACTATGGGAAGCACAGACTTTTAGTTTACATGTTTAAGGTCTTTAATTAATTGGCCATGCCCCTTTTAGAGACACCCTCCACCAGAAGTTTCATCCCACTTAAAGCCATGGTACTGAGAGAATGACACTCTCTCCGTTGGCCCTGCCTGCGACGTCACACTGCGCATGCGCCCCTCACCTCAAGGAGGTGTTTGTGCGATGGTGCCGACAGGCGCTGCTCCTGTCACCCCAGGCCTGCCAAGTATCACGCATCAGGCGTGACGCTGACGCATTTCAGTGTGGTGTTCCCGCATCACCGCACTGAAATGCATTGTCACGCATTTTTGCCACTGACCGAACTCTGCTGACAGCGCTGAAACTGGCTGCCCACTACGCCAAGTGCTAGCGCGCGCTGCCGCCACCTGTGTGCGCCCCGGGCCGCAGCAGACTTCACTTGCCAGCAGCTCAACAGTTAAAGATCTGCTCTCCGACAATGTTACAATATCTGCCCTGGTGCCTGCGAAATTCCCGCCCGCGCTGCGCCGGCTGCACGGCTAGTGTCAGTCACAGTGACCCACTGTGACTGCAGCCCAATTAATACCGAGACCCGGCGGGGCCTGCCCTCAGCAGTCGTTGCATTATAGGCTGTGGCGCCGTGGAGGGGATGTGACCTCAAGTCCTCCCGTAACAGGAAGTGAAGAGGTCGGTCAGAAGCGGCGGGCCGGGGACTGGACTGACTGCTGTGGTGCTGTGTCGTCGGTCCCGTCCGCGCGGCGTCCCTCTCAGTCTTAGTGTGACTGAGACTGAATGCGCTGCTGCCTGCGCAGGAGGGGCAATAATTTATTATAATATTAACCCGGCCGCGGCGTTGGACCGGCGGGACGGCACAACATCGACCTCACCTGCTGACAGTGAAGTTCTCCCTATTACTTCCTGTCCCTGCTTAGGTTGGTTGTGACACTGTGGATAGTCACTCAGGTTTCCAGGGTTTTAGTTCCTGACTCAGAGTTCGAGCGAGTGTGACACCATGACAGAGTCCACGGTCCAGGCCTCGAGTCAAGGTGCAGGGGGAAGTTGTCGCGGCTGGCTGGCTCGTACTGTGACAGCGCTGCAGTGTTCCCCACGCCACAAGTACGTGTGTCACACTGACTACCTTTTAAGTATCAGTCGGATCATGTTTCAGACAATAGTTGCAGTATGACGGTCTCACTTGCCGCTTGGCATTGAAATATACCAGCTCCTCTTCATCGGGTGAGTGCTGCTGCTGCTCAAAAGTATCACTAGCTCACTGTTGTACTTAGCGATAGTTTCACTAATGTACATTCCTCCTGTATAACCTACTTTTGTTAATTTTTTTATTCTAGCATTGTAACTGTTTATAACCATCCATGTAATTACATAAATGTGCACGCTATATAAAAATTCACGTAAATAAATAAAACATGTATTCCCTCTTTCTTCCCCCACCCCGTACCTAATCCTCCGTTTCTGTGAAGTCAGCCCATCTCCCGTATTAGAGGCGCTATCTCTGCTGGAGGGCGGCTAGAGTCCCGCAGGGGAAGCCTGAAACCTTTCACCATCTCAGTCGTGTTCTGTCTGCAGAGCAGAGGGGGATTTTCGGACATTTACACCCGAGTCATGGCACAGGCAGCCAGGGCCTCTAGGAACTGCTGGAGCTAAGTAAGGACACAGGCAGCGAGGGCTTCCAGGCACGCGCACTGTTAGAACCGAGTTCGGGTACGAGAATGATAGCAAATAAACAGAAAAAGCTAAGAGAAACAACCACAGGCAGGGCTGTATCTGCAGCCGGTCTGATTCTCGCCTGTAGAGCGGCTGACATTCCTTAAGGTACAAGAGCACTTTAACTATTTTCATTTGTTTAAGCGTGCATTGACAATACAATACATTACTATTTTAAAATAACTTCAACATTGTTATCCAGATCTGTAGTGCTACTTTTTAAATAAAAAGATGATGTTTTATTTGATTATTGTATTTAACATCGCATCTCTGCTTATAACATTCTAGTTAGTAGTACGCTCATATATGACTAAGCAACACGTTTGCATTCTTGCACCTGTGCATGTAGTGTCCTCTGAAGTTCTATGTCTGTGAAGGGAGATTATTCTAAGTATATGCTATTTTAATAGCACAAACCAAGGCAAGTGGAGAAAGGCACAAGTACAGTCAGCGAGTGATGGGAGAGGTACCTGGGTTCTTTGAGGAGACATGTATTACTGCATTGTGCTGTCATGTTCTTTAAAAGGTGCGTCTACATCTCTTTCCTCAGTTGCAGCAGTGTTGAGGCAGTCCTGACGGATACAGGGATATTTTTCCAGACCCTTCATGCATAGATGGAGAAAGTCAATTGCCTGTTTTATCACTTTTTAGAGTTTTTGGTCACCAGTCTGGTCTACACCCTTTTAGCTTAACTACATGTGTTTAAACACATGATCCTAAAGACCATCTCATTGCTCAAATAGGTGTAATTACTGATATTTATGTTTCCCTCATCTTCATTGCTTGATTTTTCGCGCGAGGAAGTGTCACTCATAGTCCTTGAAATGTGACTCATAATTACACTGAAATTATGAAAATGTCACACATAGCAATCTGAAACCTTGGCAGCTATGTCACCCGTGCAAGGCAGCTAGCGCCTGCGTCAGCTTCAAAGGCACAAGTCTCAGTGCCACCATGTGGGAAAAGCAAAGAACCGTAAGACGCGGCCGCGAAAGAGGCCTAAATAGGCGCCGGCCTAGCGAGCGCTACGGAAGGGTTGGCGGTGACGCAGCGCATGCGCAGGAGCTCCTGGCACGAGCAGAGCGCGGGAAAGATCTTACGGACCAATCAGAAGAGGCGCGTGCCGGTGCCCGAGGCGCGTGCCGCCCGCGCGGGAGGAGAGAGCGGGACCGGGAATTGAAGCTGCGTAGCCGCTGCTGTTCAGTCAGAGCGGGGAATCACATCGACAGGCGGCGCCCCGGGGCCTCTGCAGGCAGGGGCTGCTCAGTCAGCGCGGGGAATCACAGCGGCCACTCGGAGCCTCAGCAGGCAGGGGCTGCTCAGTCAGCGCGGGGAATCACAGCGGCCACTCGGAGCCTCAGCAGGCAGGGGCTGCTCAGTCAGCGCGGGGAATCACAGCGGCCACTCGGAGCCTCAGCAGGCAGGGGCTGCTCAGTCAGCGTGGGGAATCACGGAGCGCCCGGGGTCGCAGCAGGCAGGGGCTGCTCAGTCAGCGCGGGGAATCACGGAGCGCCTGGGGCCGCAGCAGGCAGGGCTCAGCTGTGCGGAGGCGGTCACCGAAGGCAGGTTCAAGTAGGAACTTAAGAGACGCCCTTTCCTTTCAAGCAGAGGGGCACAGCCTCGAGGAAAGGCCGAGCCCCCCCCCCTGTGGGAGTGAGAAGGGTGCGCTGGGTGCAGTTGTACATCTCACAGGAACCCGGGAAGCAAGGCTCAGCAAGTGTTTTGGTAACAAGGGCCCCCAAAAGACACTTAAGATGGGTTTCACTTGATCTATTAACCTTGAGAAAATGGCTGTTGTGTGAAGTAGACTGTCCCGCGATGAAGAACCTAAGAGCTGTGTGGCCAGATACTGTCCAGTCACTCTGGCTTCTGTGTGGCGATCTATATTAGTGAATTCTTCCTTTGAAAATAGACAAAAGTGTAAACATTTTTTTCTTAAAAGTAGTGTTATCAACTTTCCAAGTGTACGTTTTGGAACCTTGCACCGTTTCTCTTTTCCAATCAACATGAGATGCCGAATTAAGAAGACTCTTATCTGATAAATGAACTGGACTCTTGGAGTTGCATCAGGGGCGTATAAAGCTTGTGCTTGCACTTGGCAACCACCCGGGAAGAGACTCCGTTCTACAGATGTTTTGAACAAACTCATCAGAGCTTCCTTAGATATGGCATCTGAAGAAGAGGATTGAGAGCAAACACTCAGCTGAGGTTGTGAGGTGTTAAATTGCACTTACAAACCACACAGAACAGTGAGTCTTCCATTCCCATTTCTGATTAGTTAAATCCCTGAATGAAAAGTTTATCCTTTATTTGTAATTCCAGGGGTCACTGACGCAAGAGTTTATTTCTAGGGGACTCAAGTCACTTTAAATAATCACAAAACTTGCAAATGCATAGCTCTGTTCCCCATCGAAAATAATCAGGTTTTATTTACTGTACTTACCCAATTCATAAAGGTATTGGTGCACTTCAGTTATACTTAGGTCTACATATACCTTCATTTACTAAAGTTAAATAATGTTTTTTTTCCACAAAATAAATGTAAATTTGTATTCATAAATGAATTTACACACACAAGAAAAAAACCTCATAATATAATATCATTTGTAAGCTATTGTGCTCACAAAGACTGGTTATGAGTATTCATGAGAGTATGGTTTAAGCTTGCTTGGGTAGGTTAATATTAGGAAGTAGATATTCACAAACCTGCGGCCGGAACATTCCCAACTTCACAACTGTTCGTGATATACTTTGTCACCCAAAATTGATGGGTGTGTAGGAGAAGGGGTTACTCCATATGAAAAATTGTGTGGAGAAGCACAAAAGGTATCAAACGTGTATGTATGTTGCAACCATTTACACATGCGTAAATATACATCTATTATAGTTCCTAAGTGTAAATGCCTTTGCGAGGTAATCTGTAGAAAGCTGCAACTGTAATAGGTTTCCAGCACTGCTGGAATTATTCCTGGGTCACCACTGAGCTAGGAATGGCCGCTGTTCCATTCGGTATAACCATCCATTTACCGGGAAGGCTGTCATAACGCTGTTGATGTACGCAACATGCCAACGATGCCCATGCTACTCTCAAAAGTGTTCCATCAGTGGCCACCATTGTGCCATCACTATCCCCGCGATCGTCATCATTATGTGCCGATGGCCATCATAATGTCAAGCATCTTGACATTTTTTTGAGGTAAGATTTATACATGTGGTGACCATAGTGCAAAGGATACACACCATCCCCAGGATAGTCACAAATAGTAGTGCCACCGTTGTGGCATTGGTGGCAATCATAATGCCATTGAGGGGCATAATCTGCCAGGGGTCTCCATTCTGACCAGAGTGGTCATGGTTTTGATAACCACAGGGTCTATTATGCTTTTCGAGGGGTACTGCAAGTCAGTGGCCTCCTAGATGACATTGATTCCCCCAAGACAGATGAGTATGCACCCTCAAACACAGACACTCTTACATAAATTCAGTAGTATATACACCCAAATGTGTGCGTACACGCATGTACACAAAGTATCCAGGCTAACCTGCTAAATGCTTGTTCGATTGCTGCCCTACCTCAGATTACTTAAGCACTAAACACTGTTGCTTGTTACCCAGTTCGGCAGATGTTGAGAAGACTCCCAGAGGCCACCAAGCAGCATGGCACGATGCCATGCCTCCTTGTGGCTCATAAAACGGATCACTGTACACTGCAGTGTTCTATCTCACTGGTAAGTGTATTGAGGCGAGGGACAATTTGCACCTGCAGGGTGAGAGTAGGCAATAGCAGAGTTAAGTAGGGACATGGTCTGGCATAAAAATGCTGACTTTTTTCCAATTCAGTGCCTTCCTTCCTCTCTTCGGCTGTGCATGTATAATGCTAAGCCAGTGAAAGAATGAGGTGGGGATGTAGCGATTGAGTTCATCTCCTGTCTGAGCTGAGCGTATGGCGTTCTCTTCCTCTGAGCCCCGTCACTTTTAATACCGGGCCCCTTCCCTAATACCCCCCTCAAGCATCCCCCACCCACATGAGCGCTAAGGTCAAAATTAAAGGCTTCCATTTAGGGTATTTTCTTTTTGCCCAAAGGCTTTTATTAATTTATTGGGCGGATTGACTGTTGTTTACCACTGATATCCCTGAACATAAGGTACTATTGCTTTCCATATCTCCAGGTTACTCCCTTTTCACTTGACCTTCCATGGATAGTGAGTTGAATAAGGCAGGGCTTTCTCCAAGAGGTGGTAAAAGCTTTGGGCTGTAGATAATGTATGGTGCAAGCAAAAAAAAAACAATAAACTCAATGCCTGTCTTAGTTTAAAGACGGATAGCTCTTTTGCACACATTTACACAAGAAATGCATAGCAGGTTCTGGAGCCAAGATACCACCGCAAACAGTATACAGCAACTATTTTACCAGATTCCCCACAGATCTTCCAATGCCATGGGGTCCCATGGACATTGTTATTGGACGGGGAAGGTTTTAGGTATTCTCAAAAGGCTTTGCATGCATTTGGATTTATTACAGTGTTTATTTCCTTCAGCTAGTCACTTGACTTACTGTAGAATTTCTGCTCTCTTCTTTAGTTTCTTGGCATTCCTGGAGCAAGCAGTGTAACTCAGTAAATATCAACCTACATAGTTGGTGTTGGGATGGAAAAGTCCTCTGCATGGTAAAGGACGTGTGCCCCATGCCCAGAGTTCCCAACTAAACTGTTGTCTGGGTCCCATAGGCAAATACGGATCATGTGTGTGCGCCATCACATAGGCCTGTCTCACAGAGTGCGATCGTGGACTGAGAGGGGTGCCCAAAGCACTACCCTCATAGTGGTGGAAGGCTACTGCCTTCACCAGGAGTTAAGCAGCTTGACCGCAGTGGTGCAGCATACTGTGTAGTCATCAGTAGGAGTGAACAGGTCTTTTTTACCCTGTGTGCTAAACTCACCCTTAGACTACATCAGTTAGATGTAAAGTGCTGTGCAGAGCAGGAGTGGTGACTCTGTGCTGGTTTATGTGTGCCAGGGAAGGGCACAGAACAAGAATTGAGCAGTGCTGTGTAGTACATGCATGGTGAGTGTATGTATACCTGCAAGGAATACATTACATGAGATATGTAGTACTGTGCAGTGCGTACGCAGAGGAAGCATGTGGTAGATGTATGTGTGCTTGCGAAAAGTAGAATACATGAAAGGTTAAGTGTTGTGCAGTGCACACATGGTGAATGTGTGTGTACTGGCAGTGTGTGTGTTTGTAAGTAGGAAACCATGGCACAACACAGAAAGGCTACAGTACTGAACAGTCCACAGAACGAATGTGTGTGCTGAATGTGTGTGTGTGTCTGTGAGGGCACAATGCATCAAGGTAACAGTACTGAATAGAGGGTGTGCGTTTCCATGGCCTGTGTTGTGGGACTATCAGCTTCGGATTCTCTCCTGCTGTGACAGACAGCCAAGAGAGAGAAAAGTGTACCCTCCCAAAGAAGCAGAACCCCACATTTGGTGTCGTGAAATGGACTATTTTATGTTATAGTATATAGATTTGTGTAGGGCACTAATCACCCACGAGGATATCGAGGCGCTTCGGAAGGTGTATAGGAGAAGAGGAAGTTGAGACCCCAAAATTAGTTATCTGCAAAGCAGCCAGAAGGGCTGTGTGAGGAGAGGAAGCTCTGCAAGACTTTGGATGTGACCAGGACTGGGGGCCATGGCTTGCTAGTCTCCCTGCTGGGTGGGGGCACATCACCCAGGGAAACCAAGACCACCTTCTCTGGAGCACCAGTGCCTGTCTGCTTGCCAAAACCAGTGTGCCCTGTAAGGAAAAGGAGAGCAATGGAGAAACCGAGGTCCAGTAGGGAGCCCTGCCGAGAGGACTCCTGCTGCGAGGTGTGGGGAGATGGCTGGCAATGAACGAGTCATTGCCCATGCGCAAGATCAAATCGACGACTCCCATATGCCAGAAGAGGACTTCTGTGAACGTAGCAGTAAATCAAGTGCTGTGCGCGGACTGTGAAGCCCGAACCGCCTCGTTGCTGTGACCCTTTATGCCAGGAGGGACCATTATGGAAGTAATTGTTGCAGACAAAGCATCAACACCTTTGCGGGCCTTAGCGGCAACCCTGTATGCCAGGTGGGGTAGTCGTGGTATAGGTGGCCTCACAGTAAAGACTGATACCTTGCCAGCGGGTAGCGTGGCGACCCTGCATGCTAGATGGGGCTGCCTGTGGCGAGTATTGCAAAGTTTGGACCATCGCCTGGGAAAACTGAGTGTACTTTGAGTTATGAGTTGGGTTCACTAGCTCCCCCCCCCAAGATAGCCTTTGACTGCTCGTCCACAGCTACCACTTAGAGTCAAGTGCAGAAAGGGTACTTGGACCAGTTACTCAGAATCCATAGTAGGTTGAGCCCAGGGACGTCAGGAGTAAAGGGCTTCAACCACCATAGTTGGGCGTAGCAGCCCTTGCGTGCCCCATAGCCCTCTGAAAGGGGTTCTAACAGCTGGACTTCCAGCAAAACTATATGAAAGGTAGTGACCCCCGAAACTCATTGCTGAAATTGGAACAGCGGTCCCAGCCAGGTCATGATGTTGCCAGAGGACACCTCAAACAATGTTTGCTGTCCGATTGATAGGAGACCTGAGGGTATCAGAACGCTTTACAAGACGTGTGACACAGATACATGTACAAGACACAGAGACCATAGCATTGGTTGAAGGATTACAGGTTGATATAGTCTATCCGGAAGGGATAAAAAATACTGCAACAATTATATATGTATATCAAAAAGTAGCATATAATACAATATTATCCATTGGTAGTTCAGGGGAGTCTGGTAGGGGGCTCAAAAGAGTTGAGCTTGGTTCAAGAGATTTGGATGCTGGAATTAGGATAGTCTCCGTACCTATGGGCCTGATTTAAAGCTTGCTAGCGGTTTTCACGTCATAAATGTGGCGTATATCCCATCTGCCTTATTGCATGTGCCATAGCATGTAATGCTCTTGTAATAAGGCGAACGGGATATCCAGCACATTTGTGTTAGAGCAAAGGTCACCAATATGTGGGGCGTGACCCTCAGGGGCGGAGGGCATGGAGTCCTGGGAAGGTGGGCGCGTATTCCTCAGCCTCTTCAGTTGAAGTGTCATTCAGGGACTCTCCTGTGCTGTAAAACCAAAGCCTGACTTTAGCAGTCTGCTAAACACGCTTTTCTGTCAATCTGCTGATTTTAACAAAAAACATTTTTTTCATTACTCAAACTGTTCAAAAGTTACGAAAAAGCAGCAACACATGTTGCAGCGCAGTAGAAGGCCCTTTGCAAAACTGGACTGGTCACCTTTTCGTTGCTTATTGCTATATTTGGATGTTAAACTGGTATTGATGAGGTGCAACCGCAGATTGACCGTTTCGCTGGAGAAAACAGGCACACCCATCACATTAGTTCAGAAAGGTGTTATCATCTAAATAAGTATTGTCAAATTATGTTTTGTTTGTGAAAAAGAAAGTACCATTGTGCGTTTTTAGGTAATTCTTTTTGGAGACTTTTTTTTAACTGTGTGGTAAGCCTCTAACACTGAACCACAGTCACCTAGAAACCTTTGGTTTGCTAAACACTATTTAATATTATTTCCCCATCGTAAAAATGATTTGCTGTGGGAATTGGGGGCGTTCATGGTTGTCAATAGTTGTTGATGATGAGGAGTACCAGGTTCTAGAAATTTGTCTGGAGCGGGTTCCTACTCCTAAAAAATGTTGACGGGGGTCTTGGCATCAAAAAGGTTGAAGACCTCTGTGTTAGAGTAACCCATCTGCTAAACTCTAAATCAGGCTCTATGTCCTCTGGAGGTTTTAGATGTCAGTGACCAACATCTTGGAATTTCCAGGTGTTGGGCCGGGCCCTATCTGCAGGGTCACCCCAGATTTTTTGCCTTCCTCTGCTGAACATGTGTTTGTTGGCTTTTAGGACTCTGTTAACTTTATTGTTGCCAACCAGTGGTAAAGTGCTTGTGCTTTCCCTCGAAAGCATGGCACGGTTGGCCTACACCTGATTGGAGTATTTAATTTACTTGTAAGTCTCTCGTATATGATACTGCACATACCTAGGGCCTGTAAATGAAATGCTGATAGTGAGCTGCAGCACTCATTGTGACACCCACTAAAGTAGCACTGTAAAACCGGTCTCAGGCCTGGCTCTGCAGCTTGTAGTGCCGTTTTAAACTGCCATTTCTACCTGGCAAATACACCTTTATCCAGGCCTAAACCTTCCTTTTTACTACTTATAAGTCTCCCCTAAGGTAGGAACTAGAGTTTCATAGGGTAGGGTGCATGGTGTGGCTTGGGAGGAGTTGTGCCCTGCCCTGATTACAATTCAAAGGTCCATACCTGCAGCACACACAAAGAAATTTGACACCATGCCTGCCCTTGTGTTTGTCCCCCTATACAGGTTGGAGGCAAACCCAGGGGAAGAAGTGACCAGACCAGTTTAGGTGTTGGTCAGGCATTGCCCCCCCACAAAAAAGGTTTGCACTGGGTGTAAATGTGGCAGCTTCAGACCCTCTCACCAGAGTACTCCAGGACCTGTGGAAGATTCAGAAGGACTGCCCTGCTGGCTGAAGAAGGACAACTGGACCTGCTTGCCTTGAACCCAGGATCCCAAGATGACTCCAAGGGTAAGTTCGGTGAACGCCTGTTTGAGCTACTGTGACACACCAAACTTCCTGAGGCCTCCCTGCAACTGCCCAGCTAACTGGCGCCACCTAGACCTGCGTAAGTCCTACTGCTGGCCTCTGCCGGAGTGAGTCCTGATCACACCACAGCAATTTAGAAAAATAGAGTTAAATTTAATAAATGATTTTAGACCAAAACGAAACAAATCTAACTAGTAGAACCAGAGATATGCAATTTCATAGTTTTAAGTAAAACCAGTGCCTAAAAGCACAACGTGTCAACTGTGGTTATCTGATCGTACCAGACTAGGACAAACTCACAAGTTCAAGCCGACCATTATGGAGCTGGCTACTGGGAGCAAGTTAGGCCCGCTCAACAAAGTACCTTAAATCCTGGTTGCAGAGCGATGTGAGATACCACGTCAAGGATGCGTTACACCTCAGAGGAATGAGAAATCCTTGTGTGAAGATGCATCGTGCAGCTGCGGTTCCGTGGAGCTGCGGTGGTGATGCGAGATCTATGCATTGAGATGCATCGTGCAGCAATGGTTCCGAGAAGCTGCGGTGGTGATACGAGGTCTGTACGGGGAAATGCCTTGCACAGCGGTGGTTCAGAGGAACTGCGATGGCAATGCAATGTCCCTTGTGTAGATGCTTTGTGCAGCGGTGGTTCCGAGGGGCTGCGGGTTGCGATGCAAAGTTCTGCATATGCATTGCGCAATGGACTAGATGCAGAGTTTTGCGAGGCTATGCATCGCGCTGCGTCTGCTCTGTTGGGACCACAGATTGGGTGGCAGAGCACTGTCAGGCCTTCTTCCAAGGTTCTAGGACTGGGGTGGCACCACTTGATGGGACAGGACTCACAACTGGCAGTGTCCATGTGCTGGGTTGTTGGAGCCTACTCTTTCCCTAAGACTCTGATCAGGAGGCCAGTCATTCTGGTTGTCCTGGGTTAAAGATGCAGGTCCTTTCATTCACTCAGGCAGCAGGGCAACAGAGTAGCAGTCCTTCTTGCAGAGCAGCACAGCCATCCTCCTGAGTCTTCCACAGGTTCAGAGGTGTACTGAAGAGTTGGGACTCAGGGTCCAATATTTATACCTGGTGTCCACTTTGAAATAGGAAAAGGTTCTGGAGATTTCCACCTCTAGAGGAGCTTGTAGTTTCCTGCCTCCCTACGCTGGCCCCAGCTTGTCTGCGGTTACAACACACTAATGTCAAAACCTTTGTGAGTGTGCTTCGGCAGAGCCTTCGTGATGTGCAAGTGTTTTAGGTGACAGCTCCTCTCCCTCATCAGAGATGGCCCATCCTGCCAACACCTATGCTTCTTTGTCTCGCTGCCTGGGAGCAATACACAAAGACCAACTGCCAGCTACACACAGTCATGTGACCCAGGATACAGGCAGCAGACACCAAATGCTCGGGATAACATAATGTCAACTTTCTAAAAGACACCACATCCTTTTTAACTTGAAACATTATATATTTGTTTTTGTCATGTCGCATTTATGCAAGCATTTGAATGATTGATTCATTGGGACTGAAGTGGATTTCTACACTGTTTTAGTTAAAAGGAGTGACTGCACTTCCATCAATCCCCTTATTTGATAGAGTCTGTAGAATTGAAAGGATTGTTTGGTAGTGCCAGTGTTGTTATTAATTATATCTATATACTGCCTGCATATCTAATGTGGATTATTTGAATGATGTGTATAATATGACTTTAATGAATTGAATATAAATGAAGTAAAAATATTTTAATTTTGTAATACGTCTGTGACTGTAATCATCCGGATCACATATGTGACCTTGATAAAGTGTGGAAATAATCTGGATGTAAAAAAATCCTCAAGGGATATTTTTGTATGAGATAACTTTCTAAAAGTGGCATTTTTCGGAACTGTTACATAAAATCTGACTTTACCGTTAAAGAGGCTTTAAATTACATTTCTTTAGACACCAAACTTGATATGCCACCTGCTTCCAATTGAAAGTTATCACATAATAGATGTTATGAGTTAACCCAATGTCACCCTGTGGGATAGGCAGGCCTTGCAGAAGTGTAAAACGAATTTAAGAGTTCTAGTAGGAAAGTAGGATCTGCGTTTATGGTTACCCCCACTTTTTGCCTGGTGTTAAGCTGTTTATGACTAGTCTGACTGGGATCCTGTCAATCAGGACCCCAGTCTCTGTGCGTTCTCCCCTAAATTGGTTATGGTAAGTACTTCGGTACATCCCAGATTAACTACTTATAAGTCCCTAGTATATGGTACTGAGGTACCCAGGGCATAGGTACACCAGGGATCCCCCATGAGCTGGAGCATGTATTATGCCACCCATGGGAGACCACTCAAACTGTGAGTACAGGCCTGCCATTGCAGCCTTTGTAAGCTGGTGCTAACACCACTTACAACAGATACAGGTTTCCCTATATCTGAGGTCACTGCACTTAAAACCTATACGTCACCCCTAAGCAGGCCTTTCAATCCTGAAGGCAGGGTGCTCAGTTCTAAGTGTGAGGGTGCCCCTGCATGAGCGGAACACCCCTACAACCGACGGAGTACATTCTCCCGGGTTGTAAGTGCATCAGCCATATAACATATAGAGAGGCCATGCGTCATTACGCGATGACCATCATTAAACTGGCTGTAATGAACCCTGTCATGTTTGGTATCAAACATGTTGGAATCATACCACATACACCGTAAACGGTGTGGGAGGTATGATTCCAGGTATCATTCCAGGCACTGTAAAGCTCCTCCGGGAGGTCCTCAGTGCTCCCAGTACCAGTCTTCCAGAACCGGACAGCAAGCTAGGGCTGCTGCCGACCAGAGACATGTTTCTGCCCTCCTGCTGCTGAGCCAAGCTCAAGCTCTGGTGTGAAATTGGACAAAGGACATGGGAGTATCTTCCCCACTGTCCAGCCCCTCCCCTGGGAGGGAACCCTGAATCGTCCCAACCCTTTCCTTACATTACTTAAGGGCTTACCTGTGGGTGGGTCCCCTGATTCGTCGTGGGACAAGATTCAGATCAATATACCACTTCATCTTTGACCGTCTGGGTACTCTTGACTTCGCTGGACTCCGCTCTGGGCACAGAGACTGCAACTGGGAAGACTCCTGCTGCTCCTGGTTTCGTTGTCCTGCTCGTCTGTTACAACGTCCGTGCATGTGCTCCATTCAGGATCCTTCCAAGGCCTATGGACATCCAAGACACCTGAAGTAATCTCCCTTGAAGTGAAGGAGTCACTTCCCTGCATCTGCAGGCACCGCAACCAAGCTGACCGGTCTGCTGCTCCTGGGCTCCCACGGACTCCGAAAGGCTCAGCAACACAGGTGGTGGTTCTTCAACCCCCTCGAGGCCTGCACTGTCTTCTCACCGAGTTTGAGGCCAGTATCCCTCGTCCGAACCGCAGGAACCGAACCCCTGTGCACTGCGTTGACTAGTCATTGCAAAGGCTTGTTCGCTCTCTTCCTCAGAGATCTTCGGGCTACAAGTAGCCCCAATCTCAAACATCTCCTGTGACCAAGATCTTCGTCCTCACCGCATCACTTGCACTGTGGGCCTGCATCCTCTTGCGACTCCAGTGCCTCCGGCCTGTGGGTCCTCTTGAGGGTCTTCTGTGATTCCAGTGGGCTCCCCGGATTGCTCAGGGCCTACTCTGACTCCCCTGCTTGCGATGAGTCACTTGGACCTTGCTAGTCCCGACACTTCACCTTTTTGCTTGTCATGTTGGTTGCGGTTGCCAAGGCTTGTTGGTGCTCCTGGCGGACACCGACCCCTCAACTGTCGACATCCAACATGGGACAGCTCGTGAACGTTTCCTGGTCTTCCACAGCATTGCCTGGCCCACACAGCTGCAGCTTCAAGGTCACCGTCAACTCTCCTGCAACACCCAACCGGTGGGCATTTGTCTTCTGTGCCTCTTGGTATCTCCTGAGTGGCATAGACTCTGTCCCCTCTACTTGCAGGTACTTCTCAACTTGAATCCACCTTTGGGTTCCACTGGACACTTTCACCTTCTCCAGCAGCTGCATCATCCTGAAGTTCTCCATTGAGTTTGACTGCGGTTTCCGATGCCACTTCACACCTATGCACCCGGCTTCCCTGGTCTAGGTATCCTGGTTCCTAGGGTATCCACGGTGGGTGGCTCTCCAACCTTCTGTCTTCCACTGGGTTTCTTCAGGGTCCAATGGGAAGGGTCCTTCTTAACAAATTGCAACGCGACTTACCCATTGACTTTAAGTGAGCACACGGTCGTGCTCCCAACCTGCACACAGCCTCCGTGGGGTTCCTGGTTACTTACCTCAGGTGGTTCCTTGGGTCCCAGCACTTCTACATCTTCTGGATATAGTCTTAACTTGAGTCGTGGTTTGCATCCCACTATTTTAGTTTATGGTTTGGTCTCCCCCTGGCGACCACTGTGTATTCGTGCTACTTACCTGTGTTATTTGCAAAGTATTGTGTGCCTTGTGGATATCTCTGGGTAGGAGGTATTTGTATGTGTTAGTGAGTGTCTTATAATAAACACATATTTTTAAAATACACTGTGTTTTTTTTTCACTTACTCTATACCAATAAGATTATGTTCTGGTAAAACAGCCTACTTCACACTCCGTCTGGACTAAGCCTGAAGGCTGCTCTCCACAGCTACCGCTTAGCTTTCTAAGGTTGTCTAAGACCACTAAAATCACCATAAGGGTTGTCTGGATACTGCAGGGTGCTACACTTACATAAGTGAGCACCATATACTAAGCCAGCCTCCTACAGTTCTTCACTACCACGATATGTAAAAGTTAAAAGTACATGTCCAACTTTTTAGATACACTGCACTCTGCTCTATGGGCTGTTTAGAGCCTACTCTAGAGATGACGTGTGTATTGAAACGGAAGGTTTAGGCCTGGCAAAAGGATTATTTTGCCAGGTCGAATTGGCAGTTTAAACCTGCACGCACAGGCTGCAATGGCAGGCCTGAGACATGTTTAAAGGGCTTCTTAAGTTGGTGGCACAATGAGTGCTGCAGGCCCACTAGTAGCATTTAATTTACAGGCCCTAGGTGCATTTTACTAGGGACTTACATTTAAATTAAATATGCCAATTGGGTGAAAGCCTATGTACACATGTTTAAAGGAGAGAGCACAATCACTCTAGCACTGGTTAGCAGTGGTAAAGTGTGGAGAGTCCTAAAGCTAGCAAAAGTGAAGTCAGCAAAAACAGGAGGCTGAAAGCCAAAAGTTTGGGAGAAAAGCACGCCAAGGATGTCAGGTCCAACACCCACTAACTACAAAGGATCATTTCTTTTCTCTATCTAGAAAAGCTACAGGACATGAGCTCTGGGGGTCTTGTGTTTATCTCACATTGTACCTCCTTACCTTATTGTATGACCGAAACTGTAGCCATGTGTAACCGATATTTGGACCCGTATTGGCTGGTAGCCAGAGACCCTATACTGGTCCAAAACTGTAGCCATGTGAAACTGATATTTGGAGCCGTATGGCTGGTAGCCAGAGACCCTACGAACCCTAGGCATTTCCAGAAACCAGAGATCCAGCATATTTCAGGAATACATGGCTTGTTCTAGGCTTTATTACCTGGGAATCTCATCTGGTTAAAAAAAAATGATTTCCTCATGCTTTCCATGAAGTTGACTGCAGTATTCTTGCCTGGGGTCTACTGACCCCGAGGATACCCTAACAACCCGAGGTATTTCTAAAAGTAGAGACCCAGAGGAATCAAAGGATATGTGGCATGACCAGATGACACTAGTCTGCTTTGCCACAGGTCCCCCAAATGTCACAGCATGATTAAAAATACAATCTCTTTGGCAGTGTTTAGGCCCCGGGAAAAATAGCATCCAGCCTGTTGCATTTCTGAAAATAAGCGACTCTGGGATACTGGGGAGGTGTGGCTTGTACAGATCCAAGCTTTTTTTCCTACCCTGAATGTTCTGGAAACTTAAAATTATGACAAATGTTCTGCAAACTTAAAAATTCCCACACCTTTAGGCAAATATGAGGAAATTGCATTTTTAACCCAACGTCTGTTGGGGATTCTGAGTAAAACAAGGTGATGGGATCCACACAAACCACACCATTCTGAGATGCCCGGGTCTCCAGATTTTAAAAAATACTAGTGATTTATAGGATTCTAGGGGTGCTGGTCAACTTTGTGCACAAAATGCTGATCTCTTCAGGTCCCTGGGACATTCAATAGGGATGGGATCTTTGGGGAATCATTGGACTGTTTCAGCCCTTACCCTCGGTTGGGGTGGGAACTGTTTACTTTCCGTGATAGATTCTTCAGTGTTCTTTGAGGTATTGGGGAGGGTTAGAAAAGGGGAGGGCTGGAGAGGGGAGGTAGAGTTACAACATTAGTTTTTAGATGCAGCGGTTTAATTCACCTACGATACATCATTTTTTCTTGGTACTCGCGTAATATGTCCTAGAATCTCCCCAACTACATCCAATGATGACACATCCGAACATACCAGCTCCAATAGGAGCAATAAAGTTAGTCTCCTGGAATATACGTGGCCTCCTAGATAAGATCGAAGCAAAGGGCAATCCTTAAATACGTGAAACGTTTAGGGATGGATATTCTGCTCCTACAAGAGACTCATTTAATGGGAACTCGCACCCCATGTCTTGCCCACTTAGGCTTCACACAAGTCTTTCATGCAGGCTTTACGAGAGGCTCTAGGGGGGTAGCCATATTAACACACAGTAGAATTCCATATACACATAGGTGTACATGGGTAGACACGATGGGCAGATACCTGCTCATTCATGGCACGATTAGTGGAGAACCTATAGTGCTGGGCAGCATATACGCTCCCCCGCCTCTCAGCTAGGCATTCACTGAACGCATCATTGACATCTGGGGATCATTACCCGATGTATTGGCACTGGCAGGGGGGGGACTAGAATGATGTCATTGACTCCACCTGTAGCACACCATACACCAATGGAGTCCCGGTTAGGGCCAATGGTGCAGACATTGGGATGGGCCGATTCATGGAGAACCCCTCACCCCACAGACACAATTTATACGTACTTTCCAACTGTCCATGGGTTATTCTCCAGATTGGATTATATCTTCAGTCCAAGAGAACATATTCACAGAGTGGTCGCAACAGAGATCCTACCTAGGGGTCTGTCGGATCATTCCCCGGTCCAGCTTCAGTTACGAATAGGCCCAGAGTGATCCCAGTTTCACTGGCGTCTGTCGCCATGGTAGTTGCATAACCCGGTCTATAAAACAATCCTCCACAAAGCCCTGCTAGAATATTTTTCATTAAACGAAGAGTCAGAAACCTCCGCCACTATATTATGGGAGGCCATAAAACCCACCATCCGTGGGTTTGACATTAGTCAATGCACGACCGCCAAACTTCAGAAAAAATGTACCCTAATACATCTCGAAGTTCAGATCCTAGATTCGGAGCGGCAAGCACAAGGGCCAAATGGCAATAGCGCCTGCAGACAATTGGTAACTTTACAGAGAAGATATCAAAGCATCCTACTTGACGAAACCAAACATGCCTGGCAAGCCACGCAAAGCAGAATATATCAATGGGGGGACAAATCTGTGAAACTTCTACATAGGCTGTGTCAGTACACTTACAAACCGATGGAGCTACCTATTATTAAATCACCAACAAGTGAGATGATCACCAGCCCTACACTAATTGCCAAGACCTTTGCCGAATTTTACCACTCACTCTACACTAAACACGAGGTCCTATCAGAGCCCCAGATAGATGACTTCTTTCAAGATATCCCACCTACGGCATTGTCTGATGAAGGGCAAAGCTCCCTCGAAGACCCTATCACACTTGAGGAATTAACCTCAGCAGCCTCTGAGATTGCATCTGGTAAATCACCAGGACCCAACGGGTTACCAAGTGAGTTTTTTAAATCATTTGCAACTAGGGCCGCTCTACTTTGCGACCATTGATGATGCCCTTTAGAATAAACTCCTGCCATTAGACTGGAGGCATGCCGAAATCGTTTTCCTCAAACTGGGACGCCCCCCGGATCTTTGTACATCCTACCGGCCAATATCTCTCCTAAATATTGAAGCCAAACTACTAGCCAAGGTGCTGGCAAACAGACTGATCCCACATCTTAAAGACTTGATCCATCCAGATCAGGCCGGCTTCATGCCGCAAACAGCGACCTGGCACAACATACGTAGATTACACAACGCAATAGCTGCTATTGATCTTTTTGATAGACTAGCCGCCTTACTTTTGGTCAACATGAACAAGGCCTCTGACTCAGTCAATTGGACATATATGTTTATACTACTGAGACACCTAAACATGGGCTCCCATTTCATTGCATTGATCAGACTATTATACACAAACCTTACGGCATCCGTTCGGGTGGCAGGAGTTACATCGACCCAGTTCCCAATTCGACGGGGCACCCGTCAGGGATGCCTCCTCTCTCCCTTGCTATTTGCCCTTGCCATTGAACCGCTCGCAGCCTGGGCAAGACGCGATGCACTCTACCGCGGCTTCGAATGGACCCCCGAAATTTCTGACCGTATAGCATTATATGCAGATGACATCCTATTTTTCCTGACCGATCCCCACCGGACAGGTCCCTGTATACTTCAAGTCATGCGCATCTTTGGCGAAACATCCAGCCTTTACATGAATGTCCCTAAATCACAAATCTGGCCAATCAGAGGGTCGCTTGGGAAAAGTCGGTGGGTGGAGGGTATGACATCAGTAACACACGGCTTCACCTACCTGGGCGTTTTCATATCAGATAGCCAAACAATCTCCTGGGGGAAAAACCTTGAAGTCACGACAGCCAAGGTAAAAGCGGAGATGAGGCCATGGTCCTCACTCCCCCTGTCATTGTATGGAAGATCAGCCATCTTCAAGATGGTCTCTCTGCCAAAATTATTGTATCAGCTACAGTCTCACCCCTACCCGATCCCTACGACTTGGTTCTGTCAATTGAACGCAGCATTGGGACAATTTATGTGGGGGAGGCAGCACAGCCAGGGTTGCATTACACACATGTACACAATCTACATATTGTGGAGGTATAGCTACCGCAGGCATACATTCCTATTATGTGGCTACACAGCTACTGATCCTGAACGAATGGTGGTATGGGCCCAGTGATGAACCCGCATATAAGGTTGAACGGTGGATCATGGGAGAACCTTCCCTATATTCATTTCTATATAGCGGGTCTGACCCTAAAGGCCTCCCCCCGCAACACGAGTTGTGAATATGATTTGGCGACAAACCCTCCGCCGAATCGGTTGGTGGGGATGCCTTACTACCCCGCTGTGGTGAAATCGCCTACTTCCGCAGGTAGCAGATCTTCAGGGATTCGGTGGCTGGGATCGTATTGGAATTTCAACTATAGGAGATGTTATGAAGGGACCAGTCTTGAAATCCTTTCAAGACCTCCAAAAGAATTCTTTATGCCCCAATCCCAATTCTATAAATTTCTACAACTACAGCATGCCCTACACCCTTATATTAAGGATTTAACCGCTTTGCCAGAATTTAGCCCATTAGAAGGCAAACTCCTGATGGGGCATTTAGGGGACCATAAAATTTCCAAAATGTATCAGACTCTGGTGACGAATAGCCCCACGACCCTAGCTACCTTTCGCACTACATGGGATGCAGATGTAGGCACGATCGACGACGATGACTGGTCTGAGGCACTTCAATCACCACGGGAAGCCGCAATATCTACCCGTCTCCACGTTATCCAATTTAAATATTTACACAGGGTGTACTATACCCGACACAGACTGTGGACGGCTGGGTTGATCGCCTCCCCTCAGTGTCTACGGTGTTGTTCAGATGACAGCACCTTTTTACATACAACCTGGTCATGTCCTGCCTTGGACAGATTCTGGCGGGGGGTTCTTAATTGCCTGACTGCGGTACTAGCATGGGACGTTCTCAGATCCCCAAAACTTACACTTTTACACTGCCCAGAAGGAATTGGGGGCAATCATTGCAAAAGACACCTTCTATTTTTAGGCCTCACACTTGCAAAACGGGACATAGCCAGGCACTGGAAGGTAGACACTTCACCTCGCGTATCGATATGGAAAAAGGGCATGGACTACATTATATAATTAGAGCGACCGGTATTCATAGCCCGCAGCTGCCCACAAAAACATATCAAAATATGGAAACGTGGGCCACATACAGGAACATTCCCTTGGAGACACACAATATAGCGGATGGTCACCTAGAAAACAAGATTATAATATTTCAGTAGTAATGTTGAGTTAATAAAGATACCATACTACATATACTAGAGACGCGAATAACCACGACAATCACATATACGATAAGGCGCATCGTTAGGCTTTGTTGGATACATACGTTTTTGATTTATGTTTGTAATGCTTATATATGCTAAGTGGTGGGGACTAAGAATCCTAATCAATATATTCTGTTGATGTTATATATGACGCACATCGCTCGAATATACTGTTTTGATTATGATAAAATCAATAAAATTTGTTTAAAAAAAATGATGATCTCAGTGACCTATGGCATAAGACATGTAAGACCCGAAACTGTAACACTGTCGGAGTTCAGAGATGCTGGAAAAATAGTAGTGTTTTGCAATAGGGAGCAACCCTCATGACGAGTCACCCTTTCCTACCCATGCAACATTTTCACCCTCTAGAATGTATTAGGTGAAGGATAGGAACACAGGCTGATAGGTCTTTTGCCAATGGCCACATATTCCGGAATTTTCCATCACATAAATGTATATTTTTGGGATAGTTAGTAGTTACATAGGCTCCACAGGTCGTTGATGAGTTCTCATCAGCCAAGGCACAATCACAATCTTTGCACGCACACAGTGAAATATTGACTCCTATATTACAGGCTTATATTATATGCCAGCATACTATGGAATAAATGTAGCAAAATGAATACAAAATAATTACTACATTGACAACAGCGAATAAGAAGAAAGTATACAGCAACTGATCTTTATATTAGTCTGTGTATATTTCCTTCATGGACTGGCACTAATGACTAGTAGCTAGCAATCTGCCATTAGGAGAGATGAAGTCCAGAGTCCGCGTAACTGAAATCAAGCCTAAAGGTAGCCCAATCTATCGTAGTCCACTAATACTTGACTATAGCTGGAGGTGATGCTAAGTGTCCTTGAAAGTGTTGTCCTCTGGTTATATCATCCCTTTATGCCACAAGACAGAGCATGGTGCCCTGTTAGTATCAGGTGGCTTGTCATCATGGTAGGTGGATCGTTGCCAGTGATTAGGTTCGATCAGTGTCTCCACTTTGCCTGCCTATACTCAGCTTATTCTAATGGTGCCCTGATGACCGCAGGAATGACAAATTGATAAGAGATGGGTCTTGATTGTCAAGGGCTGGCCAAAGTGGTTGTTGCTTTATGGTCTGATTTTACTGCGCACGGAAAGGACTACCTTTTCCACAGGACTCTTTTCCAGTATTCACGGGCCCGAGCTGGGCAGACACATAAAAGATGACTAGTGCCTTCCAGAATCACCCCTAAGAAAAAAAACACTCAATAGGCAGAAAAAAACCTCCTAGGAAGTAGAGATGAAACCAGGCTCTTGAAGGCGCAATAGTACGTTAGGAGTAGATGAAGGCTAGATACTGACCCACCCAAGACTGAATGAGGCAGAACCAGGTTACAGAACTAAAAGACAAGTCTGAGTAGAACACTGGAGAAAAGAGGAAAAATCTTTAGGGACTAAAAAGTACCAGGAGGAGCAATGAAAATGGACACCAAATGTGTTGCCGGAGCATCTACTTCCAGCGCTGACCTCCTTATATGTGGTCCAAAAGGAAGTGAGGTCAGGGGAAGTTTACTGGTAGCCATCTTGGCTTGGGGAATGTCAATTGACAGTATAAAAATGGTGACCATATTGTAAAGGGAGAAATTAAGGAATGATTAAACCCTAGGGTGGAGAATGAAGGTAAGGAGTATTGAAATCACACTATCCTTATTGGTTCTAGTTTGTCTTGCCTAGAGTGGAAAGGCTGCTGCTGTAACAGTCAGCAAGGCAAATCCCATGGCCATTTTAAGGCAGATGGCGTGGTATGCAGCAAGGCCCAGTGTGTACCCGCTGCCTCCCAAGAACAACAAGCCTTGGTATCTCCAAAGCATGAGCCAAAACCCAGCATTTCCAAGGGGAAAAAATTCGCCTGCAGGTGCCTGATCGCCTGACCGAAAGCACCGAAGTTGACGCGGCTACAAGAGTCAATGCCGCACCTGCCACTGCCACCAGGTATAAGATTGATTTGGCCTGTACTTGTACAGAATCACCCACAATAGACGCACTTGGGCGGAGTGGGCGGAGCTGGATTCCATCATGGCTGCTCGGAGCTGAAGCTCCGTGGTAGCCCAGCACACAGCAACCAAGCGCGGTACCTCATCGCACCAAAACCAGCAGAAAAAACTCACTCCCGACATCGGAGCATTGGGAGCGTCTGCCGCTGTGGGCGCCGATCCCCCAAACTGCTTCGTTGCCGTGTAATCGGCTTAAACTCGCCAGGCAATCGCGCCTCAAAATGGCGCATGGGGCGGAGTGGACTCCCTCTAATATGTAACCGAGCGGGGGCTGCGTAATCAGGAGCGGGCCCCCATGAGACTGCGTCGGAGGAGCTGCGAGACGGCACGGCCGCTCTGGGGCTCAAGACCACTGCCTGAGAGCTGCCCGACACCCCCCTGATTGCGGTGATGAGTTTCCTGACGGAAACGACCCGGAGGCCGACAACGGCCGGTGGGCATGGGGGAGGAGCTTGTGGCCCTTGCGAGGAGAGCAGTAGCCGAAAGCGCCAGAGTCTACAAAATCTACAGAACCTACAGAGACTCACATGGTCCAGGTCGAGTGTGGCAGAAGCGAGCGCCAGGCCCTGCTGAAGAACCGGAGTGCTAGAGACACAAGTGCAGACACAGCACGTTTGTTCCCAAGACCGAGGACAAGGTCAGTGTGCACGTTACCTGGTGGGCCCCCGGGCTGCCTGGGACTGATCTGGGACTGAGCAGCATCAAGAAGGTGCGTGACAACGGGGGTACCGGGGGTACACCCTCCGTGCCGCCTGACTCCAAGATGCCGGGAGCAGCACCCCAGTGGGTAGATCTCCTATGAAGTAGCACTGGAGGTGCCAGTTGATGGGGAGGTTTTAAACAGGAGTCCCCAAGGTCCATAAAGGATGCAGCATGGGAATCAGATGTGAGGAGAATCCAGAGCTGCAATTTGCGCCTGACCCTAAGATGGCCGCCACTGGGGACATTTGACTGGGGGAAGCTACCACCCTCTCACGCTAGAGAAGCCCGAAGGTGCACAACAAGGTCTCCAGCGAGAAAGCACCACAAAACATTGACGTCGGCTGGGTCACTCCAAGGGGCTCCCTATTATCAGCGCTCTATACTGGTGCATAGTGAGACCTGCTTATTCAAAGAATAGGTCAGCCCGGACTTGCCTAACTCTAAAATGGCGCCCAGAACAAATATACTATGTCGCTGTGGGGTGTTATAGAAGGCTAAAATCTGATGAGGATCAGGTCTCTAGGCACAACTCCTCTTCAGCTCCTCCCCTGCCAACAGGTTTGAAGGCAAGAACGATGGGTTGTCCTACAATTTGCCGACCTTGGAATCTGTCCCTTCCACCTCTCCTCTCACCACTTTTGTTCTGGGGGCCAGCTGGAGAACGTAGCGGAAGGCACTTCCCAGTAACACCAGGACCGGTGCCTTTCGATGGAACTTTGACAATGCCCCCTGGGCGGATAACATAACTGTTTGTACTTACCTCGGAGCCCGAGCATCCTTGGCCAATGCCCGGTGGAGCTGTCCTATGCAGCTATAGAGGAGTTTTGGCTCTGGTTCACCCCCTCGGCCGACACCTACCCAGCCGGACATCTGACATTGTTTTCCTCGTCGCCCCGTTGTGTTTCCTTCCCTCCCCCGCATCTCATGTTTTTGTTTTCTCCTATGTCTTTACTTGAAGCCTGTAACTTGATGTAATTATGTAACCTGTAACGCTCTGTTCCTCATGTAAAGCGCTCTGATACCTCCAGGTCTAGCCAGCGCTATATAAAACTTCGCAAATAAAAATAAATAAACTTGGCTGCAGGAGTTTTTAATGGAGGCACATTAACTTTCAGTACAGTGCTCTTCAGCTCCGAGTTTCTCTCAGCACACAATGCTGATCTTTCTCCCCTGACCGCATTGATGGAGTTGGCAGGAATGAAGATTTGAAATGGGACCGGGGTTTGATCAGGCCAGGGGCTTCCAAAGAGAGAAGCTGTCCTGACCAATAGATTGAGCCGAGATCCAGTTTATTCAGCCTGCATGGAGCACAGACGGGAGAAAAGCATGTCCAGGAGCCAAAGCGACTTGCAGCCCAACTGACCAGGACTGAGCACTGAACTAAAATACCATCAGCATCACATGAACCTACAGTTCTTAAATCATCACTGCTTCAATGAACCATGCACCCTAATCTGATGTGCCCTTGATGCCAGTGGGCATCGTTTTGTCTGATTGCTGTGTCTTTGGTTCCGTGAGGCCCCTGACATGATAAATTGTTTTCAACATAAAGTCTGCTTAAGTCTGCAGGCACCCTTGGGTGCAACCGGTGGTGGAGTCCCATCTCCCAGCACCAGCAGACAGGGTCTCATTTATGGCATTTTGGCGTAGGGCATCGCAGCAAGGCACCTAGCTGCACTGCCCTACGCCAAGGTGAAAGGGCAGGAATGCACTGTATTTAAGCAATACGCTGCATTCCTCCCCTTTATGCCTGCACAGGCACTGTTTTGTTAGCCTTGCAAGGGTGCCTCTGTTGCAGGCAGGATTGATTTTGTGCAGGAAGGGGCACCCTCCTATACAAAAACAATCCAGAGAGGTGTTTTCCTCTTTCTATGTGTGCTGCAGCATGTGGCACACATGGAAAGAGGAAAAAACAGGGAGATAAAAAGTTATTTCTCCTCGTTACCCCTCACCTTGGGATGCATAATGTTTTGGCGCTTCCCCAGGGTTACGGGATTAAGTAAATCTGGGGCGGCGTCAAAATCCATGGGTATTGCGTGGGGACACCCACCGCAACGCCCATTGAACGCCTGCCTGGCACAGAATAAGACAACACTGCGACTTGCACTGCTTTGTTTTACTCCATATGTATGAGGCCATTCAAAGCCAAGGCAAAGTGACCTTTCATGGCCCCATAGATATGGTTGAGGCCTGTGCTGCCGGACCGTCAGAAAAAGTGACGCTCCAGCGGTGCAAGGTGCTCGTAAATAAGCCCTTGAGGGTAGACTGCTTTGTGACACCCAGCTATCCCTACCAATTGCTGGGAATTAACAGGCACATGTTTACTGGATAATGTGTCACCCCTCCACCCCCACTCACCTGGCTTTTGTGGTGGGCTTTTTGTTTTGCATTTCAGAGTACCACAGGAGGTGGAGAACGACCATGGAGTGTGAAGAAGTGGAGAATGGTGGGGAATGGTAAATGGCATTACTAGGTCTGCTGAGATCTCTATTTGGGACTGATTAGGCCCTTCATCCTTCCAAAGCTAATAAAGTTTCATTGAATTGAGTAATAATAGCACGTCGTGTACAACTTCATGAATCAATAACATGTTATAGTAAACTTAGCATAAAACACACATTCTTCGTCTTAGTATTATTTTATTGCTGGTGACATTTGGTGATGCAGCTCTACAGTGCACATTTCAGGATGCGTGGCCTGGTCTTTCCAGGTAGAGATTAGAGAAGTGATCCCAGATATTAAAAGGGATCAAGGTTGAAACCTGTTTTGCTGGGTTAAACCTGCACATTGCCTAAGCACTAGAAGACGTAATGTCGGTAAAGGACTGGCCTTGAACCCAGTTCCGCCTCGGTGCGGAGTGCTGCGGAATAAAGTTCCCAGCCTACTCAGCGGCTGAATTGTTCCATTTTGAATGGCGTGTCTTCGAGGCGCTGCATGTTCCAATATCTTGTGTTGGGTGCATTTCGGACTCGTTTTGAGCAGATAGCGAACAGGTGAGACTGACAGCTGGCATCAGGAGTGTTATTTGTGGGTTGGTCACTTCACCAGCTGACAACACAATACACCTCCATCTGGTCTGCCACTCACTGCAGAGCCAGTGGGGGTGCAGGAGCGGACCCTTCGCAGTTTAGGTGGCATTTAGCATACATATGTTCGTCACATCGCTTGCACGTGGGACACAGGCTGGCCACACGTGCAATCCATGTCAAGCTGACAGTATAGTAGCGGCCTGAGTATAGCCCCTAGCATGTAATGCGGTGCCAAGCTGGGACATGTGCAATTCACCTCAGTGAGACAGTACAGAACAGCAGGCTCTCTCTGAGTATGCGCCGTTTACCATAAGACTATGTCTCTGCATTCACCCTACCAGCAATGCAACCTGCAGCTGGTAAATGATTCTCTCTTTCTGTGCATGCCTAGAGGTGAGGGTTGAGACAGCTTGCCCAGCCCGTGTTGTGCTGGAGTTTTCCTTTTTGGACTATTCTCACATCGTGAAACGTTTTAGGGTTTCCGCCTCACCTTTGCTTACGGAGGTAAACTTGGATAGAGCAAGCAATAAAGTGTGTGGCAAAGCTGTCTGCCTTGACCACCTTTTAGAGGGACACTACGTCCCCACTGGGCCTTCGCTAACTTTGCAGACCTGTGGAAGATCGCCGAAAACACAAAGATGGGGAGACACGAAAGGACATGATGACATGGGGTAGCAAATATACACACTCAAAGAGACGTGACTATGGATAGGAAAACTTGAACACCAGAAGACAGAACACTGGAGAAATATTAACGGCAGACACAAACTCAGTATCGGATCAAAGGACCCCGGATGGACTCCCAAGATGGAGATGCCCAACATCGATCGGCAAGACAAGAGTACAAGACACTGACAGGTGTACGTTACAAATACTTACCAATATAAAATGGTATGTGATGTCTGTGCAGCAGCATAGATACGTGATGCGTTGAGGGGCGGAGCTAACCACGCCTGGAGATGGCCGCCATCTGAGCGAGCTCCTTCGGTCGCCCTGATAATCCTGCAGATATCCTAAACGTCACGACCACAACTGCCCCTAAATAACAGTAATAGCGGACGGGAACACCACCCCGACAATAAGGAACCGTGCTTACCAACTGGAACGCCTCCCTGGGTGAGAAATACGCCCCGCAGCTCAGGGCCTGGAGTGCGGCCTGCGCGCGGAGTGGAGCGCGAGACCGGGTTGCAGCAGGGGGCGAGCTGATGCGGGCGTGAGTGTCCCGCTCCGTGTGCGTGAGCGGCGCTCTATCCTCCGATGCTCGGCTGCTGATCTGCGCGCGTGCACTCCGGAGGCCAGAGGAACGTCTACGGTCCCCACCGACGAGAGGGGTCTACTCCGATCCTGGAGTGTGGCCGCGGAACGGTGGTGCGGGCCTGACGGCGCTTGAGGCGGGACCGGGCCTGGCGGCGGCTGACCGGTGGCAGACTGCGCTACATACAGGCAAGTGATCTCCTGCTACGGGCGGCGCAGTAATTGAAGACAGCTGCGAGACAGGGAGTAGCGTGGCATACACTCTGCTGGGGCCCTGTACCCTCTCCTGACGGCTGTCGGGAGGGCGGCGGCACTGTGACAGACGAGTGGCTGACTACAACCTGGTCGTTGGAGGGAAAGCTGAGACCTGGGGAGAAATCTGTGCACTGGGCCCAAAAGGAATGTTAAATATACCGGAGCGGCCTATGAAATAGGCACAAGTGGACATTTCTGATGTTATAAGGCCCCCTTCTCTGGATTACAGCCATTGGAGCAGCAAATAACATTACTGTTACGGCACAAATGCCCATAACCACTGTACTGCCATAGAAATATACTGGCATACTACATCTGCTCTTATACTGCTTCCTGCGCCTGGTGTCTTCCTTGCCTGTGAATATCCTGCACCTGAAGTTGAGTGTTTGAGGTGTTGCCGCCCCTGATATTTCTGGACTGCCCCCTACCATAACACAATGGGTAAACCAGACAAAGGACAACCCAAACTACATTTTGAGACGGCCAAGAAAGCAACAGAAACCGAGCAAGATGGACAGCAGGAGACACGACAAGTGGCCTCTGGGACTGCTGTTGATATACCGGCTATGTTCTCGACAATACAGACCTCGCTCACCACCATAGACGGCAAACTGGATTCCCTTACATATCGAGTCGACCGCATGTCTGAGAGACTAGACAAACATTCTGAGCGTATAGATACAGCGGAGCGGCGCATTTCTGACTCGGAAGATGCCCAGAGACAAATGGACACCAGACAGGGGAGGATGGACTCTCAGTTGAAGGCGCTTGAGTTAAAAACTGAAGACTTGGAAGCGCGGTCGCGCCGATGTAACCTTCGCCTAGTGGGCATAGCCGAGACCACCAATACTAGGCCAATGGAGCGTTACGTCGAGCAACTTCTTATTGCCATACTAGGAAGAGACACCTTCTCCGCTGTCTTTATTGTAGAGCGTGCCCATAGATCCCTGGCACCGGCTCCGCCGCCTGGATCCCGCCCTCGCCCTATAATTGCAAAACTACTGAATTATGGAGACCGCGACGCCGCTTTGCGCAGAGCCCGTGAATTGGGTAGCCTGAAATATCAAGATATGGATATCTCCATCTATCCTGATTTTACTCCACAAGTGCAGGAAGCCCGGAAGAAGTTCATCGCTGTCAAAAAAATCCTCCGAGACTGCAACATACCCTACGCTATGCTTTACCCAGCAAAGCTGAGAATAACTGCGGGTGGTAAATCTGCAGTTTACAGTGATCCGAAGGACGTGCTTCAACATTTACGACAGAAGGGATTGCATCCGCCACGTCGAAGATCCCCTCGCAATGACCCTGAAGATCGTCTGGGCACCTCTGACATTGAATGAGACTTTCAATACCGGATAGTAGTTACTGATAAGTATCGCATTGCGAATTGTTATTACTTAAGCATATCTGGGGACAGAGGTCCGATGTAGACTTTACACTCTTTAGTTCTTTTGCATTATGTTCCTGTCTACAGTACTATATTGTCTGCCATAACTGCTAAATAATGCATATACTGTTGGTTGTGACGTTAAAATATGTTGCTACATATCTCAAGGAGACCCCCCTGGTGGGCATCTGTCCCTAGGGGTGATCGGCGGGAAGCTCTTGCCCCCGTGCGTGTATCGCAGTATTCTTTCTCCCTACTAGTTGGATTAGGGAAGATGGGGGGACTATTTTGCTCCTCTCGCATGGGGAATGTCTTCGTCATAGTTGGGTTGATGAAGTGGGTGGGATGGGTGGTGGGCGGGGGGGGACGTTTTTTTGAGTCGAGTCATACTGCAATTGACAACACATGTACAATCTCTCTTTCTACCTGTCCGGTACACTGCGATGATGCGACTGATGTCGCCACTAGATACCAAAAACTCAAGATATTCTGCCTGGTACTCTAATCCTAAACGAAACGATGCACCCAAATAATAAATCGGCCCCATTGACACTAGCCACCTGGAATGTGCGGGGCTTAAATACTCCGAGAAAAATCCGTCAGGTGCTCGCGCATCTCGACAGACATGCTGTAGCTATTGCTATGCTCCAGGAGACCCACTTGACACCCACTAAGGCTGACAAATTAGGAAGACGTTGGGCAGAGTTAACTGTACACTCCTCTTATTCCAACTATGCACGTGGGGTTGTCATTTTGATACGGAAGTGCACACATTTTATAGTGGAGCGCACCATCACTGACACGCAAGGACGCTATATTATTTTGACTGGTATCTTGAGAGGCACCAGACTAGGCCTCATAAATACCTATGGCCCCAATGTGGATGACCCTAACTTCTATCGGAAACTGTTTGCAGACCTGCGCGACCTGCCAGATATGGCGCTAATATGGGGAGGAGATCTTAATGTTGCTCTGGATAGTACGTGTGATAGATCCCCTAACACGACTGAAAGACACCACAATACCGCCGCTGTGATTAGGAATGGCATGATAGAATTCAAGTTGCATGACATATGGCGTAAGCGAAATCCTGGTGTTTGTGAAAGTACACATACCTCAACAGCACACAGTAGCTGGTCTAGGCTGCACTACTGGCTCCTCACAGACCAGGTATGCACATGGGCAACTGATGTCCATCATCTCCCGAAAACATTGTCCGATCATAAACCTGTTGTACTGGCACTACAAATTCCAACATACACCCCCCCGCCGTTTCTATGGCGCTTTAACGCCAACTCCCTTCTAGATCCGTTATACGCGGAGACAATCCACTCAGCGATAGAAGATTATTTCGCACTTAACGTCTCCTCGGTTCAGAGTGCAGGAACCCTCTGGGAGGCTTTCAAGGCGACCTTGCGGGGCATCTGCATGAGCACCACGGCAGGGATCCTTAAGGATATCTGCGCACAGCTGCAGCAATGCGAGACCCGTATTAGACGGCTTGAAGCCGAGTACGAGGCAACCAATGACGCCACTCTCTTGGGGACAATACGCACAGAAGTTAGTAATCACAATACTCTAGCAGAGGAAGAACTGAAATATATAACGAAGCGGCTGGTGGCACGTAGGATGGGCGAGGGGGGCAGACCAGGCCGACTACTTGCCAATAATATTCGCACAGAGCACAAACAACATACCGTTCTCCATATAATAGATGATGATGGTGCACCACACTATGACACAGCTGGCATTTTAAAGACATTTATGGACACCTACAGCTCACTCTATAGACACCAACCCACCGCACCCACACCAGAACTTCTAACCTACCTTGATGACATTGCATTGCCTGGCTCTCGGATGCGCAGCGTCACCTATTAGCACTACCCATCACGATCGAGGAGGTCCAGGAAGCAATAAAAACGTTACCAAACAACAAATCTCCAGGACCAGATGGTTACACTGGAGAATTTTATAAACACTACTCTGAATTGCTCTGCCCGTACTTGTTGGCAATGTATGATGAAGCCTACCACAATAACACCCTCCCCCTACACTGAGGGAAGCCTTACTAGTGGCGCTCTTAAAACCAGACAAAAACCCAGAGAAAGCTGATTCCTATAGGCCATTATCATTAATAAATATGGACACTAAAATTTTAGCTAAAATAATTGCCACCCGCTTACAACCACTAATGTCCAGCCTCATCTTACCTGACCAATCTGGGTTTATACCGGCCCGATCAACGGCCCATAATCTCCGCACTATATTCGCCCTTCTTCATCAACTAAATCCAGAACTAGAGGCTGTGGCAGTACTACTGGATGCGGCCAAGGCCTTTGATTCGATTGAATGGGGCTATTTAGTCACCATCTTGCAGCGAATTGGCCTCCCCCCTGTTTTATTGAACTGGATAAAATTATTGTATACGAAGCCTACTGCGCGCATCAGAGTCAATAGACAAATATCAGGAGCAATACCGATACAGCGGGGAACGCGACAAGGGTGCCCACTCTCCCCACTCCTTTTTGCTATAGCCCTAGAGCCTTTAGCCTGTAAAATTCGCCAAAAGTACGCACATACGGCACTACGGTTTGTCCTACGGCCTGTTGGCATATCGTTATATGCGGACGATATGGTCCTCTACGTTAGGGATCCCCATGACAATCTGTCCCCACTACTTCGGGAATACATTAAATTCGGAAGACACTCCGGCCTTGCGATAAACTGGGCTAAGTCTGCAGTAATACCATTGACTGCGAAAACCACGGCCCCTCAGATGGATTTTCCCCTTGTCTGGCAGGAGGACCCCATTAAATATCTAGGTATCTGGGTTCACCGAGACCCAGTGCAGGTGTTGCAGAGCAATTACGGCACTGCAATTACTAGAATAGAGACGCAGGTGGATAGGTGGATCACGCTGCCATTGTCCTTAGCGGACAGGATGTCACTGGTAAAAATGGTGATTCTCCCAAAGATGCTTTACCTTTTCACCAATATTCCTATACCCCCCCCAGCGCCTATATTTAAGCGCCCGCGCGCTAGCGTGACAAAACTGATATGGGCAGGAAAACAGGCCAGAATCAGCCTTCTCACACTATCACTACCATATGCTGCCGGGGGATTCACAGTTCCTGACTTCTACCTATATTACTTATGTGCGCAAGCTCAGTACGCGCAATATTGGTTCCACCCAGTAAAATACATGCCGCACCTGGCAGTGGAAGATGGAGATGCTCACCCGATTAATCTAGCGAGTGTATTAACTCATAAAAGGCCTCACCTATCCAAAGATGAGATCAATACCATACGAACTACCTCACTGGCGTGGGAGCACATGGCTCGACTTGCAAACAAAATGCCACTGTATGCCCCGAATCTTCCATTGTCTCACCACTCAGCCCTATTGGTGATGCAGGAGAAGGGTAGTATGGGCCTGCTGACCCAGGTAGGCATTACAACGATGGGTGACTTATATCCTAGCGGGAGATTTATAACGCCGCAGGATCTAGCATTCGTGAGCAATCAAACGCTCCTGTTTAAGTTTACATACCATAGATTACGAGCAGCAGTGCAAGCACACTACCCATCATTTCCTAATGAACCTCCCACATTAGAATCATTACAACTCCTGATTGCTACGCAGACCCATACCCACATTGTGCAGAAACTATATAGAGCCTTACAGAGGGATATTGGGGCTGACACGCATAAAGCGCAGGCTAGATGGAATGCCATCCTCGACAAACCACTTGAGTCGACAGAATGGCAGGCATGCTGTGCACTCACCAAGATTCTTACCCCAAATGGCAATTTACGTATCCTACATTATAAATATCTGCATCAGGTGTACCATACGCCAGTTAACTTACACAAACATGGGCTGAGGACGAATGCGAGCTGTAAGAGGTGCCATACGGATCAAGCTGATTTTGGTCATTTAGCATGGTTTTGTTCAAAAATACATGAAATGAAATGAAATGAATGAAATGAAAGACACATTTATAAAGCGCATGGCTACCCGGAAGCATCCCAGCGCTGGAACTGACTACTGCCGAAGACAGGGAAATTATGCAGGCTGTGGGAACAAGAGAGTCTTAAGTTGTTTGCGGAAGGATCCGTGGTTTTGAACAAGGCGTAGCTGGAGTGGGAGCAAGTTCCAGAGTTTGGAGGCATTATATGAAAACGACCGTCCGCCCTTCCTAGCCCTCCTGATCTTAGGTACTTCGGCCAGGTAGAGATTATCAGATCGGAGGTTGCGTTTGGCCTTATAGGGACGAATCATGGCTGAGTTGATGGAGGGGCCAGTCCCCTGCATAGATTTATGTACTAGACAGAGTGTCTTAAATCTAATGCGTTCCTGGATAGGGAGCCAGTGAAGGGACGCAAGTGCCGGTTTAGCCGAGTGTCGGTTGTTGGTTCCGATTAAAAGTCTGGCAGCACTATTTTGCACAGACTGTAGTTTAGAGACTACAGTAGAGGGGGAGCCCAGATAAAGCGCATTACCATAGTCTAGCCTAGAGAGTATAAGTGCTTGCACAAGTACTTTTTGCTAGGGGGGGAGCAGAGGGAGCACTTTGCGGGCCATTCTAAGTAGGCCATAGCAGATGCCTGCCGTCTTCCTCGCTTGGGCTCTAAAGCTCAGATCCTGGTCCAACCAGATACCCAGGCTCTTAATTTCTGGCTTGGGGATAGGGGGTGGTCCCATACACGCTGGCCACATGGAGCTAGATTGAAAGCAGAGAGGGTTGCCTAAGATCATAAGCTCAGTCTTCCCCCATTGAGCTTGAGCTGAGATGTATCCATCCAGTTTGAGATATCTTCCAAGCAGGAGCGGAGGATGTTAGTTTCTTGGTCCATCTGATTGAGTGCAACCACCAATTGGGTGTCGTCAGCATAAGTCACCATACGAATTCCGGATGGGGCAATAATTGCAGCCAAAGGAGCCATATATACATTAAAAAGGGTAGGACTGAGCGAGGAACCCTGAGGCACCCCGTTCTTTAGAGGGGTTGGGTTGGATAGTGTATTCTCCTCGAATACCTGAAAGCATCTTATTATACATTATACATGCCTATTGGGAGCAAGTGGTCCAACTTTTAAATGATGTATTGCAATGTCGATTGGAATGTACAATGAAAACATGTCTTTTAGGCTATCTGCCAAGCTTGAAATCTGTTAAAAAGAAACTCGCAGCTATTCTGTTATTGTTAGCAAAGCGCAGGGTGTCTATGCACTGGGACAGCTCGAAGACCCCAACCATAAAAAGCTGGATATCAGACTCTATATATTGCAAAGATAACTTTTTGTTGTACGCAGAAGAACTGCCCACGGCCGCTAAGCCGCTTAATTTCTGGCAACCATTGTCCGACTACTTGGGTACCCATCCTGACTTAGGTGGAGCGCCGATATGATTTCTGGTCTTTTTACCCCATTTTTATTGATGTGGCCGGGAGATGTTGGAGTGACTGCTAGATTATATATTGCTATCTACTACTATGTACCGGACAAATGTTAATAATCGTTCATTGTATAATGTGTGGGTGTACTTGACTCGACGCGAATTGTAAACATGATAACTATCTTGTTTTGCAAAAATTAATAAAATAAAAAAAAATTAAAAAAAAAATAGATACGTGATGCGTTGCTACTGTATCGTGGCTCAAAGTAACTGGGCATGAAAAAAGGTATTAAGTATTACTTGCAAGAAGTACTAAAGTAAAGTAGCAGCAGCAGGGAACAGCCTCACAGTCAGCGCTCAAAGGAATCACCACCCAGCTGAATTTCAAGGATTATCCCAGGGTTGGGCTGGGACAGCAAATGGGCCCAGACACCTTAATAAAAGTGGCCCCATTACCGAATCAGACAACCCAACAAGCATTTGCAATGCAATAGGTCTTGCATTTACGCAAGTTTAAGCTATTGGCATTGTAAATGACAATGCCTATTATTTTTGTTTTTTAAAACGTAATTAAAAGGCATTGTCATTTACAATGCCAATACCTTAAACCCGCACAAATGCGAGACCTATTGCATTGCAAATACTTGTTTACGTTTAAAACTGAGCGCGGCTCCACTTCAAGGGCACCGCGCTCGGTTTCTTTTTTTTTTTTTTACTTTAACACTGAGTGCGGTGTCCTTGAAGCGGGCACAGCGCTCAGTGTTAAAGTTTAAAAAATAAATAAAGAAACCGAGCGCGGTGTCCTTTATGCGGAACCACGCTCAGTTTTACAGTTTAAAAAAAAAAAAAACAGAGCGCGGTGTCCCTGAAGTGGACATTGCGTTCACTATAAAAGTTAAAAAAAAAAAAATTTAAACAGAGCGCGGTATCCCAGAAGTGGACGCCATGCTCAGTATTAAATTAAAATAAATAATTAAATAAACTGAGCGTGGTGTCCCTAAAGCGGGTGCCAAATACAAAAAAATAGCAGCCACCATCGTCCCCATAAGTGCCCATAAACAAAATAGTACTCACCCCCTCGATAAAGCCTACCGTGTACGGAGCCAAGCAAAAGATCCAGTCGTCATGGGCGGTCACAAATGGAGACAGGGCGGTAACAATCGGAAGCCAGCATTTACCAAGGACAATGACATCAGCCAATGAAAAATATGGGAGGAGAGTAGGCGAGGCTTCCACAGCATACTCGACTACTGCATGCCTCGCAGAGCGAGCAGTGCATGCGCGCTTCCGCTAGGCTCGACCTAAAAAGTGTCCCACGTTTCCATGCAGGGGCAGTTTTTAACTTATAAAGACACACTTAGTAGATGTTTTGAAATGTATGGTCAACTGCATGCATTTGTGCTTGCTGCGGGCCATGTTTGTGGCTATAAAAGAATAAAAACGTCCCACTAGACCATAAAACAGACCCAAAAACAGCCCAAAAAACGGTCGACACACTAACCTGTCAGACCAGGCAATCTTGCGCTGCTTGATTAACCTATAGGTCAGTCCGACCTTGATTAGAGCTGCTCATTACTCACCAAGACATTCAACACAGGCGTACTCTCACTAGACGGCCTCAGTCTCACAGTACTATTCTCAATGGACACCTCAACTGCTGCAAAACAGATACCTCCTCCTTTACACAACTCACCCACAAGCACCAAGTTAGCACATCCACATTCATGAAAGAAAATACTATCATTAAACACTTGCATGCACTAGCAAAGAACAAAGGATGCTGTGTCAAGGAAATCATAAGGATCCACTATTTGGAAGGGGCGTGTTTAGGGCGCCCCTTCCAAACAGCGATTCCTTGTGGTATGTATTAATGTTTTGCGACTAAATTCCAATTGCAAACCAGTAATAATTTACCATCTCCTCAAAGGAGGTTGTAAACCATTTGCAAATGCGAAGGGGTCCCCAAGGGACCACTTACCATTTGAGAATGTTAAAAAAATATTTGTGGGAGCACGCAGTGGTCCCAAGGACTACTGCCTACTCTTAAAAAATGAACGCTAGATGGTTAATTTTTTTGTTTTGAAACGCATCCCGTTTTCCTTTAACGGAAAGCGGATTGCATTTTAAAAAAAATCCTTTATTTAAAAGCAATCACAGACATGGTGTTCTGCAGACCCTAGCAGGCCACCATTCCTCTGATGGCTGTCATTCTTAATGGGTCACAAATTACGACTTATCTCATTAATATTCATGTGGTAGGTCAAATTGTATACCACTAGGAATCACTAAATTAAAAATAAAAGTTTCATACATTCAGAATAGGGATTACTAAATAGCGATTCAGAAATCAAATGCTATTTGGGAGCCTCTATTCTGAATGCTTGTTTATCTGGGCCAAAGTTATTTAAACTCATGGGCAACCACAATATGTGTTTGCTTCTTCCAAATTATTGTTATTATTCCTAACAACCACAGTTCCTCCTTATACATGACCCATTACCACTTCTCTCTCTTCTCTCAAATCTCTACCATTTTCGCTATGGTTTCTCTGTCCTGCAGACCTCACTACCTGTTTTCCACGATCTAGGTCCATGAATATATTATCCTACCCCCATCATCCTTCTTACGAACATCTGAAGGTTGTTTGAGAGCATGTCTACATATCGTCATTCATCCTAAATTTCAGATTTGCCCATCCTCCACCCACACAACATTTGACAAAACTTCGATTACTCTAACAGGATTTAGGCACATAAATCTGGTAAACGAACCACCTGATCAATACAAATGTTTATATAATTGCAGGTCGCTTTTATTGTCCATATAATCATGCATTATATTTTTATGTTCTGTTACTCTTCTCTTCAAACTCTGACATGCCACTACCTGCTTTTCAATACATATCTACTTGATCACAAAGGAACACACTTATCTCCCAGCTTACATCCTCTCAGCGACTCAAATGGTGAAGTGGCAGTAACTCCAACCTCCGTAGTCTTCAAAGTCGGCAACATTGCTTGTAGTGCTTTATTTCAATGTAAAAATGCTTTCAATGACAACTGAATGGATTCCTTTACTAAGCAGTTCAATTTTTTATTCTCGGCTACAGATAGCTTTAGCTGTCTGTTGCTAAGGCGCCTGGAACTTTATAGCCTTTATAGCATTATCGTTTTGGGTTTGATCAGACCATTTTGTTGTATGATTTGAGTTGACACGTAATAGCTATTTATTAAGTAATCCCCTCATTTCACGACAGAACCTCTACAGTAGTTTACAACACTATTTCCTTCTTTATATTTTCCCGCATGAGCCTCCTTCCTCAATTATCATCAAGCAAGTTATCCTTCCATACTACTCTGTTTTTCGTATCATATGCTCTCCCATGGAAGGCCTGAAAACTTTTGGGTTCTCCGATGAGGACTTTTCTGCACTCACAGGACAAGCCATCACCAGTGCAGGTCCGACTGTCCCCCACAGTGGAGATGACTCTGAATGGAATAATCTACTGAATTTGAGAAAGAAATTAAAAAGAATGGAGTCACATGCCCACTACATGCTGGAGTACTTACGAGCAGGTGTTATTCCATCAGGCCTAAGGGTCCGTAATGTACCAGCACTTTTTGTAGAGATACGAAAGTTCCTGGAGCGGTGGTCCCACATTGCGAACCGCTGCTCCAGGGACTGGATGATCTTGATAATTGAAACAGCTAGGGAGATTATGTTAGTTCTCAGTAAAGAAATAACAGAGTTAGAAGATAAGCTGAGAGCAGCCACAGCACTTGAGGAAGCTAAAGCCAGGTTGGAAATAATGAATACTGATATGAAGGACTTTGAGGAGTACATCACTAATAGAAAAAATGAAAAATTGAGAAAGGATGTGAGGTGGTACACGCAGGAGAAGGCTTACCCCTATTTAGAGAAGTCATATTATCAAGAATGGAACCATGGCCCCACATATCAAAATCATGGCAGGAATAATAGAAGGACAGTAATCAACTTCTCAGACACTTATTCATCTGACTCTGAGACAGATAACTATCAAAGTGCTGATGAAAGGCAATTCTATCAGAGACCTAATAGAGGCAGGCAAATGAACCAACAATCCTATCGAGGACAGTCTCCTTTTTAGGTCTCGGCTAGGCAGCGCATGCGCTGTCTCGTGGAGAGATGCTGTATACAGTATTGTGGGGGAAGCTCCGCCCACTTTCTGCCCATGCTTTTGATTGGCTCAAATCTGAAATGCTGCATTCTGATTGGTTGCCGGTGTATTAGTCCCGCCTCCTTACTGCCATGACGTCATGTTTATCCTTCCATGGCTATCAGCCCCTTTACTTCAGCAACTCATTTGTTCCCCTGTTCCCTCCCGCACTCTGTGACTTCTCTGCCCACCACCACCCACTCCCCTTCCTGCCTTCTTCTGTGCACGCATTTTGTTCACAATGCAATAGAACTCGCGTAAATACGAGTCCTATTGCATTTGTAAATGCTTGTTTTTTCCGATGATTGGCTGCCTGCATTCGCACTCTATTTTGCCTGACCTGTCCAGACTCTCGCATGCGCGCGATACGTTACATCGTGCGCATGCGCGCCAAAAGTCTGCTTCTGCCTCCGTTTTATAATCTAACTCGCTTTTGCCCCCCTCTTCACAAGATCAGACGCGTTGCCGTCTCTGGGCATGTTTGCTTGATTAGTGTCTCGGGTTTTTATCACGTTCCACGCCGCACAGCTCATTAAAAACTCTTTGCAAGCTTTTCATCACCACACATCACAGTATCCCGCGCGTCGGCCCCTGTCAACTGCTACCGAAACAAACACGGCATTGCTTCATTTACCCCCCTTTACATCTCTCAACGGCTTAGAATTGGTAACGTAGTATTTGCTGCATTTCGGAGTCTCAACCCAAGACGTAATTGCCAATTTATTTGCCAGGCAGCTGGGTAATGACGCTGCTTCGCCCCGCACTGAGAGAGAGCAGGCGCGCGCCATCCTGACGTGTGACATTCGATGCCCCGGGTCCGAGCTGCTCAGCTGTGTGGCCACAAAGCGGCAGGAGGAGTTGAGGTAAAAAGCAGACCAGCTTCAAAGGGAAAGCACTGAAGAAAATAGCCCAGTGGGTTTGTGTGCCTGTCCCAGTGTTGTGACCTGCTTGCCGGTGTATTCCCCCTTGGAGGGTGCGCGCTGCGCTCTGCAAAAAGAGACATTTTGTAAACATAATTTGCGGGCTGAAATGCGGAGATCACGTGACACCGTGGCAGCTACATGTATTCTTTTCTGAAGATGCGGACACAGAAATGAATCTGGGTGTTTGATTTATTATGGCTGAGAAATGGAACTCCGTGGAGCCCTGGGGTGGCCCTTTTAATGAAGGGTGAGGTGGTGAACAGAACATTTAACGTTTATTGTCTCTCTAACCTTTTTTGAGGTTGTCCTTTCGTTAATGTGACAATTTTCACCTGATGAAATATGGCAGGGCAAAGTTGCCGAAATTAACTGGGGAAAATGTTCCATAAATACAGTTACATGTGGATTTTAGGGCCTCGCACAATCAGAAAAATGAGAATGTTATGCCCCATTTTGAGATACACGAAATGGGGCATAAATAATATAGGCGATAGAAATATCCACATGGAGCAACATGGTTTTTGTTACGTTTCTCCAGGGCAGGGAGGTTGTGCATTCAATTGGCATCGCATTCACTATAGGAATTGTCACTTAACAACCCAGCGTCTGACGCAGTGCTTTCAGCACAATCATGACATCCGTCATCACGTCGGATCAGCGTCCTGCATAGCGCCAGATGTCTTCCAGAATCTAATCAGCAAAGGGCTGGGGTACATTTATCCAAACCTGTCATGATCATGTCAGATTACTGTTATCATACAAGAGTGCAGGTTAAGAGGCCATAGAAAGATGGTCTGGAAACCGGAAACAAAGCGGATAACCCTGCCCAGAACACTGAGCAAAGGACAAACCTCCTACCATTAGTCAGAGTACATATTAAATTATGTATAATTATTATGGGAATGAAATGCTTTCTACGAAGCATGGTGAATAATCTAAAATGTACTGAATAGGAAGCTGAACCAGCTTTATGACTTGGGTGCGATATTGTGTGCATGAGGATTCCATCATGCCTTTCAAGAATGTTCTGTTTGCGAAAGGCAATTAGGAAGGTGTTGTGCAGTGAGTCTTGCTGGTTGGAAGTTGATGTTGGGTGAGGTTGGGGATCCAATTGTAGCTTTTACAGCATCTCTCTGGCGTCGCAGATATTATGACACAAATCAACCTAGAAGCACTCTTGTCAAACAACAACACAGACTGCACACACATTGCCAGTGGAGTACTCCGCATCATCCACAAGTCCATCCGACACTCTGCGTTCAGGGCCCAGATATATCAAGATATTTAAGCTCCTAAACTCCCGGCATTTACCCCCTAAGCCTCCTGGACAGCCATTATCAATCTGCTCCACAGACCTCCAGATCCAACAAGGATTTCCCCAAAGACATCTCAGACTGCATCCCCTCTGCTTGCATTCAGCACACCCATCCCACATTAGCAAAGGCTCCTAGGTTTAAGGAGGTACGGACAATACTGAGGGGGCTGTTTAATGGCAACTCCATGGATGTATTTCACGATGGACGATGGTAGAATGTCATCTTAATCAGGGGCGTAGCTTAGTCATTAAGTTTGGGGAATGTGAGCTTCAGATTTTGCAAAGGTCAGCCTGGCATATAATGTTTAAATTCATTACATGACAAGCAGAGTGCGTGTGAGGGCCTAAATGCAGTGGAAAGGGAGAGGAATGAGGATTGGTAGTAGTACTAAGAGAGACAGCACAATATTTTGTAAAATAACCAATGTTTTCAAAAACTTTCTAAACCGAGAGGGAGAAATTGTGTGCGTGTTTTTGTCTGTGTGTATGTAAACATTCCTGGTAAAATCCAACAGACACCTCACCATGCCCGACAGAAAGCACCTGTACCCAATTATTTTTCGGAAAATATATTTATTTGGTGGGGGGGGTGTAACACCCCAAATATCCCTCCTGAAACTACGTCCCTGATCTTCATAAGAGGTTCACTTGAAGGAGTGGATGATGTCAGAGTTCAGTGTGTGAAAGGAGGTAAAAGGTTGGCCACCTGCAGGTGGAAGGATAGGGCAGTGCAGATCGCTGGTTGAAAATGTGAGTCTGATTTTGTTAATGTTCTTAGTGAAAAACTGATTGATTGCACTTGTTAACTAATTGTGACATTGGCTGTTGATGCAGGGGATTGCCATGGAGCATGATGCCTTGAAGAGAGCTTTGCTTCTATTAGTCGCTTCATTGACAGCAGTCTTGAAAAGGGTAACTTCAGCAGCAGCTAGAAGGAATCTGCAGGCAAAGTGTAGTCTGTCCTCTGCTTATCTAGTGAGTCACTTTCTGGTCAGCCCTCTCAATTTATCTCACTTATATTTAATCAGCATTAAGGTATTGCTTCTCCTTAACAGCTTTGTCTAATGGGGTTACTGGACGCTTTTGTCGGTCTGACGTTTCCTTTTTATCATATACTTAACTTTCAAAAGCACAATTGGGGGCAGGCAGCGCATAAGGTACTGCATAGCTCAATACATATAAGGTCCCAAAGCCGAGATCGTTTGCATTGCAAATGCTTGTTTACATCGGGGTCAGTATCGCGGCAGGAACAGACCTTGGGTACAGGACAGAGGGGATCAACAACCATCAATGCCCCCTCAATATCCGCAACCGTATGTGAAAACACTCAACCAACAATATTGGAAGACTTAGAGAGGATAAATCAACAACAAGTCAGGAACAATGATATCCTGGCCATTTTTAATCTTTCATCAAATAATTTGACACATGAAGAGACTAAGCTACTAGGTAGGGGCTTATCATTTGTCCCCAGTACTAGTCCTAATCTTTTTCAATTACATCAAGATATTTTTCCTTTTTCAGAAAGGTTAGGCTTAAAAAATTCTTTATGCATAGACCTGCAGAAAATAAAGAGGAGAATGTTTCTCAATGTAAACCACCATCTACCTTTACTCCCACCCTAGACATGGTGGGTCCAGAGGTGGATATATTTGAGAAAACTGTATTGAAAGAAATACAACGTGTTACCAAGTATCCTCCTCATAAACAACATAATCTGTCTCTTCAAGATTACCAAGCTCTTAATACCATCAAAGACAACCAAAACATCGTCATTAAACCTTGTGACAAAGGTGGGGGAATTGTAGTTATGAACAAGAGTGACTATAATGATAAAATCCTCACTATGTTGTCAGTGAAAGAGCATTACAAAAAATCTCATCCAAGAGAGCTAGGCAGATTGAATACTCGCATTCAAGATATGACAAAGAGAGCGTTAGAACAGGAAGTCATTTGCCAGCAAGAATACTTGTTCCTGAATAAATCTAACCCTGTAGTACCAGCTTTTTATGGAGTCCCCAAGACTCATAAGAACATTTCTGACCCCCCTTTGCGTCCTATCATCTCAACTACAGGATCTAGCACAGAACCCCTCTCCAAATATGTTGACGTCTTCTTGTGCCCCCTTACTAGGAACTATGCCTCTTACATCCGATATACCGGGGACATCATTGCACAAATAGAGGGCATGCCATTTGACCACCTACATGACATCTTGGTAACGCTTGACATTGAGGCTTTGTACACCAATATCCCTCAATGTCAAGCGTTACAGGCAGTGGCGACGCTCCTGAGTAGAACCCCAGGGGACAGACCGGATGCCTTCGTACTCGAATGATTAGAAATAGTTCTTTTGAATAACCATTTTGATTTCAATGGTATGCTGTACCAACAAATAAAGGGCACCAGCATGGGCGCTTCATGTGCGCCCAGTGTTGCGAACATTTATATGGGTGAGTGGGAACTCAAGAACATCTTTAATGAAGCAGCCCCTTTTTTTGAAAATGTGCGGTCTTGGAAGCGTTTTATAGACAACATCTTTTTTATTTGGAGGGGAGACAATGACACCTTACAGGAATACATCGCTTGGCTTAATGCCAGCGATGATAATTTGAAGTTCTCAGCTAATTATAGTTCCAGACAAGTGGAGTTTTTAGATATAGTCATTAGAAGTTCTGTTGAAGGGCTCCAGGTAGACTTTTTCAGAAAACCCACGGCTAAGAATACTCTCCTTCAGCACCAAAGCTTTCACCCGCCGTGTCAAAAGGACTCCATCCCCTTTGGGGAATTTTTGCGCGTACGCCGTAATTGTACGGATATGACGGACTTTATGTCTCACGGAGAGGCTTTGAAACAACGCCTCTTTGCTCGAGGTTACCCTCACCGTCTAGTTTCTACGTCCTTCAAGAGGGCCAAATACTATAATCGAGAAGCCCTATTGCAGGGCAATGCCCGTGCCCCTAAAGATCAAATAGTATGTGTGGTCAATCATTTGCAGCTTAACTACAAAATAAGGAACATCATAACTAAGAATTGGAAAATTCTTAATGCACACGGAGACGATGATATGAGACCACCATTGGTAGCCTACAGAAGAAATAAAAATCTTCGTGACATACTTGTACATACAAGACAAGTAGTCCATAACACACAACAACAGATTACGCTCACAGGCCTTCCCCCTATTTTAGGCAACCACAGATGTGGCTGCTGCCATGCATGTGACAGTGCCATGGTTACTGACACTGTGACTTACAAAGGGAAAAACATCAAACTAAGAGAGCTCAGCAATTGCAGGAGTCACAATGTCATTTATATCATCTTGTGTCCATGCGAGTTAGCCTACATAGGTGAGACAGGTCGAGAGTTTCGGACCAGATATAGTGAGCACAAATCGGCTATCCGTACTAATAAACTTTCGGCTCCGATAGTCACACACTGTTTGGAAAAAGGCCATGGTGAGAAAGATCTGCGATGGTGCATCCTGGAAAAGATTAAATCTAAACCAGGGCTCTCCATTGAAATAATCCGGAAGAGGAGGGAAACCTTTTGGATTTTTACCCTTAACAGTGTTAAAGAGGGATTAAATGAAGAGATAATTTGGAACATTACTGATCGGTACACATAGGAGCATCTATCTGTGTGATTCACACAGACTTTAGTATCCTGCTGCTGGTTTCCAATCTGAGCAGTCACGTGGTTTTCATATTAAGGGTACTATGCCACTATTCGGCTTATTTGTTCGATTGCATTTTTGCATTAGTGGCCTGTTTAGTATTTGTGTCATCATGCTGTTTAGGATACATGTACATTATTGATAAAAACATATTTCACGTTAGGTTTTATATGCTTTGTCATGTTACACGTACATTGTGAATGTATATAGCATATTACCTATTCTATCTATATCCTCTGTTTCTTAACAGGATATATTGAGTTTTATAATATTTGTTGTTGTTGGGTCTTTTTGGGACCATTGTCACTTGGTAAGTGGGCTTAAACCATATGTACTGGATTCTAATATCGGTTGGAGGCTTTCCATTATTGTTCTTTGCCGTTATGATATACAAGCAAGTGCCTGCTAGGTTGGCTCATCAATTATGTAAGGGCATGCACCTACTTTAGGGTGTGACTGTAATATCATGCCAAGTTGGACGATCATTGTCCTTTCTTACATTTATGCTACCTGACTTGCTCATATCTATTGAGCCTAATCCCCCGCTTGTTTCGGTGAGATATAGAATCACTTACAAGGCGGTTTGGCAGTGGCTTTTTATATCTGCAAAGATACTCATCAATTTTGCATCAAAGTGGTATTTACTTACTGATGGACGGTGCGCACATATTAATATTCAAACTCTAACATTTATTTGTTTATTTGGTTTAAATTGAATGGTTTTGGATATTTTTCTTTGCAATATATTTTTCTTAATTATTTGGCAGGTCGAGACTTACTAATTAAGATATTGCCCTTATTGTTCATCAGGCTAACACCACACTAAGATGGTGGTTATCTATACATTAACATCGCGTTCATTTCGCGACGCTTGTGTTGGACGTATTTCCGCTTCCTTTCATCAAAATATTCTGCGCATGCGCGGCAGGTTATTTAAAGACCCATTCTAATTTTCGTTTGGAGGTACGGCCGTGAGGGACGCAGTACCTTATGTTATTTACTATATATCTGGTTGTTTCCTATATTCACCTTGTAAAGCGCTCTGATACCCGCAAGGTCTTGTTCGCGCTATATAAAACCTTCAAAATAAATAAATAAATAACAGTTCGTTAATGTTGGGTAGTAGAAATGTATCAGCTATAATGTCATGATTTAATGATCTCAGGTCCACACAAAACCTCAAAGGACCGTGTGATTTTTGAGAAATTATCACTGGAGAAATCCAAGGAGAGGCCACCACAGGTTGCATTATACCTCCTTCTAACATATCGTATAACAATTTCTCAACTTCATCTCTCACCGACAGTAGCACCCTTCTCAGTTTGTGCTGTATCAGCACAGCATCCTCCTATAAAATTATTTTATGCACATACCCTTTTAAACATCCAAGGGTTTTATCAAATACTTTTTGTGCACACTTCAAAATATCTTTTAGTTGAACCTCTTCCACCACCATTATTTGATTGGGTGCCCTGGGATTAATCACTATATTAAGACCAAATTGATGCATCCATCCTAGGATGGGAGGACAATCAACCGATAAATACACCTTGCCTTCTATTTGACGCGTTCCAAACTGTATGGTACCTACTATGTATCCTAAGATATCTATGGTTTCACCCTGATAGTCCCCATAGGTAACAACGTGATTTCCCTCCAGTGCATTCTAAACAATTGTTTTAGAATTTATTTATTTATTTATTTTGAAGGTTTTATATAGCGCGAACAAGACCCTTGCGGGTATCAGAGCGCTTTACAAGGTGAATATAGGAAACAACCAGATATATAGTAAATAACATAAGGTGCCGTACAATCAAGAGTCGTATAACCACTTATGAACATTGTTCATGTGAATTTAGCCATGAGGAGAGATTTCACTTCTTTTTTGAAAGATGCAGTAGAGGGATTCCGTCTAGTTTCTGGGGGCAGTGCATTCCAGATCCTGGGCGCCATCCCCGAAAAGGCTCGGTTGTATGTTTTTTTCTTGCTGAATCTTTGTGGTTTCAGTAAAAGGTTACTGGCACTTCTGGAGGATCTGTTGCCACATGAAGGCACCAATTTCTGTGCTAGATAGCTCGGAGTGTTGTGATGTATGGCTTTATGCATCAAACATGCGATTTTTAGTTCAATTCTGGCTTCGAAAGGTAGCCAGTTAAGGGATCTGAGGTCCGGGGAGATGTGAGAGTTTCTTTTGGAGCCAGTAATAAGTCTAGCTGCTGCGTTGATTGAAGCTCTTAACGGGGCCGTTGAGGATCTGGGAAGACCGCAAAGAGAGGCACACCCATATTCCACTCTTGGGATAACTAGTGCTTGTACTGCCAGCTTGAAGTCCTTTTCGGGCAGGAAGGGTTTTAGTTTTCTCAATGTGTTCATCTGAAAGTTTGCTCCTTTTGTTGCGGCGCTGATGTGTTTATGCATATTTAGGTTTCTGTCCAGTGTCACTCCCAGCGATTTCCCTGAGTCGATGATCAGAGGTTGGCAATTGAGTGCCGTTAGATGTTTCAGCCAGTCTTGAATTATGATGACTTGGGTGGGAGGAGCGAATAGGAGGAATTCGTTTTGATGGTATTTAGTTTTAGATGGTTTTTGGCTAGCCAGGTCTGGGTTTTTTCTAGCGTTGAGTTGAGCGATTTGATGTCTTCTAGTGAGTGGATCTTTAAATATAGTTGTGTATCATCTGCGTACATCTGATACTGTACGTTAGAGGAGTTAAGAATTTCGGTGAGAGGTTCCATGAATAAGTTGAAAAGTGTAGGAGAGAGAGATGATCCCTGTGGGACTCCTAAAGTGACCGGGACTGGTTTGGACAGGGATTGATTGACCTTGAATCGTTGCGATCTGTTTTGAAGGAACGAGGTGAACCAGTTTAGAACAGAACCAGATAATCCCATTCTGTGTTTCAGTAGCTCTAACAAGTTGTCATGTTTGACGGTGTCAAAAGCCGAAGAAAGGTCCCTAAGATTAATGGAACGAAGATGGAGATCTGCTCCATCCGCCAACCACCTCAAGCTGCTAAGAACGAAGAGAAACTCCTACTACAGAAAGATCAGACGATCTAAAGCAGACTTCTTCAGTAATCAATTAGACCAAGCCAAGAATCGTCCCAAAAAACTATTCGATCTAATCAAAACACAATCTAAGGATGCACCTCACCCCCCCCCCATCCCAACTCAGACTCACTACCCAACTGCGAAGCGTTTGCCTCCTTCTTCACTCTAAAGACTGAAAACATAAAGAAGGATCTACTCAACGTTTTAATAACGCATACTGACACACACATGGACACCTCATCATCCCTTCCAGGAGTCCCACCCCAAAGTTAAACAAAGTTTGACCTAAAAAATAATGCCTCCTGGTCCTCCTTCAATACTTACAGTGAAGAAGCTTTACTCAAAATGCTCATGACTTTGAATCCCGCCAACCACTTCTCAGACCCTCTTCCCGCAAACTGCATAAAAGGCTTCATTCCACTGCTACTACCTCTGTGGACCAAGATTATAAATACTTCTCTCCTTCAAGAAATCATCCCTGAAATCCTTAAATCTGGGCAGGTATCCCCGTCCTAAAGAAGCCAATGGCTGACCCCGCGGACTTAAATAATTACCGCCCAATATCCAACATCCCTACCCTGGCCAAACTATTAGAAAAATGCGTACACACTCAGCTTGGAAAACACATAGACCATTTCAACCTCCTCAACCAATACCAGTCCGGATTCGGGGCAGGGCACAATAGAATGATTGTATACATCGACCCAGATTGTATACATCGACCCAGAGTCTATCATCAATTCTATTTCACACCCACATACCCCAAACTTAGCTGTGGGTCTTGAGATTCTTCTTTTGTCTACCATCTCCTCATTACCCTGATCTACCACCAGGATCCTGTCACCATATTTAGCATCTTCTGCCACCTCCATGCACCTGTTCTGGACTTAGTATACTCTTTGTTAGGTGTGTTGGCTTCTCTACACATTCACGCATAATGACCTTTACGTCCACATTTCCTGCAATCCTTATTAATTACAAAACATTGTTTAAAATCAGAAGTATATATACTCCCACATAGAGTACATTCTTTTACCTTGTTTCTCGACATGGTTGTTGCTCCCTCTGTGCTACCACTTTTAGACACAACATTGACATCTCCGTCTGGGCTCTTTCTATCATTGCTTAAGATCGCTACTTCTAAACCTTTCTCTCCTTTGCTTAACTCCTACATACATCGTTGAGACTCCTCTATGAATTTTGCCATCTCAAGTGCATCCTTAAGCGATGGATCTTTAGCAGCTCATAATCTCTCCTGAATCATCTTCTCCTTACACTGGACTGTAAGTTAATCGTGAATCAACTCTTCTGTCATTGCTCCAAAGCACTCCAATTAACTCCAAAACAATAACAATGAAATATTCATAGACATAGAAATGCAACACTATAAAAATCCTCAGGTGTGCAAATCAACTCAAAATAACCTCACTGTACCTGGAATTAAGAAAAAGTTCTGAGATTATATCCCACTGAAGATGGTGGTAGCGCTGTCTCGGACATGTGTGCTGCACCAACATATGATAGAACAGCACTCCGCTACAGGGTGTGCAGATCACCATTGACTTAAAGTGCACGTTGATAACACACAGCACTGGCTCAGATCGTGTGTCCGGCACCCAGCTACCGAAAGAGAACACTTGGATAATAGGTGTGCAGATCACTGGTGACTTAACCTGCACATTGGTAATTCCCACAGCGCTAGCATGGCTCTCCTCGCAAATACCCTTTCTAAGATGGCACCTTGTAAATGTGCAGTGAGCTGCGTTTCACCAACAGCAGAGAGGATGTAGCCTTATGGTTAGAGCTGACGACTTTGGAGCTGGGGAACCGGGTTCGAGCCTCAGCCAAAAAATTAATGTGTTGTGTAACATAACTGGTGCTCATGTAAGGCGCTCTAATGCCTTTGGGTCGAGTTTGCGCGAAATAAATCTGCACAAAAAAAAAACCCACTCCTGATGATGTAAACTAAGGTGTGCATGCAATTCCTATAAGCACACAAGATTATCTGCTGGTGGTGCCAGGCAAAGCCTCAACTGCATGTGCCCCAGCTCGAACGTTTGCCATGGGCCAACGGTAAGTGCCCGGACAGCAATACCGAACGCTGCTCACAGTTCCTTGACAAGTTGTAGAGCAACCGACTTCCGCACAGTAAACATATATAGCACCGCTCACTCTTCAGCTCAACAGGCCACACCCCGTCGTGGCTCGCCCACTGATTCCACACTCCTCTCCCTTTTCGAACACGAGAAACACCAGGATCACCCAGGTTGTGTGCTGTGTCCCCTCACAGATGTCTCCTTAAAACCGTCGCCAAAATGTTGTAGGTAAAGTCGAAGAGACCCCCACGCAGATATAACCTTTAACATAAAGTTTATTGGAGCACACAACCTGGCGTTAACCCTCTCCTAAGGGTGGGCACAGTTGGCAGAGTACCACTACACGGAATTCTGCAGAGTTGAACAAAACCTCCGTGAACTCCACTCCACAACTCCGTTCCGTTTCATACCAATTAATAAAATAGAAACCTCACATACCTTTGATAATATTATAGTCATTTCACAAAAGTGACAATAAAAAAACAGCAAGCAGTGAGAGAGGTGATGATTATGGGGTCCTCCCTAACCTAGGGAGAGAACCAAGCAGATGCACATCATGCTGAACGATTCGGTGGTGGTCTCATCCTCCTAGGCCCACCCCAAGCACAGTTATGGGCAAAAATACAATCCCAACCAAAGGCCCTGCAAAGCATTATGGGACGAGATTCTAGAGTGCAGTGAATATTATAGTATCCAATATCAAAACATTCCTCAAGGGGCACTCTCTCCCGGCTCAGATGAGAGCTAATATAATATAATATTCACTGCACTCTAGAATCTCGCCCCATAATGCTTTGCTGGGCCTTTGGTTGGCATTGTATTTTTGCCCATACCTTTGCTCGGGGTGGTCCTAGGAGGATGGGACCACCACAAGCGTTGAGCATGATATGTTCTTGGGGGCAGATTTACAATAACTGGCGCATCCCTGCAGATCAGCAGGGATGCGCCAGTTATTTTGCGTGACGTTAGGAACCCCTTGCGCCACCATGGATGCGCCGCATTTACAATGCGGTGCACCGTGGCGCAAGGAGAGACAGATGCGTGACGCATCTGTCACGTATAGGAGAAGCAGTGCTGGAGTCGTGTCGCAAGCGCGACGCAACTCCAGCACTGTTCAGGGGCATCCTATACTTGCAATGCTGCGTCACTCCTTACGCCTGCTACAAGCAGGCGTAAGGTTTTGACGCAGCGGGGTTGTAAAAGTGACTCAGTGAAATCTTGTAGATTTCACTGCGTCACTTTTACGGGGCTTCCTTGCGACGAAACGCCCACCCTGCAGACATTATACCTGACGCAGGTATAATGTAGCGTAGGGCTTTACAACGTGACGCATCTCACTAGATGCGTCACGTTGTAAATCTGTCGCATAGTGGCGCATTGTTTACGACGCCGCTGCATCACATAAGTGACGCAACGGTGTCGTAAAGATGTCGCAAGGGGCTTGTAAATCTGCCCCTTGGTGTTCAAGGCATCTGCTTGGTCCTCCCCCTAGGTTAGGGGGGACCCCAAAATCATCACCTCTGTCATTGCCTGATGTTTTTCAAAGCTCACTTTTGTGAATTGGTTATATGCTTTTTAGCATGTAAAGGTAAAATTGTTTTATCATAGGGTTGTGGGTGTAGTAGCTTACTCCACTGTTTTTGCATGAATTCCGTGTTCGTGAAACTCCTCTCATTTCATCCCAATTAATAAAACAGAAATCTCACATACCTTTAGTAAAACAACAAATATCTTTCTTCACATACTAAAATGCATACAGTCATCTCACAAAAGTGAAAAGGAAAATATAGCAAACAGTACATTTAGTTATACAACTCTATCTTTACATGCTAAAATGCATATAGTCATCTCACAGAAGGGAAAATGAAAATAAAGCAAGCAGTGAGAGAGGTGATGATTTTGGGGTCCTCCCTAACCTAGGGAGAGAACCAAGCAGATGCCTTGAACACCAAGAGCACATCATGCTGAACGATTCGGTGGTAGTCCCATCCTCCTAGGACCACTCCAAGCACAGTCAGTTATGGGCAAAAATACAATCCCAACCAAAGGCCCTGCAAAGCATTATGGGACGAGATTCTAGAGTGCAGTGAATATTATAGTATCCAATATCAAAACATTCCTCACGGGGCAGGCTCTCCCTGCTCAGCTGAGAGCTAATACTATAATATTCACTGCACTCTAGAATCTCGCCCCATAATGCTTTGCTGGGCCTTTGGTTGGCATTGTATTTTTGCCCATAACTTTGCTCGGGGTGGTCATAGGAGGATGGGACCACCACAATCTTGAGCATGATATGCTCTTTGTGTTCAAGGCATCTGCTTGGTCCTCCCCCTAGGTTAGGAGGGACCCCAAAATCATCACGTCTGTCTTTGCTTGATATTTTTCAAAGCTCACTTTTGTGAATTGGTTATATGCTTTTTTAGCATGTAAAGGTAAAAAATGTTATCATAGCGTTGTGGGTGCAATAATTTACTCCCGAGTTTTTGCATGAGTTATTTCATCCCAATTAATAAAACAGAAATTTCACATACCTTTAGTAAAACAACAAATATCTTTCTTTACATGCTAAAATGCATACAGTCATCTCACAAAAGTGAAAACGAAAATATAGCAAACAGAACATTTAGTTAAACAACAAATAACTCTGGGGCATATTATCAAGGAATAGCGATATTTATCGCTAACCGCGCTTAGCGCGAATTATTTTAACGCCGCCTATCGCTGGAAAATATCGCTGAGATAACACCCTATTAACAAGGTTTATCTCCATAGCGATAAAATTTCCAGCGATAGCGGCAAAATGTGAGAATATCGCTGGAAAAGCAGCGATATTCTCGCATTAACGCTAAGGTGGATTCAGCATTAGAATCCACCTCCTATACTCTAAACAGGTAAGTCATCCTCACTAGCAGGTGTTAAAATCTAGCGATAAACGCGCTTAGCGCAAATTATTTTATTGCTTCGCCTGCCTTGCTAATAGAGGGTAGTGGTGTTAGCGACTGTTTTCAGTCGCTTTTAGTAGGGAACGCCTTCCTTGCATGTCATTAGCGATAATTATCGCTGACATGCAAGGCGATGTAAATCCCGGCCGCTAATGCCTGAAAGCTGTCGCTAACGCCTGTTAGCAACAGCTTGCTGATAGGGCGATAAAATTATCGCCGCTTTAGCGGCAAAAAGTGCCGCTAAAGCAGCGATAAAGCCCTTGATAATATGCCCCTCTATCTTTACATGCTAAAATGCATATAGTCATCTCACAAATGTGAAAATGAAAATAAAGCAAGCAGTGAGAGAGGTGATGATTTTGGGGTCCTCCCTAACATAGGGAGAGAACCAAGCAGATGCCTTGAACACCAGGAGCACATCATGCTGAACGATTTGGTGGTAGTCCCATTCTCCTAGGACCACCCCAAGCACAGTCAGTTATGGGCAAAAATACAATCCCAACCAAAGGCCCTGCAAAGCATTATGGGACGAGATTCTAGAGTGCAGTGAATATTATAGTATCCAATATCAAAACATTCCTCAAGGGGCAGGCTCTCCCTGCTCAGCTGAGAGCTAATACTATAATATTCACTGCACTCTAGAATCTCGCCCCATAATGCTTTGCTGGGCCTTTGGTTGGCATTGTATTTTTGCCCATAACTTTGCTTGGGGTGGTCCTAGGAGGATGGGACCACCACCGATTCGTTCAGCATGATATGCTCTTTGTGTTCAAGGCATCTGCTTGGTTCTCCCTAGGTTAGGGTGACCCCAAAATCATCACTCTCTCATTGCCTAATATTTTTCAAAGTTCACTTTTGTGAATTGGTTATATGCTTTTTAGTATGTAAAGGTTAAGTTGTCTTATCAAAGAGTTGTGGGTGCAGTAGTTAACTCCACTATGTGACGGAGTTGAATTTTTTTCATGAATTCCGTGTTTTCAATGTAATGCGTAGTGAACAAATCTCCATTAGCGAAGTTCATTGCCCACGGTTACCCTCTCCAAGGAGCCAGATTGCAACCGACATCCTTGGAATTCTCACCGCCTGACGTGCTGACATAATACTTACATCATAACACTGAGCAATTCAACACTGTCATAGAATAAGTGAGATTATATATATGTTGTGGAGGAATGTACTTAATGTCGCAGCTTTACCCATAGCCAGGGCATTGCTTCTGGTGCACGGCTAAGTGTTTCTTCTGAGCTTAGGAAGGGTTTTAGTTACCTGTGCGAGGAAGGGTGTTGCTTATTTGTGTGAGTGGAAGGTGGGGTAAGGTGGGAGTTGTGCCAGTACAGAGGAAGACGGTCATTTATAGCTTTGCGCTTGTACCACACTGCATACCTGACACCTCTCTTTGCCTCACGTTGTTTCTGTATTCTGTGCTCTCAAGATATAGAGAATACATCCATACAGTTCATAGTGGTCCTGTGTCACAAGTGAACCATGTGCGAGGTTTCATCACCACATAGCCTATCTCTTTTGCGAGGGGAGAGGCTGCTTCTCGAGCTCCCGGGCCTTGGATTGGCCGCCATGTTCATTGGCCCCTCAGCTACCCCAAGACTTCCCTTGAACAAAGGACAGGCTGAGGATACGGAGAACTCATTCCCTGGCCTCTCAGCAACCCCAAGACTTCCCTTGAACAAAGGACAGGCTGAGTATACGGAGAACCCATTCTCTGGCCCCTTAGCTACCCCAAGACTTCCCTTGAACAAAGGACAGGCTGAGGATACGGAGAACCCATTCCCTGGCCCCTCTTCTACCTCAAGACTTCCCTTGAACAAAGGACAGGCTGAGGATACGGAGAACTTATTCCATGGCTCCTTAGCTACCCCAAGTCTTCCCTTGAACAAAGGACAGGCTGAGGATACCGAGAACCCATTCCCTGGCACCTTAGCTACCCCAAGACTTCCCTTGAACAAAGGACAGGCTGAGGATACCGAGAACCCATTCCCTGGCCCCTTAGCTACCCCAAGACTTCTCTTGAACAAAGGACAGGCTGAGGATACGGAGAACCCATTCCCTGGCCCCTCTTCTACCTAAAGACTTCCCTTGAACAAAGGACAGGCTGAGGATACGGAAAACCCATTCCCTGGCCCCTTAGCTACCCCAAGACTTCCCTTGAACAAAGGACAGGGTGAGGATACCGAGAACCCATTCCCTGGCCCCTTAGCTACCCCAATACTTCCTTTGAACAAAGGACAGGCTGAGGATACCGAGAACCCATTCCCTGGCCCCTTAGCTACCCCAAGACTACCCTTGAACAAAGGACAGGCTGAGGATACCGAGCACCCATTCCCTGGCCCCTTAGCTACCCCAAGACTTCCCTTGAACAAAGGACAGGCTGAGGATACCGAGAACCCATTCCCTGGCCCCTTAGCTACCCCAAGACTTCCCTTGAACAAAGGACAGGATGAAGATACGGAGAACTCATTCCCTCGCCCCTCTTCTACCTCAAGACTTCCCTTGAACAAAGGACAGGCTGAGGATACGGAGAACTCATTCCCTGGCCCCTTAGCTACCCCAAGACTTTTCTTGAACAAAGGACAGGCTGGGGATACAGAGAACTCATTCCCTGGCCCCTCTTCTACCTCAAGACATCCCTTGAACAAAGGACAGGCTGAGGATACGGAGAACTTAGTCCATGGCTCCTTAGCTACCCCAAGACTTCCCTTGAACAAAGGACAGGCTGAGGATACCGAGAACCCATTCCCTGGCCCCTTAGCTACCCCAAGACTTCCCTTGAACAAAGGACAGGCTGAGGATACGGATAACTCATTCCCTGGCCCCTCTTCTACCTCAAGACTTCCCTTGAACAAAGGACAGGCTGAGGATATGGAGAACTCATTCCCTGGCCCCTCAGCTACCCAAAGACTTCCCTTGAACAAAGGACAGGCTGAGGATACGGAGAACTCATTCCCTGGCCCCTCTTCTACCTCAAGACTTCCCTTGAACAAAGGACAGGCTGAGGATACCGAGAACCCATTCCGTGGCCCCTTAGCTACCCCAACACTTCCCTTGAACAAAGGACAGGCTGAGGATACCGAGAACACATTCCCTGGCCCCTCTTCTACCCTAAGACTTCCCTTGAACAAAGGACAGGCTGAGGATACCGAAAACCCATTCCCTGGTCCCTTAGCTACCCCAAGACTTCCCTTGAACAAAGGACAGGCTGAGGATACCGAGAACCCATTCCCTGGCCCCTTGGCTACCCCAAGAATTCCCTTGAACAAAGGACAGGCTGAGGATACCGAGAACCCATTCCCTGGCTACCCCAAGACTTCCCTTGAACAAAGGACAGGCTGAGGATACCGAGAACCCATTCCCTGTCCCCTTGGCTACCCCAAGACTTCCCTTGAACAAAGGACAGGCTGAGGATACCGAGAACCCATTCCCTGGCCCCTTAGCTACCCTAAAACTTCCCTTGAACAAAGGACAAGCTGAGGATACCGAGAACCCATTCCCTGGCCCCTTAGCTACCCCAAGACTTCCCTTGAACAAAGGACAGGCTGAGGATACGGAGAACTCATTCCCTGGCCCCTCTTCTACCTCAAGACTTCCCTTGAACAAAGGACAGGCTAAGGATACGGAGAACTCATTCCCTGGCTCCTTAGCTACCCCACGACTTTCCCTTAAAAAAGGACAGGATGAAGATACAGAGAACTCATTCCCTGGCCCCTCAGCTACCCCAAGACTTCCCTTGAACAAAGGACAGGCTGAGGATACCAAGAACCCATTCCCTGGCCCCTTAGCTACCCCAAGACTTCCCTTTAACAAAGGACAGGCTGAGGATACCGAGAACCCATTCCCTGGCCCCTTAGCTACCCCAAGACTTCCCTTGAACAAAGGACAGGCTGAGGATACTGAGAACCCATTCCCTGGCCCCTCTTCTACCCCAAGACTTCCCTTGAACAAAGGACAGGCTGAGGATACCGAGAACCCATTCCCTGGCCCCTTAGCTACCCCAAGGCTTCCCTTGAACAAAGGACAGGCTGAGGATACCGAGAACCCATTCCCTGGCCCCTTAGCTACCCCAAGATTTCCCTTGAACAAAGGACAGGCTGAGGATACCGAGAACCCATTCCCTGGCCCCTTAGCTACCCCAAGACTTCCCTTGAACAAACGACAGGCTGAGGATACCGAGAACCCATTCCCTGGCCCCTCTTCTACCCCAAGACTTCCCTTGAACAAAGGACAGGCTGAGGATACCGAGAACCCATTCCCTGGCCCCTTAGCTACCCCAAGACTTCCCTTGAACAAAGGACAGGCTGAGGATACCAAGAACCCATTCCCTGGCCCCTTAGCTACCCCAAGACTTCCCTTGAACAAAGGACAGGCTGAGGATACCGAGAACCCATTCCCTGGCCCCTTAGCTACCCCAAGACTTCCCTTGAACAAAGGACAGGCTGAGGATACCGAGAACCCATTCCCTGGCCCCTCTTCTACCCCAAGACTTCCCTTGAACAAAGGACAGGCTGAGGGTACCGAGAACCCATTCCCTGGCCCCTTAGCTACCCCAAGACTTCCCTTGAACAAAGGAAAGGCTGAGGATACCGAGAACCCATTCCCTGGCCCCTTAGCTACCCCAAGATTTCCCTTGAACAAAGGACAGGCTGAGGATACCGAGAACCCATTCCCTGACCCCTTAGCTACCCCAAGACTTCCCTTGAACAAAGGACAGGCTGAGGATACCGAGAACCCATTCCCTGGACCCTCTTCTACCCCAAGACTTCCCTTGAACAAAGGACAGGCTGAGGATACCGAGAACCCATTCCCTGGCCCCTTAGCAAGACTTTCCTTGAACAAAGGACAGGCTGAGGATACCGAGAACCCATTCCCTGGCCCCTTAGCTACCCCAAGACTTCCCTTGAACAAAGGACAGGCTGGGGTTACCGAGAACCCATTCCCTGGCCCCTTAGCTACCCCAAGTCTTCCCTTGAACAAAGGACAGGCTGAGGATACCGAGAACCCATTCCCTGGCCCCTTAGCTACCCCAAGACTTCCCTTGAACAAAGGACAGGCTGGGGATACCGAGAACCCATTCCCTGGCCCCTTAGCTACCCCAAGACTTCCCTTGAACAAAGGACAGGCTGAGGTTACGGAGAATTCATTCCCTGGCCCCTCTTCTACCTCAAGACTTCCCTTGAACAAAGGACAGGCTGAGGATACGGAGAACTCATTCCCTGGCTCCTTAGCTACTCCAAGACTTCCCTTGAAAAAAGTACAGGATGAAGATACGGAGCACTCATTCCCTGGCCCCTCAGCTACCCCAAGACTTCCCTTGAAAAAAGGACAGGATGACGATACCGAGAACTCATTCCCTGGCCCCTCAGCTACCCCAAGACTTCCCTTGAAGAAAGGACATGCTGGGGATACGGAGAACTCATTCCCTGGCCCCTCAGCTACCCCACGACTTCCCTTGAACAAAGGACAGGCTGAGGATGCGGAGAACTCATTCCCTGGCCCCTCTTCTACCCCAAGACTTCCCTTGAACAAAGGACAGGCTGAGGATACCGAAATCCCATTGCCTGGCCCTTCAGCTACCCCACGACTTCCTTGAACAAAGGACAGGCTGAGGATACCGAGAACCTATTCCCTGGCCCCTGAGCTACCCCAAGACTTCCCTTGAACAAAGGACAGGCTGAGGATACCGAGAACCCATTCCCTGGCCCCTTAGCTACCCCAAGACTTCCCTTGAACAAAGGACAGGCTGGGGTTACCGAGAACCCATTCCCTGGCCCCTTAGCTACCCCAAGTCTTCCCTTGAACAAAGGACAGGCTGAGGATACCGAGAACCCATTCCCTGGCCCCTTAGCTACCCCAAGACTTCCCTTGAACAAAGGACAGGCTGGGGATACCGAGAACCCATTCCCTGGCCCCTTAGCTACCCCAAGACTTCCCTTGAACAAAGGACAGGCTGAGGTTACGGAGAATTCATTCCCTGGCCCCTCTTCTACCTCAAGACTTCCCTTGAACAAAGGACAGGCTGAGGATACGGAGAACTCATTCCCTGGCTCCTTAGCTACTCCAAGACTTCCCTTGAAAAAAGTACAGGATGAAGATACGGAGCACTCATTCCCTGGCCCCTCAGCTACCCCAAGACTTCCCTTGAAAAAAGGACAGGATGACGATACCGAGAACTCATTCCCTGGCCCCTCAGCTACCCCAAGACTTCCCTTGAAGAAAGGACATGCTGGGGATACGGAGAACTCATTCCCTGGCCCCTCAGCTACCCCACGACTTCCCTTGAACAAAGGACAGGCTGAGGATGCGGAGAACTCATTCCCTGGCCCCTCTTCTACCCCAAGACTTCCCTTGAACAAAGGACAGGCTGAGGATACCGAAATCCCATTGCCTGGCCCTTCAGCTACCCCACGACTTCCCTTGAACAAAGGACAGGCTGAGGATACCGAGAACCTATTCCCTGGCCCCTGAGCTACCCCAAGACTTCCCTTGAACAAAGGACAGGCTGAGGATACCGAGAACCCATTCCCTGGCCCCTCAGCTACCCCAAGACTTCCCCTGAACAAAGGACAGGCTGAGGATACCGAGAACCCATTCCCTGGGCCCTCAGCTACCCCAAGACTTCCCTTGAACAAAGGACAGGCTGAGGATACCGAGAACCCATTCCCTGGCCCCTTAGCTACCCCAAGACTTCCCTTGAACAAAGGACAGGCTGAGGATACGGAGAACTCATTCCCTGGCCCCTCTTCCACCTCAATACTTCCCTTGAACAAAGGACAGGCTGAGGATATGGAGAACTCATTCCCTGGTTCCTTAGCTACAACCAAGACTTCCCTTGAAAAAAGGACAGGATGAAGATACAGAGAACTCATTCCCTGGCCCCTCAGATACCCCAAGACTTCCCTTGAAAAAAGGACAGGATTAAGATACGGAGAACTCATTCCCTGGCCCTTCAGCTACCCCAAGACTTCCCTTGAACAAAGGACAGGCTGGGGATACCGAGAACTCATTCCCTGGCCCCTCAACTACCCCACGACTTCCCTTGAACAAAGGACAGGCTGAGGATACGGAGAACCCATTCCCTGGCCCCTTAGCTACCCCAAGACTTCCCTTGAACAAAGGACAGGCTGAGGATACGGAGAACCCATTCCCTGGCCCCTTGGCTAGCCCAAGACTTCCCTTGAACAAAGGACAGGCTGAGGATACTGAAAACCCATTCCCTGGCCCCTTAGCTACCCCAAGACTTCCCTTGAACAAAGGACAGGCTGAGGATACCGAGAACTCAATCCCTAGCCCCTCTTCTACCTCAAGACTTCCCTTGAACAAAGGACAGGCTGAGGATACGGAGAACTCATTTCCTGGCTCCTTAGCTACCCCAAGACTTCCCTTGAAAAAAGGACAGGATGAAGTTACGGAGAACTCATTCCCTGGCCCCTCAGCTACCCCAAGACTTCCCTTGAAAAAAGGACAGGATGAAGATACGGAGAACTCATTCCCTGGCCCCTCAGCTAACCCAAGACTTCCCTTGAATAAAGGACAGGCTGGGGATACAGAGAATTCATTCCCTGGCCCCTCAGCTACCCCACGACTTCCCTTGAACAAAGGACAGGTTGAGGATACAGAGAACTCATTCCCTGGCCCCTCTTCTACTCCAAGTCTTCCCTTGAACAAAGGACAGGCTGAGGATACGGAGAACTCATTCCCTGCCTCCTAAACTACCCCAAGACGTCCCTTGAAAAAAGGACAGGATGAAGATACGGAGAACTCATTCCCTGGCCCCTCAGCTACCCCAAGACTTCCCTTGAACAAAGGACAGGCTGGGGATACGGAGAACTCATTCCCTGGCCCCTCTTCTACCTCAAGACTTCCCTTGAACAAAGGACAGGCTGAGGATACGGAGAACTAATTCCCTGCCCCCTCTTCTACCTCAAGACTTCCCTTGAACAAAGGACAGGACTTCCCTTGAACAAAGGACAGGCTGAGGATACGGAGAACTCATTACCTGGCCCCTCTTCTACCTCAAGACTTCCCTTGAACAAAGGGCAGGCTGAGGATACGGAGAACTTATTACATGGCTCATTGGCTACCCCAAGACTTCCCTTGAACAAAGGACAGGCTGAGGATACCGAGAACCCATTCCCTGGCCCCTTAGCTACCCCAAGAATTCCCTTGAACAAAGGACAGGCTGAGGATACCGAGAACCCATTCCCTGGCCCCTCTTCTACCTCAAGACTTCCCTTGAACAAAGGACAGGCTGAGGATACGGAGAACCCATTCCCTAGCCCCATAGCTACCTCAAGAGTACCCTTGAACAAAGGACAGGCTGAGGATACCGAGAACCCATTCCCTGGCCCCTTAGCTACCCCAAGACTTCCCTTGAACAAAGGACAGGCTGAGGATACGGAGAACTCATTCCCTGGCCCCTCTTCTACCTCAAGACTTCCCTTGAACAAAGGACAGGCTGAGGATACGGAGAACTCATTCCCTGGCCCCTCAGCTACCCCAAGACTTCCCTTGAACAAAGGACAGGCTGAGGATACGGAGAACTCATTCCCTGGCCCCTCAGCTACCCCACGACTTCCCTTGAACAAAAGACAGGCTGAAGAAAGGGAGAACTCATTCCCTGGTTCTGTTCTCACACCAGGCGCTGACCTCTGCGAGTGCGCCCCTTTCTCTGAGCAGGGAGGGAGGTGAGGCTTCTGCAGGCCAAAGAATGTGACACATCAGAAGGGAGACAGCTGCCAGTGCCACTTTAGGAGGGACAGGAGGAGGGGACGCAGGGGGCGGGGACTGGTCTGAGAGTTCAGCACATCTCAGGGTGGAATATACAGAGAGGGAGTTGGCAGAGCCGAGGACCTGGGCACCGCCAAGAACAGCGCCGCCACTCCAGTCACCTGGGTGCAACAGAACCGATGCCCACAACAGCAAGCCCGGGCCAGGCGACTTGAGCAACAAAGTCAGCACCCATTCCATGACCTGAGCTGTACCTGCCACGCTCCCGTGGAGGCTCCCCGCGCCTTCTCTCTCTCTCTCCCAGGGGGTCACCTGCTGCATCTAACCGGCTTCAGAAGAACCCAGGGGAGCAGCAATCCAAGCAGAAACCTAGCCACAGGTCCTCAGAGGCAGCCTCCTGCACCAGCTCATCGGGGAGCTCCGGGGCTCCTTGCAGTGAAGTGAAGAAGGCCCGGTGGCCGAAGAGCGCTCCAGCCGGGGAAAGAATCTATTTTGGGACGGGACTTGTGCTGCTGACTGAGAGGCAGCATAGCAAACGATCATCAGGTGCGGCGGAGGGGGCTGTGCGGGGGTGTTGCCGGAGGGGACGCGCTGGGCTATTCTTTCCAAGGCTTCAACTTGCAGGCCCGTTGTGGATTGGCAAAGTGGAAACGGGAATGTTGGTGACTTATAAAACCGCAGCCATTGGAGCCGGACGAGGCACCAGGAGGTGATAATATCCAAGACATCGCAGACCAAAGAACCACTGGACGCTTAAGTAAACCACCCATGACTTAAAGGTGTTCACGTCGCCAATGGACAGAACAGCCAAGGCTACAAGCTGAACCAGGCCACGCCAGAGGATACAATCCAAGGCTACAAGCTGAACCAGGCCACGCCAGAGGATACAATCCAAGGCGACAAGCAAACCAGGCCTCGCCAGAATATAATATCCAAGACTACAAGCTGAACCAGGTCACGCCAGAGGATACAATCCAAGGCGACAATCAAACCAGGCCTCGCCAGAATATAATATCCAAGACTACAAGCTGAACCAGGGCACGCCAGAGGATAATATCCAAGACTACAAGCTGAACCAGGGCACGCCAGAATATAATATCCAAGACTACAAGCTGAACCAGGCCACGCCAGAGGATAATATCCAAGACTACAAGCTGAACCAGGGCACGCCAGAGGATACAATCCAAGGCGACAAGCAAACCAGGCCTCGCCAGAATATAATATCCAAGACTACAAGCTGAACCAGGGCACGCCAGAGGATAATATCCAAGACTACAAGCTGAACCAGGGCACGCCAGAGGATAATATCCAAGACTACAAGCTGAACCAGGGCACGCCAGAAGATAATATCCAAGACTACAAGCTGAACCAGGGCACGCCAGAAGATAATATCCAAGACTACAAGCTGAACCAGGGCACGCCAGAAGATAATATCCAAGACTACAAGCTGCACCTGGCCAAACCAGAAGATAGTATCCAAGACTACAAGATTTTCTTATCTCCTTTTTATTCTCATAGTTCCAGGACAGCCTTCAAGCCCCCTCAGACATTCAATCAGTTATCGACAGGTCGCGCTGGAATGTTACATCCAAGACAAGTAGATCAAGGCCCCACCGGAAGAAAATATCCAAAACTTTGAAGTGAACCAGGCCGCGCTGGAATATTACACACTAGACCACAAACAGAACAAGGACACACTGTGAAATAATACCCGGGACTCTAAGCATAACATCCACTTCTACATGGGCATAAGCACCTCTTTGATTTCCTCTCAGTAGTACATCACAACCTTCTCGGGATATCTTTATAGGAGACTTGCATTCCTTTTCATCCAGGAGAATTATGCACCGAGCTCAAGTGCGAATGACTCTATCGAAAGGGGAAGGAGGAATAGGTAGACCCAGATCGGCACCTCCAAGCCCTAGCCTGGCTCCTAAACGTGCCAGGGTGACCAACGACCAAGTGGTGCCAGATGGTACCACCTGCCTTCCACCTCAGTTCACAAGGAAGCTAAAGAATGCAGCCATTGGGACTGGTTGCGACATCAGACTCAAAGTGGTGGTGACTGGGTGCCCCACTCCCACCCTTAACTGGTACCGGAACGATGAGCCCATCCAGCTCCACGGGCAGGAATATGGCACACTATGGATCCGCGAGAGTAAGATGGAGGATGCTGGAGTGTACACCTGCGTGGCACAAAATGAGTATGGAGAGGCCATGACCCGCGCTGTCCTAGCCATAATTGAACTGGAAGGTAAGAGAACACTTGCTGGTATTGTGCACTATTGGAGTGCTGGCTACTTATAAGGAGCCTGGATTTGTGTTGTGGTCTCTAAGTCACAAAGATACCTTATCCCCTGGAGAGAGGGCATTTGTTGCATAGATTACAATCTTTTCATAAACATGGAGTTGACAGTCGTTTTCGAGATTTCTGGTCATTTTCCATCTGTAGGTTCAGTTCCAGCTGGTATTTGAGATGGGGTCTGTTTATGTACCGTATCTGTTGACTAACCAAGGAGATACTCAGTATATTCCAGTGGAAACTCTTCAGTTCTGAGACATTCAACTATTATATCAGACAGATGGATACCCATGTTAGTATACCATATAATAATAGTGCGTGAGTGACAGGTTCATGGAGAGGTCAGAGGTGGACCTTTACGGCAGGGTACTCTATGTTTTTTGAGTAAGTCGGCAAGTGAGTACATTGACAAATCTGGATGATGGGGACCTGATGAAAGTGTGTCGTAGGAGAAAGTGCCTTTTGCACCCAGATTATTCTCCTAACACAGCTTGTACACTACAAGGAAAACGTGGCCATTCAATAAGCGAGTGCACGCAGAAGGGTTATACAATACATAGGCCTCAATTACCCTGCCTCAGTGACCTGATCAAACCATTTCAGATTAAGTTGGGTGAAGCTGGAGCGATGACTCAAGTGTAAACAGTATGTCGAGAGCACAGGTGTTTCATGGTAAAGGTGTACGCACATGCCTATTTCATGAACATTGGATTTGTGGCATTCATCCTACACTACTTAGCCATGTTTGCCACATTACTCTGTGGGAAAATATTGAAATTTCCTAATAGGCTGGTGCCTCTAACACGAATGATTCACCCAGCCCTCTTGAAATTTCAGAGAGTATCTTGACACTTCACTTTCTCTACCCTGACCGTACTGTCCTTTTAGTGTCATCGGCCTGTTGTAAATACCCCCTTAGAGGCCATTCCACTTTTCTGCAAATGAAAAAGATTCTTGTTATCAAGAAAGATACAAAGTTCACCAGAGGGGTGCGAGGCTATCAGTGGTTGGCAAATAACACATTTGCCCTTGTTTACACCTGCTTCCAGGAGCTGTACGTTTTTGATGCAAAGCTCAGTTTGGATATGTTAGTAGAGCAGGATTTGTGTCAAAACTATGGGTACTTTGGCAGATGTGTGGCATCTTTGTTCCTTATTTTGCTGTATAATTTGCACAGTGTGTGTTGTACTTCTGCTCTTGTGTCTGTTGATGTGGAGCATCGTGGATTACAGATGAACCTTACATTGCTTACTGCACTATATGACTCTGTCCTGGTGATCGATTAAATGCCAAATATAGAGATTCCAAAACCAAAGCATTTGCGCTGATCTGCCCATGTAATGCTTAAGGAACATCCCATTAATTCAGCGCAATGCAAAGCAGCGCACAGTGCTTTTTACACTGATAAAAGGGCACCTTACCACCCTAAAATGCCCTTTGCGCTGGAAAGGAAATACAAATCTGTCCGTTTGTGTCTCTTTGCCTCACCTTGTGATGGTGGAAAGCTTTAGGGAATCTGGGCCTTGAGATTGAACCAGAAATGACTTGTTGATACTGAACCAGACTTCACCCAGGCTTTAGAGACCATATTGCACCAGTGCTCTCACAAGTCTGCAGTTGAATTTTTAAGTATCAAGTTTCGGCTGAAACTAATGCCTTTTCCTGAGTTCGGACTGGACGGGCGTCTAATGACCAACCATCACTTTCTGATGTGCTGTTGGCTCAGGAAATAAGTCTAACACTATTTGGTTTAATTCCTTCCTTATCTGAAAAAGGCAGCAGGAATACTAAATACTGTTTTCTATTCAAGGTTCAGTATTTCCGATTGTATTGTTTCTAATGACTGAACCAAAAACAGGAAATTGAAATGGGTCTTGCGTCGCGAAGCATGTTTTCAAAGCCTGTAACCTGATCACCATGCAGAACTCAGCAGGCAGAGAAGTGGAAGGTCAGGCATGTGTGTATGACTGTATTCGAGAAGCTCCTGTGAGGAGGGCCAGCCCCAGAAATGACTCCTCAAGACCTGGCTCTTCGATCAGTAGCAGCACCACCCCCCTCTTCCCCCAGCGCCTTGAGACCCTCGCGGGTATGTAGTGCGCTTTATAAGTGACATGATTGATTGATTGATTGAAATGAGTGACATTCACTGCCATTGCATGCAGCTTGCACCTGGCTGACACTATTGAAGCAGCCTTGTCTTCCTGTAACAAGAGTCGTCCTCCTACCACAGGCACCATTTAGCTCGCGGCCCATGAGCTGTGGGAGAAGTAAAAGGAAGTCCCCGAGGAGAAGAGCAGCAGTAGAATGGTTATCGAGCGGGAAGAAGTTTCCTATCGTGGTTTCTGCAAGAAAGGAGGCGTCAAGCGTTAGGAGCGGTCCTTGTTCACTAATGTTTATAGTTGTGGAGGCCAAAAGGGGATACTTTGCCTTTGCGAGGAAGTGCATCTGTCTTTGCTCTGTTGAGGGGTTGTCTAGTCCAAGTTGTCAGCTGCCTGGTGAATCCAGGAATAACAAAGGGTGCATGTCCTAAAAACTTTGCACGATATTGGTGGCAGTTTGGTGGTGTGCAGATTAAGTGAAGAATAATTAATACAGTTCTAAGAATTGTTCTCTAGAAAGAGAGCGAAAGTCAACACTTCCCGTCTTGGAACTCAGACCACATGGAGCCCTTGAACTCAGAAGTCCCTAAGATGCGAAAAAATATGGGAGTTAACCTATTTTTGTATGTGGACAGACTGGCTAGCATGGCCCTCAGGAGCTTCCACCGATTGCTGAATGACTACATTCTATTCTAACTCAAAGAACAAGGGAGGGAGAAAGAGGTTAGGGACGCTGTGGACTCAGCCTCTTTAGGAAATTATGAAAAAACAAAGGAAGTCCACCCTTCATTCATGGAAAACCTTCCCTCAGGAAAAAACTGTCCTTCATGTGATTGCTATAAGTGTTACCAAGGACAAAATAGTAAATTTCCTTAGGGAAAACGATGAGTTTTCTTAACATAACTGTAGTAAGGAGGTCCACGCAGGTAGGATGTAATTAAAGATGATTTATTCAAGCAGGTAACATGTTGAATAGTTACAGACAACAGGTAGTTGAGTTGTGAAGGGGAGCCCCACCAGGAGCAGCCTGCCTGCTGCTCAGCCCATGCTCAACTGTGGCTTCACCTCAGTCTCCCAACATTCTGAGGCACATCATGACTCCAACATTCTATTGAGCACACAGCACAAACACTGGATGAGCAGGAGGTGTGAATTACATTACATTAACAAATGTAGGATACTACATATCCCCTTTCCTTACACAAGAGAAGCACAAGTCCTGTATTTGAATACTATATAACAAGAGAGAACCAAGGAAGAAATAACTAGGAAGAACAACGATGGAAATGTCAGAGCAGAGAACAAGAAAGGCAGAGCGAAGAGACAGATGGAAGAAGACAAGGAGGAAGCAAAGAGCAAGCATACACAAATGGGAAGGACCCAAACTCTCCAACAACGAATACAAAAAGGAAGCAAATAAGAGACCGAACAGGAGAGAGCGAAGAGATAGGTGAAAGAAAACGTGGACGAAGCAAAGTGTAAATATACATGAATAGAAATGATGATTACTCTCCAACAAAGAGAAGAATGGAGAAGAAAACAGTGAAAATGCGTAGAGAACAACAAGAGAACAGAAAGACATAGTTGCACCAAAGACTACCCCCAAACATACCCACTGGCCAGGCAGGCAAGCAAGGAAGGAAGGACAAGGTACGACACGACCTACACACCAGACTTCCCCAAGACACAAGAAATCGACAAGGAAGGATCTCCTCCAAAACAGGGAAGAAATGGGAAGAAACTACAATGAGGGAAAGACTGGAGACAAGGGAAGACTAACAACCAATAGTAGTCCAGATACCAAGGATGAACAGAATGTGTAACATCACGCGGAGATCTGAACTTGCGAGAAAACAGAGGAAGAGAGAATAAGATACAAAAGAGTATAATTCTACTTCCCCCACTTTCATCATGATAATAAAATGATTAAGAGAATAACGTAGTATGTTAAACAATGGAAAATTACGTAAGCATGCCAATTAAAGAAAATGACAGCAAATGGGACTGATACCCATAATGTGATAGCCCGAGTAGGGACAATCCCCATGTAGAGGTCACATACTGTGAAATGTGGTAATGGGACTATGACCTAGAAGACACACCCTGTGTGAGGGTAGAAGTGTAATAGAAAATGGGACTGGACCCATAGCTAATGTAAATGGGACAAAAACCCATGCAACAGTGCCCTGTGTAAGGGTGAAAACCGTAAGTAGCCTGTGTAGGCACAACCCCCGTGTAGAGGTAAGGCACTGTGTAATGTAGTTATGGGACTGTGACCCATAAGCAAGTAACCTGGGAGAAGGGTGAAAGCTAAGATAAAATGGGACTATAACCCATAAGACTCCACCCTGTGTGAGGGTAACGGTGTAGATGTAAATGGGACAGAGACCCATTCAACGGTGCCCTGTATAAGGGTAAAAACCGTAAGAAGCCCATGTAGGCAAATGTATGAGCAAATGGGGCTGGAACCCATTCCCATCCATCCCTGAGTGGTGAGGCAAACAAAGTGTAAAACGTAACCATGAAAATGGAACAAGCTCACGAAACCCACTAAGCAATCCCCTGCAAGATAATCGCATCAAAACAGTTATGTGGGAAATCCAAAGTCCATGGTGACAGAAAAAGCTTGAGGTGAGCAAGTCACAGGGAAACTGTGTGAAAATTTCATGCTTCTTAATAAGCGAAAACTTATCTCTAGGCGATAATGGTGTGCGTGTCACTGTAATATTTCCCTAGGCAGACAATGACACATGAGATTCTTGTGCACCAGTTGGGGCTGTCAAAAACGAGATAATAATGGACTATTTAGAAAATCACCCCCTGTCCGTGTAGGAAGCATTTGTGTTCGAGCGATGTGCCAGAGTTCCCAAACTGACGTGCATTGCCAACACAGAAAGGAAATCCGAAGGCATACTTTTAGTGTCACCAGACACAAAATGTACTTTAAGATGTACCGCACATCAGGCAAAGTTAATTTGTTCAAGTTCCACGTGAATGAAATGTTCCAGTAATGACGTAGGGAGACAATCCTACCTTGTACCCAAGTTCGTCTTGTGAGGAACGCAGTAAGAGAGACCTACCACTTGAGTCAGTAGGGTGACCCCTTCACCGCACAGCAAGCAGGCAAGGCGTGAACGTGCCATGTTCGGCACCATTGCGTTGTGCTCAACCCTTCTGTTGTGTGCAGAAAACAGGGAAGAGCACCGTAGCATTACACATGGCGGCAAGTAGAATGACGCAGTGCCGGGAGGCTCTCGGCACGCTACTGCGCCTAGAAGTGTCACTGAAAGAGTTATTTCGCCGTGGAAGATCGTGACGTCACTGAGGCTCCTTGAGGAGAATCGCGCGGCAAAAGCGGTGAGGTAACAATGCACGCACAGTTTAACTGTAAAGTCGTTAAGATTCGAAACTGCCAAGAAACGGTTTAACGACCCAAAAAAAAACTGGATCACTGATGAGAGAACAAATGTGACTCACCGGCAATGATCCATCGCTTGTCACATAAAATAATCGTAATCAGGCAAAAAAACAGCAAGGGAAAATGCTTCCAGTAAAAATAAAATTACATGTGAACATCTTGACTAGAACTTCACAAGAGATACTTATTCATGTGAGTTGCCAAGGAGGCGGTCACGACCCACAGCAGCTCATAGGCGAAGTCTCGAGCAGGTTCTTTTCTTGAACGATTGGGGGGTGGACAACATGACAGACCCAAGGCAATGTCAGGCACAGTTTATACCTGTGAACGAATTGTAAAATACATCATCTGTGAGACGGCTTTAGTAAGGAGTAGGTGGGCATCTCCCAAATGTTGTAGCATTGTAGTAAAGGATAGAAACCAGCAGCGAATACTGTATTGTAGACAGGATACCTTTGCGCTGTGACACTTGCTGATGAAGATTGTGGGAAGAAGTTCATCCTATTCATGTTGTTCAGCAACATTGTGGAGGTCTTGATGACAGAATCACTGGTTGAAAGATTCGAAGTCCAAATTACGTAGTGTAGAAGTGCACAAGATCACACAGCGCAGGCAGTAACATGACTCCTTTACATGCCGCATTGTAGTTGTATTACCACAAGGTCGTAGAGTGTATGCCTGGGAAAGCACCAGCGTGACTGAGATGAATTTTCTACCTATAAAGTTGATGTGCTGTAAAGCACAAGCAGTGGAGGTAAAACCAAAGTCCAAAATGCGTAATATAAATGAGCACAACACGCCTGGGCTAGGGCTGTCCGGTGGTGAGGACACTGATGGGGCTGAGAGGCGTAGTGCGTCATATTTACTCGAATCTTGTTGTCTTCTTTTCTTTGTGAGGAAAATCTTTCTTGGATGTAGACGTAGCTGTAGTTCTGTGAAGAACACCCTTGTATCTTGTTCGCAGTTTTTCCTTTCCTGTGGATACCTCCTCTTTTCCTTTTTGTTGCCTGTGACTGTCTGTTGTGTAGCTTGTTTCATCTTCAGGTCCTATTTTGTACGCCAGGTTCCTGAGATCAGCTTGTTTCACGTAGGTTCGTCACCAACTCGTCGCCAAATAAATGTAGTAAGGAGGTCCACGCAGGTCGGATATAATTAAAGATGATTTATTCAAGCAGGTAACATGTTGAATAGTTACAGACAACAGGTAGTTGAGTTGTGAAGGGGAGCCCCACCAGGAGCAGCCTGACTGCTGCTCAGCCCATGCTCAACTCTCACTTCGCCTCTCAGTCTCCCAACATTCCGAGGCACATCATTACTCCAAAATTCTATTGAGCACACAGCACAAACACTGGCTGAGCAGGAGGTGTGAATTACATTACATTAACAAATGTAGGATACTACAATAACCCTCACCCACCAAAAGGTCCCTTAGTGGCACGCTTGATCATCGGGTTCTTCCCGCCCTGCTGCAGGACAGAGCGTGCTACGACGGACGGAGACGTGGGAGCACTTTTGTGAAGTAATGCTATGTGTTAATGTGAGAGTGGAAGGGTCAGAAGAAAGAGTGAGTCTAAAAAATACCTGACTACGTGGAACCTACACTTTATTAATTCCTGTAGCTGGCATCGTTAAAATGGGGGGCACTACGATGAGTGGGTTTCTCCCTGGTATACATGTTTCAAGCCTTCCCCTAGGCTTTTCCTCAGGACCAAAGTAAATGATCCCTCTAACCACTCCTGGTTAACTTAATCGGTCCCCCTGATTAATGGCAAGGTATAATGTGTCCGTCGGAGCCACGGGCAGGCAGTGAATGGGTGAGAGAGCAGCTTTGACTACAAGCGCCTCTCCCCTCCTGTGAAAAGCTCATGGGGCTCTAGTTAGGCAACAAACATATTGCATAGAAAAGTTATACCGATTGGGTATTGTATTCATGCATCTTTAAATGCACATTATACCTTGCCATTAATCAGGGGGACCGATTAGGTTAACCAGGAGTGGTTAGAGGGATCATTTACTTTGGTCCTGAGGAAAAGCCTAGGGGAAGGCTTGCAACATGTAGACCAGGGAGAAATACACTCATCATAGTGCATACTTCTCCTCCCGCCATTTTAACGATACCAGCTACAGGAATTGATAAAGTGGAGGTTCCATGTAGCCAGGTATTCTTCTGACCCTTCCACTCTCACATTAACACACAGCATTACTTCACAAAAGTGCTCCCACATCTCAGTCGGTCGTAGCACGTCCCGTCCTGCAGCAGGGCGGGAAGGACACGATGATGAAGCATGCCACCAAGGGACCTTTTGGTGGGTGAGGGTTATTTTAAGAAAACTCATCGTTTTCCCTAAGGAAATTTACAATTTTTTCCTTGGTAATACTTATAGCAATCACTGGAAGGACAGTTTTTTTCCTGAGAGAAGGTTTTCCATGAATGAAATGTAAACTTCCTTTGTTTTTTCATACATTCTATTCTGTTCTAGGTATTTCTAGAGCGCATGGCTACCCCACGGGCTTCCCAGGACTAGACACATACCGGTCGCAGAGTTCCAATACACACTGGAAAAAACTAATTATAAAAAGGAAGGTCTTCACGTGTTTCCTAAAACTCAGTTCTGCCTTGTTTGTTCTCAACGGATGGGCGTTTCAGAATATGGGTGCTAAACAAGCAAAGGAGCGCCCCCTCTACTGGCTTTCTTAATCCTGGGGACCGAGAACAGACTTTGATCAGTGGATCGTAGAGATCTACTGGGACTGTTGGAACTCAGCAATTGCTGTATCAGCTGCGGGCCCATCATATGCATTGTCCGATGGCTAGACAGGGTGTGGAGGGGTTTTACCCTTCTGCCTTGAAATTCTCCTTTCCCTCGATTCATTATTGGTTGTTCAGACATTTCCTGGGGCTATTTATTGTTCTTTCTAAGTGATACAGGTCACTTAAAGTTGCTTCAGCCTCAGTATGACGAAGTCAGGGTCAGATGGAATCCTTCTGCCAGGACCAGTCAATGGACGTTAAGTTTTACTTCTGCTGCAGTTTAGTTCGCATAACGGTTTTCTTTGTTTAATTATCTGTTAAGGGCTGATTAAAAACCCCAGCTCTTGCAATAAGGCTACAAACGTTTTCTAATCAGACAGAAAGAGGAGCAGTGCTTGCTCACAACAGGCAGGCTATGTTTGCCAAAAAACATTAAAATAGAGTGAAAGTGGTGCTAGCCAACATTTCAGTTATGCGAATCTCGGTCCAGGTAGGAGAACTGAACATGTCAGTAGTGAAATCCTGTTGCCACCTTTGTGGCTAGGGCTAGGGGATCAGGGTATATCATACAGCGGAGGCCATGCAGGGCCTAGGTGGCGACAAGGAGAAACTTAGTGCAGATTTCAGTGGAAGTCCCTTGAGTGTGTGCCTGGAGAGTAATCAGCACAAACACAACAGAGGGAGGAAACTATAAAAAAACGACTTGACACACATAAAGCATTTAAAGGTTGCTCAGTACAGAACTGGTTGGACCTAAATATTTGTGTACAGGAGGTATGCAGGCAATCATAAACTCCACATCCTCACTAAAATGACTGGTGACTTTTGTGAGCATCAGAGCAATGGTGGTAGCGTAGCCTGGAGAACGCCTGCTAACTACTGAAAGAAAATCTTCAAGTTTAGCAGAGCCACGTCTACGCAGATACCTGAAGCAGCCTAATCAAACGTACTCGGTGGTAGAGGACATCAACTGCAGCCTTTTGTTGAAAAAGAACAAGGAAGCTATCAATATCTAGCCTGTGGCTCATCCCCCTCCTCAGCACAGGAAGGGGAGTGATGTGGTAACAACCAGCAATGCTTCGAGACAGCTACAAATTTGGCCTGTGTACCCTTTATTTATCTAAATAAAACAGCCATCTTACCGCTCCCAATGTCTCTGTCATCATCCTTAACTAATCCAGCGATGATGATGCCTCTGAGAGATAGTGTCATATTGAGTCTTCAATGTATAACTGTCTAAGATGAACCGAAATGGTTCAACGCTTTTTGCCTTAGAGAATCTAGGTCCTGTTCAATGCTTTTTCACCTAAGCAAATTCATGTGATTCTGGGCAAAGTATTGGATCTCTCTGTGCCTCAGACTATAAATTGTAGATTTATCTAATGTAACATGACTATAGAAATATGTGAGGTTTCACTTTATGTTCATGTTCTTGAATTGCCGCCCCAATTAATGTCATGCACCTTTTTACTCCTCAACTAGGTTGATTCTGTATCAGTACCTGCAAACATACATATGATTCCCTACTGGCTAAGGAAAACTTGGATTCCAAAGGGTAAATGACTCAATTTATTAGAGCAACATAGTTAATATATAGAGATTACAAATAACCCTTCTTCAGGTAGTGAACAGAGTTATCTCATTGCTTAGCTGTGGTCCCAATAACAGGAGTGAGGTTGGAGATGGAGATTAGACTATGGTGTGGATGTTAAGGAGGCATGTAAGGTAAATCACTACACAGGTCTCTGGTGTAGGAAAGCTGTGAGGGCAACAGAGGTGCCACCGCCTCAGATATCAGTAGTTTTATTGCCCCAATAACTTGTTTATACCATGCGAATCTGAACTTCACAGTTTAGAGTGATGTTTGCTGCTTCTCCAGGTGCTCTCCCATTTCTGCGGAAACATTCGGCGCTGTCCGACACTTAACTTCGGCCAACGCTCCGTTGTCACAGAAAAGGTCACATGGGCCACTCATTCTCTTGGTGCTTCAAAGAGACACAAAGGAACATGATCTTCAGAGATGTCAGTTCATCACATGATTTAAAATCACATGTAGGGGAAATAAAACACATTGGATGGAAATGATTTTCTACATGCGTTTGATAGGCTGCAGCTTCTTTCCAGCCAGTAATTTGAGAGGACAAGCAAAACCAGCAAGAAATCCCCTGTCTGCGATCAGTGGAACTGCAGCTTGTGAACATTATCGTACGATTGCTACCCAAAATACTTTCACCCATATTTGCATTGTGTGCATCCTTTCAGCTGCAGTTAAAACACTCACATTGTTTATACATCAATTAGTGTGAAGTTTCCTTTTATTGTAACATGTTTGTGTTTAGAGGTTTTGGTAAAAATAAGTCACTAACTATTCAATATATGTCTTTCTTTTTCTAGTATTATCAATACTAATCACTTTGTTACACAGGTATTTGTGATTATTCATATTTATTAGCTCTTAAAGTACAGTAAATGACATGTAAATGCCCTACAGAGTTGTGTATGTAGTCTCCTCAAGGCAGCAGTGGAAAGGGGCAACTTCTCCAATCAGATTACTGTGAGACCAAAATGCTCCTGGGCTAGACAAACACAAGAACAGGGAGGAAAGCCATTGAATCAAGAGCAGACATATGAGGTACACATTTAGCCAACTCTAAGTGCTTGTTGTGTGTTGCAAAAATATGACTATCTGTCTCTTTCTATAGCCAAGATCTAAAAAGGACTAAACAGGCAGCTCCATGGGAGCCATTAGCCAAAGAAGGCAACCACTTCCAAAGCAGTAGGACTGGTGTGCACATACACAAATATGCATAATTTGTGCGTTGTCTCTGTGCAGCCTGTCTTTTTTAGTGTCCACTAAATCCATGTGCTGTTTATTAGCCCCCAAGCTTGAGGTGCTGCTTGACGCCACACTGCAATCTTAAGGAATGAAATTAGCACCACTACACAGCTGGAGATGAAAAAACTGGACACATACATGGTTTGAGTCCATGTTTGCATTCTTAGTTGTGCATGTGTTAGCACACTGACTGTGCCACTTCTTGTTTTCAGGTAGTTTGAGGTTTCTAGATTTGACCATTTTATTCACTGGTTTAGCGTGGGAAGCATTGTTTTATGCCCGGATTTTCAAAGAAATGATAAAAAGTATTCAGACAAATCCAATTTGCGAGTGATAGAGATACCAATTGGTGTTTATTTACTGAAATCAGATCTAGATTATCTGATTACTTAGGGTCGGGAGGGTGCAATGATGTGTGGAGTGCCGTATAGGTGTCTTTCTAGATATTCCCAGGAAAATCTGATTACAAGATGCGGCGATCTGATCGCTGCTATAATAAAAAAAAACACCAATAAATGTATCTTTTCTTCTAGTTGTGCAGTACAAGATGTTTGGTGGTTTAGGTGTTGTGTTTCTAATCTCCACCGTTAGTGATTTTTACTGAGGAGTTGATTGATTTACTCAGTTTGCGTTTAAAGGTCTCCTTATGGAGAAAGGCAATCCCCACCCACAGCAGTTTTTATGATCTATTTAGATGATATTATATCTTAGTGTTAAGATAGTTGCTTGGACAATAAGCAGAACCAGGCTTGTATGGGTACAGTAGCATCAAGGTGACAGTGACCGTCTTGGGTGGGGCAGATATGGACGCCGCATCAGAGATGGCATACCTAAGCTTCAGGGGCTTGCTTTGAAGAGTACGAGGTGTGTCACTGGATTGAGTGGAGGTAATTCTTCGACCCCTTCTTTGGCAGATTGATAATGGATACGTTTGTGTCGTTTCTTTGGAGAGTGTGGTATTAGGAGGTGTTATGTAATCTATGACAAGAGAGTATGTGGGTATGTTACGTGAATTAGAGTCAATGTGCTTGAAGCATTGGAATTGATGTGTGTGTTTCGGACTTTTCAAAAACATGTTTGTCGAGGGAGGTGTAATCAGGGTTAGGATAGCAGTCCATGGGAGGAGAGGCTTGTTGCACTATACTGGAGAGTGAGTTTTGCAGACTTTGTATCACCTCATGCAGGTGGTCCAACTCTGAGCAGGTGGCAAATGGGAGAGGGTCAGGGAGAGCCGAGGTGAAGAACGTTGAAGTGGACAGAGCATGATGTGACCTGGCAGCGGGGAGCAGTATCTGCTCTCCTGTGCTGTCAGATGGGGCTGGAGTGTAGGCTGGGTGGATTTTACTGACCAGATTATCCGACCGGTAAAATTGGAGCACTCAGGAAATTAATAGTAAAATTACATTATGATGTAAAATACCACGTTACATAAGATCAATAGGAGTGTGGAAACACTTCGAGGAGTAGAAATCACATTTAGGAAGAAAAACACATTTAGAGGCAAAATCACAGGTGTTACATCATCAACAGGAATGTGGAAACAGCTTTTGGTGTACACGGAAGATTTAGGAGCAAGAACACACTTAGGTTTGACCTTTGCACAACATCAAAAGTAGTATAAGAACATTTGCAGGAGCAAAAATCATTTTTAGGTGCATGATTACTTTTAGGTTCATGGTCCCTTTTGGGTGCAAAATCACATGTAGGTAGTGTAATATTTGTAGGAGCAAAAATCATATTTAGGTTTATTATCGCTTTTAGGTACATGGTCTCTTTTGGATGCAAAATTAAATATAGGTTCAAAATCGCCCTTGGTGCAACATCAGCAGCTGTAGGGAAATACGTTTAGATGCAAAAAGAATTTCGGTGCAAAAACTTGTTTAGGAGAAAATTGTTTGAAGGTGGAAAAGCACCCTTAGTGCAGTGGTTAATTTGTAAAAAAATAAGTGCTGGGGCTCTCGTCAGGAGGCAGCTTGCACCAGCCCATTTCTCCACTTAGCGCCGCCTAAAACAGAGCCAACTACTAACCATGAAAGTGGGGAGAGGATGTGGTGTAAAGACCAAAGCTGCAGGCTTTGGAGCTGGGGAACCAGGTTCGAGTCTTGGCACCGGCTCAACATTCTGTGATTCTGGGCAAATCACTTAATCACCTCCTAAATTAATGTGTCTTTAATGGGTGCTCATGAAAAGCACCAGTGTTGATGGTTAAGTGCCGGTGCTGAGCACAGGAAACCACAGGCTCAAATTAAGCACTGCCGTAGTGCATTATCAACTGGATATTCTAGACAAGTTTAGTTGCAAAACCACAGATAGGATTAAAAATCACATTTAGGTGCACAAAAACATGTAGGTTTAAAGTGACCATTGTTCCAAAATACTCAGGAGAGCGTATCACATTTAAGTGTTAAATTACTAGGTGTAGAAAGAAAATGTGGTGGTAAGATATCACAATAGGTTTAAAAAGTGTGCATCAGTATGACTTTACATTTCTTTGAAAACACACTAACTTGCAAAAACGTGGAAGAGCTCAAATCACATTTAGGTGCAAAATAAGCAGCATCTCCAACCTCCCCTGGCTGGACAAAACTGTTGAAAAATGTGTCTCCCTTCAACTCACTCAGTACATCAATGCTGAAAACCTTCTCACAGTACACCAGTCGGGGTTATTATTTTGGAATTCAAATTGCATCACTAAAAATACCTAATGATATCCAGTGAATACTTGGTGATGGTGACTCTTGTTTCGCTTGGTCTCACATAATCTTGTTGAATACTTTCCCTCCTGGAACACGGCTTTGGATTTAAGGATATTGTTCTCAACTAGATCTCCTTCTTCCTCCCCAGTTGTTCTCAAATTGTCGAGATGAGAGGCATGGTTTCAGATACAGCTGCAATCATTTGTGAGTTTCCACAAGACTCCATTCTAGCCCCTTCTCTCTTTAGCTTATACGTTAAACCTTTAACTGAAATTTGTATAGGACCTAGTGTTGTAGTGTTGGAATCAATCAGTATGCAGGTGACACGTACATTTACTAGAAACCTTCAACCTTTCCAGGCATACTCAAAGAAAGGTCATTTTTGGACATTTATACCTGGCTGAAAGAGAATGTCATCACTCTTAAAAGGGACAGAATGTATATTTTTGTCTCCTAAGTACAAAAAGTCCTTTAGCCCTGACCAATTGAAATATCTAAACATGGCTGACTTCTCTTCTTCACTCTCTTTTACTGTCTCATCTCCTGGAATTATGCTGGAGCCTGCACTATCTATCATTGATATCACATGTAAACAAAACTGCTAAAGCAGCAAACATTCAATTCCTGATTTCAGCTCATGAAAAATAAACTGCTCCGAATTCCACATTTTCTTAAATTGACAGCCCACGTATAAATTCTCTCTCATCTTGACTTCAGCAATGCTGTCCTGATAGGGGTCTCCTATTCTGCTCTTTTCCCCCTTAAAGCTGCCGTGCATGCTACAACCAGCCTCTTATCTTCTTCTAAGAAGTTTGACTACATCACCCCAATCCTCATCGATTTTCAGTGGCTTCCCATCAAGCATAGAATTAAATTTAAAATGGGGTGCCTAACTTCCCAAGCAGTCCACTTAGTATTACCACCTAACATGGCCAAAGTTACTCAAGATCCCTGGTGGCTCGATATACCTCAGTAACAAAGACATCTTTCTTCTGGAAATCCCTACCTTCAGAAAGTCTCAGCATTGCATCAGTCTTTCTCCAGAGTTGCCTCCCTCTTCTGGAATTAACTCCCTGTGGAAATTTGGACCAAACCCATACTGCAGCCGTTCCGCCAAATTCTAAAGACTCATCATTTTAGGCTGCATCCATCCTACTGTCTGTGATGTAGAGTAATTGCTAGGCCGTTCACCCACTACTCTCATTATACTATATTCTGGCCCCTGTATACTTATGCTTCCTCTCCTCGGATCTCCATCTGCTCTTTCCTCCTTCCCATCTCCACCCTTTCCCCTCTTGCCTTCCTCTGTAATCCCATGATTGCTTACCTTCTCTACTTGTTTTCTCACCCTATTATGATTCCTACATACTTCTTTATGCTTCACTCCCTTAGTGGTCTACCCCGTATCCCGTTTTTCTTGTCACTTTCCTTCTGCTCACCACCCTTCCCTTGTCTTCCCCTACCCCTTCCCCACTCCTGCTCCTCACTTCCTTCCTTCCAACCTCTTCCTGTTCATTACACTGTGGCTCTCCTCTTCTTCCATCCATTCCTCTCACCTTCCCTCTATCCCTTTTCTGATTATGTCTTGTTGGTTCAAGTTTATTGTGAGACTATTATCACTATTTTGGTACTACGTAAAGCACATCTGTACTTCTCGGTGTCCAAGCGCTAGACAAAACTGTAAAATAAAAATTGAATAAATAATTAAGGTATCACATTTAGGTGCAAAATCAACTTTGGCTCAACACGAGTAGGACTGTGGAAGCACCTTTATTTCAGTGCTTGGACGCTTTGGTTCTACGTCCGTGCTCTGCAATGGGAAGCACTACTGAGGCAGACCTTTCACATGTGGTAGCCAGTAGCAAACAATGAGAATGAAATACTCCTCTGGTGTGACCCAAAATGTACATGACTCTTTCTGTAAGCAATAATTGAAGAGGGCTGACCTACACGAACTGATAGTTGAAGGAAATTGTATTCTGTATGTTTTTGATGTTAATGACATGCTTTAGTTGAATTGTTAGACTGTCTTTAGTCAAACCTAAAGACATGGACTGGACTGGCAGCTCCATGGAATTCCTCAGCCATAGGTAAACGATGGGCACAGTGGCACCGAAGTAGCCAGTGTCAGTGGTAGTATATATATATATATATATATATATATATATATATATTAAAGAGAAGCACTGCTTGTCTAGAATCCTCAGTCGTAGAGAGCCAATGCGAGGATATCTGTGTCGGAGCCCATTGCCATGGATGTAGTTGTTTATCTGGAGCTATGGATCTATAATATGTATTAGGAGCCTTCTGTCATACATATAGAAAGACAGATGACATTACAGCTGCCAACGGGCTCTTTGGCTCGAATGTAGGACAGAAACACCTACAACACAGTTATACCTATTTATTGGCTTCATGCAGATCTCCTGAGCCTATTGTACTGAATGGCAATTAGTCAATCTAGCAAAAAGTATTGCCTCTTCCCCTCGAGGCACAGGAAGCAGTTAATGATGCATGCTGGCTGAATTGCCTCCTTTTTAGGCTTTAATTTTCACGGGTCGTGAGATGGAACATTCTAGGCTTATTCTTAGAGGGATGTATTGGGTAGAACATCAGATATAGGTAATACTGAGATAATATGTAACCATTATATTGTCCAATCAGTGTTATTTCTTATGAAAGAAAATATATACAATATTTTGGAACAAATATATACAACCTGTATTCTTGTTAAGTTGAATTTTGTTCTAATAATGATCTCTTAAAACGTACGGCCGTAATTGTGTGTCAACAAACATAAAGTAAAGGCCCAATATGCCAGATTATTGGGAACAATGCTCGACACACACTGGTACATCTAGGTCCTTTGTCTCACGTCAGGACACAGTTTGTTGCCAGGTTGATGGTTGTGGTTGCTGAAAGCAGCAAGACGGCGTAGCGACTGCATGGACTTGTCCTGGTAATGGAACATGTCATGCTGGCAACTGTGGACAAATAAGACGACTCAGTACCACACATGGGTGGATGTGCAGTCCCGGAGAGAGTGCATTTCCCAAGGTCAGCAGTGCTAGGCGTGCTAGGCAGGATCACAGCACAAGAAAGTGGTACTCTGTGGCGCTACAAAGGATAGGGAAAGGGATGGTCATATGGAGGAGGAAAATACCTTATAGTCATTATGTTATAGTGCAGTATTTATAAACGGCGTTATTACTCTTGACGTAGGATTTGTGATGGGCACAAATGTCTGTCTGCCTGCTAATAATTGCAATAACTAAATAGATCCTATTTAGAAGTGCCTTTAAAACTTATTACATTTTAATGAATTGTTTGGTTGATTGTTCATGGCATGATCAATGTGTGCCGTCCTGATCCACATTTCAGCATTCTGGTTCTCCCAATATGTTTCCCTGCAGAGCCTTTGCAGCATTCGTCCCCAACAGATGCTCTACATGAATTTTATGTTACTATGCTGGCACATCACGAGCCTGAGACCATCAGACTGGAGAAGAAGTAGTGCATAACTAAATGAAAAAAGCAAGACAGAAGGCTTTATCCAGCTATTCACTGTCAGGATCTGGAACCACATCTCTGTATCTAACAGGACGGCTCCAACACTGCTTCAGTATAGGCACAAGCTAAAGACATACCTCTTTAGGGAACCCTGCATCACATCGAATAGTCCACTTCCACTCTTAGAAACCAGCTAACGATCCATTCACTTGTTGGCTTTATCTTTGCATTAGACCATGTGTAGTGCTTTACTGATTTTCAGCTGTGTTCGCACCATATGAATTATTTCTCATGCAGCCTGTGCCATCATTAATGGTCCTCCACATAGTCTCTTAAAATCGTCTCATGATCACATGGTAATGAGATAATACACTGATTTTTGGTCTCTTTCTCGGAAGATAGATAGAGCAATGTGCTCATTGGTCACGATCTTGGGGTCAGTCTGGTCTGGGGCATCAGGCCTTAAGCAATTAATTTGCAGCCACATGTAATAGTTAGGCCTCCACCACATCAGGCAGTTAATGTCCTTTTTCTTAAGTCTCATATACAGCAATTCCTTTTCCACAGTCCTAGAATACATTAGGTGCTCTTACAGGGAAAACCGCTAAGCTTTCAAGCTCCGGCTAAGTTGATTTTTTGTGGATGGATGTACAGGGCTTCTCGCAATGAAATAGTGAAATCAGATATCTGGATCATAGGGCAAGCACATATTCTGAAACAGTGGCGGTTGTGTCCAGACCAACCAGCTACTCAAACTCGCAGTTGCACCCAAACGTTTGGTGATGTCCATTGAATACTAAGTGCATTTTGCTGTACGTTTTTTAGAAGTGTTGTTGAGTACCGTGGAAACTACTCTCCCAATGCTGCATAGTCATGCTGGTATCTACGGTGTTGGAATCATCCTATAATGTTCATTGGATGTGTGATTCCAGCCCAGAGAGCCTCCTGCCAATCAGAGGCCGTTGCTGGGCTTAGTTCCTTTGTAGAAAGTTGACATGGTTTGTGGGGCTTGGACAGGAATCCTATCTACATTGTGTTTCTTATCACCATTGCGAATACATTTTTCAGTTGCCATGCCTGTAGCCGCAGACTTTTGTTAAGTTGACCCTTTATCCAAGCCCTGCATAAAGCTGTTCTGTGGGAAATGGATTTTTGCGGGAAAGTGGGTACAAAAATCCGTTCCTCCTCCATTAAAAATGGTCCCAAACCAGACAGTCAGTACTTGTCTACAGTGGCTACGGCAGGGAGGAGAAGTGCGGAGGAACAGCAGACTTTCGGACTAACCATAAACCTATGAAAGATTGGTCAATCCTGCAACTATATAAATTGAGGGAGACACCCCCCAAGTGCTAAGGTGTTACTGTTCCCATATGTTCAAATTAGACAAGACAATTGCTGGCCAACTAGGGCCCATAACATAGCATGGCAGTTGTAACCCACCTCGGGCTGGTGCATGGATTTAAACAGTCTTTTGGGTGCTATTTGGAATGAGAACTGCGGAGAGAGACTGGGCGACTCACTGCAGCATGGTTCGCCCCTGGCTCAATTCTCTCTGGTAGTCTGCTTCCTCTGGTTGCTCCTCGGGCCAAAACCACAATGAACTTCTCCTCCTGCAAGGCCAGGCAGATTCCTTCCCTCGCCCAGAAGGCAGGCTCATCGGCACTAAGCCAACACTCAGCACCTCCAGCAAAAAGTGCAAATTTCAGTTGATGTCCCCTCACCTTACAGATACTGGCAGTCAAGCATACAACAGCGCCGGTTGCACAGCAGTCCTCTGAGTACTATGCAGAACTCTTCCTTCCTTGATTATGAAGATTTTGCAACTGGAATAAAGTCGGACTGTTTGCATACCACCTTTATACACATTTCCTATCCTGTCCCAGATGTCATAACTGGTTTGGGGTCATTCTTCTCAGGCTGCTGTTAAGGCACAGCAGGTAGCATACTGGGGCTGTATCCATACTGGAGCACCCACAACATGGGCACAATGAAGTGCGAGGTTACTCCACGTGACTATTTTCAGCCGTTCTAAAGCGGAAATCTGGGACAGAGAAAAGGGGAGGACTGACCTACAGACTAACTCGCCTTGAACAAGAAAATCTACTGTCCCAGTTTTCACAAATATCATCAATTAAATGGTAGAACGCAGGAAGAATGAATTTGCTGCCCTTTGCCTATAAAGTCTGCATGAAATGTCTCACTCCATCTCGTGCCTTGCAAAATGGAGGTAATCCATAATGGATCACGCTATCTTTGGTGCTCAGACTTATACACACGCTAAGTCATACTCCCATGTATATTCAGTATGTATACTGTACACACACGTGCACTCAACAAATACATGAGATTTCAAAACAAGTTTCTGGATTTCACATAACAGTGGAACTTTACACAAGAAGGTCCAGCAGGACACACAATCACTGATACAGATACAAATATCTAGTCAACTATATAATATCACAGTACATGGTATGCTGTCATCACTGCTTATCATGGGACAGTGGTCCTCTGTTCACTCTGAGGATATGCTTGGTGTGCATATCCGGGTCACAGGACAGGCCCTAATCCTTGCATTGTCAGAGATGGGCCTAGGCCTCTGAGTACATGCTACATTAGTGTGAAACCAAATATACATTCCGGCAGGGCAGGGGTATACATCTGTATTCCATGCACAGGACATGTGGGGCCCGGTCTTGACAGATTATTCAGACTAATCCGGTATGCAGACTACCTATTTTGGGATGCTAGGTAAAAAGGCCTGTACCCCACAGCAGTTGATCAGTTACCACCTGTTCTTTGTCCTTTCATGGCCTGAACATGGGGTTAGTAGTTACCCTTAATAAAAGAAATGGACCCCTAAATTACAGAAGAGTAAAAAAAAAAAAAGATTTATGCAGGCATCTTTTGAGGACCATTAATAAAAATTCTTGGCACGAAAACGAATGCACTTAAAAACATCTTCCCCCTATTCCCTTTCTCACATTGAATGCAAATTATTAATACTTTTATCTCCTTAGCAGAGTCTGTCCACCGAACAGGATGGCCACCTGACTTCAGGGTTTTGCTGCACCAGGAGGCCCCGGGAGGTTTCCTAGCTGGGCCCGTTATTCTGCGTCGGCATAGGGGTCGGCACAGCATCCTTGACACCCCAGGGCCCTGAGTGGCGGGCCCCTTGGGGGTCACTGGGCGTACCAGACACAATGTGGGCAGCGACTGCCTTAGGAGGAGCACAGCCTTGTGGTACGACTGCACTGTGGCTTGTCGGATGTGGCCCGCGAGCCACACATCCAAAGCACCAGGGCGGCGTCCTGTTTTCCTTATCCCCCTCTGACACCCTTGGACCTACATTGGGGACAGACTGGGGGCCTGAGCGGGTGTGTGGGTGCTACGCATGGAGGAGACTACACGCCCAAGGGAAGATTGGGGGAGATGCGCCAGCCCCAACATAGGAGCCCAGGCCCTGCCTCTATGTGCCCTTCGCCTGGTGCCCCGCGATGAGGGGCCCCACAACCGGACTCGAGTAACTCTAGGAAGCAGTTAGCCTGTCCAGGGGAGACCCCCACTGCCTTCCCCATACCTCCTTTAGACTGGCCGCAGATCTGCAAGGGACCACAAGATGCACGCTGCCCATGGATCCCGGCCGGAGCATCAGCGGGGTCATGGCCTGCAGGTGGGCAGTTATACGACGGCCTTCATATATGTTGATCAGCTAGCCCCATCCCATTGCCTCTTTCCCTCCTACCTCCTATAATTAGCTTGGGGGCCCCACTGCGGATGTCGGAGTACCGCCTGTGATGGGGGCCGCGCGCGTGCTTTAATTAGCGCTGCGGCCGCAAAGAATACTGGACACGGCTTATTTAGTTTGCCGCGTGGTCCCGACTGCCTGAGCCGGGCCACGCCCCTTTATTTATAGCTAGCGCGTGACGACACGCGCTAGCACTACGTGAAGCCTCCGGGCGCGGGTCGACTGCACCGCTACCCCACCGGAGGACACTACATTCCTTCCAACCTTTATTAAACAACAAACAAACATTGAATACGTAGATCAGTTACCAGTCACTAGGATTCCAGTCCTTGGTTCATCACACCATGAACCCTGCTAGGCGGGAGGATGGAGCTGGATTGCTTCTCAGGCCATATCTAGAGTGTTCTCCCCGTGAGGATGGCAATGACGGGGTCATTTCCTGCGAGACTTCCCCCTCAGGAGATCTCACAGGGGAACTTGGCAGTGCTCCGTCTGGCGTTCCAAACAGTGAAGGGGTGCCATGGTCAGATCGGTCTAAATCTTCAGTGGGGATCGTCCCTTGGTCACCATCTGTTCCTTCCTCCCCTGACTGTTGCCGTGGTCTGGCGTCCAGGTTATCCGATAGCAGCTGGTCCGGAGTTCCGGCGTGTACCTTTTTGAAGAAAGAGATGTTGCGTGTGATTTCCTCGGTTCCTCTTCTGGCTGTTATCATAGTGCCGGTTCGGCGGATAACTGTCCATGGCTGATGTTCGAACGGAAGCCAGAACTTGCTCCCGGGGTACCTGTCCTTGACGTAGACTCTGTCCCTTACTTGAATGTCCGACATTCTGGCTCGTCGGTCGGCGCTGGCTTGGTCATTGGAACTGGTCCTGTTGGCTAGGACCTTTCCGGCGTCAATCTGAGACGGGGTCCAGCTCGGGTGATGCGGGATGGTGTCTCGCACTACTCGGCCCATGCTTGCCGGCCCCGGAGCTGCCTCAGTCGTGAGATGGGGCGTCAGACGGTATTCCCTCAGAAAACTGTATATGGCTCTCTCAAGTGGTGATTCGTCTGCATGCGCGATGCGTATTACTTTGTTGAGAGTGCGCATGAACCTCTCTACTTCCCCGTTTGCTTGGGGCCAGCGTGGGGTCACTTTTCGGTGTTGAATTCCACAAGCCTTGAGATAGTCTGCAAATTCTTATCCATGGAAAGGTGGGCCGTTGTCTGTCTTCACCACTTCGAATATACCATGGGTCGCAATGGTTTTCTCAAGTTTTGTAATCACTTCCGTGGCTGTCTGGCTTCCTACAATCTCGACTTCGGGGTATTTCGTGTAATCGTCGATGATCACCAGGGCATAGCGTCCATCTGGGAGGTGTCCGAAGTCAACACTCACGCACTCCCATGGCCGTTGGGGGTTTTCTTCAGTGATGACGGGGTGAGGGCGATCTGGTTGGCCTGATGCCTGGCACCATGAGCACGTTCTGACTGTTTGTTCAACCAGTGGGTCCATCCCCGGGAACCACACCTTTGCCCTCAGCCGACTCTTTGTTTTTACCATGCCTTGGTGTCCCCTGTGTGCGAGGTCCACGGCTTGTTGAGCAAGGCTTGATGGGATCACCAGTCGCGGGCCTCTGAGTATACAACCGCTGCTGTCTACCGAAAGTTCATCCTTGACCCGCACAATGGACTCCAGGACGGCCTTTGCTTGTGGCGTCCGTCTAGTCATGGTGGACTGAATGGGGCGCCAGTCATTCGATTGGACCGCTATTATGGCCAGCTGCAGGCATTCATCAGTCCGGGTGGCTCCTACGATGGTTTCAAGACTCATGGGGAGTGGTCGGGATCTTTCCGATACAAGCCGGACATATTCTTCAGTGTCTTCGGCATCCTCTTCTTCCGCTTTGGTGGCGGCCCTAGGATGTCGCGAAAGGTAGTCTGCCGGATTGGATGAGCCTGGCTTGTATTCGACTCGATAGTCATACCCCTGCAGCTGAAGGATCCATATTTCAATCCTCGGGGGAGGCTTAGATGCTGACCCTTGAAACAGGGGGATGAGGGGTTTATGGTCGGTGGACACTGTGAATGGAGGGCCGTACACGTAGACGTGGAAGTGCCGACAGGCCCAGTGGATGGCGATCGCTTCTCGTTCTATTTGCGAGTATCTCTGTTCCGTGTCCGTCAGGGAGCGGCTCACATATGCGATCGGGGCCCACTCTCCACTTCTTTGTAACTGCGTGAGCACGGCTCCTAGCCCGTATGGGCTGGCGTCAACAGCGACGTTGGTGGATCGGGCCGGGTCGAAGTATGACAGTGTCGTGTCTGCCGACAGGGCTGCTTTGGTATCTTTGAAGGCTTGTTCTTGTTCGGGGCCCCATTGCCACGTGGTGGTGGATTTCGTCAGTTCCCTGAGGGGCTTTGTGAGGTTGGATAAGTCCGGGACAAACCGCCCGCAGAAGTTCACCATCCCTAGGAAGCTTCTTATTTCCGAGATGTTGGAGGGTGCTGGGGCTTCCTGGACATCCCGCACCTTGTCGGGGTCCGGAGCCACTCCTTTGTCGGAGAACGTGTAGCCAAAGAAGCTGATCTTGTTCTTTAAGAACTGGCACTTTTCTTTGTGTAGGGTCAGTCCGGATTCTTTGATCCTCTGGAGAACCCCGCGAAGTCTACGGTGGTGATCTTCCATCGACGATGCGTATATTAGTAGGTCGTCGCCTACGTTCAAGACCCCCGGGAGTCCGCTGAGGACTTCACGGATGGTGTTTTGGAACACCTCCGCGGCACTCGAGATCCCGAAGTTGAGGCGTCGGTATCTCCTGAGACCGACGTGCGTAGAGAAGGTGGTGATGTATCGAGAGTCCGGGTGTAGTGGCAGTTGGTGATAGCCGGACCGTAGGTCCATCTTTGAAAACCATTTTGCGCCGTTCAGTTCTCCCAAGATGTCGTCAATGGTGGGGGTTAGGTGACGTTCCCTTTTCACCGCGGCGTTTGGAAGGCGCATGTCAACGCAGATGCGGACCTGCCCTGGCTGTTTCGGTTTCCGTGCCATTACGATCGGGGACACCCATGGGGTGGGTCCACTGACCTTCTCGATAATCCCTTGTTTCTCCAGTGCTTCTAGCTCTTCTTCGACCTTCTTCCGCAGGTGGATTGCGATACGCCTGTGCCTCAGCGCCACTGGTTGGACTGACGGGTCGATGTGGAGAGAGACTTCTTTCCCTTTCAGGCATCCAATGCCTTTAAAGACGTCTTCAAACTCCTCCATGATGGCCTCCAGTTCCTCCTCTTGTACCGCCATGGCGAATGAGATTAGCTTCAGCTCCTCTGCTGATTGTCCGCTTATCAGCATTCCGCTTCCTTCCTTGGTCACATACACTGTGGTGGGGATCTTGAGGTCCTGGTGTCTCAGCTCCGTCTTGAAACATCCCAGGAGCGGGATGGGTGTCTTCTGTCCGTATGCAAACACCCTGATCCTTGCTTCACGCAACGGCGGGCGTGGACTTAGTTGATTGTATACGTTGGCAGCCATTAGTTCGATCGAGGCCCCTGTGTCTATGGTGGCTCTCACATCCTGGTGGTGGATCTTGATTCTGCACCTTGGAAGTCGTCGTCTCTTCCGTCGTGGTTGGTCTACTGCGAATACATAGTGGACCGGGTAGTCTCCCGTGTCATCGTCCATGTCCTCACTGTCGTGTGCTTCAGCCACTGCCTGTGCTGCTTCTTTCCGTGATTTCGCAGACCGGCATACCGCCGCGAAGTGGTTCATCCACCCGCAAGCACTGCACTTCTTCCCTCTCGTTGGGCAGTCTTGCATGCGATGGGGCGTGCCTCCGCAGTAGCCGCATTCCTTTTTCTTGTCTTGCGGTCTTCTCCCTGAGTTTTGGCGCGCTTTGAGCCTCACCACGTTTGCCTTTTCCACCGCGTTGACTTGTTCCGTCTTGATGGGTCGGTGGAGGGCCACCTCCATGTGGGATGCTCTGGCTTGCGACAGCTCTTTTGACTGGCCCAGGGTGAGGATATCCGCTAGAGACTTGCCATCCTCCTGAAGGATGTTCACTCTGAGTTTGGACGAGTAGCACCCTTGTATTATCTGACCTCGGATTTCTTCCTGTTCATCTCGAAATCCGCACGTGCTGGCCAGCTCCTTCAAACGCCCGTAGAACGCGTCTAACGACTCCTCCGCTTCTTGTTTGGCCTGGCGAAAGATGAATCTTTCATAGTCCCTGTTCGCCATCGGCTCAAAGTGCGCGTTTAGGGCGTTGAGCAGCGTCATATACGTTTTGGGTGTGGCCTCCAACAGGGTTTTGTAAATACGGTGGATGTCTTTGCCTCCCAGATGGAGGAGTAGGGCTCTGCGCCTGTCCCGGGCTATGCCCGCCCCTTCGAAGTAAAATTGGAGACGGTCAGTCCAGTCCCTCCACCGCGGGGCGAGGGATGAGAGGGCGCCATCTACTAGAAAGGGCTCAATGGCCGGGATTGACGCCATATTAGCGCAGTCGCAGTCACTCCTCGCGGCACGTGCACTGCCTACCTCCTGGGCTTAGTAGTAGCCGCCTGGCCGAGGGTGACGAAGGCGCAGTCTGGTCCTCCCTCTGCAGCCTGGGGGTACTGGCCTCACTGCGATGTCCTCCTTCCTTGGGAGTTGGGGCACACAGGAGCTTGGGCTCCAGCAGGGTGTGCAGGGAAAATTCCTCTTCTCCCCAGGCACTCTCAGGGGCTGATGGGTCCTCACTGAAAGTAGCAGACCTGTCAGGAGCACACCGCAGGCCTCTGCAGAGTAATCAGCTCCCCCGTGGTTATATGGCCTAGATCAAAGGCTCTAAACCACTCCTGGGGACAAGCACACCAATCGAGGCACTTGGGCTCGTTACCGCCTCGTCGCCAGTGTGATGGGGGCCGCGCGCGTGCTTTAATTAGCGCTGCGGCCGCAAAGAATACTGGACACAGCTTATTTAGTTTGCCGCGTGGTCCCGACTGCCTGAGCCGGGCCACGCCCCTTTATTTATAGCTAGCGCGTGACGACACGCGCTAGCACTACGTGAAGCCTCCGGACGCGGGTAGACTGCACCGCTACCCCGCCGGAGGACACTACACCGCCCAGCCTGGACGCGGGGCGACTCCCTTCATCTTTGAACTGCCTAACTACAGCCTTTTGCTTACCACCTGGAATGTGGTGCCCCTGTTCTCCTTCCTCGTACCTGCTGCAGATGCCATCTGCACATCCCAGAGAGGGGGCCGGCCTCATAAGGTGTAGACCACTGTGTACTGCTCCTGAGGCTCCCCCCAATCTGCGCGACGTCACGCCTCAATGCCTGCCCTCCACCTCTTTCCAGGCTGCTCTCTACTGCTTCCTCAGCCAAAGGCACATGCTTGGGGTGGGGGAGGCCAACTGAGGCTGGCTGTTGGTCACTGCTGTGAGCGCGCTGGGTGGGGTGCGGAGGTAGCGATGCTCCCCTCCCTATCTATTGCATCTCCTGGTCTGCATCTGCCGGCTTGCTGCTCGGACGGGGCCCCCATGACGGCTGTTGAGGTGCTTCCTGGTCCCGCAGGGAGGTATTGTGCTCTTTTCTTGCCCGTGGGGGCAGAGATGACCTCCGGGAAGCCGTCCCAGCAGTTGCTCTTCATGGAGGCTGTTTCACAGAACAGTAGGGCACAAGTCCTAAAAAGAGAAGTGGGGGGACTAACCTAGTTAGGCAGTACGCAAGTGACATCACGGCGCACAGCATCACGGCGCACGACATCACAGCGCACAGCATCACGGCGCACGACATCATAGCGCATGACATCACACATGGCATCACAGGAATTGACATCATAGATAGTGGCATCATAAGCCAATGACTTTACAGGAAGTGGCATCACAATAAATGACATCAGATCTAAAGCCCTCACATATATGTTTAGCAGGTCTGTCATGTGTATGTTTGAGCGCATTGTGAGGATTATAGCGCAGTGAGCTATGGAAGATGATATGTGGCTTCTACACCTTGCAATCCCCCAGTTTTATGTAACACATCCTGTACATTCATTTACAAACTTATATAATGTATTGTACTTGTAATATGCGCGTGTTGATGTAAAGCGCTCTGACACCCTGCATTGGGATGAGTAGGGCTATACAAGAAAAAATAGTGGTACTTAAATTATTTCAACGTCTCCTCAGGTGTAGTAAGCTCTATATAAATGCAATTTGCTGTGTGTAAATATTGGGAAAGACCAACACATCTGACATTCTTACAGTGCATACATATCTCCTAAACAGGGACCGAACAAAGGGAAAAGCTGCCTTTCTTAAGTATGTGTGAAGTGCTAACCTTTGTTTCCCCTCTGCTTCATTTGCATCTATGTGTGAGGCTCCTGACAGCTCCCAGCCAAGAGACTCACAAAAGGAGGCCTGATGACCCCTCAAATTCGGCCTTTGTTAGGGGCCCAGCAGGAGTCTTAAATAAGAAAGCCCCATCCCCGCCTGCACGTTGTTGCTTGTTGCAGATTGAAAGCAGACAACATGTAGGCGCTGCTGAAAGTGTCCCGGTGTTTGGAAATTACACCGGGACGAGTTCAGCACATTATTCAGGGGGGCCTAAATTCTTGGCAGGGTGGACGGCGTTCACCCTGTGAAAAAAGTGGGTGGACGCCGCCCACCCGCGTGTACCCCCGACTCGTGCCCTGCAGAACAGGCCTGTGTTTGCTCCATCTGTGACGCCCGATGGACCAAATACTGCAGGAAATCACCACTGGGGGTTGCCACGTGGAGGAAATGAATGCCAAGATGTCTGAACTTTCTGCGGAATCAAAGTCTATTCGAGAGGACATCACCAGTTTCAACAACAGGATGGTAGGGATGGAGCAGTGCCTGTTGGCAGTGGAGGAGAGGCTCAACCGCACCCCGGATAGGGACCCAGAACTCTGGTATCTCCGTAACAAGATCATTGACCAGTAAGATCGGAGCCGCAGGAATAATGTACACTTCTATGGCTTTCTGGAACGGGCAGTGGGGACTGATGCCCGCTGCTATCTCAGAGAGCTTCTCCCCACACTCATGGGGCTTGCCTTCTCCTCCCCACTGGAGATAGAAGGCCCACAGGATTGGGACTCAGTGGATGGCCGCGCTGGACAGGGCCACGACAGAAGGCAGCGCTGAACAGGGGGTGACATAGCATGTATCGTCCGCCACGAGCAGGTACAACAACTTTTGACTGCAGCCTACTCTCATGGGCTGTATGAATATGAGGGCCATAAGTTCTGCGTCTCGTGGACTTTTACCAGGAGACCAACGACAAGAGGAAGGCCTTCCTGTCCCTCAGGCATCAATTACGATAATGTGACATAAAGTTTGGCCTCTTTGAACCCATGTGGATGTGGATCACTAAAGACTGCAAACCCAAGGACTTCCACGACCCAGCGGTCTCTCTTGTAGGGCCTCCAGGATCGTGGGAATATACACAGTTCATACTGAGTTGCCAGCGGTCAACCAGCCTGTGAACATGTTTTTTTCCTGCTGCCGAGGACCTCCAGGGGGAGGGAAAGACCAGGACAGATCGAACAGCTCGCAGAGTGGCAAGGACAAGGTGATCAGGGCAGTGGTTGATCTCACATAGGATCGAGGGCATGACAAATCCCACTCCCGCTGAAGTCAGGCCTCGAGGTGGACTGAGGTGCAAACTACTTTGCACTGCCGCCTCCTAGTGTCCTTAGTGTCCTTCTTGTTGGCAGGTGAGTTTTGCCTGTGTGCCTGTCCACTTTTCTGTTGCTTGTTGATTCTTGTTGTTGCTGGATAGGGGCATAGCTTGTTACTTGTCCGTTCCAGCCTTTGCTGCTGTTATGTTCTTCAGTTCCGGAGTCCTCATGCTCCCTGATCGTACTCTTCTGTTCTTTATTCTACGGTTGTTCCCTTCTGACCTGGCTCCCCTTCTCTCTCCTTCTCTCCCTGCCCGGGTCTCCCGGTCTGGTTTCTCCTTTGCTCGCGGGAGGTCTCTGTGAGGGCTGTGGAAAACTGTGCTGTTCCTCCCTGCCACATATCCCTGCCCATCCTGCCGCTGCCCGGTGCCTCCGAAGGCCGCCGATGAAGGACCTTGGCGCCTACGTTCTTGGCCCTTGTTGGGGATCTCCCCCGTACCCTTCGCGCTTGCACTCCTTCACTTTCACGTCTCGCCATGACCTGCTCTCCATGGATTCTTCACTGGCTTCTTCCTTCCTCCCCATGCTCAGGGGCCTCCCAGACCCACAAGTTTGGACCGGCGGATTGAAGTTTCACCTGGGCACAGGGCGACTCCTCATAGTCTGTCTGCCTTTGGTTTCTCTCCTGTCCCTTCTTCTGTCTGCCCTACCCCTGCGGTAGGCTTCCCCTCCTGCTTTTCCCACCCCCGGGTGCCCCCCCTCAGGTCCACCCATCCCTCTGCCCCCCTCCTTCCACGCCGCCTTTCCTCCTTTGGCCTATTCCAGCTGTGGTCGCCTTACAGCGCTGCGTACCAAGGTACGGAATCCCGCCTTAGCGTTACCACTTTCTGATGGCCAGCACTGTGATGCACCAACCAAAGACTCTGCATACTATCTCATGGAATATAAATGGCCTCACACACTTCGTCAAACGTAAGAAGGTGCTTGCGTACCTTAACTCCAAGTGTGTTGACATGGCCCTGCTCCAGGAAACCCACTTCATGCATGCAGAATCAGAGAAACTCTGAAGCGACTGGGTCGGGAAGGTTATTCATAGCAGTCACCCAGCCGGCTGACAGGACTGCGCTGCCTCAGAAATGCGGTGTGGTGATCCTCATTCATAAATCCCTCCCACTAACCGTGCTTAACACGTGAACCGACCCTGAGGGACGGTACGCATCTGACAAGATGTGGCTGGGCGACAGAACTCTGTGTGTGGGCTCTCTTTGCACGCCGACTGGGCCAAAGCACTCATTCTTCCTGCAGCTTAATCGTCTGCTGACGTAAATTGATTCCACCCACCTGCTCATTAGGGATGACTGGAATCTGGCCCGGGGCACAATCTTAGATTGCACTGGCCAGATGACGTGGGCAACAACGTGGATCAGGCTCTTCTGGGTGATGTTGCCATGGATCATGGTCTTGTTGACGCTTGGTGCCTCTCACATCCCACCGATCGGGAATTCACTTTTCTCTCGCCAGTGCACAGTACCCAATCGAGGCTGCACTACTTCCTTATCTCCCAGCTGATGGTCGCCCTTTCGCGAGACGCTCGTATCCTAGAGTATCTGATCACTCTCCAATTCTCCTTTCGGCGGATCTGGGACTGCTAAACCTGGGTGGCAAGCTGTGGTGCCTCAACATTTCCTGCTACAGTTCACCATAGGGTAAGGCCCAACTGTGGTCTCAAGTCACCACATACTTGGACCATAATCAGGGGTCTGTCACCTCGGCACGCACATTGTGGGCGGCAGCCAAGGCGACCATTAGGGGCCAACTGATGAGACATACTGCCCTCTCCAATAAGCAGAAGGCAGAGCAGCAAAGGACCTTGGAGGGCACCATAGCGACCCTCGCACGCCTTTGGTCAGCATCCCACTCTGCCTCTCAGGCGTCACTTGGAGAAAGCGTGTATGGACCTCAATGTGCTGTACACTTCTCAATCAGAGTACATGATGCAACGACTGAAGGGCCGCCACTATAAGCAATGTGGGACGACTACTGGCAGCGCAGTTGTAACAGAGAGGATGCGATGGCTATCCCACCCATCAAAACCGTTACCGGTCGCATTCTCAGTAGGCCACAGGACACTGCGAACGAGTTCGCAGTCTTCTATCGGGACCTCTACACCCCTGAAGTGGCTGCAGACCACACCCGGTTGAACGCTTTCTTTGACGGCGTACATCTACCCTGCTTCAACGATTCAGACAGGGATCTACTCCTGGAGGAAATTACCAAGGAGGAGATAGCGAAAGCCATCTCCAAGCTCCCGTACCACAAGGTCCTTGGGGAGGATGGCTTCTCGGGTGAGTTTATAAGTGGACAGGGGAAGAAGTGGTAGACTCCCTCTACAAGGTCTTCCAGGAGACTGAGCACACAGGGTCCCTTGGTTCCATCTCGAACAGGGCCCTGATCACGGTCCTCCCCAAGCCCAGGAAGGATCCTCTCCTTTGCTGTAGCTATGGAGTAATTTCCCTGGTCAATGGTGATATCAAGATAATTTTCCAGTGTTCTGACGGCTCGCCTTCGGTCAATTATCCCGACCCTGATCCCCACACCTAGGTGGGATTTGTTCCCCGGGCGTTCGTCCTGGAACCACCTTTGTACTCCTGCCCACGTCTTGTGATTCGCTAAGGACCTGCCAGAGCATGCCCTGGTACTCTCACTCGATCACAAGAAGACATTTGACAGAAGTGGATGGGGCTATCTTTTTGCAACGCTCTGAAAGTTCAGCCTCGGAGAGGAATTCATCGCCAAGGTCCAGTGGCTCTACGACTCTCCCACAGTGCAGGTCAATTGTGGTGGTTTCCTCTTGGACCCTTTTCCGGTCTGCAGGGGAACATAACAGGGATGCCTGTTGTCGCTCCTACTCTTCCTCGTGACAATGGAGTTCCTAGCCGTGTCCATCCGCCAGTCACCGCGGATTGGAGGTATCCCTACCCCTGGAGGTCCGTCGACACTCTTTACGCGGATGACATTCTACTCACACTTTCTGCCCTCTCTCCCTCGCTCCCAAGCATGGGGAGTGGCTTGCGGAAATGTAAAAGATGGCCTCATTAAGCGACTTATTTACAATTTGCTAGACAAGGCGGAGACCTTCCTTCATACCTAGCCGTCCTTCTTGCAAGGCGACGGCCACTGATTGCTGTTAGGCTGGCTGGCCGAGACCCTGGGTATCCGAGGTCCCCGAGCGTCAGTTGTAGCTTTGCTGGCTACCCTGTCGGCTGCCCGTGGTCCACGAAGGGGACCCTCATAAAAGGGCGGCCGCCTTAGTGCCACATGAGGGCACACGAGACAGTCCAGCATTGTGGGACCCCCTAGGGGTCCGCGCGCAGCGTCACTTCCGGTAGAGGGTGGGTGGGGGATGAGGTATAAGTGCCTCTCCCCGCCCACCTGGCGGCCTCTTTGCCGCTGCCCTTGCCGCCGTTTAGATGTGCCTTAGAATCCCCGGGAGCTGCAATGCGGTGAGTTCATCGACCCCCCTCCCCTCCATTTCAGGTCCCTTGGTGGCGGAGGCAAGACTCCTTAGCCCGGCCAGTGCCGATGCTGCGATCCGCCAGGGGGGGGGAGGGGGAAGCACAGCTCCCGGTGGGCACATGGCAGCTCTTCCACCCTGCGACGCTCCCCGTTCCCCCTGTTGTTGTGTGCTATGGAGGGCTGCAGATGCGGGCTATCCCGGGGCCTCGGCCTGCGTGGGCCTTTCTTGCATGGGGGGGGCAGCCAGGGTCCCCCCCCCTTCGATGCTGACCTGTCGGGGTCTGCTGATGCGGGGGGCAGTGAGGCGCGTCGCACCGTCCGCTGCCAATGCACGGCAGAGCGAGTGCCGAGCCCCGGTCGCGGGGCTGGATGGCGCATGGGGGGAGTGCAGCAAACACTGAGGTATTCCCTCCCCAACTACTCCCTGGAGGAAGAGGGTGTGGCTTAACGGCTAAGGGCCGACTCTGAAGCTGGGGAACTGGGTTCGAGTCTCCGCAGGGACACTCAAACATCTTGTGATGCTGGGCAAATCACTGGGCGAGGCTGCACAATTACCTGGGGAGGCGCATTGCGCCGAGGATCACGCCGTCGCATGTTCCCGAGACAGCCGAGGCCCAGGGCCAGGCCGGACTAGGCCTGCATCACGGGGCCGGGGAGCGGCGTGGCATTTTCTTTCACTCCTGTCCTTTCTCCATACAAACCCTGCTCAGTGCAACCCACTGGGACACGGGCACTGTGACATTTCGGTCCCGAGACAATGCAGCAACACTGCCATCTTTAGTCGCTGCCACGACTCGGGCAGAATTAAGCTTTCACCTTGGCAGCTCTGTCCCACGAGGAAGGTCAAACTGCCAAGGAATGCAGAGGTCACTCACCCCAAAAGAAATTACAGGCCGTGCCTCTCAACCAATGTACGGGCCGTATTCCACGAACGGACCAATCACTGTGCCCCGCGCATGGTAGGGGTAATCGAGCCTGACTGGCGGCATGATAAGATAAGGATTTCGAGCGCTAAGTCCCCGGGAGTCGGCAGCAGCTTTGACGGCGTCCGCACCCCCCGCCAGCAGAGGCTTAGGATGTGGGGATTTGTATTCGGGGTGGCTGGGGGCTCTGCGACTGGCATTCATAGGGGCCCACGTGGGGCACAGGCACACACATCGGGAGTCAGGGGGCACCCACCTCAGCTTTTGAATGCCGGGGCGGTGTTGAAATTGGGCAGGGGTGCCGGGGGAGGGCAGTGAGGGTCGCTATGCCCCACCTCGGCTTGCTCTTGTCACCTCGCCGCCCCTTTTCCGGTGAATGTGCTTAGTCAGGTCACGGTCAGGACCGGCACAGAGCATGCGGCCCACCCCTATCTGCCAGTACTGCCTTCGTCCCCACCTGCGGTCCGGCGGCTCCCTTCTGGCTGGTGTCGGTCGCTGCAACCCATAGGGACATCAGTGGCGATGGGACACCGCAACTGATCTGGGGCCCTGCGTCGGCCTTCTACGCCCTCGTGTGGGGGGTGCAGGGGGGGGTGCGAGCATCGTGACGATCGCCATTATCTCGGGCACGGGGTCCACCTTGTAACCCCCCGGGGCGCCCGATAGATTAGCAGCCTGCATTACTTACCACCGTTGCCTGGCATTTCCCACCCCCAGCGACGGCGCTAGCAGATCCTGCGTGGGAGCCTAAGCAGCTGTGGAGGAGGAGGAGGGCGCTACGGCCTCCTCTAATGCCCAGCCAGTATGCGGCACAGACGGGGGTGTACACAGGCCCCGCTCCTGCGGGTTCTTTGGGCACAGCCGGAGGGGGCAGCAGGCCCGATTCCTGCACATCCGCACGCTATGCTGAGGTCTGGCACTGCACGCCGCTTCGCTTCCGAGCTAGGCGGTGGGCCCGATGTAAGGGAGGCCGGGGCTCATCGGGACGGTGTTAAGTGGTTTTGTTTCTTGGGGTGGGTTGGTCCTGCCCGGGTTGTATTGGGGCTTGGAGACGCCTGCCGCCGGCTTTAGTTCATTGTAAGATTTCGTCCATGTAGGGGCCCAGCCTGGCCATGCCTGTGTCCATGCCTCCCGGCAAATTTTTGAGGGGCATGTTATGGCACTTGGGGTAAAGGTGCGGAGCCAGAACACCGTCCTTGCACGGCACCTGCGGAGGATTTATCCGAGGACACTACGAGAACTTTTCTCCTTAACATTTGACAAAAATTTGATGTTTAATACATTGTTCTACTATAAACCTGAAAATGCACAGACCAATCGTTGATACTATGATTTTGGACTGTAACGACTAGCCTTGAGAAAGCCCTGGCCCTACTTGCCACATAGGGCGAAACACGTGTCGGCTGTTCATTTTCCCTCACACTTCGCTAGGTGTGATGCAAACTGATTTGGCCGCCTGACATGTGCTCTGGCATATAGTTGCTCATGGGTCAGGGTCAGTAGTGCGATGTTACATGATTGGCAGCACGGCAGGAGCATTGGGTGGTGCTATCTGAAGTGGCCGTCCTTCGCCAGTCATGCCAGATATTTTCTTTGTACAAATTTAAGCATGCTCGTGTGTAATCTGTGAGGTCTTTGGGCACTGCGGGCCGCTGTTAGGTCTAAGATATTTGGTCGTGCCCTCTCCTGCTCTGGTCTCAAAATAAGGGAGCAGTTACATGGGCAGCGCCCCTTGCTGTAAGCAGCGCGTGAACCCATTGCAGGTTTAATGAAGGCGCGGCATAGCACCAGACCTGCATATTACTTACAACCTCCAGTTACCTCCAGTATACCTGCACGCCCATTTCTCACTCTTCCATCATCTCCCCTAGGTGCTGCACCACTAGATGAGCGTTACCCTTCCTTGGGTTGGGGTCCTCTTTGTTCGGGAGCTGGACTTGGTGCGGGCTATAAGGGGGAAATCTGTTTTCATGTAGCAAACAGTTAACTGGCATGTGAGCTCATTATTATGACAATTGGAGAGTGCACTGTTCACCTGTGTCTTTATTTATTTCGCATGGTATCTGCTGCGATATCTGGGATTGGAACCGGGCTACGAGCGTGGCATCTGGGTCGCAGGAAGATGGACCAGACATCCCAGAGAGAGCATGGGCGGCAGCGGCGCCAAGTACGGGGAGTGCGCTAGGAGGAGGACTGAGGTGCCAGCATACACGGGGAAAGGCTACCGGGTCACACATCCTTTCTGTTGGTATGGATAAGACAACCAGAATTTTATGTTAGCAGGAGGTATTTAGCAAGCCCTGCACTCAAGGCTGCATTTATCACACACATGACCCAAATGCATGGGGGCCTCGCACTGCTACGGCTCCTGGCGGCATTTTTTGTAAACTGTTGGTTGTTAGGCAGCTGCACCTGACATCGTAGTACACGCAGTTGCCGCCTTGAGGAGGCTGCACGGACTTTGGCTATCCCCATGTAAGTCTTAGGGGGCACCCTCTTCAGGAATGGCCGTTAACTAAGTTATGTCACCACGATTCAACCTGTTTGTTTGTGGTCAGGTTTCTACCCCAGTCAGAAAGTTTCCTGACTATGCGGCATGGACAGGAAACAAACACACGGAGAGCCATTGGGCTTGGATCTTGCACAAGTTTGGGTTTGGGGTCAACTGGGTTTACCCCCAAGGCGCTGTTTGCGGATTTGATGGGCCTTTCTACCCTTGATGGCTGCTTAAGGCATTCAAAGGCTTTTGAATATTGCCTGTCTGGGGTCCTCCAATTGCATCACCTCAGAGGCATTATAGGTATGCCTATGGTTCATTGCGCTGCTTATTAAAGTTTTCATTACCAAAGACATCCATTGCTCTTGGCCACATGCTCCGAATGGCAGCAGAAGCCTGGCAGGCACGTATCATGTGGGGACAGCCACCAACGTAGAGATGGTCTTTGGCTGTGTTAGAAAGACACGTACGCACTCTGTATACGAACTGGATAGGATAGGTGTGGAAAGCAAGGTTTCTTTAGTTGGCGAGTAGGTAGGATGCAGTGGCTTCCCAGCGGAGCCTCATTGTGGGGGGAAGAGGTGCACACAGTGAGGGACGAATAGAGCCTATGCCTGTTAAGCTGTCTCCCAGCCAAGCAGGTCCACCCAGCCCCTCATCTTCCCAAGGTCGACAGTGTTAGTATCATATAGTTCAGTAACAGACACCTGTTGTCCGTAGCCAAGATACCTGCGGGGGTGGGGCACGCAAATACAGGTTTGGGTTGGCACAACTAGGGTCTACCTCAGTGCTTGTTGACTGGACGAACTAGCATAGCTCACATTGGACAACACAGGAGAAAGCTTTACACAGGGGATACCCGGACCACATGTAGTGCTAGGTGCCCTTAGGTGCGGGGGATACTTGTGTTAGGACTCTTGCTGACTAAGTGTAGCAAAGCCACCTACATTTCCCTCGCCTGCATCCCAGCATTACTTCCAATCTGGGTGCTGGGTAATCCACACCAGAGTGGGTGCGCCGGTCGGCTACACATCTTCCAGCCTCTATCGGTAGTTAGACTGGGATTGGACCCTGTTCAGACTGTCCTCCTCTCACCTCCCACTTGTCTGCTTCCTGGTAGACTTCATCAGAAGTTTGGCACAGGGCTACTCAGGCCAGGGTTGGGACAGCAGCGGGGTGATGCAGCGTCTATAGATCGCTTTCAGATGTTGAGGATCTTGCAGGCAATGAATAATTCACAGGGCAGGCAAGTTGTGCGTATGATTTACTCCAGGGCCCAGTAGCCATATGCACTGGCTCTGTTTGACACACTGGTATACCTCTAGCAAACGCTGGCTAAGGGGCTACATACGCTGGATCCACCAGTCAGCCTGGTGGGTTGCGTTAGGTGTCATGCCAAGATAGGTGCTGTTACTGCAAGAGTGTTGGGAAATATGGGTGTGGAGCACCAATGCAGACTATTACCGGAGCACATTTGCACTCATATCGTGCTGGGCAGGTAAAAATTGCTCACAGTTTACTCAGTGTCCTCAAATCCTCAGCATTCTCTAACCTTTCCGGCACTCTGGTAATCAAGGGGTAAAGGCACCAAACAGGTTACAATGTATTAAGAATGCTTGGCATGTCCATTTTCAAGAAAATCCAAGTTTGGAAGGAGCAGGTAAACTTCCACTGCTGGTGCAAGTTTGAGAATAAGCAAGTACGGGGGGGGGGAACAAGGGCTCAGTCTTGGGGGCTGATGTGCGTTGGAGCACCAGATGTGAAGGTGTGCAGTACGACTTCTGAGCAAACTAAGTACAATCTTGCTTAGCACCATGGACCAACATGTGTGCAGTATTAGTTCTGTCTGGGGCAGCGACTGCAGCTTTCAGGGCGGGCATGTCAGCGAGGCGCATCATGCAGGTGGGACGATGGGAACCCCATTGTTTTAAAACGGTACATCCGTCTGTAAGCCACCCAGGGGTGTGGCTGGTGGTCAGGTTAAGTGATTTAAGCTCAGTGCGAATTTGGAGTATACCAATGGCTACTCTGTACAGTGGGAGGATGGGTAACGGGATCCGCAGTAGCAAGCCCGGTGGGCTGCGTAAGTTAGCACGCCAAAAAGGGTGCGGTGACTGCAATAGTGTGCTCAATACTAACTTTCCCGCAATCCAGATTTGACACCACTAATGTGTTCGCCAGGGTTTAGCAATCAAAAAAGTCTGTGCAGAGGTCTGGTCAAATTCTGCAAGTATGTGTGCTCTGGAACCGAGGGCATGTTACAGGTTGCTTGAGTCACGCATAACATTTCCCACCCTGATAGCCATGTAGCGCGGGTTTGTGGAAGCTGTCATCTACAAGTGTGCTGCTGTCCCAAAACCTGGGGAAACAATGGGTTAAAGCACAAAAGAAAAGGCAGTTATCTGTACATATTGTTCCCCCCTGTTCCCACCCACTTGTCTGCTCCATGGTACACATTAGCAGAAGCGGGGAAGTGCACAACTTTTTCTGGGAGGAGACATCAGCGGGGCATCACAGCAGTTAAATATCGCAGTCAGAAGGTGAGGAGCTGGTACGCAAGTTGTTATGTAATGAAGCAGTATGCGGGGGGCCAGGCACTATGCTATAGGCGTCAATTTTGGCCATACACAGGTGGAAGGGTACAGTGCCGGGTACCCGCAAATAGAGTGAGTTTTTAGAAGGGGGCAGCGTAAGTTTGCCTTTCCAAAATTGTGTGGCTGCGACTTCATTGAGGGGGAGAAAGAGGGTTCGGTGCATTCATGCTGACAGTTCTAGAACACAGCGTGCATAGAGGCCATCTGGCGGTGTCAAGGGTATGGTGCGCCACAAACAATAACTTGTTACAATTACACTGCTGGCCTGGGAGGCGAACTAAAATATGTTGGCCAGCATATGCGGAAAGCAGTGACTGGGCAGTGACAGGTAATGCACTACCTGGCAACACCTACCAAGAAGGCCCTCTTGGCACAGTGCACCATAGGTAATTCACCCTTAACAGCGGGTGAAGTAGAGAGCAGTTGTTTCCGGGCAGGCCATCGAACATGCCTATGGATGGGTATATATAGCTGCGGTTACAACAGAGGACAGTAGTCCCCATTTTAAGTGGAGTCCATCAAACTTGGCTACTATGGGGTAATGAAGACAGGCACAAGCTGTTATGGTGTAATTAGGTGCAAGCAGGATTAATTGTATAGAATGGTGTGCAGTGCTCAAGAAAGGGTGTTAGCATTTCTTAGTGTGGCGAGGAGCTCGGTCAGGGGAGGCCGTGGAATCCTTGCGCAGGAGAGTTAACAGTGCCATGATTTGACTTTCCTGGGTAGGAGGGCACTGCTGCCAGAAATGAAATCCTCCTGGTGTAAGTTAAGTAACCAATTGTGGACAGGGGTGTTATGATGGGCAGAGATTACCCCACTGTTAGTATGGTGAGGGGCCCAGTCAGGGGTTGCCGGGGAAACCTCATGCAGGAGATTTAACAGTGCCATGCGCAGATTCACTGAACAGACGGGGTTTGGTTTATCAGGCATGGCCTGCTGCATGCCAAGTCCACAGGGAGTTTGGAAGAGGATGAGGTGCACCTGTCCAGAGTGGGCATGGACTTGTTTTGCTGGACCTAGGAGAGGCCCTGGAAGCAGCAGGATGTAGGTAAAGATGCCTACCTGGGTGGGGGGCCCTTGTTGTGACGGTGGCCACACCCAGAGCTGTGGCGGAGTAACAGGGCGATCCAGAGGCTGTAAGGTACAGAGGGGTACCCTCTGCAGGAGCACAACAAGGGTGCAAAGGCCAAATATCCCCAGGGAGGTCCTCGCGTGGGACCCTGGAGGAGAGACGGCGCCCCATTAGTCCTACGGGCGGTTGTGGACCTAAGCAACCGGGGGTTGCCTGGAACGCTCCGCCCCTTTGAGGGCGTGAGTAAGGGGGTGGACTGGCGGTCCACCGGTGGGAGGGGTTAGCCCCTCCCCCAAAATTGGTAAGCACCGATTGGCGACGGCCACGGTGTAATTTGGCATGAGGCGGGCAGGCGGCGGAGGGGTTGCCTGCCCTTGGATCGCCCGTAAGATAACCCACCATGTTGGCATATTTGGTATGCAAATAAACCTGCAGCAATTTTCTCCACAAACAAGGTGTTGTGTGGTTTATTTCCTAATAATATTGCTGGATGTAGGATGGGGAGTGTTGCTGATATTGGCACTATGTTGGCTGCCCGTGGTCCACGAAGGGGACCCTCATAAGAGGGCGGCCACCTTAGTGCCACATGAGGGCACACGAGACAGTCCAGCGTTGTAGGACCCCCAAGGGGTCAGCGCGCAGCGTCATTTCCGGTAGGGGGTGGGCGGGGGATGAGGTATAAGTGCCTCTCCCCGCCCACCTGGCGGCCTCTTTGCCGCTGCCCTTGTCGCTGTTTCCCTCCCTACCGCTTACCCGGCGTAAGTGCAAGGGTGGGGTGGGAGAGGTGTTCTAACTTGTTATTTTGTGTTGCAGGCGGAGTTACAGGGTGATCCAGGGGCTGTAAGGTACAGAGGGGTACCCTCTGCAGGAGCACAACAAGGGTGCAAAGGCCAAATATCCCCAGGGAGGTCCTCGTGTGGGACCCTGGAGGAGCGACGACGCCCCGTTAGTCCTACGGGCGGTTTGGACCTGAGCAACCGGGGGTTGCCTGGAACGCTCCGCCCCTTCGAGGGCGTGAGTAAGGGGGTGGACTGGCGGTCCACCGGTGGGAGGGGTTAGCCCCTCCCCCAAAATTGCTAAGCACCGATTGGCGACGGCCACAGTGTAATTTGGCATCAGGCGGGCAGGCGGCGGAGGGGTTGCCTGCCCTTGGATCGCCCGTAAGATAACCCACCATGTTGGCATATTTGGTATGCAAATAAACCTGCAGCAATTTTCTCCACAAACAAGGTGTTGTGTGGTTTATTTCCTAATAATATTGCTGGATGTGGGATGGGGAGTGTTGCTGATATTGGCACTATGCAGACTGCCATTGGCACTGGGCGCGCCTCCTTTGTCACCGCCCCCTTTCCGGATGCTGCAAGGCCCATGGAGGCCTGGCCTCCCTCTCTCCCGTCCTCACAACCCTTCCCTCTCCTCCTCCCCCCACTCCCTCTCCTTCCCGCGTAACCCCTCCACCCGCGCTCCCGGGCCGAGCCTCCCTGCGCTTTCTCTCCTTACAGCTTGTTCTGGCAGCATGGTGCCCGGACCCCGGTTCCCGTTGAGGAATGGGTGTTGTACCGTAATTAAACTGTGTGTTTCCGTGTATCTACCGGTTCTTGCAGGCCACCACTGTACGGTACCCACTGTGGCTTTTTGTACCACGTTTAATGTAAAACAAACGATTGACTATTATAATGCCACTTACTTTGACTCACCAGAAAAGATCCTAAGAAATCTATAATGAGGTCAGAATGCAGCAGCCAGATTGTTTTTCAGTCTAAAAAACGAAGCACCATATTTCCTTGGCTATTGCCGCATTACATTGGCACCCAGTTAAACAGGGAATCCTGATTCGGACACCCCCTTATGAGGGGTGGAGGCGGAGCGTTCTCAGTGCAAACCTCTGGCGCTATGCAACCGAAGCTCAAAAGTAAATTCAGGAAGTTGCTGAAAACGTCTCTCCCAAAAACCAATGTAACACGTCTCTGTCTTTCTACCAGAGAATCTATCACTGTCTTTCTACCAGAGTATAGTCCTGTTATTCGTACATAGATGCTAATTTAAGAGCCCTGATACCTGCTTGGTGATTGCTGAGCTTTATAATTCACAATAAATAAATAAATACTGGGCGGACCAGAATGGTGAAATGTGGAACAGAACAGCATAGGTTAATCATGCCATGGACCTGAATCACTAACATTTATTAAAATGCATACATTTTACAGGCAGTTCTGAATGGGATCTAATTATACATTGCAATAGTTCTGTCATTGCCCGCAGGCTCGATACCTATTTGCTGCAGCAAGTTATACATGTATCCGGTTTAGGCCTGGTACAACATAATCAATTATTAGCACACACGCAGATAGTTTTTCAGGACTGAAACAATGGGCCCTGCTGGAAAAATGCCCATCACAAATCCTATGCCAATAAAAAGCACAATTGTTAAATACTATCCCATCACATAAAACCCATCACTGTTCTTGTACCAGTCAAAGTTTACTTGCAGGAAAATAAAATAAAAATACCTTCAGAGTTCTGTTATATTGCTGTGAGCTGCGATCATTAACACAGGATAATATGCAGTATATGTTGGAGTATTGCTCTAATGTTCGAGGGTACGGCCAGTGGTATTATAATATTGTTCACATAATCTAGCATTCAGTATACTTCTAATATAATGCTCTGTGAGATGATGCTGAAATACGCCAATGGAAGGGGGGCAAGCAGGGTCATTCACAGGGGTGATATGTGATAGGCACCATTGCCAGTAGATTACTTGTTACAAATACCGGCATTTTTAAGACTTCTTGGGGACACAAAGTCGGAGTTGACCCTTCGCCTCCAACTTGTAACCTAATGCATCAGGTTGACCCTTAGCTGGACCCTGGACTCTAGTGGCTGAATTGTGACACTTTGTCGATAATATCGCCTAGACAAGTCACCTGGGGGGATATTAGCAACAATTTGCGATAATTATCGCCGCCTATCGCTGGATATTATCGCGGAGATAACACGCTATTAGCAACGTTTATCTCCAATGCGATCAAATATCCAGCGATAGCGGCGAAATGCGTGAATATCGCTGGAAATCCAGCGATATTCACGCATTACGCCATGGTGGACTTAGCCTGACAATCCACCTCCCATTCAACAAACAGGTAAGTCATGTTTTTAGCAGGTGTTAAATTCTAGCGATATTCGCGCTTAGCGTGACTTTTTTTATCGCTTCGCCTGCGTTGCTAATAGGGGAGAGTTGTGTTAGCGACTGTTTTCAGTCGCTTTTAGTTGGGAACGCCTACCTTGTATGTCATTAGCGATAATTATCGCTGGCATGCAAGGCGATGGGAAAACCGGCCGCTATCGCCAGAAAGCTGTCGCTAACGCCTGTTAGCGACAGCTTGCTGATAGGGCGATAAAAAAATCGCCGCTTTAGCGGCAAAAAGTGCCGCTAAAGCGGCGATAAAGCCCTTGCTAATATGCCCCTTGGATACGTTTAGGAGCACCGAAGACGTTTTCTTGTGCAAGGGAGTCTTTTCTGTGTCTGCTGAGTTTTGTTTGTCAGCTGAAAAGCCATTTTTTGTGTGCTTGGTTGGATCTGTGGTATGTAATGTTTTCTTTGTGAGGTTGTTAGTAATGTAAAGCAGCAGGCAAGGCATCCTCTTTAAGAGGCTCTAAAATCCCACTTAGAAATTGTTCATTTTTTCAAACTTCGAAACTACCTGCTGAAACATACCTCACATAAAATTCTATAGACTGGCAACCGGGGTTCTGCCCCTGCCTTCACAGCTAGTGCACTAGAACTGAGGTGCTGGAGCGAGGGGGCGATCCTGAGGTGCAGCGAAAGGTTGTTCAATGCTTTGGCCGCCAGGTACGAGAAAGAGCATCTCCACTGTTGGTTCGATGGATCCGAGGGGTGTCGGCGAGGAAAAGGGAGTCAGATCGGAAGGGTCTGGTCGGTTGGTGGAAGGTCAGACATTTGTTGATGTATGCTGCTGGTCCCTCATTGTGCAGGGCTTTGTACGTGCGCATCAGCATCTTGAGCTGCTATCTGGCTTGTGGTTCTATACCCTAAGTTTGTTTTTTTAATCTTTGGATATTACCTTCATATCTGTTACTCCCATTTCTTTTATCAGGAGTTTCGAAAGACGGAAGTGCTTACTGTTGTCGTTCAGAGAATTGTCCTGTTTGTAAGGAGTTAAAAAGCGCTGGTTTGCCACTTTTCTGTCGAGTTTCTCGTTGTTGTGCCTGATCTTTTTGCATTTGCTCTTTTGTTTCTGTGTCAGCGTCTACTGCTCTGCTCCAGCTCTTCACAGTCACTAGCATTTCTTTAGCAGGCAGTTTGGCTTACCAGTGTGCAACTCTAATACAGTATGTTGCTACATTGAGTCATACTTGCCTAAATATTGTATTGTCTTGTGATTGCATATATATAGCACTTACTACCCCTGAGGAGGCATTGAGGCGCTTTACTACAAGCAGCATGCTGCTCCTGAACGGAAGAGCAGTGGTTTTGTCAGTGGGTATTGTCGGTTAATGACTTTTAAAGAAGAAGTTGTGATCTTTATGATGATGCATGGGCAATTCACAGAAATACATTAATATGGATTAGGGCAGACATGCATGTGACTTAGAGCAGCTTTGGTCACAGAAAAGGGGAATGCAGGGGATGGAAACCAAGGAGCAGGTCATATGAAAGAAAAAGAGAGGCAACAATTGGAAGTTTCAAGTCAACGTCTATCTTCATGGAAATACAGCAGAGGCTTGTTGCGATTGCACGCAATCTGACCATGCAAAACTGTAGAAAGTAACAATATAATATGCATGTGAGATAGTGCTATATCAAGTACGTTTGATAAGCACTAGAATCAAGCAAGCATTCTATTGCCTGAAAGGCTACTGCTAGACCACCGCTTTAGCAAGAATGGCTGATCAGCTCAAGGGCTGGAAGTGTAAATTAATGGATGGACACATACTTATGGTAGTATTGAGGGGCTTAGGCTGCACTCAGAGGCACTAGTAACCTCATGATCATAGTAACGTGAAAGAGTATATGGAATAAATAAGACAAATATCAAAAAGGAGATTCTGCAAGTGCTGTAGCAAATGTGTTCTGATGTTCACCCTTAAAACTTGTCGCACAGTATTACTTACGAAAACAGTGGGGTTCACTTTGGATGCCTCAGGTTTGACAGAGCACAAGATGGGGGTGAAGATAGTGGAAGTGTATTACCTACATACACCTGAAGGGTGAAGACCCAGACTATAAAGCAAGGAGGTTGTAGACAGGGCTACTTTTAGAAATTCCATGAACTTTATTAGCAAGGGGCTGCTGATTAGTTCTTCCTGAGCAGTGTTATTTGGTAGACAGCAGGGGCCAGATTTACTAAGAGCTTGCGTTGCACGACGCAAGTCGTCATAAGGCAACGCAAGTCCTTTAGCTGGATGTACTGAGCCACGCAAAAGCAAAGTAACACAAGGCATCGCTCACCTACGTTGCGAAAATCCTGTCGTAAGGGATTGACATCGCGGCGGTCTCCATCCTCACTGTGTCGTGACGTGGTCTCTGCCAGCTCCTCGTGTTCCTTAGCGAAGGACGTCGCACAAGGGTTGACCCACCTCCTTTTTCATTTTCCTGGAGCTGGGGCAACTATGACCCAGATGCAGGCATACTACCAGGCTCTCAATGCCATTTTTGGGTCCATGCCTTCCCCTGTACTGCCTTTTGGCCCCAAGGAGGTAAAGGGTCCACGCCAGCGGGTTTGCCCTCTGCGCCAGTTGAGATCCCTGACTCTGTTCCTGGAATCATCACAGCATCGCTGCACAGCCCAGTGCAGCGCCCAACTGTGACACCGGGGTCGTCGGATGAGGTTGTAGAGGTTGAAGTAGATACGACACCGCCCTGACGTGGATCAGCGCTGGAGGCCTGGCTTTTAGACACTGCGGTTCCTGTATCTTCTCCCTTGCACTCCGGAGTCGGTGCTGTCTCTGTTGCTGATTCCCCAGAGTTGCAAGATTGTTCAGCCTCACCGCGTCGTGACGTGGTCTCTGCCAGCTCCTCCCGTTCCTGGAGCCAGGGCGACTATGACCCAGATGCAGGCATACTACCAGACTCTACATGCCATTTTTGGGTCCATGCCTTCCCCTGGAGTGCCTTTGGGCCCCAAGGAGGTAGAGGGTACTCTGACTGGGTCCATGCCGGCGGGTTTGCCCTCGATGCAAGTTGAGATCCCCGACTCCGTTCCTGGAGTCATCACGGTGTCGCTGCACAGCCCGGTGCAGCTCCCAGCTGTGACGCCGGGGGCGTCGGATGAGGTCATAGAGGTTGAAGTAGATACGACTCCGCCCGACGTCAGTCAGCGCTGGAGGCTCGGCTTTTAGACACTGCGGTTTCCTTATCTTCTCCCTTGCACTCCGGAGTTGGTGCCGTCTCGGTTGCTGATTCCCCAGTGTTGCAAGATTGTTCTGGAGTCGGTGACGCTGGGGACGTCGACCGCTTGCTTGGTCATGTTCAGCCTCTTATGGAGGTTCTCCCAAACTGATCCAGCGGTATACCAACAACAGATACTCTACTACCATATACTCACCTGGGCCCATAAACACACAACTGAGTAAACCGCTGGTTTAGTTAAAGTTTCATATTTCAGGATTAGTTATTTCGTATTCCTAACTAATCTTTTCACTGATCAAAAAGTTCTTTCCTCTGGTTGATGGACCATTAGTTGAACTAATTGATGGTGATAATTAACATAACCCTTAACTATTCCTTTATTAAGTAAATGATCACAGACTCAGGAAGTTTCAAAAAAAAATCTTTATCTAAATCTTTATCTAAATTAAATGCATGTGAACCATCTCAAAATACAGTGCAGTCACCATCATTCTTAGGAGAGAAAATTCAATTGATTAAACATCAAGCATATACTTCGGACTCATACAATGATTAATGCTCAGAAAAGGAGAGGACAGAGAGAAAAGAACATCTACAAAATACATGAAATTATAATTACCAAGAATGGTCTGGTGAGGGTCCCCCAGGATAGGTCAGGAGACAAAGACTTCAGGACAGGATTCAGGACAGGATAGTTGACCTCTCTAGAATACTGACGATTGCACTGCACCCCTCTCTGACACTCTCTTCCTCCTCGAGATTTTTCTGCAATCTTCTGATCTAACCCAATTAAGTTAGGATAATAAGTTCTGCTTTAGATTCTGTATTCGGTTCTTCATCAGCATCTCATAGCATCTCTCCCAGCAACAGCATGCCCGACTCACAGACAGCATCCCGAGCTCTGCTAATTAACTAACTAAAGCTACCTCAATTATACCTTTCGTTCTTCATGTACCACCCACTAAAGTTTTAATATCGTAAAAATACGAAATATGATTGGTCAGGCAAGGGGGGATGATCATCACACCATGCTTACATGTCACTTTATTCTGTTAAACCATTGTTCGCAAACCCATCCCCTTAATTTTTATTCAAAACTTTATTCCTATCCACTACATGTATCTATTTTGAAACATTAATAACTCTACGAAGAATAGAACATCTCATTGCTGAACTTTTCACTATCCTTTCCCAGGGTATGGCACTCTGATTTGGCTTCCGTTCAAGTGTTTTGTCATTGACCTTCATGGCTTCATTCAGTGAGCATACGCAGGCATTGCGTCATTTCATCCAGTCCGGTTATGCAAGAAAGGCCCAAATGCGCACTAATAATAAAGTCAAAAGTCAGACAGTGACAGTGTTCTGTCATTGAGCATATGCAGGCATTGCGTCATTTCATCCAGTCCGGTTATGCAAGAGAGGCCCAAATGCGCACTAATAATAAAGTCAAAAGACAGATGTTACTTTCACAAAATAAATGGTTTCACTGTATACCACCCATCTCTACTCTATTCCCCTTTACTTATTAATACTTTCCCCGCATTAGCATTAGTAAAATAGCCTGTTTTCGTTTCAGCTAAGCAGATGCCATGCACGCGAGTCTTCAAGACTCCATTTTAGTGTCTTCTGCTCATGCGCTAGAATTTCCCTCCAAGCGTTACTTCGTCATACTGCGTAGATGCAGTTGACTCATGCGCACAACAGTTTTACCCGTTTAAAGCGGTATTAGTCCGTCTTTCATTATTATCCGCATTAGTACACACATAAGCAAGCTTCACTAACCCGCGTATTCATGTGGTGCGTATTAATTATTCACAGAACATGGTTAGTAATTTATAAATGAGTTAAACGAGAGGATTGCCTCCGAGCAAGTCTCTTTCTTACGAGTCCTTGTTCCATCAGTATTAGGTGAGGACAGTGGTCTTCAACCCTCCCCTGTTTCTGACCTGCTTTCTCTGCCACTAATGGCAACTGAGGCTAGTGCAGCTTATGCAGAGGTTGTGTAGAAAGCTGCTAGTATCTTGCAATTACAACTTCCTTCAGTAACTTTGTTTTCATATCCCTTAGTGGATCTACTTCATCAGGGTGCGACAGGTGTTGAACCCTTACTGCCCTGTGGAGAGTCTCTGTATGATTTTTTGCTTGGAACTTGGACTAGGCCAGTGACTGGGGTCTTTGTTGATCGTGCCATTTCCGATTGTCATCGTCCTGCTTCGGACGACCCTGTCTATCTTTCTCGACATCCTACCACTAAGTGGCTCGTTATGCAAGCTGGTATGGCTTCGCTGGATCCAGATGTTGTTCCCTTGCTTTCGCCGGGAAGAGAGTCCAGGTGATTGAGTTGGTGTGGCCGAAATATCTTTTTTTCAGCTAGTTCGACCTTGAGGTCATTAAACCCCTTGGGTAGAGCTTCTTACGCTTTATGGGACTCTGTTGCCCATTTGTTTCCCTCCCTTCCTGAAGGGGTCAGGCCTGACCTCCTTCATTTTGTGTAAGATGGCCGTGATATGGTGAAGTTTACCATTAAGTCTGCTATGGACACCCATGGTTAGGTCTGTTTCTCTTTGCAGATACGCTTGGTTGCGGTAGTCGAATTTCCCTGACACTGTTTGAGAGAATTTAATGGGTATGACTTTTGATGGTGTCCGTTTATTTGACAGCCATGCAGATTCTACGCTGCAATGCCTCATGGTGGAGGTTGTAAGGTGGCTTAAGCCTTCCTTTTGGGAAGATCTTTCATGTTAATTTCTTTTCAAGTATCAGTGTTGTTCGTCTCTCTATTGATAGACCTATTTTGAAGTGCCCTTTGCTTTTCCTTTGTATAGCCACAGTCGTGGATCTTTAGGTTAGGTTCAGGACTTAATTCCTGCCTCTACTATTGTTGCACTTTGTGGTGTTGAAGTATTAAGCACTACTTCTCCCTTATTGCGAACGCATGCCTCCGGATTTACCTATTTTGCTCTTCGGATTGTCTTTCCGGCGGCATAGCCATTTTGGTTCTCCTTGTTACTCTATGAATACATTCATGTATTCTTTTATTTTACTCTGATGAGGAGCTTTTGGAATGCATCTCACTCTATGTGGCGTATTTGTTTGCTATTGTATAGCTTTTTTCTGCGTTCCACTACCATAGGCTATTTGGTTGCTATTGTATAGCTCCCTGACTACCCTGCCTGTGCGGGCATCACTCAGCTTTCCAGCCTAGTCCTTTTTGGACCCTGTTATATGCTCATTAAGGGTATTGTTGTGGGCTCATGGCCTTTCTTTTTTCCTTTGTGGTACCCTTTTTGGGGGGTCCGGATTTACCTAAGTTCTGTGTTTTCTTGTAATTTGTGAATGAGTTTAGAGTATTGAATCTCAGAATATTTACGGTGTCTAGTTTCTTGTAAGACTTTACGATTTAACTTCTTCAAATCATCAATCACACACTCACTGAAAACATCAATAGCATCCCTTGGCATCATTGGGATGAAAGTAGAGGGTGGTCGAAAAGGGCTAATCGCTGGTCTATTACATGTTATACCAAGTTCGCGTAAGTCCTCCTGAGTAGAATTAGATACTGCATCATCATCAATGGCCAGTGATTGTACTACCCTGAGTGTACCAATATCCGATGCTTGTAAGTTGGAACTCAGTCCTGGCGATGGCCTGATATTAGATGCAGTTTCCACCGCTTTTGAGTTGGAAGTGTTTCCAAAGTTTGAGTTTTCGAATGAATTTAAAAACATCAACCCTTGTTTTGGTATACTTGAAACAATTAGTGGGACAATAAGATAAGCCAAGTGCTAACAGCTGTTTTTCCGCAGTTGACAATACTGTTTATGATAAATTGATTACTGTGTTGTCAAATTCGATTGTTGCTGAATCTAGTTTTTGAATTTCTTGTTTCTGCCTTTGTAGCCTGAGTTTCCGCCTTTGTTTCCTGCGCTGATTCCTCCTTCTCCTTGTTTCAGTACAGGATTGCGCGTTCCATATGGTGAATTTTTAAGAATCAGACGCATTTGTAGTCATGAAGAGGATCTTAAAAAATGTCAGACAGAAGCTTTTGATAGATTTAAAGTTAGAGGCTACAAAACTAAGGATCTCAGGGTAGCTCTTGATAAAGCCAACAACAGTACTAGGGACGAGTGTCGTCCAGCAGTAACTATTTCTAGTACCCTGCCTATCAATACCATCAGGGATAGCATCTTGAAGGAAGTTGAACCTGTTAACAATATTAGACTGATAACCACCTATAGTAAACAGGAAAGACAAGTACGCAAAATTTTGTATAAAAACTGGCCGATTATACGGTCTGACATTACATTATCGCAAATTCTACCTGAGCTCCCATTACTAACGTTTAGAAGAGCTCCATCAATGAGAGACGCACTAGTGAAAACAAGTCCTGAAGTAATTACATCTAGGACTTGGCTATCAGCAAGATCAGGATTTTTCAAATGCAGTTCGTGTCGCGCTTGCAAATTTGGTAAAAATGTTTCTGAGTATGTCACTGCTTTCAGTCCTCAACCAATTAAAATACAAGGTCATTTCACCTGTAGGACTGATTTTGCGGTGTACGTTTTGGAATGCACCTGTAATTTACTCTATGTTGGAAGCACCAAATTGCAAGTGTTTAACAGAATTCTTCAACATTTAAGAGCGGTTGTGAATTCAGATCCTAACTATCCAGTGGCACGCCATTTGAAGTTAGTCCACAATAACAATCTCAAAGACCTAAGTTATTTTGTTATAGGTTCAGTACCTAAAAGTATCAGAGGTGGCAATAGAGAAAAACAATTAAGACAGCTGGAATCTGAATTTATCATGCTGCTTGACACTAAGATGCCAAATGGTCTTAATAATAGCGACGATTTACACAATTTTTTATAAACTTTGCATTCTTATTATTCGTGCTATGTGATATATTGTGGGTTTTTAGATACAATTTAACTAGTTTTTATTTCTGCTGATGCTTGGTTTTAATCTAGGTTCGCCTGGTTTTACCAGGTTTTGGCAGTGATTTTTTCTGGTTTCTTTGGTTCTTCTAACCTTGTTTACATTTTTATACAATATATACCGTTTAGGCATTAATGATGTGTTTCCCTTCTAAATAGTACTATGATCCCTCATTCATCTTTTATAGAGGCTTTTCCTGTCTGATTTTATTGTAATTGAGGCCACAATGCACATGCATCATGGTGGCTTTCACCGGGATTTTTCTTCGTTTTACTTGGTTTTACTTGGTTTTATGGAGTATTTTTCCGGTTTTAGCCCCTTGTTTCATGTGTTTAGATAGTTATAATAGACAGTGATCTTACTTTTTATACTGTCTCTATTTATAATGATGAGTCACTATACAATTTTTTGAATTTTTGAATTTTTGGAACTTTATTGAGCTTGGTGTAAAAGTTTATATGAATTGAATACTTTCAAACATATTTAACATATTTATGATCGAACGTCTGCGCTCAGCTTATATGTTTTATATGCACTTGCACTTTACTTCGAAATTTCAATGAGGGTATCTGTATTGCTGCTAATTATTTATGATATTTATTTTTGACACTTAGCACTTTCTCTATTGCACTTTTTGCACATGTATTATAGCAAATGTAATTTATCTATATGCCAGGTCATTGACATCAACATGTTCAGTATTGGTGATGTTTTTTACTGCATGGTCGATGTTTTTTGAGCACTATGCTTTTATGACCAATCTTATTTCGAGTTATCTGTATATTCTGTTGCAACTATGAATAAGGAAATTGTTGGTGCGGTCCTTTTTATAAACAAAACAAATGTATTTAGACAAATAGTTGCGTTTTTTTATATAATATTGTGCTAATACTTGACGATATGACCGTTACCGCGTTTGCAACTTTAAGATCTTTTTATCTCGATTACTGGCATTAATTTATTTGCATTTTTTATCACGTGGTTTTGGGTGTCACTATATATGTGGTCTATTGGGTCCAGTGCGTCATGTGAACAAGACCGTGGAAACGCGGTCGAAACGCGTCAGGCTGGGCACTTGCTTGATTTATTCCTTGTACTTGTAACATCAAATAAAGAAGATTTACAATTTCCACTTTGTGGTCCGTACCTGTTTGGTTGCTGGAGGATAGAACCTACCACAGGACTGTGGTCATCATATATATAGATATATACATCCCCCATATACACACACCCATATCTACAGGATAAGATGTACAGATACAGACAAAAAAACTATAGTGCCCAGAGGAGCAAACCGTACCCCAGAGTCAGATTGCCAACAAGAACATAATACACATCCTGCGTTACTGCACATAGCAGACCAAAACATGAGGATCTATAATGCAGATACATTATACTTGTGTGTATACCAACAGAAAAAGAGAGAAAGGTACACCTTCCATAACCCATCCTGGGTGACTCAGCATTAAGATAATGCCAACCGGACAAAATCCCCTGTCTAGAGAAAATGCAGGGAATAACACCTTGCTGACAGCAACGAACTTTGCTGTAAATCAAACTAGGCTCATATATATATATATATATCCTTCCGTGGCGCTTTGGCCGGCGGAGCAGCCGGTAATTGTAATCCAAGTCAAGAATGCGAGTAACATGCGCTCTCAGGAACAACACAGAGATGTCCAAAATCACTGATTTATTACTTCATAACTCACACGTGAAGCGTTTCGACCGTCAAGCGGTCTTGATCACCTCAAAGGGACTGTAAGGCACCAAACAGGCAATTGCCGTGCAGAGAAAGACAATGTCCTGAATAAGGATGAGAACATCCCACTTCCTACAGGAAAACATATATATATGAGAGTGCAGTACCCACTAAAGGATTAACTTTCAAAGGACACGCTAAAATCTACTAAAAGAAAAATGCACTATGCACTACAATACCCAGCATGCAGTACATTACTGAACTTACCTGTTTCCAATTAAAGGACGTAATAAATAACATGCTGGTAAGAGTGTTCCTTTTTTATAACTGCATCGGTACTTGAATGCCTGTGACCAAGGAGTCTGTAACTCCGAAACGCGTAAGGCAGAGAGAAATATCCAAGGTCAGAAATGCTTGCTTGCCTTTAATGAATCCGGCTTGGAGTGCATCACCAAATCGAGGATTCTTTGTTTGCAATATATATATATATATATATCTATATATCTATATATCCAAAAGACCACATGGATTCTCCGCACTTCCGTCAGGCGAGCAGAGAAACACGAACCACTGGAATTTATGGCACTGTTCTTTATTGTTCCTCAGATATGACGCGTTTCGGACACCACTTGTCCTTGATCACATATCAGAAAACGCAATTCGCCATCTTTTTTAAATATGCTGTGTCACTAAACCACGTGGTGTATAGACATAGAAAACACACTAGCACAGCGTTCTGCTTATTGGTAAGTCTGTTAACCTTCTGTTGCATATTTCTATCTGATTTGGACAATACATGACTGTCGGTATTTGTGGCATAAAGTACACAATGTATTACATATTCAAGCGATATGTGGAGTTATAAACAACATACTTAGTAATAGTTGTAGATTGTAAATGCAGCATTGTGCCATACAAAATTAATGCATTTCACTCCATGAATAAATCGTAAAAAACATGTTTAAAAAAATTAATAAAAACATGAAATACGAAATGATCATATAAAAGGCTAAAATATCGCAATAAATTGCATGTCCAGGTATAGGAATTCCTATATATTGCCTGGAAGGGCCATTAATAGCCTATTCCTGTAATTCCAAGTAAACATGTGCAAAGATCGCATGAAACAATGTAAACATCAACATGTGCAAAATGCTGCCAACGGGTAGGAAACCACAATTAATCATTTTCCTGCTTAAATGCAAATATGTATGAGTCAACTCCTCATATAGAGAATTTAACCCCCATTAAAATTACAAGGATTTTCAAATTTGTACAAACTATGCAGTCAAGTAAAGTGCTGGGTGCTAAAGGTGCTACCTTCGGTCTGCCTGACCTGCTAAAGTGCATGTGCTTAAAAAATTCATAAAGTACACTCGTGGAAACATTATTAAAAGATAAAAGTTTACATAATACAAGTCCAGATGGAAAAGGGGCACGGCGTGAACTATGTATCAGTATTCAAATATTTCAACATAATGTCGAAAATGGGAAAATAAGATATTTGTCAAAGGCAGGATGGCATAAAAATAGTTGTTATGAGTGTCATCACTGTGGGTTACATATTATAGAAAATAATGCAGGTCTTCCGTATTGTTTAGTCCATTGGGAAATTTACTGTCCAACTCAAGTATCATTCTTGACTCCATCTGTCTTAACAACCTTTCTCTATCACCTCCTCTCCTGAGTTTAGGAATGGCAGCCGCTACAAAGTACTTCAAGCAGTTGAGGTCATTAATGTGTTCTTGCTTGAAATGGCGAGCCACTGGATTCGTAACATCGTTGTTTACAATGGCTCGCAAATGTTGCAAGATTCTGACATGCACCTGCAGCTTTGTACTTCCCACATATCTCAAGCCACAGGTGCATGTCAGAATATAAACTGCAAACTCCGTTCTGCAATTAAAACTGCCCTTGATGGTAATCTTATCAGGGCTGAAAGGAGTTGAATAGTGTGTGGTGTTCTCTCCAAACTTGCAAGCTCTACATGAAGAGCATTTAGAGAAACCTTGCCTAGGTTGTAACCACATTTTGGCTGCTGTTAATTCCGGACTGTTCTTAACTATTTGTGTTCTCATGGAGGGACCTTTTCTGTATGTGATAGTAGGTTGCGCAGGGAGCCTTGGAGCTAACACCCCATCCGTGAGCACTATTGGCCAATTGCGTGTTATTATTGACCTAATCTTTCTCTCTTGTTTATTATATGTGGTTATCAGTCTCGGGGCATTATTAGCAAAGTTGGATGTTTCTTTTTCAGTATTGGTGGTAAACAGGGATTCTCTAGGTCTCTCATTCACTTTCCTTACTGCCTCCTTAAGAATGACCTCACTAGATCCTCTCTTTTTGAATCTAGAGAGAGCCTGTTGAGTACAGGTATTAAGGTCTTCCTCTGTACTGCAGATTCTTTTGAGGCGTAAAAGTTCACCAAGCGGAATGTTTTTGATCAGATGTTTAGGATGTGCACTGCTGGCATGGAGTGTAGAATTGCCAGCAGTGACTTTTCTATGTAGAGTAGTCGCTATTCTTCCATCTTTTACGTAAACTTTTACATCTAAAAACTCAATGCTTTCTTTACTGATCTGCAAAGTAAATTTGAGGTTGGCAGTATTAATATTGATGTTGTGAATAAAATCAGTTGCACTCTTTTCATCCCCTATCCACACAATAAAAACATAATCTATATACCTTAACCAGTGTTGTACATGGTTGGTATATTCAGTACCGTGTGTGCGTTTGAGGACCCGCTCCTCCCACCAGCCAACATGCAAACATGCATAACTGGGAGAAGTAGGCCCCCATCGCCACACCCCTCTTTTGTAGATAAACGTCATTACCAAATGTAAAATAGTTGTTGTGCAGACACCAAGAGATTAAACTTAAGAGCATCTTATTATGATTATAGCAGTCCAAGGGCCTAGTATTGAGAAAATGTTCAACAGCATTTAAACCTGTAGCATGTTCAATACTAGTGTAAAGTGATTCGATGTCCAAAGTGATGAACAACAAATCTTCTGCCCATTGGCGCCATGCACTTTCTTAAGGAAGTCCCCAGTGTCCTTTATATACATTGGCAGTTATTTTACAAAGTCCTGCAGAAAGAAGTCCACATATTGCGTTGCTTGTTCCCCCACACTATTAATGGCCGATATGATTGTCTGCCAGGAATTGGTGAGGTCTTTTTGTGGACTTTAGGAATAAAGTATAGCCTCAGTAATACTGGATGTTCAACATATAAAAATCGATATTCTTCCGTGGAGATGACCCCCTCTCTTTTCCACTCCAGAAGATTCTTTTTCACTGTATCTTTAGCTAGATTGTATTGCTTATAGTTAGTTCTTTCATAGCAGGATTGGTCATCAAGGTGTCTGCGTGCTTCCAATAAATAATCTTTTTGCGGCCAAATCACTATATTGCCGCCCTTATCGGATTTTGCAACAACTATCTCGTGATTGTCACTTAATTTTTTCATCAATTTTGCATATTGTAATTCATGGTCACTTTTATAACGTTTTCTATGTTTGATTTGATGATGTAACTTTTTTATATCCTCCGTGATCACCTCATGGAAGATATCAATTGCATCCTTTGGCATGGCAGGAATGAAATTGGACTTGGGCTTGAAAGGGCTCATGCCGGCTCCTCGTTGTCTGATATTGGCATTAGACAACCTCTCTTGGGTTGACTGTTCTTCGTTAGAGTCCTGATCCCACCATGTTTCTGTTGCTGCTGAGATCATGTTGAGCGAGTAAGGTTGGAACATCGGATGCTAGGAGATCTGTGATTGGCTGACTCCTAGTAGCATTGCTTTGTTTTGTTTCTTTAAGACCTTCTTTGATAGCAAAAAACGTTTTAAGTTTTAACTTACGGATAAAACAGAAAATGTCAACTCTTGTACGCGCATAATTAAAATCACTAATGGGGCAAATGGACAACCCAAGTAATTGTTTCTCCCCCTCGGTCAGTACCTTTCAAGACAGATTAATGATAGTGTTGTCTTCTGCCAATACTTTCTGCGCCAATATGTCTTTTTTGGTTTTGTGCTTCCACCTTTTGCGCCTTTCCCTTCTTCTTGCATTTTTCTGGTTCTGTTTTCCTCTTTTGATTCCTTGGTCTCAAAGTCTGGCGGCGGTCTGACGCTAAAAAATCAATCTCTTCTCCTACATCCAAAATTCTTGCTTGTCCTAACTCTCCCACGCTGCTGATTCTCCTACTTTCTGATGACACATCACTGGTAAGAGATTCGCCATCCAACACAGTGGAGGTCTCATTTTCTACAGCATTTGAGTATTGCGCCGAAGTTGTTGCCACATTTGTTGGTTTAGCGTTAAATTGAACCTTTTTCGCATTTTCATATTTACGAGCGAACGTAAATATTCGGCCTTGCTCATAGTCAAGCTTGTCGCGGGAAAACTTGTAGGCTTTGCGAGTTTTGATTTTGTCTTCTTGCTTAGTTAATCGTTCCTGTATTTCCTTTCTAGTTTTTGATATAAATTCACTTGGTTCCAATTTCCTCAGTTGCTCATTGATTTGCTCTATTTCCAAATCAGAACTTGTCGATCAATCTCAGCATATTTCACTAATATTTTTACCAAATTCATAGGTGCCAGTAAATTGCTTTCGCCCCATTCTTTTAACATGCTCGGATTCGGGCTCTCAAAACTTGGAGCTAAGAAAATTCTTAGCCCATGTGGGACACGTCCCACTTCCACATATTTGGTGAGTGATTTGTGCTCCCACCATTTTGTTATTTCAGATCGCATACATTTCTCTAGTCTTTTCAAGAGGGTTTTCGCATCCCCTTCTTTAGTTGAAGCAGAAATGGTTGTAACCTCCCCACCCGTAGATGCCTTTGGCAAATTGCTGAAAAGTTCCTCCGCCGCAGCCTCACGCTCGCAAACTGCTTCCGCTGACATCCTGAGGATAGTCCGTACAGATATTATGCTGTGGTGCTGCTCATTCAAATAGCCCAAGCCGTGCCTTTCACTCCTCCCCACCTATGCCTCTCGCCGGTTGACTCACCGCCGTGGGAAACTGCTCCCGACCGGTCCTCCGACCTCGTCGCTGCCTTCTCCTGGCTTCTGTGAGAATATCCAGCCGCGTTCGGGGGCCGCCGTAGAAATTCCTTATCTGGATCCTGGCACTCTGGTTGAAAGCCGCAACCTGCTTCACGGGGAGTGGGTTCGTTCAAGGAAGCAACCACCTTCCGTAATTGTATCCAAAAGACCACATGGATTCTCCGCACTTCCATCAGGTGAGCAGAGAAACACGAACCACTGGAATTTATGGCACTGTTCTTTATTGTTCCTCAGATATGACGCATTTCGGACACCACTTATCCTTGATCTATATATATATACACCCTTGCATATTACAGGATATAGAAAGAAAAAACCTCAGGATGTTCTAAAGGAAGAGAAGATATAAAAGTGAACATCCTTCATAAGAAGAGAAGAAAAAGAGATATCCCTGCAGAATATGCTGGGCATGACCCTAAACGCCAACCCTCGGGGTCAATATTCTGACACTGCCCTCCAGACCACATCACGAGCACTGCACATAGCACAGCCATATTCTAATAATGCCAGCAGGCCACAGAACCTCCGAAGGAGGAAATGTTAGTAAAGAAACACCCAGAGAAGACAATATAGCTTCAACCTGCCAAATGTAGTGTCTCTCAGAAGAGACAGACACCTCAAGGAAGGCAGCCCCGTACAGAGGCAAGAATGCACAGTGTATAATTACAATAATAAAATCCCCCTAAGGGGGGTGAACGGCAACAGGACCCCCCAAAAAGGGTACCACAAAGGAAAAAAGAAAGGCCATGAGCCCACAACAATACCCTTAATGAGCATATAACAGGGTCCAAAAAGGACTAGGCTGGAAAGCTGAGTGATGCCCGCACAGGCAGGGTAGTCAGGGAGCTATACAATAGCAACCAAATAGCCTATGGTAGTGGAACGCAGAAAAAAGCTATACAATAGCAAACAAATACGCCACATAGAGTGAGATGCATTCCAAAAGCTCCTCATCAGAGTAAAATAAAAGAATACATGTATGTATTCATAGAGTAACAAGGAGAACCAAAATGGCTATGCCGCCGGAAAGACAATCCGAAGAGCAAAATAGGTAAATCCGGAGGCATGCGTTCGCAATAAGGGAGAAGTAGTGCTTAATACTTCAACACCACAAAGTGCAACAATAGTAGAGGCAGGAATTAAGTCCTGAACCTAACCTAAAGATCCACGACTGTGGCTATACAAAGGAAAAGCAAAGGGCACTTCAAAATAGGTCTATCAATAGAGAGACGAACAACACTGATACTTGAAAAGAAATTAACATGAAAGATCTTCCCAAAAGGAAGGCTTAAGCCACCTTACAACCTCCACCATGAGGCATTGCAGCGTAGAATCTGCATGGCTGTCAAATAAACGGACACCATCAAATCGAATAAGATGGTTAGGGTGGGAACTACTAGCATGAAGTACAGAATTGCCTGCTGTTATCTTTCTATGTAGTTTGGTATGGATTGCATTATCCTTAATAAAAATTTCCACATCTAGAAATTGGACTCTTTCATTACTAATGTCAGCTGTAAATTTAAGATTAAGCAGATTGACATTGAGGCTGTCCACAAATTGTTCAGCTGATTTGGCAGATCCCTTCCAAATAAGACAGATATCATCAATGAACCTCCACCAATGGAGTATATGTTCATCAAAAACAGACTTATGTGTAGTATTGAGGACATGCTCCTCCCACCAGCCAACGTGTAAACACGCATAACTAGGGGAGAAGCATGCCCCCATCGCCACCCCACGTAGTTGTTGAAAAACTTCCTTATTAAACATAAAGAAATTGTGGGTTAAACAGATTTCGATCATTCTTAAAATCATTTTGTTGTGATCATACATATGAATACTCCGCTTATCTAAGAAATAGCGTACTGCATTAATACCATCTGAGTGGGGAATGCTGGTATACAGAGAACAAATATCCATGACAATTAGAAGACAGTCTTCTTCCCATTCTATTTTTTCAAGTTTACTTAAAAAGTGCCCGGTATCTCTAATAAAGGAAGGTAGATTTTCTACAAATTGATGTAAGAAATAATCAGCATATTTGGACATTGCTTCCAACAAACTTTTCTGTGCTGAAATTATCGGTCTACCTGGAACCGGTACCACATTTTTATGAACTTTTGGGATAAAGTATAATACTGGAGTAATGGGATATTCATTCTTTAAAAAATCGTATTCACATTTAGTCAACAACCCCACACGTTTCCATTGGGCCAATTCGGCAAAAACAGTGTCTTTGATTTGTCTTAATTCTTGGAAGCTGGCTTTTCGGTAACATTCAGTATCATTAAGATGACGTGCAGCTTCTTCCATGTAAAGCGTCCTTGGCCACAACACAATATTTCCTCCCTTATCGGCCTTGTTAATGATAAGTTCTGTGTTTTCTTGTAATTTGTGAATGAGTTTAGAGTATTGAATCTCAGAATATTTACGGTGTCTAGTTTCTTGTAAGACTTTACGATTTAACTTCTTCAAATCATCAATCACACACTCACTGAAAACATCAATAGCATCCCTTGGCATCATTGGGATGAAAGTAGAGGGTGGTCGAAAAGGGCTAATCGCTGGTCTATTACATGTTATACCAAGTTCGCGTAAGTCCTCCTGAGTAGAATTAGATACTGCATCATCATCAATGGCCAGTGATTGTACTACCCTGAGTGTACCAATATCCGATGCTTGTAAGTTGGAACTCAGTCCTGGCGATGGCCTGATATTAGATGCAGTTTCCACCGCTTTTTTGAGTTGGAAGTGTTTCCAAAGTTTGAGTTTTCGAATGAATTTAAAAACATCAACCCTTGTTTTGGTATACTTGAAACAATTAGTGGGACAATAAGATAAGCCAAGTGCTAACAGCTGTTTTTCCGCAGTTGACAATACTGTTTATGATAAATTGATTACTGTGTTGTCAAATTCGATTGTTGCTGAATCTAGTTTTTGAATTTCTTGTTTCTGCCTTTGTAGCCTGAGTTTCCGCCTTTGTTTCCTGCGCTGATTCCTCCTTCTCCTTGTTTCAGTACAGGATTGCGCGGTCTTAATGTCTGGCGGCGGTCCTCCACTAAAAAATTTAGCTCTTCTCCTGGTGCAAAATTAGTTGGTATTTGCAATGTTTTGCTACTAATGCTGTCATCAGAATCGATGCTACTTTCGGCAGTACTAATTTCAGCATTTGAAGATTGTAGATCTACTGAAGCCGTTGATGAGGAGGCACTAATCATATTACCTTGATTGACAAGTGCTCGCCTTTTTATATTGTCAAATTTCTTTGAAAAGGTAAAAATGCGTCCTGTTTCATAGTCTTGCTTATCTCTAGCGAATTTGAAAATCTTTCTTGCTTTGATAGTTTCTTCATATTTTCTCAAACGTATTTCGATTTCCTCTCGTCCTTTCTTGACCTGATCTTTATGTTCACTAGCTTCCAGCAATGCATTTACTTCATCTATTTGTTTGAGAATTTCGACTCTGTCGATTTCGGCATACTTTATCAGAATGACCACCATGTTCATTGAAGCATCCAAGTTGTTCGTCGCCCACTCCTTCAACATCAAAGGATTAGGATTTTCAAATGAAGGGGCAATCATAACACGCAAACCGCGCGGAACCCTTCCCGCCTCTTTATATTTGTCCAAGGACTTTTTTCCCACCATTTAGACATTTCGGTACGTAACAATTTTTCCAATTTTTTGAGCAAAGTTTTTACATCATTGTTGGTGTTCACATTAGTAACATGACCTCTCTGCGCTACTTCTAGCTCGGGTATGTTAAGAAAGAGGGCATCTGCTGCGGCTTCTCGGTCCCGCAGCACGTCAGCTGTTGATATCATCTTGTTGTGAGTATCCTGCAAAAATATCACTGCTATGCCAAACAAACCTTCAAGTCTGGCACAATCTCGTTTTCCACTATCACTACCACCCGCAATGTTCTTGCAATAATCCGTCGAGTCGCTTACCCTTCGGAACACAGATTCGGTACCTTTAGCGTCCTCCGACTCCTCGGGTCCCTGCGCTGTATCCCTCGGGAAAGTCAAACTCCGAAATCCAATACGTGAACTGCGGGGGCTGACTCGGAAAATACCCCTTCCGGGTTGGCAAGTAATCACTTCCGCGATGTCAGCTGTCTGCCGGTCAGCCACTGTGTGGAGGGAGGGTCCGTAGCAACGAAGACAGCCGTACTTCGTCGAAATTGTATGATGACCACAGTCCTGTGGTAGGTTCTATCCTCCAGCAACCAAACAGGTACGGACCACAAAGTGGAAATTGTAAATCTTCTTTATTTGCAGTTACAAGTACAAGGAATAAATCAAGCAAGTGCCCAGCCTGACGCGTTTCGACCGCGTTTCCACGGTCTTGTTCACATGACGCACTGGACCCAATAGACCACATATATAGTGACACCCAAAACCACGTGATAAAAAATGCAAATAAATTAATGCCAGTAATCGAGATAAAAAGATCTTAAAGTTGCAAACGCGGTAACGGTCATATCGTCAAGTATTAGCACAATATTATATAAAAAAACGCAACTATTTGTCTAAATACATTTGTTTTGTTTATAAAAAGGACCGCACCAACAATTTCCTTATTCATAGTTGCAACAGAATATACAGATAACTCGAAATAAGATTGGTCATAAAAGCATAGTGCTCAAAAAACATCGACCATGCAGTAAAAAACATCACCAATACTGAACATGTTGATGTCAATGACCTGGCATATAGATAAATTACATTTGCTATAATACATGTGCAAAAAGTGCAATAGAGAAAGTGCTACGTGTCAAAAATAAATATCATAAATAATTAGCAGCAATACAGATACCCTCATTGAAATTTTGAAGTAAAGTGCAAGTGCATATAAAACATATAAGCTGAGCGCAGACGTTCGATCATAAATATGTTAAATATGTTTGAAAGTATTCAATTCATATAAACTTTTACACCAAGCTCAATAAAGTTCCAAAAATTCAAAAAATTCAAAAAATTGTATAGTGACTCATCATTATAAATAGAGACAGTATAAAAAGTAAGATCACTGTCTATTATAACTATCTAAACACATGAAACAAGGGGCTAAAAACCGGTAAAATACTCCATAAAACCAAGTAAAACCAGGTAAAACCAAGTAAAACGAAGAAAAAATCCCGGTGAAAGCCACCATGATGCATGTGCATTGTGGCCTCAATTACAATAAAATCAGACAGGAAAAGCCTCTATAAAAGATGAATGAGGGATCATAGTACTATTTAGAAGGGAAACACATCATTAATGCCTAAACGGTATATATTGTATAAAAATGTAAACAAGGTTAGAAGAACCAAAGAAACCAGAAAAAATCACTGCCAAAACCTGGTAAAACCAGGCGAACCTAGATTAAAACCAAGCATCAGCAGAAATAAAAACTAGTTAAATTGTATCTAAAAACCCACAATATATCACATAGCACGAATAATAAGAATGCAAAGTTTATAAAAAATTGTGTAAATCGTCGCTATTATTAAGACCATTTGGCATCTTAGTGTCAAGCAGCATGATAAATTCAGATTCCAGCTGTCTTAATTGTTTTTCTCTATTGCCACCTCTGATACTTTTAGGTACTGAACCTATAACAAAATAACTTAGGTCTTTGAGATTGTTATTGTGGACTAACTTCAAATGGCGTGCCACTGGATAGTTAGGATCTGAATTCACAACCGCTCTTAAATGTTGAAGAATTCTGTTAAACACTTGCAATTTGGTGCTTCCAACATAGAGTAAATTACAGGTGCATTCCAAAACGTACACCGCAAAATCAGTCCTACAGGTGAAATGACCTTGTATTTTAATTGGTTGAGGACTGAAAGCAGTGACATACTCAGAAACATTTTTACCAAATTTGCAAGCGCGACACGAACTGCATTTGAAAAATCCTGATCTTGCTGATAGCCAAGTCCTAGATGTAATTACTTCAGGACTTGTTTTCACTAGTGCGTCTCTCATTGATGGAGCTCTTCTAAACGTTAGTAATGGGAGCTCAGGTAGAATTTGCGATAATGTAATGTCAGACCGTATAATCGGCCAGTTTTTATACAAAATTTTGCGTACTTGTCTTTCCTGTTTACTATAGGTGGTTATCAGTCTAATATTGTTAACAGGTTCAACTTCCTTCAAGATGCTATCCCTGATGGTATTGATAGGCAGGGTACTAGAAATAGTTACTGCTGGACGACACTCGTCCCTAGTACTGTTGTTGGCTTTATCAAGAGCTACCCTGAGATCCTTAGTTTTGTAGCCTCTAACTTTAAATCTATCAAAAGCTTCTGTCTGACATTTTTTAAGATCCTCTTCATGACTACAAATGCGTCTGATTCTTAAAAATTCACCATATGGAATGCTCCGAATAAGATGGTTAGGGTGGGAACTACTAGCATGAAGTACAGAATTGCCTGCTGTTATCTTTCTATGTAGTTTGGTATGGATTGCATTATCCTTAATAAAAATTTCCACATCTAGAAATTGGACTCTTTCATTACTAATGTCAGATGTAAATTTAAGATTAAGCAGATTGACATTGAGGCTGTCCACAAATTGTTCAGCTGATTTGGCAGATCCCTTCCAAATAAGACAGATATCATCAATGAACCTCCACCAATGGAGTATATGTTCATCAAAAACAGACTTATGTGTAGTATTGAGGACATGCTCCTCCCACCAGCCAACGTGTAAACACGCATAACTAGGGAGAAGCATGCCCCCATCGCCACCCCACGTAGTTGTTGAAAAACTTCCTTATTAAACATAAAGAAATTGTGGGTTAAACAGATTTCGATCATTCTTAAAATCATTTTGTTGTGATCATACATATGAATACTCCGCTTATCTAAGAAATAGCGTACTGCATTAATACCATCTGAGTGGGGAATGCTGGTATACAGAGAACAAATATCCATGACAATTAGAAGACAGTCTTCTTCCCATTCTATTTTTTCAAGTTTACTTAAAAAGTGCCCGGTATCTCTAATAAAGGAAGGTAGATTTTCTACAAATTGATGTAAGAAATAATCAGCATATTTGGACATTGCTTCCAACAAACTTTTCTGTGCTGAAATTATCGGTCTACCTGGAACCGGTACCACATTTTTATGAACTTTTGGGATAAAGTATAATACTGGAGTAATGGGATATTCATTCTTTAAAAAATCGTATTCACATTTAGTCAACAACCCCACACGTTTCCATTGGGCCAATTCGGCAAAAACAGTGTCTTTGATTTGTCTTAATTCTTGGAAGCTGGCTTTTCGGTAACATTCAGTATCATTAAGATGACGTGCAGCTTCTTCCATGTAAAGCGTCCTTGGCCACAACACAATATTTCCTCCCTTATCGGCCTTGTTAATGATAAGTTCTGTGTTTTCTTGTAATTTGTGAATGAGTTTAGAGTATTGAATCTCAGAATATTTACGGTGTCTAGTTTCTTGTAAGACTTTACGATTTAACTTCTTCAAATCATCAATCACACACTCACTGAAAACATCAATAGCATCCCTTGGCATCATTGGGATGAAAGTAGAGGGTGGTCGAAAAGGGCTAATCGCTGGTCTATTACATGTTATACCAAGTTCGCGTAAGTCCTCCTGAGTAGAATTAGATACTGCATCATCATCAATGGCCAGTGATTGTACTACCCTGAGTGTACCAATATCCGATGCTTGTAAGTTGGAACTCAGTCCTGGCGATGGCCTGATATTAGATGCAGTTTCCACCGCTTTTTGAGTTGGAAGTGTTTCCGAAGCTTGAGTTTTCGAATGAATTTAAAAACATCAACCCTTGTTTTGGTATACTTGAAACAATTAGTGGGACAATAAGATAAGCCAAGTGCTAACAGCTGTTTTTCCGCAGTTGACAATACTGTTTATGATAAATTGATTACTGTGTTGTCAAATTCGATTGTTGCTGAATCTAGTTTTTGAATTTCTTGTTTCTGCCTTTGTAGCCTGAGTTTCCGCCTTTGTTTCCTGCGCTGATTCCTCCTTCTCCTTGTTTCAGTACAGGATTGCGCGGTCTTAATGTCTGGCGGCGGTCCTCCACTAAAAATTCAGCTCTTCTCCTGGTGCAAAATTGGTTGGTATTTGCAATGTTTTGCTACTAATGCTGTCATCAGAATCGATGCTACTTTCGGCAGTACTAATTTCAGCATTTGAAGATTGTAGATCTACTGAAGCCGTTGATGAGGAGGCACTAATCATATTACCTTGATTGACAAGTGCTCGCCTTTTTATATTGTCAAATTTCTTTGAAAAGGTAAAAATGCGTCCTGTTTCATAGTCTTGCTTATCTCTAGCGAATTTGAAAATCTTTCTTGCTTTGATAGTTTCTTCATATTTTCTCAAACGTATTTCGATTTCCTCTCGTCCTTTCTTGACCTGATCTTTATGTTCACTAGCTTCCAGCAATGCATTTACTTCATCTATTTGTTTGAGAATTTCGACTCTGTCGATTTCGGCATACTTTATCAGAATGACCACCATGTTCATTGAAGCATCCAAGTTGTTCGTCGCCCACTCCTTCAACATCAAAGGATTAGGATTTTCAAATGAAGGGGCAATCATAACACGCAAACCGCGCGGAACCCTTCCCGCCTCTTTATATTTGTCCAAGGACTTTTTTTCCCACCATTTAGACATTTCGGTACGTAACAATTTTTCCAATTTTTTGAGCAAAGTTTTTACATCATTGTTGGTGTTCACATTAGTAACATGACCTCTCTGCGCTACTTCTAGCTCGGGTATGTTAAGAAAGAGGGCATCTGCTGCGGCTTCTCGGTCCCGCAGCGCGTCAGCTGTTGATATCATCTTGTTGTGAGTATCCTGCAAAAATATCACTGCTATGCCAAACAAACCTTCAAGTCTGGCACAATCTCGTTTTCCACTATCACTACCACCCGCAATGTTCTTGCAATAATCCGTCGAGTCGCTTACCCTTCGGAACACAGATTCGGTACCTTTAGCGTCCTCCGACTCCTCGGGTCCCTGCGCTGTATCCCTCGGGAAAGTCAAACTCCGAAATCCAATACGTGAACTGCGGGGGCTGACTCGGAAAATACCCCTTCCGGGTTGGCAAGTAATCACTTCCGCGATGTCAGCTGTCTGCCGGTCAGCCACTGTGTGGAGGGAGGTTCCGTAGCAACGAAGACAGCCGTACTTCGTCGAAATTGTATGATGACCACAGTCCTGTGGTAGGTTCTATCCTCCAGCAACCAAACAGGTACGGACCACAAAGTGGAAATTGTAAATCTTCTTTATTTGCAGTTACAAGTACAAGGAATAAATCAAGCAAGTGCCCAGCCTGACGCGTTTCGACCGCGTTTCCACGGTCTTGTTCACATGACGCACTGGACCCAATAGACCACATATATAGTGACACCCAAAACCACGTGATAAAAAATGCAAATAAATTAATGCCAGTAATCGAGATAAAAAGATCTTAAAGTTGCAAACGCGGTAACGGTCATATCGTCAAGTATTAGCACAATATTATATAAAAAAACGCAACTATTTGTCTAAATACATTTGTTTTGTTTATAAAAAGGACCGCACCAACAATTTCCTTATTCATAGTTGCAACAGAATATACAGATAACTCGAAATAAGATTGGTCATAAAAGCATAGTGCTCAAAAAACATCGACCATGCAGTAAAAAACATCACCAATACTGAACATGTTGATGTCAATGACCTGGCATATAGATAAATTACATTTGCTATAATACATGTGCAAAAAGTGCAATAGAGAAAGTGCTAAGTGTCAAAAATAAATATCATAAATAATTAGCAGCAATACAGATACCCTCATTGAAATTTTGAAGTAAAGTGCAAGTGCATATAAAACATATAAGCTGAGCGCAGACGTTCGATCATAAATATGTTAAATATGTTTGAAAGTATTCAATTCATATAAACTTTTACACCAAGCTCAATAAAGTTCCAAAAATTCAAAAAATTCAAAAAATTGTATAGTGACTCATCATTATAAATAGAGACAGTATAAAAAGTAAGGTCACTGTCTATTATAACTATCTAAACACATGAAACAAGGGGCTAAAAACCGGTAAAATACTCCATAAAACCAAGTAAAACCAGGTAAAACCAAGTAAAACGAAGAAAAAATCCTGGTGAAAGCCACCATGATGCATGTGCATTGTGGCCTCAATTACAATAAAATCAGACAGGAAAAGCCTCTATAAAAGATGAATGAGGGATCATAGTACTATTTAGAAGGGAAACACATCATTAATGCCTAAACGGTATATATTGTATAAAAATGTAAACAAGGTTAGAAGAACCAAAGAAACCAGAAAAAATCACTGCCAAAACCTGGTAAAACCAGGCGAACCTAGATTAAAACCAAGCATCAGCAGAAATAAAAACTAGTTAAATTGTATCTAAAAACCCACAATATATCACATAGCACGAATAATAAGAATGCAAAGTTTATAAAAAATTGTGTAAATCGTCGCTATTATTAAGACCATTTGGCATCTTAGTGTCAAGCAGCATGATAAATTCAGATTCCAGCTGTCTTAATTGTTTTTCTCTATTGCCACCTCTGATACTTTTAGGTACTGAACCTATAACAAAATAACTTAGGTCTTTGAGATTGTTATTGTGGACTAACTTCAAATGGCGTGCCACTGGATAGTTAGGATCTGAATTCACAACCGCTCTTAAATGTTGAAGAATTCTGTTAAACACTTGCAATTTGGTGCTTCCAACATAGAGTAAATTACAGGTGCATTCCAAAACGTACACCGCAAAATCAGTCCTACAGGTGAAATGACCTTGTATTTTAATTGGTTGAGGACTGAAAGCAGTGACATACTCAGAAACATTTTTACCAAATTTGCAAGCGCGACACGAACTGCATTTGAAAAATCCTGATCTTGCTGATAGCCAAGTCCTAGATGTAATTACTTCAGGACTTGTTTTCACTAGTGCGTCTCTCATTGATGGAGCTCTTCTAAACGTTAGTAATGGGAGCTCAGGTAGAATTTGCGATAATGTAATGTCAGACCGTATAATCGGCCAGTTTTTATACAAAATTTTGCGTACTTGTCTTTCCTGTTTACTATAGGTGGTTATCAGTCTAATATTGTTAACAGGTTCAACTTCCTTCAAGATGCTATCCCTGATGGTATTGATAGGCAGGGTACTAGAAATAGTTACTGCTGGACGACACTCGTCCCTAGTACTGTTGTTGGCTTTATCAAGAGCTACCCTGAGATCCTTAGTTTTGTAGCCTCTAACTTTAAATCTATCAAAAGCTTCTGTCTGACATTTTTTAAGATCCTCTTCATGACTACAAATGCGTCTGATTCTTAAAAATTCACCATATGGAATGCTCCGAATAAGATGGTTAGGGTGGGAACTACTAGCATGAAGTACAGAATTGCCTGCTGTTATCTTTCTATGTAGTTTGGTATGGATTGCATTATCCTTAATAAAAATTTCCACATCTAGAAATTGGACTCTTTCATTACTAATGTCAGCTGTAAATTTAAGATTAAGCAGATTGACATTGAGGCTGTCCACAAATTGTTCAGCTGATTTGGCAGATCCCTTCCAAATAAGACAGATATCATCAATGAACCTCCACCAATGGAGTATATGTTCATCAAAAACAGACTTATGTGTAGTATTGAGGACATGCTCCTCCCACCAGCCAACGTGTAAACACGCATAACTAGGGGAGAAGCATGCCCCCATCGCCACCCCACGTAGTTGTTGAAAAACTTCCTTATTAAACATAAAGAAATTGTGGGTTAAACAGATTTCGATCATTCTTAAAATCATTTTGTTGTGATCATACATATGAATACTCCGCTTATCTAAGAAATAGCGTACTGCATTAATACCATCTGAGTGGGGAATGCTGGTATACAGAGAACAAATATCCATGACAATTAGAAGACAGTCTTCTTCCCATTCTATTTTTTCAAGTTTACTTAAAAAGTGCCCGGTATCTCTAATAAAGGAAGGTAGATTTTCTACAAATTGATGTAAGAAATAATCAGCATATTTGGACATTGCTTCCAACAAACTTTTCTGTGCTGAAATTATCGGTCTACCTGGAACCGGTACCACATTTTTATGAACTTTTGGGATAAAGTATAATACTGGAGTAATGGGATATTCATTCTTTAAAAAATCGTATTCACATTTAGTCAACAACCCCACACGTTTCCATTGGGCCAATTCGGCAAAAACAGTGTCTTTGATTTGTCTTAATTCTTGGAAGCTGGCTTTTCGGTAACATTCAGTATCATTAAGATGACGTGCAGCTTCTTCCATGTAAAGCGTCCTTGGCCACAACACAATATTTCCTCCCTTATCGGCCTTGTTAATGATAAGTTCTGTGTTTTCTTGTAATTTGTGAATGAGTTTAGAGTATTGAATCTCAGAATATTTACGGTGTCTAGTTTCTTGTAAGACTTTACGATTTAACTTCTTCAAATCATCAATCACACACTCACTGAAAACATCAATAGCATCCCTTGGCATCATTGGGATGAAAGTAGAGGGTGGTCGAAAAGGGCTAATCGCTGGTCTATTACATGTTATACCAAGTTCGCGTAAGTCCTCCTGAGTAGAATTAGATACTGCATCATCATCAATGGCCAGTGATTGTACTACCCTGAGTGTACCAATATCCGATGCTTGTAAGTTGGAACTCAGTCCTGGCGATGGCCTGATATTAGATGCAGTTTCCACCGCTTTTTTGAGTTGGAAGTGTTTCCGAAGCTTGAGTTTTCGAATGAATTTAAAAACATCAACCCTTGTTTTGGTATACTTGAAACAATTAGTGGGACAATAAGATAAGCCAAGTGCTAACAGCTGTTTTTCCGCAGTTGACAATACTGTTTATGATAAATTGATTACTGTGTTGTCAAATTCGATTGTTGCTGAATCTAGTTTTTGAATTTCTTGTTTCTGCCTTTGTAGCCTGAGTTTCCGCCTTTGTTTCCTGCGCTGATTCCTCCTTCTCCTTGTTTCAGTACAGGATTGCGCGGTCTTAATGTCTGGCGGCGGTCCTCCACTAAAAATTCAGCTCTTCTCCTGGTGCAAAATTGGTTGGTATTTGCAATGTTTTGCTACTAATGCTGTCATCAGAATCGATGCTACTTTCGGCAGTACTAATTTCAGCATTTGAAGATTGTAGATCTACTGAAGCCGTTGATGAGGAGGCACTAATCATATTACCTTGATTGACAAGTGCTCGCCTTTTTATATTGTCAAATTTCTTTGAAAAGGTAAAAATGCGTCCTGTTTCATAGTCTTGCTTATCTCTAGCGAATTTGAAAATCTTTCTTGCTTTGATAGTTTCTTCATATTTTCTCAAACGTATTTCGATTTCCTCTCGTCCTTTCTTGACCTGATCTTTATGTTCACTAGCTTCCAGCAATGCATTTACTTCATCTATTTGTTTGAGAATTTCGACTCTGTCGATTTCGGCATACTTTATCAGAATGACCACCATGTTCATTGAAGCATCCAAGTTGTTCGTCGCCCACTCCTTCAACATCAAAGGATTAGGATTTTCAAATGAAGGGGCAATCATAACACGCAAACCGCGCGGAACCCTTCCCGCCTCTTTATATTTGTCCAAGGACTTTTTTTCCCACCATTTAGACATTTCGGTACGTAACAATTTTTCCAATTTTTTGAGCAAAGTTTTTACATTATTGTTGGTGTTCACATTAGTAACATGACCTCTCTGCGCTACTTCTAGCTCGGGTATGTTAAGAAAGAGGGCATCTGCTGCGGCTTCTCGGTCCCGCAGCGCGTCAGCTGTTGATATCATCTTGTTGTGAGTATCCTGCAAAAATATCACTGCTATGCCAAACAAACCTTCAAGTCTGGCACAATCTCGTTTTCCACTATCACTACCACCCGCAATGTTCTTGCAATAATCCGTCGAGTCGCTTACCCTTCGGAACACAGATTCGGTACCTTTAGCGTCCTCCGACTCCTCGGGTCCCTGCGCTGTATCCCTCGGGAAAGTCAAACTCCGAAATCCAATACGTGAACTGCGGGGGGCTGACTCGGAAAATACCCCTTCCGGGTTGGCAAGTAATCACTTCCGCGATGACAGCTGTCTGCCGGTCAGCCACTGTGTGGAGGGAGGTTCCGTAGCAACGAAGACAGCCGTACTTCGTCGAAATTGTATGATGACCACAGTCCTGTGGTAGGTTCTATCCTCCAGCAACCAAACAGGTACGGACCACAAAGTGGAAATTGTAAATCTTCTTTATTTGCAGTTACAAGTACAAGGAATAAATCAAGCAAGTGCCCAGCCTGACGCGTTTCGACCGCGTTTCCACGGTCTTGTTCACATGACGCACTGGACCCAATAGACCACATATATAGTGACACCCAAAACCACGTGATAAAAAATGCAAATAAATTAATGCCAGTAATCGAGATAAAAAGATCTTAAAGTTGCAAACGCGGTAACGGTCATATCGTCAAGTATTAGCACAATATTATATTAAAAAACGCAACTATTTGTCTAAATACATTTGTTTTGTTTATAAAAAGGACCGCACCAACAATTTCCTTATTCATAGTTGCAACAGAATATACAGATAACTCGAAATAAGATTGGTCATAAAAGCATAGTGCTCAAAAAACATCGACCATGCAGTAAAAAACATCACCAATACTGAACATGTTGATGTCAATGACCTGGCATATAGATAAATTACATTTGCTATAATACATGTGCAAAAAGTGCAATAGAGAAAGTGCTAAGTGTCAAAAATAAATATCATAAATAATTAGCAGCAATACAGATACCCTCATTGAAATTTCGAAGTAAAGTGCAAGTGCATATAAAACATATAAGCTGAGCGCAGACGTTCGATCATAAATATGTTAAATATGTTTGAAAGTATTCAATTCATATAAACTTTTACACCAAGCTCAATAAAGTTCCAAAAATTCAAAAAATTGTGTAGTGACTCATCATTATAAATAGAGACAGTATAAAAAGTAAGATCACTGTCTATTATAACTATCTAAACACATGAAACAAGGGGCTAAAAACCGGTAAAATACTCCATAAAACCAAGTAAAACCAGGTAAAACCAAGTAAAACGAAGAAAAAATCCCGGTGAAAGCCACCATGATGCATGTGCATTGTGGCCTCAATTACAATAAAATCAGACAGGAAAAGCCTCTATAAAAGATGAATGAGGGATCATAGTACTATTTAGAAGGGAAACACATCATTAATGCCTAAACGGTATATATTGTATAAAAATGTAAACAAGGTTAGAAGAACCAAAGAAACCAGAAAAAATCACTGCCAAAACCTGGTAAAACCAGGCGAACCTAGATTAAAACCAAGCATCAGCAGAAATAAAAACTAGTTAAATTGTATCTAAAAACCCACAATATATCACATAGCACGAATAATAAGAATGCAAAGTTTATAAAAAATTGTGTAAATCGTCGCTATTATTAAGACCATTTGGCATCTTAGTGTCAAGCAGCATGATAAATTCAGATTCCAGCTGTCTTAATTGTTTTTCTCTATTGCCACCTCTGATACTTTTAGGTACTGAACCTATAACAAAATAACTTAGGTCTTTGAGATTGTTATTGTGGACTAACTTCAAATGGCGTGCCACTGGATAGTTAGGATCTGAATTCACAACCGCTCTTAAATGTTGAAGAATTCTGTTAAACACTTGCAATTTGGTGCTTCCAACATAGAGTAAATTACAGGTGCATTCCAAAACGTACACCGCAAAATCAGTCCTACAGGTGAAATGACCTTGTATTTTAATTGGTTGAGGACTGAAAGCAGTGACATACTCAGAAACATTTTTACCAAATTTGCAAGCGCGACACGAACTGCATTTGAAAAATCCTGATCTTGCTGATAGCCAAGTCCTAGATGTAATTACTTCAGGACTTGTTTTCACTAGTGCGTCTCTCATTGATGGAGCTCTTCTAAACGTTAGTAATGGGAGCTCAGGTAGAATTTGCGATAATGTAATGTCAGACCGTATAATCGGCCAGTTTTTATACAAAATTTTGCGTACTTGTCTTTCCTGTTTACTATAGGTGGTTATCAGTCTAATATTGTTAACAGGTTCAACTTCCTTCAAGATGCTATCCCTGATGGTATTGATAGGCAGGGTACTAGAAATAGTTACTGCTGGACGACACTCGTCCCTAGTACTGTTGTTGGCTTTATCAAGAGCTACCCTGAGATCCTTAGTCTTGTAGCCTCTAACTTTAAATCTATCAAAAGCTTCTGTCTGACATTTTTTAAGATCCTCTTCATGACTACAAATGCGTCTGATTCTTAAAAATTCACCATATGGAATGCTCCGAATAAGATGGTTAGGGTGGGAACTACTAGCATGAAGTACAGAATTGCCTGCTGTTATCTTTCTATGTAGTTTGGTATGGATTGCATTATCCTTAATAAAAATTTCCACATCTAGAAATTGGACTCTTTCATTACTAATGTCAGCTGTAAATTTAAGATTAAGCAGATTGACATTGAGGCTGTCCACAAATTGTTCAGCTGATTTGGCAGATCCCTTCCAAATAAGACAGATATCATCAATGAACCTCCACCAATGGAGTATATGTTCATCAAAAACAGACTTATGTGTAGTATTGAGGACATGCTCCTCCCACCAGCCAACGTGTAAACACGCATAACTAGGGGAGAAGCATGCCCCCATCGCCACCCCACGTAGTTGTTGAAAAACTTCCTTATTAAACATAAAGAAATTGTGGGTTAAACAGATTTCGATCATTCTTAAAATCATTTTGTTGTGATCATACATATGAATACTCCGCTTATCTAAGAAATAGCGTACTGCATTAATACCATCTGAGTGGGGAATGCTGGTATACAGAGAACAAATATCCATGACAATTAGAAGATAGTCTTCTTCCCATTCTACTTTTTCAAGTTTACTTAAAAAGTGCCCGGTATCTCTAATAAAGGAAGGTAGATTTTCTACAAATTGATGTAAGAAATAATCAGCATATTTGGACATTGCTTCCAACAAACTTTTCTGTGCTGAAATTATCGGTCTACCTGGAACCGGTACCACATTTTTATGAACTTTTGGGATAAAGTATAATACTGGAGTAATGGGATATTCATTCTTTAAAAAATCGTATTCACATTTAGTCAACAACCCCACACGTTTCCATTGGGCCAATTCGGCAAAAACAGTGTCTTTGATTTGTCTTAATTCTTGGAAGCTGGCTTTTCGGTAACATTCAGTATCATTAAGATGACGTGCAGCTTCTTCCATGTAAAGCGTCCTTGGCCACAACACAATATTTCCTCCCTTATCGGCCTTGTTAATGATAAGTTCTGTGTTTTCTTGTAATTTGTGAATGAGTTTAGAGTATTGAATCTCAGAATATTTACGGTGTCTAGTTTCTTGTAAGACTTTACGATTTAACTTCTTCAAATCATCAATCACACACTCACTGAAAACATCAATAGCATCCCTTGGCATCATTGGGATGAAAGTAGAGGGTTGTCGAAAAGGGCTAATCGCTGGTCTATTACATGTTATACCAAGTTCGCGTAAGTCCTCCTGAGTAGAATTAGATACTGCATCATCATCAATGGCCAGTGATTGTACTACCCTGAGTGTACCAATATCCGATGCTTGTAAGTTGGAACTCAGTCTTGGCGATGGCCTGATATTAGATGCAGTTTCCACCGCTTTTTTGAGTTGGAAGTGTTTCCGAAGCTTGAGTTTTCAAATGAATTTAAAAACATCAACCCTTGTTTTGGTATACTTGAAACAATTAGTGGGACAATAAGATAAGCCAAGTGCTAACAGCTGTTTTTCCGCAGTTGACAATACTGTTTATGATAAATTGATTACTGTGTTGTCAAATTCGATTGTTGCTGAATCTAGTTTTTGAATTTCTTGTTTCTGCCTTTGTAGCCTGAGTTTCCGCCTTTGTTTCCTGCGCTGATTCCTCCTTCTCCTTGTTTCAGTACAGGATTGCGCGGTCTTAATGTCTGGCGGCGGTCCTCCACTAAAAATTCAGCTCTTCTCCTGGTGCAAAATTGGTTGGTATTTGCAATGTTTTGCTACTAATGCTGTCATCAGAATCGATGCTACTTTCGGCAGTACTAATTTCAGCATTTGAAGATTGTAGATCTACTGAAGCCGTTGATGAGGAGGCACTAATCATATTACCTTGATTGACAAGTGCTCGCCTTTTTATATTGTCAAATTTCTTTGAAAAGGTAAAAATGCGTCCTGTTTCATAGTCTCGCTTATCTCTAGCGAATTTGAAAATCTTTCTTGCTTTGATAGTTTCTTCATATTTTCTCAAACGTATTTCTATTTCCTCTCGTCCTTTCTTGACCTGATCTTTATGTTCACTAGCTTCCAGCAATGCATTTACTTCATCTATTTGTTTGAGAATTTCGACTCTGTCGATTTCGGCATACTTTATCAGAATGACCACCATGTTCATTGAAGCATCCAAGTTGTTCGTCGCCCACTCCTTCAACATCAAAGGATTAGGATTTTTAAATGAAGGGGCAATCATAACACGCAAACCGCGCGGAACCCTTCCCGCCTCTTTATATTTGTCCAAGGACTTTTTTTCCCACCATTTAGACATTTCGGTACGTAACAATTTTTCCAATTTTTTTAGCAAAGTTTTTACATCATTGTTGGTGTTCACATTAGTAACATGACCTTTCTGCGCTACTTCTAGCTCGGGTATGTTAAGAAAGAGGGCATCTGCTGCGGCTTCTCGGTCCCGCAGCGCGTCAGCTGTTGATATCATCTTGTTGTGAGTATCCTGCAAAAATATCACTGCTATGCCAAACAAACCTTCAAGTCTGGCGCAATCTCGTTTTGCACTATCACTACCACCCGCAATGTTCTTGCAATAATCCGTCGAGTCGCTTACCCTTCGGAACACAGATTCGGTACCTTTAGCGTCCTCCGACTCCTCGGGTCCCTGCGCTGTATCCCTCGGGAAAGTCAAACTCCGAAATCCAATACGTGAACTGCGGGGGCTGACTCGGAAAATACCCCTTCCGGGTTGGCAAGTAATCACTTCCGCGATGTCAGCTGTTTGCCGGTCAGCCACTGTGTGGAGGGAGGGTCCGTAGCAACGAAGACAGCCGTACTTCGTCGAAATTGTATGATGACCACAGTCCTGTGGTAGGTTCTATCCTCCAGCAACCAAACAGGTACGGACCACAAAGTGGAAATTGTAAATCTTCTTTATTTGCAGTTACAAGTACAAGGAATAAATCAAGCAAGTGCCCAGCCTGACGCGTTTCGACCGCGTTTCCACGGTCTTGTTCACATGACGCACTGGACCCAATAGACCACATATATAGTGACACCCAAAACCACGTGATAAAAAATGCAAATAAATTAATGCCAGTAATCGAGATAAAAAAGATCTTAAAGTTGCAAACGCGGTAACGGTCATATCGTCAATGTATTAGCACAATATTATATAAAAAAACGCAACTATTTGTCTAAATACATTTGTTTTGTTTATAAAAAGGACCGCACCAACAATTTCCTTATTCATAGTTGCAACAGAATATACAGATAACTCGAAATAAGATTGGTCATAAAAGCATAGTGCTCAAAAAACATCGACCATGCAGTAAAAAACATCACCAATACTGAACATGTTGATGTCAATGACCTGGCATATAGATAAATTACATTTGCTATAATACATGTGCAAAAAGTGCAATAGAGAAAGTGCTAAGTGTCAAAAATAAATATCATAAATAATTAGCAGCAATACAGATACCCTCATTGAAATTTCGAAGTAAAGTGCAAGTGCATATAAAACATATAAGCTTAGCGCAGACGTTCGATCATAAATATGTTAAATATGTTTGAAAGTATTCAATTCATATAAACTTTTACACCAAGCTCAATAAAGTTCCAAAAATTCAAAAATTCAAAAAATTGTATAGTGACTCATCATTATAAATAGAGACAGTATAAAAAGTAAGATCACTGTCTATTATAACTATCTAAACACATGAAACAAGGGGCTAAAAACCGGTAAAATACTCCATAAAACCAAGTAAAACCAGGTAAAACCAAGTAAAACGAAGAAAAAATCCCGGTGAAAGCCACCATGATGCATGTGCATTGTGGCCTCAATTACAATAAAATCAGACAGGAAAAGCCTCTATAAAAGATGAATGAGGGATCATAGTACTATTTAGAAGGGAAACACATCATTAATGCCTAAACGGTATATATTGTATAAAAATGTAAACAAGGTTAGAAGAACCAAAGAAACCAGAAAAAATCACTGCCAAAACCTGGTAAAACCAGGCGAACCTAGATTAAAACCAAGCATCAGCAGAAATAAAAACTAGTTAAATTGTATCTAAAAACCCACAATATATCACATAGCACGAATAATAAGAATGCAAAGTTTATAAAAAATTGTGTAAATCGTCGCTATTATTAAGACCATTTGGCATCTTAGTGTCAAGCAGCATGATAAATTCAGATTCCAGCTGTCTTAATTGTTTTTCTCTATTGCCACCTCTGATACTTTTAGGTACTGAACCTATAACAAAATAACTTAGGTCTTTGAGATTGTTATTGTGGACTAACTTCAAATGGCGTGCCACTGGATAGTTAGGATCTGAATTCACAACCGCTCTTAAATGTTGAAGAATTCTGTTAAACACTTGCAATTTGGTGCTTCCAACATAGAGTAAATTACAGGTGCATTCCAAAACGTACACCGCAAAATCAGTCCTACAGGTGAAATGACCTTGTATTTTAATTGGTTGAGGACTGAAAGCAGTGACATACTCAGAAACATTTTTACCAAATTTGCAAGCGCGACACGAACTGCATTTGAAAAATCCTGATCTTGCTGATAGCCAAGTCCTAGATGTAATTACTTCAGGACTTGTTTTCACTAGTGCGTCTCTCATTGATGGAGCTCTTCTAAACGTTAGTAATGGGAGCTCAGGTAGAATTTGCGATAATGTAATGTCAGACCGTATAATCGGCCAGTTTTTATACAAAATTTTGCGTACTTGTCTTTCCTGTTTACTATAGGTGGTTATCAGTCTAATATTGTTAACAGGTTCAACTTCCTTCAAGATGCTATCCCTGATGGTATTGATAGGCAGGGTACTAGAAATAGTTACTGCTGGACGACACTCGTCCCTAGTACTGTTGTTGGCTTTATCAAGAGCTACCCTGAGATCCTTAGTCTTGTAGCCTCTAACTTTAAATCTATCAAAAGCTTCTGTCTGACATTTTTTAAGATCCTCTTCATGACTACAAATGCGTCTGATTCTTAAAAATTCACCATATGGAATGCTCCGAATAAGATGGTTAGGGTGGGAACTACTAGCATGAAGTACAGAATTGCCTGCTGTTATCTTTCTATGTAGTTTGGTATGGATTGCATTATCCTTAATAAAAATGTCCACATCTAGAAATTGGACTCTTTCATTACTAATGTCAGCTGTAAATTTAAGATTAAGCAGATTGACATTGAGGCTGTCCACAAATTGTTCAGCTGATTTGGCAGATCCCTTCCAAATAAGACAGATATCATCAATGAACCTCCACCAATGGAGTATATGTTCATCAAAAACAGACTTATGTGTAGTATTGAGGACATGCTCCTCCCACCAGCCAACGTGTAAACACGCATAACTAGGGGAGAAGCATGCCCCCATCGCCACCCCACGTAGTTGTTGAAAAACTTCCTTATTAAACATAAAGAAATTGTGGGTTAAACAGATTTCGATCATTCTTAAAATCATTTTGTTGTGATCATACATATGAATACTCCGCTTATCTAAGAAATAGCGTACTGCATTAATACCATCTGAGTGGGGAATGCTGGTATACAGAGAACAAATATCCATGACAATTAGAAGACAGTCTTCTTCCCATTCTACTTTTTCAAGTTTACTTAAAAAGTGCCCGGTATCTCTAATAAAGGAAGGTAGATTTTCTACAAATTGATGTAAGAAATAATCAGCATATTTGGACATTGCTTCCAACAAACTTTTCTGTGCTGAAATTATCGGTCTACCTGGAACCGGTACCACATTTTTATGAACTTTTGGGATAAAGTATAATACTGGAGTAATGGGATATTCATTCTTTAAAAAATCGTATTCACATTTAGTCAACAACCCCACACGTTTCCATTGGGCCAATTCGGCAAAAACAGTGTCTTTGATTTGTCTTAATTCTTGGAAGCTGGCTTTTCGGTAACATTCAGTATCATTAAGATGACGTGCAGCTTCTTCCATGTAAAGCGTCCTTGGCCACAACACAATATTTCCTCCCTTATCGGCCTTGTTAATGATAAGTTCTGTGTTTTCTTGTAATTTGTGAATGAGTTTAGAGTATTGAATCTCAGAATATTTACGGTGTCTAGTTTCTTGTAAGACTTTACGATTTAACTTCTTCAAATCATCAATCACACACTCACTGAAAACATCAATAGCATCCCTTGGCATCATTGGGATGAAAGTAGAGGGTGGTCGAAAAGGGCTAATCGCTGGTCTATTACATGTTATACCAAGTTCGCGTAAGTCCTCCTGAGTAGAATTAGATACTGCATCATCATCAATGGCCAGTGATTGTACTACCCTGAGTGTACCAATATCCGATGCTTGTAAGTTGGAACTCAGTCCTGGCGATGGCCTGATATTAGATGCAGTTTCCACTGCTTTTTGAGTTGGAAGTGTTTCCGAAGCTTGAGTTTTCGAATGAATTTAAAAACATCAACCCTTGTTTTGGTATACTTGAAACAATTAGTGGGACAATAAGATAAGCCAAGTGCTAACAGCTGTTTTTCCGCAGTTGACAATACTGTTTATGATAAATTGATTACTGTGTTGTCAAATTCGATTGTTGCTGAATCTAGTTTTTGAATTTTTTGTTTCTGCCTTTGTAGCCTGAGTTTCCGCCTTTGTTTCCTGCGCTGATTCCTCCTTCTCCTTGTTTCAGTACAGGATTGCGCGGTCTTAATGTCTGGCGGCGGTCCTCCACTAAAAAATTCAGCTCTTCTCCTGGTGCAAAATTGGTTGGTATTTGCAATGTTTTGCTACTAATGCTGTCATCAGAATCGATGCTACTTTCGGCAGTACTAATTTCAGCATTTGAAGATTGTAGATCTACTGAAGCCGTTGATGAGGAGGCACTAATCATATTACCTTGATTGACAAGTGCTCGCCTTTTTATATTGTCAAATTTCTTTGAAAAGGTAAAAATGCGTCCTGTTTCATAGTCTTGCTTATCTCTAGCGAATTTGAAAATCTTTCTTGCTTTGATAGATTCTTCATATTTTCTCAAACGTATTTCGATTTCCTCTCGTCCTTTCTTGACCTGATCTTTATGTTCACTAGCTTCCAGCAATGCATTTACTTCATCTATTTGTTTGAGAATTTCGACTCTGTCGATTTCGGCATACTTTATCAGAATGACCACCATGTTCATTGAAGCATCCAAGTTGTTCGTCGCCCACTCCTTCAACATCAAAGGATTAGGATTTTTAAATGAAGGGGCAATCATAACACGCAAACCGCGCGGAACCCTTCCCGCCTCTTTATATTTGTCCAAGGACTTTTTTTCCCACCATTTAGACATTTCGGTACGTAACAATTTTTCCAATTTTTTTAGCAAAGTTTTTACATCATTGTTGGTGTTTACATTAGTAACATGACCTCTCTGCGCTACTTCTAGCTCGGGTATGTTAAGAAAGATGGCATCTGCTGCGGCTTCTCGGTCCCGCAGCGCGTCAGCTGTTGATATCATCTTGTTGTGAGTATCCTGCAAAAATATCACTGCTATGCCAAACAAACCTTCAAGTCTGGCGCAATCTCGTTTTCCACTATCACTACCACCCGCAATGTTCTTGCAATAATCCGTCGAGTCGCTTACCCTTCGGAACACAGATTCGGTACCTTTAGCGTCCTCCGACTCCTCGGGTCCCTGCGCTGTATCCCTCGGGAAAGTCAAACTCCGAAATCCAATACGTGAACTGCGGGGGGCTGACTCGGAAAATACCCCTTCCGGGTTGGCAAGTAATCACTTCCGCGATGTCAGCTGTTTGCCGGTCAGCCACTGTGTGGAGGGAGGGTCCGTAGCAACGAAGACAGCCGTACTTCGTTGAAATTGTATGATGACCACAGTCCTGTGGTAGGTTCTATCCTCCAGCAACCAAACAGGTACGGACCACAAAGTGGAAATTGTAAATCTTCTTTATTTGCAGTTACAAGTACAAGGAATAAATCAAGCAAGTGCCCAGCCTGACGCGTTTCGACCGCGTTTCCACGGTCTTGTTCACATGACGCACTGGACCCAATAGACCACATATATAGTGACACCCAAAACCACGTGATAAAAAATGCAAATAAATTAATGCCAGTAATCGAGATAAAAAGATCTTAAAGTTGCAAACGCGGTAACGGTCATATCGTCAAGTATTAGCACAATATTATATAAAAAAACGCAACTATTTGTCTAAATACATTTGTTTTGTTTATAAAAAGGACCGCACCAACAATTTCCTTATTCATAGTTGCAACAGAATATACAGATAACTCGAAATAAGATTGGTCATAAAAGCATAGGGCTCAAAAACATCGACCATGCAGTAAAAAACATCACCAATACTGAACATGTTGATGTCAATGACCTGGCATATAGATAAATTACATTTGCTATAATACATGTGCAAAAAGTGCAATAGAGAAAGTGCTAAGTGTCAAAAATAAATATCATAAATAATTAGCAGCAATACAGATACCCTCATTGAAATTTCGAAGTAAAGTGCAAGTGCATATAAAACATATAAGCTGAGCGCAGACGTTCGATCATAAATATGTTAAATATGTTTGAAAGTATTCAATTCATATAAACTTTTACACCAAGCTCAATAAAGTTCCAAAAATTCAAAAAATTGTATAGTGACTCATCATTATAAATAGAGACAGTATAAAAAGTAAGATCACTGTCTATTATAACTATCTAAACACATGAAACAAGGGGCTAAAAACCGGTAAAATACTCCATAAAACCAAGTAAAACCAGGTAAAACCAGGTGTCCACCGAAACGCGTCATTCCATCCGATGTCACCGTCTGCCTAAATAAAAAAATTTGTTTGGATCTCCTGTTGCCGGTGCCTGCTTTCACGTGAAGAAGTGGCAGGACGTTTCATTATATATATATATATATATATATATATATATATATATATATATATATATATATATATATATATATATATATATATACGCCAGTAGGTAGTTATAGTTAGAACCTAGTTTCCATAGGAAAAGCGTTTTTGATTTGCTAATAACTTTGGCGCCGTTTGACCAATCTTCACGAACTTTTCAAAACTAATTGTTCACTCAGGTCAGCTCCTGTCTTGAAAGTTTTGGGGTGATTCGTCAAGGAGGGGCCGAGAAAAAAGGGGGGGTCCCAAAACGTGTTTTCTCCATATTAATTTCCATAGGAAACTTTAGACATGGCTACAGCCTGAACTGCTGAACGGAATTACACCAAATTTGGCCGAGAGATAGCTCTTTGTCTAGAAAGCACGCTTTTTAAAATGGTGTAAATCCGTTCAGTAGTTTTTGAGATATTTAAAGATTTACAGATATCGATATTTGAGAATTGTGAGATCTGATTAGCTGAGCCCTCCCGAGCACGAGCTTGCCTCTGATTGGCTGCCAACACTTCAAACCAGGAAGTGTTGGCAGCCAGCTTGTGCCTCGGACCGAGGGAGAGGGAAAAAGGTGACAGAAACATTAAAAAACAAAAAAAGGGGGCAGGGTAAGAACACCCTGACCCCCCCAGGCCTGCTCAGGGGGTCCCACAGGGACCCCAGGCCTCAGAAATATCTTCTTTTTTTTTTACATTTTCGGTCGGGCCGCGCTGAATGCGCGAACCCCGTCGAAAATGGGGGAAAAAGCGAGCGCGGACTCCCGCGCTTTGTTTTTAAAGCCCCCAGGTGGGCCAGGTCCCGGGGGCAATCCTCAATTCTGTAGCGGGGGCCCGCGGGCCTCCGCAGCCCCGGGGACCACCACCTCCCTGGGGCTTTATAATGTATGCGTGGGGCACACGGCCCCCGCAGCCCCAGGGACCGCCACCTCCCCGGGGCTTTATTATGATAGGGTGGGGGGCCTCGCGGGCCCCTAAGCCCTGGGGACCGCCACCTCCCGGGGCTTTATTGAAATACGATCGGGGCCTCACGGGCCCCAAGCTCTGGGGACCGCCACCTCCCGGGGCTTTATTGAAGTATGATCGGGGGCCTCTTGGGCCCCCAAGCCCTGGGGACCACCACCTCCCGGGGCTAAAATGAGTAATGTGTGTGGGGGCTCGAGCCCACCCACACTACCCCGAGGACCACCACCTCCCCGGGGCACCGTTTTTAAATTCGGGGGTCCGTAACGGACCCCGGCCCCGGGACCACCACCTCCCGGGGCTTTACAAATGAAGGGAGGGGCCGCGCGGCCCCCTCCAGGAGCCCTTGATGGCCCTGGGGACCGCCACCCCCAGGGTCCGGCTCCTGCAATGTCCCGGGTGCCCACCCCCGGGACATTGCTGTTTGCTATGGCAGGGCGGGAGCACGGCTCCCGCCCTGTCATAGCAAACTCTGCTTTGTCCCCCCTCCTCTTCATTATCAACCTTCAGCCGTTGGTAGAAACACTGGCAAAATTGGACTGTCAGGTGGGTTGTTGAGGTCCTCTTGTGTCCTGAGGACCTCAGGACATAAGTGGACTTCATCCTCCGAGCAGCAGCGCGCCAGGAGCCGCGTTTGCAGAGTGGTGTAAAAGGGCGTGGCCTCAGACCACCTCTCTGCAATCCAGCTCTGTGGCACTTACTGGAGGTACCTGGTGGGCTAGTTGGCCCCCAGGGACCCTCAGGATTCAAAGGGACTTAATCCCCCAACCCAGAACGCGCCAGGAGGTGCGTCTGCAGAGTGGTGGAGAAAGGGGAGTGGCCTGGTATGAGAAGTTAGCAATCTTGCTGTGTGGGACTTACTGGAGGTAATAGGAGGGGTAGTTGGCCCCAAGGTTGATGTTGAGGGCTAACTCCCGCTCCTGTTACCTCCAGTAAATCCCACACATTGGGATTGCTAAGAGGTGTTCGGAGGCCACGCTCACCTTTCTCCACCACTCTGCAAACGCGACTGCTATGTTATAGTTAGAAATTAGCATTTAAAAACCTTAGAAATTCACTGAAAAAAACATAGGTTTCAGGGGCGTTATAGTTAGAAATTAGCATTTAAAAACCTTAGAAATTCACTGAAAAAACCACAGGTTTTAGGGACGTTATAGTTAGAAATTAGCATTTAAAAAGCCTTAGAAATTCACTGAAAAAACCACAGGTTTCAGGGACGTTATAGTTAGAAATTAGCATTTAAAAAACCTTAGAAATTCACTGGAAAAACCATAGGTTTCAGGGACGTTATAGTTAGTTGGACATTTCACTCATATAAAACCAGAGAAATTCGGCTGTTATAGTTAGTAGAGCTAACTATAACTCGCGCCCCCGCAATGCACTGCTGATGACGTCACATATTACATCACTCATGACATGCTCATTGACATCACTGATGACATCTCAAATGACATCACTGATGACATCATCCACGTGATCATCTGATGCACCTCCTCACAGCCTAATAAAACCTTTCATACACCCACTCTAAAATACAGACTACCAATATCGAAACCATAGACACACCAATAGCAGTTAGTACATACCCGCTCAGTGATTCATACATCTACACACACATCCACCCACTAACCCATACAGTCACTCATACACGCAGTCATTCATCAATACAGCCACTGATATATCCACTCATACGCCCATATAGACACTCACACACTGCCACTCACCCAAAGAGTTACTCAAAAACCTAGTCAGTCACCCAAAGAATTAATTACACTGCCATTTACTCACCTATACAGTTATACACACACCACGTCACTTATTCATACAGATACGTACTGTCTTCAACAATTACTGACATAAGCACACACTTATCCATGCAGCCACTGTCACAATCACTCACTGTCACATGTACTCACTTATATACTCCAACACTCACCAATACTGCCTTTCACATATGTAGTTACTTACACATATACCACTAACACATCCATTCACTCACCAACACAGCTATACGTACACTCACTCACCCATACACTCCCTAACACACGCACTCATAAACGCATACACCCAGTGAATCACCCACTCACACATCCATGCAGGGAGTCACACACACCCCCACCCACACAGACACTCAGGCACCCATACAGGTTCTCAGACAACCAATCATTCTTCAATATACCTCGGCATATATAGATATAACATTCTTGAAATTTTTAGAACACTCAGTCACTGGATGATGTCATCAGTGATGTCATTTGAGATGTCATCAGTGATGTCATCAGTGATGTCACTGAGCATGTCATGAGTGATGTAATATGTGACGTCATCAGCAGTGCATTGCGGGGGCACGAGTTATAGTTAGCTCTACCAACTATAACAGCTGAATTTCTCTGGTTTTATATGAGTGAAATGTCCAACTAACTATAACGTCCCTGAAACCTATGGTTTTTCAGTGAATATATATATATATATATGGAAAAACCAAAATCCTTGAAGCGCCAGCTACACAGTAACAGCACAGCAGGTACGGACCACACGGGGCAAATCCAGAAAAAAGTGCTTTTATTCGGTGAAAACAGTGCATCAATATTGTTGGCAAGTATATATGTGTGTGTGTGTATATATATATATATATAAATATATATATATATATATACATATAAAGGTATAATAGGAATGTAAATGTATGTGCAGGGAAACGTGTGTATGTGTATTTAAATAATATGTCGCTACTTGTGTGTGCGTGTGTATGTGTATGTGTACCCCTCCTTCTTCTACTGTTGGGCATTTCGTGACCATTGTGCAGCCGTGCTGGAGCATTTCCGTGGACGGAATTTGGAAGGTCATTGCCCCCTGGCTCCCTCAGCAGACAAACCAACCCTTATCGGATGTGGCGGGATTCGACGCAAGTCGGAGGACACGCGTGGCATCTTTTCAGCCTGCCGGTGAGTGGGAAGGTTAACGTTGCTTGGGGCAGGTTTTGGAGATTGCATTGTGTTGAAACGACAGCCAGCACTGTCTCACGCTGTCGATTCCACCGAGAAATATATCTTGAAGTTAACCATTACAATGTCCACTGACGCACTACGTGAGCACGAGGCAGCTGCTGATGCGCTGTTTGATAACCTACCTGACATTCGCAACCCAGCCGCAATGCCTGGTCCTAGCCATGAGACCAGTAGCAATGATTATAAAGTATTATTGAGACAGCTGGAGAAACATATGAAAACAGAACTCACTAAGTGGTGGGAAGGCAGATCGTTACAGAAATACAGTGATGTGGGACGGGTGCCTCGGGGCTGAGAATTATGCTAGCACCTAGCTTTGAAAACCCGAATCCACTCATGCTGAAGGAGGGGCCGAGAGCAACCTGGATGCATCGATGAGACTCATAATCATCCTAATTAAATACGCAGAGATCGACCGACTAGCAACTATGAAAGAAATTGAGAGAATCAATTGTGAGCTTGACAAATCCACTAACCAGGACCTCATTGCCAAGGGAGATTGCAGCGAGACTAAAAGCAGGAGGAAACAATTAAAACAAGGAAGGCATTCAAATTTGCAAGGAATAAATCTGACTACGAAACTGGGCAAGTATTTACGTTTGCAAGGAAGTTTGACACAGCCAAACGTCAACGGATGAACAAACCTACCCCGGCTTCACGTGGGACTCAAAGTGGTAACCCGGTTTCTGACTCTACATCTGTTTCAGACTTAAGCTCTGCGCTGGAGAGTGGTACAGACTCTGAGGATGGACGCGACAGGCTGACTCCGAGGTGAATCCACCACTAACAACTTCACCCTTGCAGAGGAGCTTGATTTTTAAGGTTAGATCGGCGCCAAACATTGCGCCCACGACCTCCGAAGAAACAAGACACCGGCGAAATCAAAGAAGACGCGAAAGGAGGAAATGCAAGCAATCAAAGTCCAAACAACAAAAGAAGACAGAACAACTGGGGTCCAAAATGAAGGAGAACCCCAACACTGTGATTAACCTTACTGACACTGTCGTAAGCAAAGCTGAAACCCAGCTTCTCTCCCTTGGCCTCACGTACTGTGCGGAGAGTAGCTTTAACTATAGTAGAACCTGTGTGGACATTTACAAATTCATACGTAAATTGAAACTCACCAAGTTCTTTAAAATCAAGCACTCTAATCTTCTCTTGCCAAGTACCTCCTCTACCTCCGATACAGTTGACTACAACCTCACGGTCTCCGACATCTCCACCATCCGGACAATGAGGGAACTACAATCTGATCCTATCTCTTTGACCACCAATCAACTACTACTGTCTGAGGGAATAGGCTCTGCTGTTAGGGTTCCTAGCCCTTTCAAACCTCCTTCCACTTTTACACCCATGATGCCTAGGGATGCGATCGATACCTTCAACGATGTGGTAATTGAGGAACTAAAAGACTTACACCACAAATGCAAACACACACGTTCCCGGAACCATAACAAACATCTTCATGCTCTGATTAAAAGGCTACGTAGCAACAACCAGGATTGTCGTGAACAAATCAGACAAAGGAGGTAACATCGTTCTTTGGCCCAGACATCTGTACTTGAAAGAAGCACAGAGACACCTCAGTGACGCCACTTGCTACAAGGAAACCAGTATCCAGGAGGTGAACAAAAGCAGGATCATTTTAATGAAAAACTCAGGGGCATATTAGCAAGGGCACTATCGCCGCTTTAGCTGCACTTTTGCCGCTAAAGCGGCGATATTCTTATCGCCCTATCAGCAAACTGTCTCTAACAGCAGTTAGAGACAGCTTTCGGGCATTAGCGCCCGTGTTTTATCGCTTTGCATGTCAGCGATATTTATCGCTAATGACATGCAAAGTGGGCGTTCCCGACGAACAAACCTGGGAAACACCCGCTAACAGGCCTATCGCCTATTAGCAAGGTGGCCATGGCCCCAGTTAGCGACGTGAAAAGTCGCGGCTAACCGGGGTCATCGCCATTTATTTAACACCTGCAATTAGCAGGTGTTAGCCATATCTAACATGGGGGTGGATTATGCTGATACGACCACAGGGTCGTATCAGCAAGGTTATCGCTGTTTTCCATGAAACATCGCTGGAAAACCAGCGATGTTTCATGGAAAACACCGTCTATGGCTGGAATAATTATCGCCATAGCGCTAAATGTCGCTAATACAGCGTTAGCATGGCAAATTATTCCGACGATAGCCGGCGATAAAAAAGTGCTCACTAAACACGCTTTGCGATGTTTAGCGCACTTTTTCGATAATATGCCCCTATGTGGTTTTAAGACGGAGGGCCTCATTACAAAGACGAATTTCTATTTCTCCACCATGAAACACCTGTCCTGCCAGTACTCTACTTTCTACCCAAAGTCCACAAGGGTACCTCACCAATCCCTGGCCGCCCTATCATTTCTGCATGCAATAGCCTTTGCGAGAATATGTCTAAGTATGTGGATTTTTTCCTACAGGACTCAGTTGTTTCTTTACCCTCATATTTACATGATACTGGTGATTTCCTGAATAAGATCATGGGAATACAATGGTCTGACAAATATATTCTGATGTCAATGGACATAACCTCCCTCTACACCAGTATCAGGCACTGTGATGGTCTACGAGCAGTTGAACATTACCTACAGGAACGCCCCATAAACTGTCATCGCCATAATGAACTGTTTATATTTATGATTAAGTGGTGCCTCGATCATAATTTTTTCATGTTTGACAGGACAGTCTATCAACAAATGCGTGGTGTTGCCATGGGTGCCTGTTTCTCTCCCAGCTATGCATGTCTCCATGTTGGCTGGTGGGAGGAACAGGTACTGAGGGTAAATCACAGTGAGGCATGGGCTAACCACATTGTTACTTGGCTCCGGTATATAGATGACGTATTTGTTGTGTGGAATGGTACCACTGAAAGTGCACTGGAGTTTGTTTCTTCCATCAACAGCAATGACCTCAATCTTGAGTTTAATGCCCGAATCAGTAGCAGTGCTATCGAATTTCTGGACGTCACTATTTACATTGAGAAAGGAGCACTACACTCTAAACTCCATCGCAAGAACACTGCAGGGAACTCGACACTTCATGCCACTAGCTTTCACCCCAAACACCTCATCGCTAGCATACCTTATGGGGAAATGCTGAGGAGGATTTGCAGCTTTGAGTCAGACTTACAATCCTGTCAGGATGAGGCACATGATCGCTTCGTAGCTAGAGGTTACAGCACCACCTCCATAGCGAAAGCCAGAACTAGAGCCAATGCTATACCCAGAGACACTCTCCTGGCTCCCAACCCTCCTAGTGAGTTCACTGACGACAGCAGCCACTCCGTAACCTCCACTCAAGGCACGGTTGATACCCGCTTGATCATCACCTACAGTAGAGAGGAGCAGGCTATTAAGTCCTTCATCAACTGACAATGGCGCATTGTCCAATCTGACCCAGTCCTGGGCCCCTTGGTTGCCAACAAACCCACCATCACTTATCGGCGGGCTTTCTCTATGAGGGACGCCTTAGTCAAGAGCAGCCCTGAGGTCATGATTAAAACTAACTGGCTATCTGATGTCAAGGGTTTTCGCAAATGTAACACCTGTAGAGCCTGTAAATTCGGCGTTAACACTACTCAGGTCACTGCCAGGTTCTGCAACAAGCCCATAGTACTGCAACATAAATACACATGCAGCACAGAATACGCAGTTTACATCCTCCAATGCAGTTGTGATCTCAAATATGTGGGCAGTACCAAACTCCAGGTACATATGAGGATTCTCCAACACCTCAGGGCGATCTCGAGCTATCCCGTAGCCAGGCACTTTAAGGAGGTACATAGTAACATCCTCGATCACCTCCAATATTTTGTGATTGACAGTGTGCCTACTCTCAGGCGAGGGGTAACCGTGAGAAGAAGCTCAGACAGCTTGAAAGTCGCTATATTCTTGAGCTTGATACTAAGGCACCTAACGGCCTTAACAGTAGCGAGGATCTGTACAACTACCTATGAGCCAGCTTGTCTATCTGTGTACCACCTCTGCTGTTTTGAGTCTCCTTAGTCTGTTATGATTACTCTGTGTCGATCTGCACTTTCCACTGCTTTAACCGAGAGTCATTTTCTGCACTTGCTTAGATATATACTAATTCTGGTCATTTATACAGCTGAATGTATTTGATATGTTTCTCTATCTCTAATCTTTATTCTACTTCTATCTTTACTCTTTATGCTTTTCTGAGGGTAATTTTTCCCTCGTTCCTCCCACTATGGAATCATCATACGCGCATTAAGCGGTTAGTATTTTTTCTGTCCCGGCTGGGATTGGAGCCTAGTTCCTATCTGAACTTTGTCTCTTCAGGGCACATTATTTTTGTTTTTCTTATTATTTTCGTCGCATTTTGCATATAGTCACTGTATATAACGTTGCACCACTTCGCACTTTTAGATCTTTTTCACTACACAGTAACTTGTTGCACAGTGCCCGTTTTTTATCATTTGCAGCAAGCATTCGCTTGCATCCTTTTTGACTTGCATTTAGAATTGCTGTCTAACCCACCTACCCCTTGAATGTACAGTTTTTCCACATTCCGTGGGGCATATTCTCAATGAGCCATCGCCGGAGTTATCGGCACTTTATCGCAGCCAAAGTTGCGATAAATTTATCACCTAATTCACAAGCTGGTGTTAACAGCCCATAGCACCAGTTTACCTGCGATAGCAGCCGCAAAAAACATCGCCACAGATGACCCCGGCAACTATCGCTAATGATATGCAGAGTAGGCGTTCCCGTGCAAAAGCCGCGACAACACCACACCTCAACATTCTCAACGACCAGCCAGATCTGCGATAAATCCACAAAACATGCGATATGAGCGCGTTAGCCGCAGGAAATTAACACCTGCTCTGACCTGGTGCAAAGTCGGACGACAGCCTGCACCACAAAAGGGAGCCCAGCCCACAGCCACACCAGAAGGACAACAGACGCCATGGAGCCACTGAACATTCGGGCCGGACACCCTACAGGGCCCCAACACCCACCGCCACCACCCACAGGACCACCCCTCCCGGGCACCCCCTCCCCGGCCAAAGACATGCCACACCTACTACACGGAATCATGTACCAAATAATCCGCCTGATGTCGCACAATCACTTTTTGTGACATGCATGTGTCGTCAACAAAATGAGCATCACACATACACCTCCGATGCAACAATTGAAAATGTATTCAAAGAAACACAGAACAGAAATGAAGACACATGGCCGCTCCCTCGGGACAATCCGTAGGACACAGCCTGCAAGACAAAAATCATGATGAGAAGGTGTGTTTTGCGACATCAAAGGACAGAGAGAGAGCGAAGGAGAGAGAGAGAGAAAGAGAGGGAGCGAGAGAAAGACGGACAGAGAGGGGAGCGAGAGAGAGAAGGACAGAGTGGGGAAGCAAGAGAGAGACAACAGAAGAGACGGACAGGGAGAGAGAGTGCCGACAATGCGCACCCAGGCCACACTGCTCACCTGCTGCCACCGGTGTGTCTCCAACCACGTGCCGGTATGTAGTGCAGTTCACCAGGTCACACATCTGAAACAGATCCGTCATCTGAAACAGATTCCAGATACATGAATGGCAAAGCACATACATTTGCACAAGACATCATCGCCTGTCCGCCCCTGCGCACCCAGGCAGATGCACACCAGCCCCTCCCGCCGCCCAGCGGTGCATGCCTGCCCCTGCACACCCAGGCCTCACTGCTCACCTTCCGCCCTTGGCGTGTAGCAAAGAGGGCCCACCACGTGCCGCTGCAAGCCACATGCCCGGAGCCGGCGGACATGGCACCCTCCACATCATGCAGCCCCGCTCCGCAGGCCACCAGGTCTCACATTTGGTCCGGGGTCTTGATTTCGCCATGGGGAGAGGACATACCAGTGCACCCGGCCTCATCGCAGGCTGCACACCCGCTCAGCCCCTGAGGTGCCACTAACTCTGTGATCCGGGCGCTGCCGGCTGGCTCTGGCCTACACTGCGGTCCAGCATGGCACACAAATCCTGAGCAGTCCGGACCACCGGGACGAGGCATCATCGCAGGCTGCTCACCCGCTCAGCACTTAAGGTGCCCCTACCTCAGTGCACCCAAAGTCACCGTCCCGTGGCGGTGTGCCTCTGCCGGCCGCATGTATCCGGTGCCACCAAGTCTGCGCACCAAAGTCATGGACCCTGTATGATTGGGTATTGTGTTGCGGACGCCATCATGTCGCCTCTGGTCCTGGGGAATGTGATGTTGCAGGGCCCGAGGCCCTCATGCCTACATTGACACCACACGGATGCACTCAGATAGAGAGTGGAAATGGCGTCGAGCACGTGCGCACGGCCCTTTTGTGCTAGATGAGTGTGGTGTGGGTGTAAACCAGCCGTGAGGGAGTGGCTGTGGCATGCTGACAACTAGACCTGTGAGCAGCAGATCACTACAGGGAAGACATGGGACATGTAGCGTTGCCATCCCCCCCTGTGAGCGTAAGCGGAGTGGGCTGGCCTGGCGTATGCCAGTCCAGCGTAAGGGTTTGTAAATTACCCCGGGGCCCTGTGCGAGGTTCCGTACCGGGCTGGACAAGGAAGTAACTAATGCGTGTGTCCCTGTTGTTGTGTCAGCGCCACCCGGAACGCGTTCGGCAATGTGTCACCCTGTGACCCCTGTTCTATGACATGAGCCACATGGACGTGAGAGGAGTCCAGTGAGCCTACATTCATCCATACTTCCACACTTGAAAGACCATAGACATGACACATCTGTGTGAATATGAATGTTTAATGCACATACAGTGGAGTGTTACATCTGGAGCAGTACAGAGCCATGCAGACCCCACATGACGATGTTGGCCCATGGAGGGCCAGCCAGGGTCCTTCAGGGAATGACAAGTCCAAAGGAAGAGGACGAGGTCAGTCGCGCAGACGGATTGCTGTGTCATTGGCGATCAAACAGCATATGGCAGTCCATGTCGAGGTCCAAGGTGAGTGTCGCAGAGTGCATCGGGGGACAGTGGCAGGTGATGATGCAGAGGGCAGTACCAAGCTGAAGCTGGCCCTATGGCGGAGATGCATGCTACCGCTTCCTTATGACCACGAGGCCAGAGTCATCCGCATCTTCGTCCTCTGCTGTTGCAAGTGCCTCACGTGTGGGTGGTGGTGTTCTGTCTCCATCACTGTGTGGCAGTGACACATCAGTGGCCGGAGGTGGAAGGTCTGCCGCACTGTGTGGCACTGACACTTCAGGGGCAGAGGTGTGGATGGAGTGGTAGCAACAGCATGCATCAGCGCCAGGCCTTGTGGCAGCAATGCCATGAGGATGGTCCTGAGGTGACTGAGGAACCCAGCTACCTCTCGCTGGTGTGTGCAGCCGTGGCAGCCGCTCGTTCCGCATTCGCCTGCTCCATGGTCTCCATTACCCTCCGCATGTTTCCCAAATCCCGTGTGACATTGCTAGAGCCACTCTGACTTGACAGTTGTTCTATTCTCTGAGTCAGGGCTTGAGCGATGTCAGCCATGGTCCGTTGGAGGGCATGGAGCGGACTGTGTGTGTCCGTTAGGGACCGTGAGTGGTCCCTGATGGGACTTAGACACCCACGTATGGCATCTAGTTTGTCTGCCATGCGGTCGAAGCTCACACGCACCTGTTCAGCCAGATTCTCCTGGCACCCCAAAACACGGCATTGGAAGGCCATGTGTTCTTCGTGGGGGTCCTGGGAGGCAGCTGTGGTGGTGGGTGCTGCATGCTGTGTGGTCTGTGCAGGGGTGGGGTCTCCTCGAAGCAGCAGGGCTGCCCAGCTCCTGGAAGTGGGCTGCGTAGGCTGTCCACGAGCAGTTGGAGGGCGTCAGAGTCGAAGCTGTGCTGCTCCTTCTCATCGTCATCAGAGTAGAGAGGGTCAGGCTGCTCTGCAGGAGGTGTTGATTCTCCCTCTGCAATGTGAAGGGAGATGCACTTTCACAATATGTCCACATGTATGTTGTCGCATTGTACATGTTTTCATACAGACAGCATGACTGGGTACATTGTGTCTGTTTGGGAGGAGCTGCCTATTTGATGGGGACAGTGGACATTTCGACAACAGACGTGTGTGTGTTTGTACTTGTACATTATCAACTCACATTTCCCTGCAATGCCATATGTGATTGGCCAGTGTCTGCACCCAAGCGGCACCAGTCGTGTCCTGTGTTCTGTTGTAGGTGTTTTGCGGATTGTTTCACATGGTTGTCAATGTTGATGTGCTCTGCATGTGATGTGTGTGTGCTGCATTTTGGGGAGTCGCCCCTGCAGCTCTGATTTTGCTGCCCCTTATCCCTTTCATGCGGTGTGCCTTTGACTTCTGTGCTTGTACAGTGCTGGCATGTTGCATACTTGGGTACATTGGTCCCTTGGTGGGAGTTGGTGGTCTGGGGCATGGTTTGTCCGCAGATGTGCTGTACTTAATTGTGCATGTGTGCCATTGTGCCCATCTCCCCCGTCCCCCCAGGCCCTGGTCGTTACTCACCCTGTTGCGTCCAGTACTGTTGAGCAGTGTCCGGGCCCCCAACTCCTGCCACCGTCTCCCCACTGATGACTGTGGAGACCATTTCCTCCATTTCGTCCAGCTCCTCCTGTGGCGCTGGGCTCCCACCTCCAGTCTGCATTGCTGCCTTCCGTTTGTTGGCGAGTTTCAGCTTGGTTTTGCGCTTGACATCATTCCTGCGCCTCTTGACCTCGTCCATTGTCCTCTTCAGCACTCCGACTGCATTCACCTTGTCCACGATGGACTGCTATAGTCCATTTTTTGTTGCCAATGACACAGTGGAGGTGACGAACAGTTGTCGATGGTGTTCTACCACCTCCGTTATCAGGATCCTGTTTTCCTGTGGACTGAGCCGCTTCTTCCTACTCTTCTTGTCCTTGCCCTTCCCTGACCCCGATGTCCCAGGCTGGCCCCTCCGTGGGGCTTGTGGGGTTCTGGTTCTCCTCCGTACTTGCTCCGTCAATGTCCATTGTGCTTCGCAGTTGTTTGGCATTTGTTTGTCTGTTTTTTTCTACTTTTATGGTGATTGTTCCCGCCTGACGCGTATGAATTGCAGGCCTGTAGCTGGTTTTCGCAGATTTATGTATCTCGATTGGCCTCATCGCATCATTTTTTGCATTGGTGTTTCGCATTTTTGCGGCGTGGCGTTGATTTTAACGCGGTCAGTTGACGCGTTATCTGGAGACTATCGCATGGTACAGCCGTGTTGTGAATACTTGGTTAACACGGCGTAAATTTCCCGCGATGGACTGCGATGTTGGAGGTTGCGTTAAGTAACTTTTGCGATGGTTCTCACACGTTCTTGTGAATATCCCCCCAAGTGTTTTAACTCTCTCCACTCACGCTTAGCTGCCATCGCACAGCTTGCCCCGTCACCTGTTGGGTTTCCGTTTGGACTGTTTTTAGTTGGGATGTCTCTGTGTAGGGTAACATTGCGCGTCAGCCTGTTCATGTAAGCCACTGTGCTTAACTTGTGGGATTCCCTTAACAAGCACTGCGCTGTTATTAGGCCGTATGCCGTATTTTTCTTTGAGATCGCACTCGCATCTCACCGTTTTAATGGCTTTTACCTCCCACGCTCGTCAGACTCTTGTGCGAAGACAGGCAAGCCACGCGTCTCCTTCTCATTTTTATTCCCGCACCGCGCCGCCACTCTCATTTCTTTCTTTTTCACTGTCCTTGGAACCTCTCTCTTTTCGTCATCGAATATCTATCCATGACTTGGGGCACTGTCGTGATTGTGTATGTCATGCACTACAGTAAAATTACAGTAAACCACTTTGCACTGTCATTGTACTTTATAGTTACCGTAAAACATATGCATTCATGACTTTTAACGTAATGCAACTCACCTACCTGCCTATAAAGCTGCTACTTGTACGTAGCGTGTTCATGTGATCAAGGCCGCAGGTCGGCGGCCGAAACGGCGTTATGTGGCCCTGTTTAACTTGTGAATAAATCTCACTATTTCACCTGCAGCTGTGGTCTGTGCCCGTGTGTTTCTTTTGAAGTCGAGTGCACTCTCATTGCTTTGGGCACTTTGGAGAAAAATGTTAACACGGCAGTCCTGCCGTGGAGAGTTGCACCATTTCCTAGACTACGAGGGAAAGGCTGTGAGTTGGAACTGTGCCTAACTCGGTTTGCAGCACTTCAGAAGCGGAAAATATAAACGTGCTCAGTGCCATGGCCCACTGGAGGGTAATACAATAATTGTAAATAGCATTCACGAAGCAGAGCCCACTGAGGAAAAAAACAAACTCCGTATGGAACTACAAGTCCCAGCCTGCATTGAAGAAATCCTGCATATCGCAAGGCCCACTGGGGGTATTTAAATGAGGCAGGCTGGAAACGGAGACATCTGCCGAGTATTTGAAAAATGATCCATGACTAAGAGGCAGGAGCCTCGAAACGCGTTGGACGAAGATTAACATGAACACTGAAGCCCGTTTTCCTTGCTAAATAAACCGAGAGGTTTCTTTTGAAGTCGAGTGCACTCTCATTGCTTTGGGCACTTTGGAGAAAAAAAAAAATATATATATATATATATATATATATATATATATATATATATATATATATATATATATATATATATATGTATATATATATATATATATATATATATACACGTATTGTGAATACGCCTGTATATGTATACCCACAATATGAGCTATGCAGATTTGAGCATTGTTGATCATCTTTTTGGTAGATTCTTATCTGGATACCTGCCATCTTTCTGTCTCTACCGGTTCTATGAGTGTGGATTCTTGCCATGCTTTTTTATCTAATGATGTGACTTCTTTTTCAAGGATAGGGACCCTAGCAATTATAGTGGGGTTAATAATATTAGACAGCTTAGAGTTTTTCTTCAATATTGTTCTTGTTTTCCTCTTCCAGCTCTTGCAGTGAATACGTTATTACCCTACTTTTAGTGCGAATGTGTTTTGAGAGCCCCCTGTCTGGTTCTCAGAAGGTTCGTCCCTCAACTATTCCTGTGAAAAAAGAAACTGTAGAGTTCACGATATTCGCTATTGCCTCTGCCCCTTCTGTCCATAGGTTGATTCACCCTTTTGGGGTCAGGTATTGTGCTTCTGGCACGGTGCTGTTCCACCACCCTTGGGGCAGGGGTTTTCTTACATCCATTCCCTTAGGACTGTTTTCATTGACATTGCCTGTGGCCCGCACCACAGTTTTTATCACGGAGCTCTTGCTCTTTTTCATCTAATTCCTGCTACCGTCTGGTCTGTTACTAATTTCGTCCCTACTGGCGCTTTCTGAGAATTTTTGTAGAATTCGTTTGCAGAGCCTCCTCCGGGTGGATATAGCTATGGTTTTTGATTCAAAGTTACGGGATCTGCGGCTAGATGTGTCTATCAGATGGACAAATTACTTACATTTGGTAACGCATTATCTGGTAGAGAAATAGTCTAGCCACAGATTCCTTAATGCCCTCCCTTCCTCCCCACTCTGTGAACTATTTGCAGTGCAAGAGGTATTCCTTTTACAACCCTGGTTTATACACAGTGGCCAGTGTCTCAAGTAGCTAAGTGCTACCTTTTACAACCCAGGTTATTCACCAGTGGTTAGTGTCTCTAGTACCTAAGTGTTTTGTCGAATCATTTGATCTTTCCTTATATACTCTTGTTTGAGTGAAAAGGTTTTAATCCTTTTCAGCACTGGTTATTCACCAGTGACCGCTCTTTCATGTAGTTTTGTGATACCCCTACCCTTTGGCCTTATCTTGTAGATCTTGAATTGGTATTGCCATTCAATTCAATTCTGTGTTCTACTTATTGTTTCAAGGATACACTAATATTTTTTGGCACACTGTTGCCACAGGTAGTGTCTATGGTGGCTCCGCGTTGTAGCGCGGAAGATTTCACAGAAGAAACGGCGTCTCGCGCCAGGGCCGGACTGGGAACCGGAACCGGCTCTGGCAAACTGCTTGGCCGGTCCCCCTGGAGGTGGAGAGTGCGGGTCGAGCAGGTTGCCCAGGGCCGATTTCTGATACAGGGGCCGATATTGCCGGCCCTCGGTACGAAGCGACCCCCAGGGCCCAAAATCAGCCCCCACCCTGGCAGCCCACTGGAGGCAACGCCCGGTGCCCGCTACGGCCAGTCCGGCCCTGTCTCGCGCGCCGGAGGGGGACTTTTATGACTCCACTGTCGTCACATCCAAAATCGGCGTCAGTGCAGCTGTCAGTACACCGCCGCCCCCAAGCACGTCGAGAGTACTACTGAAGAAAAGTTTCTGGATCAAGTCTGGCGCCTGGGAGGATTCAAATTAATGAATCTGCGGCTAGACTCATGCCTCTACTCAGATAATGTGTTACCGAAGGTAAGTAACTTGTCCTTTAATATATATGTCACTCCTAGGATAGGCCTTAATCATCCCATAGTGCAGGTGCATTCTATGTAATGCAACTAGTGCTATGTAAGGCGCTCTGATACCCGATTCGGGTCAAGTTCGCGCTATATAAAACGCTGTAAAATAAAATAAAATAAAATAAATGTAAAAGTTGGACATATATCTTTAAGTTTTACATATCCTTGTAGTGGAAAGCTCTATACATTTGTTTTTCACTACTGTGACGCCTACCTCTGCCATAGGATAACATTGGGCTGTCTTATTATATTTAATATGTGATAACATTTGATTGGGAGCAGGTAGGAAGGTCATGTTTGGTGTCTAAGGAATTGTAATTTAAACCCCTCTTTAAAGGTATAGTCTGATTTTAAGTCACAATTCTTGAAATGCCACTTCCAGAACATCTAAATTTTCTTGTCCTAACCATTTGGTGCCTGCGGCTTGCTTGTTCCTGGGTCACGTTAGTAGGTGTATTCCTACCTAACAGCATCACAATAGAGGGTCTGGGTGCTGGCAGGATTGGCCACCACTAATTTGATATGGGGGCAGAACTGCCACCTACCACCTTCACTTTAAAGGCACTGGCTCAGCTCACACTTAAAGGACTTCACACTAACCTATTGTGCCCACAGACAGACTGGCACCAGGGCAGGAGGCAGGAAATTCCAGACACCTCTGTGGAGGAAGATTCCAGAAGCCTTCTCACACTTCAAAGGGACAACAGGTATAAAAATGGGATGCTCAGACCCACTCTTCAGTACATTCCTGGACCTGTGAATACTACAGAGGAAGGACACCCTGCTGCCCCTCTGCTGAGCCCTGCCCTGCTTGCTGAGAAGGAAGACTTGACCTGCTCCCTTCATCCCAGGCTAAAGTGACTCCGACGGTCTGCTGACCCATGACCATCCTTTCTGAGCTACAGGGACACAACAAGCTCCAGAGGCCCCTCTGGAACTGCCCAGCTGAGCTGCTGCAACTAGACCTGCCTGGACCTGCAACTGGACCTGCCTGAGCCCTGCTGACCTCTGCTAGAGTAAGTTCCTCATACCCAAGAGGTGCCCCTTGACCCGTGGTGTGGCATCAGTTGCACTCTCCTTGAGGAAAATGAGAAATCCTTAAGTTTTGAGCTCTCCACAACCACGAATGGGCCTGTTTGCACCAAGAGCTTGCCGCCCATGACCAGCCACTTGCACGAAGCTCAGTGAACGCGACTCTTTGCAATACAGATACTGCCAGTAACTTCTGGCAACAGGAGATCTGCACTTCATGCTACAGCATCAACAGCCTGTTGTGACCACCAACATGAATCTTCAGTAATGACTCGTCCGCTAACGCCCGAGAGGATTTCGCGCTACAGCAACGGCGCTATCCGCTGTGCCCGGCCTGCTTTAAATGCTACAGGAATGACAACCTACGATGCTCTTCCTACTCCTTGTTGCCTCCTCCACCCGCAAACGGAACTCTCCGCGCTGAACTCTATAAGATAACTTTTCAGCTTGGGACTAACTGTTCTTGTATCCGGCCCGTGGCTCCATCGCAGTCGAGCCCGAACTTGTGGACGTTCATTCAGTCTCGCTCAACGAGATAACCGTGAATGGCTCTTGTGCTTTTGGCGCTACACTTAACTGAAATCTTTAAAATTGCATATCTCTGGTTGTACTGATTGGATTTGCCGTTTTGGTGTCGATCAATTGTATGAAATTAGTACTCTAATTTTCGTAAAGTTGGTGTGGGATTTTTCTTGTGTTGTGTTTTCACTTTATTACTGTTTGTGTGCTGCATAAATATTTTACGCCTTCCCTCTAAGTTAAGCCTGACTGCTTTTGTGCTAGCTACCAGAGTAAGTAAGTAAGTTTTATTATGCATGATTAATTAGAACCATACACATGACAATAAAAATTCCATACACGTAATTCAGTTGATTAAACAATGTTAAAAAAGCCATCATTATGCATTGTGTTAAAATTCACATTTGGGCATTGCGCACTTCCAACAAATCTAAAGTGCGTGTGCATCGGGAAAGCTGAGCTGAGGCGCTTGGCCAAATTAAGCAGCCATCATTATCGTCCTATTAAAAGTGCCTGTGCGTCAGTGAGTGCTAATAGCAAGAGCTTGCCAATCAAGCAACAATAACAGCCCAGCCCGGCTATTTTTATTTAGCCAATGTCCACTACGGTGCATGTTTGAGTCTCTCGGTTACTATGTCGAAGAATTTTGTGAGCCGACAGTTTAGCGGTGTTTCGTGCCGGATTGAAGCATCAGTGTTTACTGTGCTACTGTCTACTGCCTACAAGTCCTAGTGCCATTCTGCTTGAATATTGGTTGAAGTAGGGTTGCTTCTTATGTCCTTTAGGTTGGGGCAGGCGCAGACGAGCGTGTACAAGATCCTCGTTTTCCTCTTTCGCATAGACGGCAGGACTGTGGTCCTGATCTCCTTTCCCATGGCGGAAGGTGTGGGAGGATCGGTAGGATACCCAGCCGCAACTTTAGGAATTTTCTCTTCTATCACTCATTTTGACTCCCACTTTCAGGTAAGGTTGTGGTTTAAGGACTTAGTGGTCACTGAGCACTGTCCAACCATGAGCCCTTGCTGGCCAGTGTTTCCTTGTCTTCTGAAACAGATACCATTTTTGTTACCTTTGTCACAGTCTTTTTGAGTTCTGGTGGTCTATGGAGGTTCCCCAAAGATTGGACAGTCCCAGAAGCTTTAGGGAGTCAAACTGGTACTCCTGAGCAGGTGATTTTTCATGGCAAGACAGATTGAGCCAGAGGTGCGAGTTTAGGGATCCTGACTCGGAACTTTGGATCTTGTGCCAGCTTTATATATGCGCCCCTCCTTTCCACTGATTGTTTTTGAAGCCCAAGTTCTAAGCGTATTTGGGCGGGTGAGACATAGTTTGGGAGATGAAAAAGGTTGCTCTGTAGGTGTTGGCTATTACTTTGTCCAAGGCCACAGCGTCTCTCTCTTTTAGCGATTCGCTCCCATACGTTAGCGCTGGTTGTAGTTTTGCGCCTATTACACTGTAACAAGGGGTCGAGAGATTAGATCAGGCAGCATTTTTTCAGGGGCTTCATTGCTAGGTAGCTCTTGGTTGCCCCTTCATACGTAGGGACTCCAGCTGGGGTTTTGAATAGAGCCTCTGTGGTCCAGCAGGTTCCTAGGTACTTAGCAGCTGGTTGTCTAAACCAGTCATTGCCCGTCTAAGTACAAGTTGATTTTTTTCCTTTTGTGATAGTTACTACCATGATTTTTGTTTTCTTAAGATTTATTTTAAGGCGTTGCGGTTTGAGAGAAGGTGTTGGTGGTGTTCAAGAGATGTTGTAGGCCGATAGGGGTCCGACTTATCAACACTAGGTCGTCTGTATTATAATAAATTGGACAACAATTGTTTTCCCAATTCGGTCCATGTGATGTACTCTCTGTCCAATTCCTTAGGGAGATCAGCTAGGAAGAGGTTAAGACTAGGAGGCGCTAAAACACCTCTTGCTTTAGTCTTTAAAGGTGGTGATCGCCTATGAGAGTTCGTCCCTGCTCTAGTTTAATCCTGATCCAGGTATCAGTGTGCAGCAATATCAGCTGGTCTAAGGAGTTTTGGGTAGACCCCAGCTGTCCAATTTCTGCCATAGTTTAGGCGATCTCACGCGGTCAAAGGCTGCGGTATAATCTATAAAGCATAGAAATAAGGGGTGCTTTGCCACTTTGGCCACGTCCATCAACAGGGCTAGCGCCATGATGTTAGTAGTGGTTCCTTGTCCACGGCAGAAGCCAGTTAGTTTATTGGAATGATTGAGTTTTCTGATGCCCAGGATGTTAGTTCTTCCAAAATTGTTCCGCATAGTACGTCTTTGCCTCAATGTTATATTCCATATAGGTACCCTATATAGGCGAAGGTAACTCTGTTAACCTTTCACCTATATTCTTCCTACATTACATACATAACGGTTCTTAGGCACTTTGACCTGTTCACCCAGATATGACACTGCATTCAAATGCAGGTTTTCCCTGGTTCGATTCTCATCATGCATTATGCATGAGGCTTCTTGGAAGCACAGCAGGACTAACAGTAGGATTACCATCTCCTGTATAATATCTCTGTATAAAGTTCGGGCCGACGTCATCCTTTAGGCCGACACAGTAACACAGCAAGTAGGGACCCCTGGGAGACCTATGGGTATATATAGCACACGTCTTGCTTAGGAAGATAGAGGAGGCCGTGACTTCCCAATGACACACTGACCAGAGACGCTGAGGTTCCTGCATGCAGACGCTCCAGCTAGCGTGGTCTAACATCTCCTCGCTGGTGTCCAACTCAAGACCAGGACGGGGTCCCACATTCTGCTCTAACTCTCAGGTAATGGGGTTGACTAGATCCTAGAGGGATTCTTGGCATAACTACACATAGATGCTAGGTACACTTAGGTACATCTAGTTAAGGAGACATCGTGAGGAGTACGCACTTTTAGGTTGCACTTTTATCATGTGTTGTATGTACATGTATATGTGCCATGATTCTGCAAGATGCAGGAACTATACCATCCCTTTACTTTGTAGTATTGCTAATCATATAGTCTCTGCTACTGTCTAATGGTTGTTGCAGCTCACCTATTCTACACTAGAATAGCAACTGTTCAATAAATACTTGTTGGAAAGCTCCAGCCTGTTTATTCTGTGTATCTCTGAGACAAACTAAGTGAGCACGAGTGACTGAGGCGAAAGGTAGTATATTGTTTCTACGATCCTGTGGGATCAGGGTTGTCATGTTCTGAGGTTGCCAGGAACTATTCTCTCCCGATAGAGGAGACTCTGGATGGCACTGTGAGCTAGCTGATACAGACAGGCTCAGTATCCGGTCGGGGTGCACGAATCAGTCCGCAACCAAACCCACAGTTTATGTTATCAAACGCAGCAGATCCAGTATAGGGTATATAGGAATTACACGACAGTGTGATGTACTCTGTCCAATTCCCCAGGGAGATCAGCTAGGAAGAGGTTAAAGAGTAAGGGCGCTAGACACACCTGCGCTGTAGCCCTCTAAAGGTGGTGATTCGCCGCTGGAGAAGTTCGTCCCTGTGCTCTCAGTTTAATCCTGATCCAGGTATCAGTGTGCAGCAATATCAGCTGGTCTAAGGAGTTTTTGGTAGCCCCCAGCTGTCCAGTTTCTGCCATAGTTTGGCGCGATCTCGCGGTCAAAGGCTGCAGTATAATCTATAAAGCATAGAAATAAGGGGTGCTAGCCACTTTGGCCGCGTCATTCTATCAACAAGGGCTAGCGCCATGATGTTAGTAGTGGTACCTTGTCCTGGCAAAACCCAGTTTGGATTTATTGGAAGGATTGAGTTTTCATGTGCCCAGGATGTTGGTTCTTCCAAAATTGGTCCCGTGTATGTGCTGCCTCCAATGTCGATTGGGCAGTTGATCGATAGTTGTTTGGATCTTTCTGCTCGCCCTGTTTAAAGATGGGGCTGATTATCCATCCTTTCCAGGACTCCGGCATTGTGAGTGCACCTTTTATGTCCTTAACAACTGGTACCCAATGCTTTACTCCAATATTCCACATTGTGCTTGTACAGCATTGGAGAATTCCCGTTGGGACCTGGGGCTGCTCATGGTGTACCCCTAGCTATTTGACTCTTGATCTGCGTTGCAGTTATTTCACAGCACTCTTCGTTGTTGAACGATGATGAATCAGGAGCCTGCTACTCGATACTACTCCCGGATATTTTTGTCTACTCCGGAGAGTCAGCAATGTATTGCTTGTCTGGGGTTTCTATGTCATTTTTTCCCCTATGGGTGGTGCCTCTGTCTTTTTCACGATCAGGAGTTCTTTGTCTGCCTCGTCCTCCTTTTGCATATTGTTGTTGAAGTGGCTGAAGAGGTATTCTGCCCAAACAGCCTCTGTTATGTTTGAATTTATTCCTGGGTGGTTTGGTCATTGAATTCTGTTGATCATTTGCCAGAATTTGGCGCTGTTCTTTTGTTTGTCGTGGAGTATCCCAGCCCATAATTCTTTGTTCTTTAATCTTTTTTATCCCATTTCTTTCTTTTTATTAGTTCCTTCAGTTTCCACTTAGATCGCTTTGCAGGTCTAGGGTTTCTCGACTCCGCCTTAACGTGTGGTTTATTGTGCGTTTGATATTCTTTGATTCTGGGCTAGGCTGCCACCCTAGATGGAGGCCGCAGATTTTCCCAGTTTCTTTCCTGTCCCAGAAGGCAAGATTTCTTCCCAAGGGTTGCTATGAAGGAGACTCTGAGTGGCACTGTGAGCTAGGATACGAGACAGGCTAACGTATCCGGTGCACGCAATCAGTCTGCCACCGAACCCACAGTATGTTATCCAAGCGCGCATGATCCACCTGTGTGGGTATATAGGAACTGCTAGAACATTGCGCCGCCAACGTTGGTTGGGTACTTCATTTCAGTTGGGTATTATTTAACAGTAGAATCTGACAGTTCAGTCGTACTATTCTCAGAGACCCCTACTCTAAGACACCAGAGGACGTCTGGAGTGAGGTGGGCACAAAGCTCCGCCACAGCTGAGTGATAGGCTAAATCCTTTGTATTGGCTGTTAGTTAATCAAGCTTGAAGGACACAGTGTTCCTAAAATTGTGCAAAAAACATGCCTTATCTTGAGTTCCTTGGAAAAACTTCTTCTTTACAAAATGACTGAGACAGGAGATGGTACAGTAGTAGATCTGCACCTCTCGGGAGAAGAAGATGCAAATGCAGCACAAATTGCACCAAATTTTAGAAATACAGTCACTGCCTGAGACTGCTAGAACATGGTTTATCATCTAGGGGTGGCATAGCTAGTTTTCAGTAATTGAGGAACACAAATCAAAGCCGAACAGAGGTATTGTATTATTGTGGGATTTACATTCCAGCAGCAAATGCAAGAACACAAACATTTCACTCTTACATAGAAGGAGATACACCAATGGAGATATTGTCTGTTCAAGGACATTGAGGTTCCACTCACGTAACAGGAACACCTATACTGGTTTAAGGCGCCTACCCACATAGAAGAAGAGTCGGACTCGGCCCACTCGGGAAGAGAAGGGGCAACATGGCGATATTAGCGGCCTACACCATATCTGACAATGCCACAATGCCGGAGACACTCATGCAACATAAAGATTTAATTAAAATCTATAGGAACAGACGCAACCAATCATGAGGACACTACAGTCCAGCAGCAATAGTTGCAACAAATGGAACTCAAATTCAGGTACAGCAACTAAAATTACACCACAAACATTACAGCGGTAATGGGTAAAATGCCCACAAAACGTGAACAAATACCATTCTGGGTAGCTCAGAAAATAACTTTCAGCTAGAGGCAGTATTCCTGAATACCACCCCGTATGAAAAATACAGAATGTTAACAATCGGCTTGCCCATGGGATAACACCACAAGTGAGGATTGTTATGCCACTTGGGGTACAGTCTTTGCTGCCATTTATACCAAAACTCATGGTATCCCGTCATTAGCAGTAGTACCAGATGTATTAAGACAAATACAAAATGAGTACGGAGCAGAGCCTGCCCTAAACAAGGGATGAAGTTACTAGGTAACTATGCCCAGGTATCAGCCATAATATTAGCTAATATTAAAGGGGAAGCATCTTCAGTGGGCTATCCGCCCAGCCTAAGGGAGTTCAGTCCTGTAGATCAACAACAGGAACTACCCAAAATAATTGAAACTGCGTATGCAGGAACTGGGCAGAGACAGTTTGGGTGCGGAAGGCTTTAAAACCACAACTGATGGGCAGTCCTGAAAAGGACACTTCCAAGAGACACCCGTTTCAACAAAGAAGAAGTGGGACAATAAAAAACAACCAAATCTTTAAAGGAAACAGATCTCAATCCAGAGGTAGATCTCCTCCACAGGAGCCCTCTGAAAAAGGCTATAACCTTAGGAATAGGGATAATATTAGGAAACCTGACAGGTATCAGGATACTGATACACGTTCCTCTCATTCCTTTCAAGGTTCATCGAAAACTCAGAGAGGAAGGACGGGGTTAGAAAGACAGAGGCGTACAAAGTCCAGAGACAAGCAGCACGCTCAAGATTCACCTTCTAAAGAAGAAAACCAAAGCAAAAGCCACAGTTCAAAAAGAAGAAAGGATTGCAGGTCTAAAAATCAGACATGCCCATAATTCTGGGGACTCGACTACTGGGCAGACGGGAATGGGCTGCGACGATTCTAGACAGTGCGGCAGAAATAACAATAGCTCACCAGAACCTGATGGAATTCTCTGGTGACAGCGGTCTTGAATGGGGAAGCGACCTTTACATCGCGATCACATGCGGTACTACCGTGATGCCATTAGCAACGGTCGTTACAACGACCGTGTTGTTACCACGTCAATGCCATTACTACGCAAGTCATTGCATCGACTTGCAGTAGATGGCGCGCTTAACATTAGGAATAGTGCAGTTTCCTATTCCAACACCTTCCCTACTGTTGCGTTGGCTGGGTTGGAATAGTAAATTATACATTTCTAATATCAGCGCGCGCCATCTACTACAAGTCGATGTAATGACTCTATGTAGTAATGGCATTGCAGGTAACTGCGTGAGTCGTTGCTACGCACTGTGATGCATGACTATTGATGTAATGACTGCGTTGTAGAGTCATATTCACTTGAATGATTATATCACTGTAGAAACACCCGATACTAGGGTAAGTGTCCCACAAAAGTATATGAAATAACGGCTCCAGATGGAGGGGACAAGTGTAGAACAGTAGAGGTCTCTTTGCGGGAGAGCCTAACGTTTGGCTATGATATTTTGTTAGCTGAACAAGATTGGCTACCAGCATTCATCATGGATTGCCTAAAGGAGAAAGCAGTAATTCTTCCGGCTTTCTCAGACGTATATTCCCGAGCACTTACACTAGCCACACATACGCGCAGGAGTGGGCGGTAGCTAGGCTCTGGCATTATACAAAAACTCATGTTGGATGGGATGAGGATTCAACCCACCACATAATTCCTTTAAAAATACTCCAACTGCACAGAGCAGTATCCAACAAAGCAAAAAGCTAAAAACAGGTCAGGAGGATCTTAGATCAACTTGAATACCAAGGGGTGAGTGAAACTTGCACGCTCTGAATGAGAGCACTCCTTTGTTTCCTTTCATGAAACCTGACAATTCATATCAGTCTGCTTTTAGATTACAGACATTTAAACACTTGCACTAAGACATTTGCAGTTCAAAATGCACACAGTGCCGCATTAATGAATAACATTGTGCGGAAAAATATAAAACAACACTTGATATCTCAAATGGGTTTTTCTGCTCAAAATATAGCGCCTGAAAGCAGGTATCTACCAGCATTCTCAGCGCTAGGTCTCAACAGCAATTTTGTTGACTCCTCATGGTATAAGAGCAGCCCGGGGTTGTTTTAAGCCGAGGGTAACAGAGTTACTTCAAAATTTGGACTGAAGAGGCATTGTCCTATGTGGATGATATTTATCTAGGACGACGATGACCTGGAGGAGCACTCGAAGCAGAGTGAATACTGCATAATTTTGGGTTTTGCATCTGAGGGCTACAAATTCTTTAAGAATCAAAAATTGCCCACCTCAGTGTCCTATGTTTTAAGATATGAGCTTTCAAGTGAAGGAAAAAGCCTAGCAGCAATTTTTTAGAAAGATGCGCTGCTCCAACCTCCAAAATCATTGAAAAATTTTAGCAGTCAATTCTAGGATTCCTAAATTTTGGTACAACATACATTTTAGATTCGCAGAAAGAAGCAAAACCTTTCTACGATTTAATAAAACCTGATTTTCAGTAAACAATGGACACAGGAACACACAGATACACTTCCGCTCCTTACAAGCTGACAGGCATGACCTTCAAACACACTTACAGACACGCAGTAGCGTACGCATCTGGTGATCCGTATAATCACAGGTCAATCCGGGTACACCTATCTTGCATATAATGATGGTGAGACAGTACCAATTGCACTACAAATCACATTTGTACACAAAGGCTCGAGATGCGCTTCGCATCTACAGAAAAGATTCTGACAGCAGTTCAGACTGCGGTAGTGAGAGAAGATCACTGGCTCAGGGATGAATAATGTGGTAACTCCGGTTCCAGCCTTAGAGGCTGCGACAAAGCACAAGCGTTCCCTAATGCTTAAGCTTTACATCCGAGATGGATACAATGGCCTAATTCTCTCACTGACAGACGTAGAATACAGGTGCGACTACAGATTTAAAGACACAAGCATTCACTGCATCGAACAAGAATATCCTCTGCCCAGCTGAAATAATGCCTCTAGATCAGTATGGATATATTATTTACACTGACGGATCTGCTCCAGCCGGCCATAGGAAGTAAGCACGATATAGCGCAGCATGTGCAATCGTTAAAGGTCGCATGCGGATGGAGGGAGTTCCATCCCAGTTGCTAAAAGCACAATCTCCTAGGAGACTGCGGCACAGTTGGCAGAGTTAAAAGGCTGATACTGGCACTAGTGAATCTGGATCGAGAATTCCCACACTAATTGTGTGCGATTCCTTTACTGTGTTGCAGTCATATAATGAATATTCGCAGCACTGGGTTCAAAACGGGTTCAAAGGCGCTAAAGGTGGCAAGATTAAGCATAAATGCTATGGGAACAGGTAGTGGAGTCGAAAACCGAACTACCGAGGGCTCCACGTGATACATACACTGAGTCATCAGCGTGATGGCATTCACGTTGAAGGAATTCATTGGCTAAGTGAAGCCGGCCAAGGGAGCTGTCACACGGCTTCCGTAGCTGCAATCACTCGTTCCTAAAGCGAGAATAGGCGGTGAGATTATGGTGAGCTATCAGTAGCATCGCCGTAAATACAGTGGAGCAGTACCAAAAAGTTTTCACTCAAGTACTCCTACAAGTTGAATGCCAATAACATTCCATTTGCTCAGATTCCTGGAGTGGGGATAGATAATTCCGAACATGGATCGTAGGTTAGGGTTTAATTCTAGCAGCACACCGAAGGGATAGGTTCTGCACATGCAGGAGTTACGGCGACTGTTTCATTGTTGAAACAACGCTATTGGTGGCCTGGACTAACAAAGCAGACCAAAGACTATGTCTTGAAATGCGAAATCTGTCAGCAGATGAAAGGTTCCCACCGTAACACGTCAGCACATGACACCACTGCTAATATTCACAAACCACTAGCGTGTGTTTATTTGGACCACTGCAGCCCCTTAAAAAGAGATGGGGCTTACAAGTATTTCATGTCATGGTTGCAGTGGATTCTACTAGAGATTCCTTATGGTTGTGGCACCCAGCGCTCGGCTGACGCCGAACTGTTATAAAAGATTTGTGAGTCTTCATAGGGACATACGCAATTGGCATATTACATTCTGACCTGGGCCCTGAGCGTTGCTTTCGGGCTTACAAGGAGCCATGCGAGGAATGGGTGTAGCATTCATGTGTACTCATCATCCGTACCATCCCGAGAGATTGGTTGTGGAGAGAAAAACTGGGACTTAAGCAATCTTCTACAGCTAGAGTATTAGGCACGGGTGAAAGTTGGGTAAGACACTTGTATGGAGTCCAGCGAGCTATGAACAACATGCCAAGAAGTTCTCTGCAGGAGGTGTCACTCCTTATGAGGTCTATTTGGGACAAGAATGTGGGTACCTGATCTTGATTGTGAAGACACAGTGGCGGATGAAAAACCTTTTGACATCCATGATCGTTTGGCTGTTTTACAGGATCTAAATTAATCCAGGACACAGCAAAGTAATGTCCACCTGAAGCAGACCGCCACCAGGAAGTCAAATCAGTCACGGCAAGACCTGTCTGGATCCCAAAATCGGGGATCTGGCCAGAGGGAAAAATAGTAGACAAGAAAGAATTTGGGCCATCCTACAGAAAGCCTGTGCACGGTCCTAGCAGTTGAAGGAACAAGAACTGTACTTCTACCGCCTCTTGCGGAAAAAGGAGAAAAGATTTGTCTCAATCGACTTAATCAAACCACACTATGTGGCGATACTAAGCAGTAGGCCACGTGGACTCCAAAGTAGCAGATGCCCTCCTCTCGCTACAATCCAGCAAGTTCAAACGGAAAGACTCATCACGTTCGAAGAGTCACCTGGCACGGAGATGATGGACTATGCAGCAACAAGCTATGGAACCTCGTGCCTCTTGAACCATGAAGCTCAACTTCAAAATCAAACTCTAAATAATAGACAAATAGCTGTTGAGACCAAATACAGATGTCTACATCACAACATGCCTCGAGCAAGAACAAAGTGCGATTTCAACAAATCCTGATTCAGAATTCCAACAATTGAGTCGAACTGCTTCTGGCTACTTCACCAAGCTTTGATATGTTTTTCTTTGGATCCAAGTGAACACTGAAGCGAGCGCCAAGCCCAAAATACAGTGCAAGCAGCAAGTAAAAGACTTTTTCCTGAACTTTCGTAGAAGGACTCCACCTGAGTATCGACCGTGGGTAGAACTATGGATGATTGCAGAGGTTGCTTTTCATTTTTTTTCTGGTTAGGCTTAGTGATAGTTTTTAATGTGCTTATTAATGAACAATACATTCGAACAAAGCTCTGCAGCCCAAAAGGTGAATCTAATTTTAAAGCCACATCAAGTCTCATCTCATCGAGAACAAAGAGACTTGTTGTCAGTGAACAGTACAGCAGTTCCTATACCTGATGGCATAGTGTGGGACAAAGGATTGATTTTACGATATATTCGGCCCGACCGAACTTTTTTAAAATTCCACATTTATTTAAAATATCATTAAGTGATATCATTACCCCAAGGTACATTTTCCGATGATTGGGACTTTGAAACTGTTTATAACATGTTGTCTGATTCGGAAAAATCTGCTGCATTTTCTAATAGTGAGGCATTGGAAAGTACATCAGATTTCGATGGTATGTATTGATTACCAGCATTATGGTCATCACTTTCTGCATAAATCTGCAAATCCTAGAAACGTGTTCACTTACCACCAATGGCCAGATCCACGTCAGGAAGCAGAGACAACATCCAGGGAGGTGGGTGACATCCTCCCAGTGTTGGGAAGTTGTGCCTTGATTGGCTAAAGACCCCCAACACTCACACAGGTGAAACAAACACCTGTCCTTACTGTCACAGGATGTGGATCTTAGGGATTTTTACTAGATCCCAGGAAGCCACGTCAAGAAACGTTCTATTATGCTGTCTACAATGAAATATATGGAAAACATCACAACAAGAGGCACATGCAGAGAGGTTACTTGTGAAATAGGACCGTATAAATCTAGAAAATCTCTCGCTGTGCTAGACAATGGAGTTCAACTTACGTTGACTACTCCAGAATATGGCCCTTAGGCAACATTGTATCTTCTGCGATAGACTTACTAGAACAAGATTTGGCCATATTACAAGACGGGCAATCACAGTTCCCGATTCCTGTTATGTTGACATTGAGCTGGCGCCTTTGCAATCTCTGCGTGCAGAGCTACGTGTACTTGGCGTACATGTCAACAGCACGTCTCTGTTTTCTGAAAACAATCTAACAGATAAACAGATAGAAATGCGTACGCACGGGAGCAAAATATACCAATGCTGACGTATCGAAAAACTGGATAGATGCTGGCATTTACAGTGGAGGAATCTGCCATCCACAGAATGGCTAACTCGCCGGCCTACATCACTCTACGAGGTCACTACTTTTCAGTTTCAGCATTGCCTTGAACCAAAGCAAGTAGGCAGATGAGGCGAAATGGGCAAGGGGAGCACATTAAGGAATCATGGGTATTACCACGCACACAGATTTCCGATGCCGGAGTGGGGATCGAGAAGTGTTTCTAAGCGGTACAAACTGTGAGAGGCAGCTTTAAGTGGATCACTCATATGTCAGGATATAATGCTGCACGGAGCTTGTAATGGTTCTGTAGCGAACCTATCCCTGCCATTTGAGAGGTGCCCCAGCTGGAGTGATTACTCCAGCATTCAGGCCTACTTTCAAATGGGAGTTGCCTGATGCTGAACAGTCAAGGCTGCTGTGGAATGCTCCCGGGCATCGCATATCTGGTAACTGTGAGCTCCAGGGTTACTTGTTGAATGCATAGTATTTGTTTCCACCGACGACATGCCTGATCAGTAGAGGCGCCTTTATGGCCTTCTTACTGAATGCTCTTCTTTTAATACTGGCTTGATACTCTAAGCAGAATGAGAGCCGTGCTTCTACAAAGAGAGTCTAGTGCCCACTTAACCTCCGCTCGAGAGACTTTTGATCTCCAGATCGCAAGGTCTTCGGCAGGAGATAGAGGTGCTCATTCACAAATCACTGCCCTTTCCACGCATGAAATGGTAAATAGTATCTTTAACATGTCTGATAACGACATGCACATCCATCTGTTGGAGACCATAGGTTCTGGACTTCTGAGCACCTTTCAGGCGGTACTTGGAGTTATACCAAACTTCATTCATTCCGTATTCGGAAGCATCTTTTGAGGACTTTACGCTGATCCTGTTTCTAATAGCGAAAATCACCGAGTTGTTTATTTTCTCTGCTACGCAATGGATGTCTCAGTCACCAAGGAGAATGGAAAAAGCACTCCTGGAGCACCAAAGTACCTTGATCGCCTTGGTACAACATCTGCAAACGTCCTCGCCTCGAAGAGGGCAAAGTGCATCTTGGTTCTTGTCATCTCAACCTTAGTCTGGATGGACTGCATCTTACCTGTCGTCCGATGCCTGTTTTGCGAGGAGAAGAATGCGTGTTAGACCTTTGTTTTGACACGCCCCATCGATGTGCGCAACCGGATGTGGATGCGTTACTGGACCCGATAGCACGGCTCCATGTTCTGCAGTGTCCCCAGCGTATTCCAATGTTGATGGCGGCATTCGCTTGAGCAGCCACCGCGGGAAAATAACTGCACCTGTTGGCATGAACACCGGCTCCTCCACTGACACCCGGGCTTTGGACGGGCGCACAGGCTGCCCCAGCACCGGCTGCGAGACTGGCGTGGGACATCATCTGTGCTCACACTGACATGCTCTGCGAGGCATGTCTGCACGGGCCGTCTACTGCGGCAAGCAAGCCACGGAAATGTTGCGGCCTACCAGCCAGGACACGTAAGCATTTGACTCCATTTAGCCTAAGCCGGTGTGCTGGGAAGAAATTCGCCCTTTTTTTAAACAAGCTCCCAGATTTGGAACTATGATACTAAATTGGGACATTTCTTTCATTTTTGTGAGCATTCATGGCTTTAAAATGCTTATAGTAGTTCAGACTATACTTATGGACACTTTTAGAACTAGGGCTTGGGGAAAACTTTCTTTTTAAATTTTTTTTAAATTTTTTAGAATTTTTTGTTTTGTTTGTTGGAATGTATTTATTAGCATTTTCTTAGTCACATTACCGACACAGTACGAGTATCCAGGGATACATGATTTCTTTCCAGTGGTACATCAGCAATATATGTCAGTATTGGCAGTATACAGGCAAACAACAATTGGATGTGTGCATAGGGGATAGTAGAAGCCCCTCCCCAGCCCCCACCCAACGCCCACCTAAGGATCACTTTGTGAGTCAGTGAGCGTGAGACCATAATGTTTTAGCCATGGCTTCCATATTTTCGAGAACTTTTGAGACTTGACCTCGTGCTACGTAGAGTGCGTTTTCTCTCCTAACATGTACATGTCCATTTCCTTCTCCATTAGGCAAAGTAATGTTCCGCGGTGTAGCCCCATGCCCCTTGCGGAGTCACGTTTAACCACCACCAGCCTGGCTGAGCAGCGTTAACTTCGGTCATGGGGAGTTGATCTCTGTGTGTATGCCCAACAAAACAAACAGGGGATTCAAGGAGGTATCGTCTCCTCCAAGATGGCTTCCAGTTATTTCAGCAGGGGTTGCAATATGTTTGGATAATAGCAGACATTCCCGCCACCGTATGGAAGATGTGCCCTCAGCCCTGCTCACGCCATGCTTGAGCAGTTGGGCGCTCCGCCCTCCTAGCAAGTTGCAATCGGGCTCTGTGCGTAATATGCTCTATGCAGGTATTTGAGATTGGATCAGTCTGAGCGGGACTTGATGGCCACCTCCGGGGTGCATCAGCGCTATTTCCCAATCCAGATCCTCTATCTCCACCTAAGTCTGCCTCATTTCGCCCTCAACTTCTTCAGGGAATCTGGCTTGTTGTTGATTATGGTTCTGTATGTCCAAGAGTCCTGCCTTTTCCCCAATCTAGCCCATCAGGCACTTTCCCTCTGGGCGTGATGCAGAGTGTGCTGGTATCCTCGTTGTGCCCGCCATGCATGCCCCAACTGAGTATTTATAGTGTGCGTCTGATTCATATCGTATTCTGTCCGAAGATAGGAGAGACGTTACAGCTCTTTACGATATAATATATCTTTAAGTTGTGAGATACCCTGCAGGTCCATTTCCCGAAAACCTCTCAACCGCCCAATTTCTTTGACGGTTCCCACCCACAGTGGGGTTTCCCTGGTCACCAGTCGTCCGCTATCAGCCACTCTGCCTTCTTCCATGCCGCAATCCCCGCGATCCGCGCCTTAGCTGTTAGAAGCTATACGGGCCTCCCCGTAAAGGTAGTGTGTGTGTGTGCGCCCGACAGATTATTATTAAGCTCAAGTGCGCGGAAGTAGTGTGGTGTCTTTTGCTCGTGGTCCCATTCATTCACCACAATTAAATGGGCGCCCAGTAAGTATGCCGAAGGTCAGGTAGAAATGCCACCAATATATTGGTTGCGTTGCAATGTCGCCAAGTGCTATGCTCGGAGAATTCTCCCGTCCCAGAGGCGTCCTCCAGCGTGTCATCAATTTTGGTGAACAGCTCATCGGATTACGAAACTACCACCTCTGTGTCGGTCTGTCCTTTTTAAGGAATTACCATGATTGTAGCTGTCCGCCAAATCCTAGGAGATGCCTACCTCTTTGCGCTACCTAGATACAGCTGAAGGAGGTATAAGGACTGAACACTGTCACGTTCTGCTTAAAAATTCAGGGGCCATTGGGACCAGAGACCCTCCAGTTTCCAACCTGACTAATGGCTTTATGATTTCCTGCTGCGATCTTTCGTCCAGGGTCTGCGACTCGCTGGTTGCCAGCAGAGCTGTATTGCCTGAAGAAGATATGCCCCGGATTTGCTGTCTGCCATTTGGCGTTGTGCATAGAAGGAATCACATAGTACCGGGCGAAGGCATTAACTATTTCAACGGGAACCGTGTGAGTCTGACCCTCCACCTCAGTCTGTATGTGGGCAACCCACCCCTGCTATCTAGCTCTTTTTGCTGAGCCATGCAAGCAGTCCACCTGTTTTGTCACACCATCCGCCACAGCGCGATGCGTAGGCAGATCGCGTGCTGTGCATCCTTCTTAGCCAGCGTGAAATATTCCCGTCCGGAAGAAGCTGTGGTCTTCGGCAACAAGGAAGGGTCGTCGCTCGTGATGGCTGTTTCTAGCAAGTGAAGCTGGGATTCAAGCCCATAATCTCTTCACCTGCTCGCTTTTTTTATAAGCTATAATGTTCTGGGCTCTATCCATGAGAATAGGTTTATATGCCTCCATACCCCTTGGTCAGCATGACCAACTGTGTCGTGTTCGGGATTGGAGGTCTGGCCTTACCCCCAAATTGTGATCTGTAAACTTCTCATACCCCTCCAGCCCTTCCTTGGGTTATCGGAGGGCCCAGATTTCGAGACTGCCGTCTAGGATTGTCTTGAAAGTGAGGCTCTATGCATGAATAAACAGTTCAAAAAGTCAACCTGAAGCGAAAAGGGTGAAAAACAGGAAATAGAAAAAAGGGGCGGGTGGTGGCCGACAGGAGGAGAGCAAAACAGCCAGAGAATGAATAAAAGAAAGAAAGAAAAAAAAAAAAAAAAGGGGGGGATCGGCGGGAAGGGATAGAAGAAAGCCGCTACGCAGGGAGCTGTGCACACGGGCGTGCGAGCTCCTCTGTCGCTTACTGTCCTTCGGGCTCTCCGGGCCTGGCGCTGCTCATCATTCCTCTTCTGTTCTGCTTGCCGGTCTGAGTGTCGCGTCTCTGTTACAGCGCTTGCCTCTCCCAGTTCTGAAGAGATTAATGTTTTGCAGTAGGGGCTGATCCTCCTCTGAGTCTGTTGTAATGTCCTGATCCAGTACCGTCACTGAATACGCCCGGGAAACTGATTCTTCCGTCACTGTGGTTTCATGATGGTAGAATCCATCTGTTCATACTTTCAGAGTCTGAGGCCCATAGTGTCGACCCCTTCACCCCTCCTGCTCTGATACGGCGTCACCCTAAGCTGCGCACCGGGATATCCTTAGTGCCCCACTCCCCTTAAAGCTGCGATCTGGATCTGTTGTCACCGATGGCCAGTGCTCCCGCTCTTATCAGGCGTTCTTCCAACCAGTTCCATGCCTCTTCTGGAGTATTGAAAAACAGTGTCTTGGCGATAAATCACTTTGAGTTTGCAGGAAGAAGGAGCATGCACGCGTATTGCAACTGTGGTAGCTTATCTTTCACCGAGTAAGCGTTTGCGTTGCTTCTGCACCTCTCGTGGAAGTAGTCACGAGCACCATGATCTTAGTATTGTCCATCCAGGATTTTCCTACTTTTGCCCTGAGTTCACGAGGATGAGGTCTCTGTCCTGGTAGTTAAGAAATCTCGCGATCAGCGTGGCCAGGAACGCCAGCGGCCGATTGATATCCTGTGGCTCTTTCGATTATAAACATGGTGAAAGCGTGCTTCCTGGTGAGTCCGTAACCATTTGCATGGTAGGCACCAGTCGACCCCCTCAGTTAGCCTCCGGAAAACCACGATAAGCGGTGTTTCTTGGGCACGATTTACCAGCATCATCAACCCTCCAGAAATCGTCTTTCATGGCACGCGAGTTAAACGGCTGACCTCACCCGCAGGAGAGTAATGCGGCCTTTCTTCTACTTCCGATATGCGGTGTTAGAAACGTGTGACTTTTGGATACATTTAGCCCAATCTTGGCGAGCAAGTTAACATCTATTTAATGTCATCGATTTTTACCTTTAACGCCTCTCCCCAGAGGAGCTAGATTGCCTGAAGGATGGCGTTTTGTCCGGCGCGTCCGGCGCGGTGGGGACAAGTCCGTCATGGGCAAGGGTTTGGCGAATTTATCCATCTTCCCTGCCTCTGTGTTTTAGGGTCTGTCCGCGCATCGGAACTACCACCCGTGCGGACAGCAAGGCAGCAGAGACCAGGAGACTGCCCGGTTATCACTCGCTTCCGCAGCGGTGCGCTCTGTGGCGTCCGCCGCGTGTACTCCAGCAGATTCCTCAGAGCTTTCCCCTGGAGATGACTTCCCCACCTTCCATAGCCTTCCCAGGAAATGGATCGTCGATCGTCAGGGTTCCGGCCACTGCCTTGGCGTCAGAGTGTCCAACTGCTGTTGGTCGCCGCCGCGCGGACACATGTGATAAAGGTCTCCACGCTCCGGTCTTTAATCTTCTCACCAGCACAACATAGCCCCCATTCTCACCCACAGGGTGGCATGTGCCCGTGTCCTCCTCACAGGTTTGCGTCACACAGAGAGGGGCTGGGGCGCATGACCTTCCATCCGCTTCCCCAAGCGTTCAATTGGCCCAGCTGACGCCTGTGCTCCAGCCCCGTCCTCCAGCGTGATCTTCCCTGCTGTGTAATCCTCCATAATGTCTGTCTGAAACTCCCTCTAAGCCACATGAGCCTCACAGTGTCATGCAATGCACACTCCACCAGGCGCGGTCGCACTCTACCGCCTCTACGACAGCGGG